>OZ023162.1:28344882-29042382 GCA_963678695.2 Diplodus puntazzo
CTTTGTTTTTGATCGACTGCCAGGAAAACAATAGAGACAGACTCAGCAGTTGCCACATTTTAAATGTCTGGAGGAGTGAGGGAGGGAGGGAGCTATAAAGAACTTAGTCATCAGAGTGTTTTCTTTCTTTGGAGCCCTGAGGGCAAGTTGTCAACAGCAGCTAGAGTCTCAGCCGGGTCTGATAAACACAACTGAAGATCTGCTTGTTCTTAAAGCGGTGTGTGATGTTGATTTCTACCTCTGCTGAGCCAGCTTATGGCTAAAGGATAAAGGGAGGAGCTGGTCTCCGGGCGGGGGGAGAATTTAGAAGACCGGGAAGCTTCTATGTCACTATTAATTGCATCCGAGTGCGGCGTATAAGTAGGCCATAGTTAATTTGGTTTAATGAACGCCTGATGACTGCGGCGATGTCTTAATGCAGTGTTGCACAGATTCACTGAGAGATGTGGAGACACCTGAGCAGTAAAACGAAGCCGCTGCAGACAGGAACAGTGAGGTTTCACATGAAGGTGCAGAGCTGTACTGCTCACAGACAAGGTCCATTTAGTAGATGGTTTGGAGCTTTCAGGCATGTTACACAATCTTCCTCAGCAACTGGAGTTTGCTCTGTTGTCTTTGCAGATGTTTGCAGGATTCCGATCTATAAATCTACGACAACTGTCCAGCTTTGCTGTCCTTATTCTTAGCTGTATTTCTACTTCTACTATCTCAGTAAAATTCCTGACCAGTAAAGCTGATTTTTGATCCTGATGCTAATTATTATTGCGTTAATAATAAATATTTTAGTCCGGATCAAAGCGGCGGAACGGCAGAGCTTAAAACTCGAAATATGTGCTTCTTTCTCAGCTTTCGAGGGCCCCTCGTGATCAAACCTTTTCCGTCAGTATGGAGATAAAGTGCTCAACGCTCTTTGAGGTGTATTGGAGCTTTAAGTGCTGACTGTTGGACTCGCAGAGGAGAGCAGCATCTGTCCCCCAACGGCCTCAGCTGCTGACTAATCAGATGGCCAGAGCAAACAATAAGAGAAGAGCCCGGACCACCCACACACACACACACACACACATACACACACACACACACTCAGGCACAAAAGGGTTTAAAAGGCTGACTTGATCATCTGTGAGAAACTCCTCACCCTGTACCTGCTCGTTTCATCTCAACACCATGTCATGAACATTCATCGCCACATTTTTTTGCTCTTTTGAACGACTCCCTTCTAAAATATCTCCGGTACGCAAAGTGGATGTCAACGACTCGCCTCTTGCAGAGTCAGTTGGTTTAATGATTACTAGGATGAACAAACAGCTTTGTTTCCTCTACCTGATCACCAGCGTACACCGACAATCACAAAGGATGTGAGGTGGAATAATGCAGTCGGATCCTTCTGTACACACACCTGGTCCATGTAACAGTGGCCATCTCAACAAACGATTAGCAGGCAGTGATCTCTCAGATGATTAAAGGCTGATTATATAAGGATACAGTCATCACTGTTTATAGGTGATGGGGTCAAGTGATAGTAATGTATAACGGCCTCGGCAACAAGAAACATACAAGAAGTCACTAGAACAAATCTTTTCACATCCTGTTTGCGTTTAGCGGTGGCGTACATTCTGTTCACCTGGACCACAAACTGTCAAATCACACGTTTGGTCTTTTAATGAAACAAACCAAGAATATAAGCCAAAGAAGGTCGCGTCGTGACAAAAAAGAGGGACAGGAGGAGGTGAGACCGGCCGATGAGTTACACAAGGGAACTGTATTTTCTCTCTTTCTTTGCTTTTCCACAGTGTGACACAGGAACACAGCGCACGCACTTCACACCTCCAGAGCCACCGCAACCTGAGTGTGGGGGAGCAGGCCGCTCTGAACTGACGAACAACGTGAGTTTCACAAACACAACGAGGAGTGTGCTCTGCGCAACAGAGCCGCGGCTTGGAAATAGAAAACTGTGACCTTTAGGGGGAGGTATGGTATTCTAGATATATGTGCTAATTAAACATGCAGTCGACTCAGACGGCGTATCTGTGCAGGATGAATAGGCCTAATCCGGGGTGTGACTTTATGTATAATGTCTCCAGCACACCTCTCTCTCTCTCACCCTCTTCCCCCCCCCCCTCCTATGTGATAACAGGCAATTTCATGAATGTGATCTGCTGCAGCTCTTATTGTAAATCATCAGACACGCTGCTGCAGGAGCTGATGCCACTCGGCGAAACCTCCGCGACACATTCCGGGACAAGGCTTTGTTTCCTCGGGCAAGCACGGGAGCATCTGTACGATATGTGGAACCACTGCAGTCTGGCCGGCGCTAAGTCTGAATGCTGTCTCATCTCTGACTCAGTGGTGTTCTCAGCCTTCTGTCGTGAGCATCCGGTTGAGTGGAGAAATGTAGTGAGCGCAGGGGTGTGCATACTGATGTTCATACCAAAAATGATGTGTTAACAGCACTCTCCACTGCCGACATCCTAACACAACATATCTTTAAGAGGAATCCTCATTCCACTGCTAGAGTTTGAGTTCGGATGCAGTGAAACAACCTCTTTTTGTTGGTTTCTTTCTCATTTCTCACCCATCTGCCTGAAATGTACGAACTTACTGTGATGCTGAATTAAGGCAACATGGACTTTTATATTTCATCCAATTGTGTTCCCTTTTGTTGTGCTATTAGACCCCATACAGAGGTCCCTAAATGCAACAATGCATATAAAAGTAGGGAACAAATGATGCTCAGTCATCTTCATAAAACATGAGCACGCATTGTGCGTGACCTGCATCGCGTCCCATGTTTGGGTTTGTTATTAACAGACACACTGTTAAGTTGTCTTCAGCACCGAATAGCAAATGAGGGGAACAATTTCGGAAGCAGTGCTGAAACTGTTTTTCAGTCACTGTGCTTGTTCCTCTTGTGAATACTAGCCAAGGTGAGATCCCCTCCTCGAGAATTTGCAATGTTTGAGGTGAGAGGCAGAGTCTGCAGTAGTTGTTTTGTGCAAAAAAAGCATCAGAGTTCATCTGAAGTTAATGTGAGGGAGTGAAATCGAGTGGATTGAATTGAAAACGTGGGACTTTTTAATGTAAAATCTCCTCTCCACTGCAGCACAGCAAGATAATAGTGTCTGGGGAATCACACTCAGACTGTAACGTACCCACTCAGTCTGACCTACTGTGAGTAGTACGAAGGGCTGACAGTTTGCCAAGTTCTCCACTGTGTCAAAGATTACATGTTATTTAAATCTAATAATAAATGCAGACAACACACATTCAAAGTAGGAGGATGAATGTTTGCTCATGTTTGGCTCCGAGGATAGACAGACACTGTGAGAGACACCACAAAATGGCCGACGTCGTACCTTCTTGACCTGGTTTCAGACAAGTAAACATGGAAACTGTTGATTAAGCGCCACTTAACAGGTCAGAGCGCTGCGACAAGAATGTGGAGACCTGAGCTGAAACCTGATCCAATCAGATAAACAGACCGCCTTCACAGACATCGGTGGATCATCAGTTTTGATTCACAGGAGACTGAACGTGATGGATCCACTGACGGAAATGAGAAATGATCTACAAAGCAGGAAATACGGGCGCACGGTGACAATGACCGGGCTCTCAGGCGGGTCACGTGATAGCGTGAGAGGGATAAAACCGTTAAAAGGCTTATATATGCAAAAATTAAGCCAGCACGCCTTTCATCAGTGCTCCTTTGTAGGATATACAGAGAGAGGAATACACAGACAGAGCGACAATCAGAGGATCAAAGAGACAAAGTCAGAAAACAGCCTGTGTGATGATTATGAATGGGGGGATGAATGTGGACCTTATGGCTGCTTTTGAAGCTTGTTTCCAGCCCGCCGGCCGTACTGACTTGTTTCCCATGAGAAAAACCAAACTGTTGGATCAACAAGAATCCTGTGTGTTTGCTAACACGCAGGTAAGCTGCTTCTCAGCTGTCAGCTGCAGTCCTCACAGTAAACAGGGCATAACGCTGCAGTGGAATATGGAGCGGCCGAGGATGTGAGCACTTTCTGACAAAGCTTGTTTGTGTGCGTCTTTAAATCTCCATATTTCCACCACACCCACTCAGCATAAATTAACCTCGGGGTTTCGCAATCAGTCATCTGAAAGCTTTTGGTCTCTCAGCAGCTCAGAGATGCTCCGTGCGTCATCATGTCATTAACATCCCACTCGGATTAAATCCATTAAGCCCAGAAAGAGGTAGTTTTTGTAAAATACTGGTAGCAAACAGGACAGTTAGCATCAGACGAGATGTGTATACACGAGGTGTGTTATTGTGGCAAGTAATGAAGGATATTGAACAGTTCTCATTTCTCTCTTTTTGTGATGTTTAGTTATTCATTTAATTCCAGCGTTACTACATAACATGAGTTCCTGTCAGTGAGGACCCTTTCTAGTTCTGTGTGCCATTTCTGGCTCAGACCGTCTAAGTGCCATCATTCCACACAGTATGTCGAACCGAATGAGCATGTGTGGTACAATCTTGCTATCTAGGATAGGCATGGGGTCAGCTGTCTGAATACTATAGCTGACCTTCCTCATGTTCCAGCTACCAGATGTCCAACCTCTGGACTGAGTGCCCTGTCACTGGGCAAATACAAGCTATTAAGCTAAATCTTAATCTTAAAGGTTATCAGTGGATAAATGTAGAGGAGTAAAGGCTGAAGCTGCATACAACTTTAATATTGATGTAAAATTACAATTCCAGAAATTGTACTGAGGTACAATTGAGGAAACATAGTGCATTACTTTCCACTACTGATGCAGTTCCGCTCAGCAGTCCTGAAATGCACCGGTCCTTTATCAAATACGATAACCCGTATGAAGCTGACTCACCAGGTCCTTGGCACAGGTAGGAGTAGAAGCCCTCAGACTTGAGCATGATGAGCAGGGATCCCCAGCCCAGCAGCACGGCGGAGAACAGCAGGTTCTCAATGACCGCCGTCACCGCCATCCACCAGCGGCGGGAGAAGGCTGTGGCGAGGGTGGGAGCCATCTCAGCAGGGTCAGAGGTGGCACTTCACTGGCCTGACTGGAGGTGAGGGAGAGGCTGCCGGAGCCTGGAAGACAAGACGGTGGGGATAATGATGAGAGGATGATCATGATATTAAGATTTCTCCTGAGGTTGAATATTAAAAAGACAAAAGGAAGGATATCAGATAACATCGGTGCTGATGCTGCACTGGTAGTTAACAGGAACAATTACAGTCATAAACAAATGGTTCCACATATGGCTACAGCACTACTGTATTCTTGTTTACCTACTTGTCTTTGCATGTGTGTTATGTTTATGTTAACATGTCTTTATTTTCAGCTGTATGTCTTATCTATCAGCTGTGTGTTAATTGAGAGCAACTTAAAACCAGAATATAAATCCTTTATATGTGTATAATAGGTACTTGACCAACAAAACCGATTGTGAATGAGGGCTGCTTGTTTTCAGAATAATGTGTTTTGAATGACTCCACGGTGATGGACCATGGATATGTCTTTGTTCTACTCAGATGATGATGAAGGCAGTCTGGAGGAAGACTCCATAAACAGAAAACAGCTGAGGACTTCGAGGTGCTCAAACCCCTCCTATAAATAATAAAAACTCCCGCCCCCTGACATCTCTGATTGGCCTTAGGGTTGATGAGGGCTTCTCCTATTGGCTGTCAGTGACATAGCTCGTGCAGCAGCTACACGTGAGGTTGATGTTGCGTTCAGTTCCCGTGGGGGAAGTCTGGTCAGGGATAATTTATTGTCAGAAAATGTTTGTGTCTGCTGAGCTTTTACATTAAAGACTCAACTCGAAGCTACTGAGTGTGATGCTAGGACCGAGTTCAACATTATCCGTTTGCTTACCTAAATTATTTTGATGTCAACAAATCACAGATTTAAAAAAAAAAAAAAGAAATTACCCAAATGTTGCTAACCTTTAATTGGTGATTAAAACAGTCGACGGGACAAGACTACCTTCTCTCTGCTCGTGTGGAAATATAAACGGAAATGTTTCAGTGTTGTGTCGGGTGTGACAATGAGACTTTGGTAAAAACAACTGTGTATTTCCAGGAAACTCTACTGCACGTGAATGCAGCGCGAGTTCCAGCCGGTTCGAACCAGCGCGGCGCGAGACTGTCGGTGTTGTGCCGTGAACGCTCGCGCTGCTGCTGCCTCTGCCCTTACACACACACACACACACACACACACACACCATCAACATCATCCCCACACTGAGCGGAAGATCAGTATATGGATATAAAGAAAAACACAAAAAGAAGAACGAATCAAATAAAAATGTGTAAATAAAATGCTGTCCTATATGAATTAATTTGTGTTTGTTTGGTTTTTTTTTGCTCAACTAATTCCAAAATAAACAGATCAGTGAAATAATAACGTGTCAGTCTGTTTTCTTATGTATGACCCGTGCAGCCCTCTCAGACTGACAGGGGGACACATCGGCCACATGTATGACCTGATCTGAATCCATGATAGAAATGAATCGTACGTTATATTACTGTCCCACCATCTTGTTAGTCTGTTTTTGTCTGAGCAGGAACTTGATGTCACTCATCGCCCCCAGCACTGAGCACAGCGAGAACAACAAAGATGAGTCGGCCGAACTCCCCACTGTATACTGAGCGGTGTGTTTCAGCAGCAGGTCTGATGTGTGCGAATAATAAGACAAAGTATATTGCGGTGACTGAGGAGCAGAGCTGGAACTGGTCTGAACTGGACTGGAAGCATCCGCACAATACGCCCTCCCTCCCTCCACCAACCCCAATCTGCATCTCCAGCCCCCTCCGCTCCACGCAGAGCCCCGCTACCCACAACAAAGCACCAGTGTTCCGGCTGCTTCTTTCAAAATAAGAGTCTAACGACTGCTGCTGTTTTGCAGGACATTGTGAATAATATATAACGCCAGTGTGGGCTATAGCAGATGTCTACCTTGTGTCAGTCCCACTTTAAAGTTCACGATCAAGACAATTATAAGGCAGCCCACACAAACCAGAAAAACAGCGTACATAACCAGTGGAATAGTTCAGTGGTGGACATTTCCCCACAATATGCAAAAGAAGGCTTTAAAACTATATAAATGCATTTTTTACAACACAAATTATGGATGTGATTTTTGCCAGTATATTAAAGTTCCCCCCAAACATTTACAATTTCCCCCCATGCTGATGGAGAGTCGGCTGATGCTTCATAGCCCACAAAGAATGTCTGGAGCTTCTCAGATAAACAGCGTTCACCTCAACAACCGAAGAGGACTTCACAAAAACTCGGTCAAAAACACACTAATCTGAGTCTCTGGAAGATCTACTATTGATTTGAAAAGACATTTTTGCCGCTCCTGACATGCAACACTTCAGATGGAGTGTGCGTTCAGGCTTTGGGCTTATAAAGGGTGTAAATTATATGTTTTCAAATCAATTCCGGAAGTCACAGAAAGCTGTGCGGAGCCAGTCAAGTTAATTTTTTTTAATTGTTTTTCTTTTACGTTTTAATCAAGTCCCCATCTACTGACGTTGTTCAGGAGAGTGCTGTTACACTGTTCTGCTGTGAAGTTTAAAAAAAAAAAAAAAAATGTTTTTAGGACTATGAAACTTTCAGCATCGGGTTGAGTAGATAATGAAACAAACTGTGTGGAACTGTTCTTTAATGCACCTCATACACGACAGAACACATCGAACAAAGGTCCTGAGACTGAACGCTGCTCTGTACTAGTGAACATGCTTTAATCTTGAAGTTACTTCCCGGAATTATCCGGATTGATCGTCAGCGCGTTGACGGGCATCTATGCAGGAGGCGCTCAGCTGTTCGGTATCAACAACAGTGCAGAGAATCAGGCTGCTCACACAAAGACAGCTAACAAGAAGCCCGCAGTCAACGAGAGGCTTCCTCTCACAGGACCCTCAGCTGCCTGCCTGTCTGTCTGTCTGTCTGTCTGTCTGTGAGACGAAGACAATTCTCCTTTAAGAAAATCAAATCTCAACTTTCGGGCAGCGCTGAGGCTCAGTGTCGTCACCGAGCCTCAGCGACACACAGGGACACACAGGGACAGGAGGGAGAGATGGTGACAATGACAAGAAACTGAGCCAGTTCATCTGATGTCACCTGTGTGTGTGTGTGTGTGTGTGTGTGTGTGTGTGTGTGTGTGTGTGTGTGTGTGTGTGTGTGTGTGTGTGTGTGTGTGTGTGTGTGTTCTGTAGTAAATGTGTATAATTAACGCAGTGATCAGAGGGAGAGAACACGGCCCCGTTAGATTAAACACTGCAAGTTAAAAGTTGGAAACAGTGTCGCCGGCTGTTGCAGCTCCAGTGTTTCCTCTCTGCAGCCCGTTCGACACAAAAAGAAAAGACACACGGAGAGGAGGCTGACACTGTGTCCCGGAGAGACACTGTGTCCCAGAGAGACACTGTCCCTGAGAGACGGTGATTCCCTTCTGTGAGACGCGCCAGCAGTATGAGTCAGCCTCTCCTCCGGCGGAGCGCAGTGAGTCAGAGCATCCTTGGTGCGGACAGGACAGCCTACCTGAGCCTGTGGATCCGGGGACAATGGAGCCTCAGTCGGATCTGTCCTCCGCGCGTCCTTCCCAGATGTCCCCTCGTCGACGGACTACACGCAGAGCAGCGGGGCGGGGAGGGGGGGAGGTCAGGTGTGAGGACGACTCTTGGGTTTTCTCGGGGTGACTGTTTTTTCCTCTCATCCCTCATTGCCGCCGCTTTATAAGCAGCGCAGCGGCCGCACACAAACAAGCTCGCCTCCCCATTGGCCCGTGGCTGAGCTAGAGACGGGCCGCAGCCAATCGGAGCGCGGCAGTATTACATGTGTGTTGTTTCTCAATACTGGGAAATAGAAAATGTTGGGGAAACAGTTGTGGGAATGTTTGGACACGGCTGAGGGGAGGGGACACAAAAACAGTCACTGCATTACGTTTAACTATGTAGCTAAATAATCTCTTCGTAAAAGGGGTTATTATTATTATTGTTATTATCATCATCATTATTATTATTATTATTATTATTATTATTATTATTATTATTATTATACAAACAGAATGACAACAAAACCACTAAGTATTCGGCAGTGTAATGGGGTATGTCACTTTATGTTTTATGTTTACTATGTTATTCAGTGTAATTAACAGCGGATACACTCCCTCGTAAATAAAGACAATTGTTGTTTAGGCTTGTGCGATATCAGACCCGTGTTTGTTCCAACAGAACCACCTCGGGAGCTTCTCACCTGTGGTCAGATGCTCCCATTCTGAGCTGAAGCACGAGTCTCTGGAGTCAAACCCACAGTGGGATCTTTGTTCTGACCCGACGGTTCGGTACAGGAACACTGCAGCCCAGTGCAGCCCTGATCCCTTTGCTTTCTCTGTGTGACACATACATACCTATAGGGTTTGTATAAGCGCCGCAGCCGACACCTACAGCATATGAAGGCTGTAAATCCAATCCGCCCGTCAGCTTGAGAGGTGACTCACTGTTTTCTTCAAAACTTCACGTTCCTAGAAACACAGGAGGGTTCACATGGTCCAGTGAGAGGGACAGCTGAGAACAGAGAGCACAGAGGAGACAGTCATGTCGAGGGCGACACCTAGTGGACACTTCTGATACAGAGCGTGTGGCCTGTTGTCTCTCTGTACTGATGGACACTGCATCCTGTGAGGGTGAATTCAGGTGCTGTGGGACACTTTTTCAGTACATAGTCGAGTAGTCTTACAAAGAAAACTGTCTGTAGGCCTTACATTTTATGTTGGAATTGAATGGGGATGCACTGTATATCTTACCATGTCCCCCCCACTCAAAACAGCATGTTCAGGTGGTCTGGGGTTGTGCACCACTGCAGTGTGATCCGGTACTTCCATTAACAGCCTGAACAGACTGTAACACGCTGCTGGTTTCTGCACTGTGCAGACTTCATGTCAAGACAGACTGTCCAAACCACAGTTTATTGATCTGCTGGATCTTACTTCTTACTGTCTGCTGGACTCCACAGAGGTGGTGGGCAAGAGGAGGATGTTAGCCAAGCTGACGTCAGTCGTGGACAGCACCCCTCAGCCCCTGCAGCACACTGTGGAAGCCTGGAGCAGCTCTGTCAGCAGCAGACTGTGACACCCGCTGTGTGAGAAGGAACCACAGATCATTCATCCCCACGGCCATCAGACTGTTCAACTCAAACACTACCTGAACAGTCACTTTCCACTCACTGGTTTGTTTTTTGTAAATATCTTATTGTTTTTCTATTTATTTTTCATTTAACTTTATGCGTATTTGTCTGATTCTTTTCCCTGTACATCTCCAGCTGTTGTAACAAGTGAGTTTCCCCGTTGTGGGATACATAAAGTCTATTTTAATCTTAATCTTAGTCTTAATCTTAAAAATCATTGGACTAAATCTAGTCTTTCCTCTCATTTCAGGTGAACAATGCTTGACCTCACTTCTTCAGGGTTTGACTGCATGACCTCTTGGAACCAGGGACTATTGTGTTTTATTGATGATTGTGCCTGTGCACTTTTAACCCCCTTGTTTCTATAAATGACACTAAAAATACACTTGGGATCAGTGATCATGTTTTTATGCTGATCCTGATACAAGTCCTGTAGTATTAGATATCTCCTGTCTGATCAAACTGTGCTGTCTCATCCAATATTTAATCATCAATCCCTATTTTGTTGATTTTGTCCGACGCTTACAGTCGAATAACTCGTCTCTAAGAAATATAACCAGCATCAAATGCTTCCTTTGATGGTTTACAATAAACTAAAGTTCAGGTGTAGTCGACCAGCGGTGTTGCTTTACCTTTCACCCTTTAACCTCACGTTCTTCCACTTCTTTCTATGCTGAGACAGTGTCTGACCTCAGGTCTGCTGCTGTGCGGCTGTTTGATTATACACTTTTTTCTTCTTAGTTTGTTTTTTAGATATGCGTGAGAGTTAAGCATAAAACTGGGAAAATGAAAATCGTATAACTACTGTAGAGTGACAGCAACAGCAACAGCAACATGGCCTCCTGATTTGATAATAAAGTAGGGCTGACAGCACATGTGTGTCCAAGTTTGAAAGGCAGAGAGGATAAAAATGCAGAAACAGGACCAGGCAGGTTGAAACATAAAAGCAAGCTTAAATGAAAAATCCAAAATCCAACATACGAGCAACTTCAGGCAGACATCTAAATCTGAGCTTCAAGAGAAGAAAACTAAACAAAACAAAACAAAACAAAGGATAAAACCAGAGTAACTAGTGGAATCAGGAAGCAAAAGCAGTAAGAAGACTACAGGAAGACAGGAAATAACTAGCCACTAACCAAAGTCATGACAATGACGCCCGACATCAGGTCATATTGTGCTTTAGTCATGTATAATCTCAAACATTTCAGTACATAGAGGAGTCCACATGTATTTGATGAATCGTGCCTATATATTGTGACTTTGCTTCAAGAATATATTTTAAAAATATAATTATTGTAAACTTTTATAGTATACTGGTTATATATGCTGATATTTCTTTCAAATGTATTACTTGAAATATACTATGCACGTATTACTACATTAGAAATAATTTATGATCAGTGGCAGGAGCTGTTCTATTTGTCAATATCTAGAGAATGTATCATCAGATACATTCAGTAATACACTGCCAGTGCTTCCCGAGAGTTTGACGATTTCAGAAAGCAAGTGAAAGTCTCAGAAGTCAAAGCAGAGAGCAGAGGGTCTTTCTCAGTGTTAAATCGTGGCTCGACTGAGGGTTCATAAGTGGCTCGTGCCTGTGACAGTACAATGGTTAGACAGTTGTTTCCAAAACACCATCAGATACAGAATTTGCAGAACTGACTCCACCCTGACTGAGGACAGGTACCTGGACATGCTACACCCTCTGGTTTGTACCTTTATGGAGAAGGATTCACACTGCAGCAGGATAATGAGCCCAAACACACCTCAGTGCTTTGACACAACTACCTGAATAGCGGAGAGATAAAAACAAAGTGTATTTCAATATGTGGTGTGATACTGTGGAATGTTATGAGCGTGGAGTTAAAGAACGAGCATGAGCCATTTCAAAAAAAGGTACACAGAGATGATTTTAAAGAGGGGCGGGGATGAGTGAGGTGTTTTCAACTTCATTTTATAATAAGATATATACATTTGGTCAATGTATATAAATGATGTATATTATAAGCTATGTTTGTATGTGTGTGTATGTGTGAGTGGATGCATGTACGTAGATGTATTTATATGTACCTGTGTTCAGCACATATGTATATATGTAGATATATTATATATTAATTGTACATAGAGTATATCATATTGTAAATGAGTTATCATTGATTATTATTAATGACTGAGTTGTGGAGAAGGCGTAGGATTAAATAACTATATTGCTTCTTCCCACTTCTTTGTTAAAATTGGAATATACTTTGTACTATCTTTTTCATTTTATTATGCTTATTTGTCAAATTAATTACATTTTTTGCTTGGCTGTCTGAAATACATTTGCATTGATTTATTAATTAATTCCAAGAAGAAGAAGACAGGGGAGTCCTGACCGTCATGGATGTTGCTCCTCAGCCCCGCTGAATAATTACGGTCGCGTTTGAAGATTGAGGAAGCCGAGCGCTCTGTGACATCACAGTAAGCTTTGTGGCCACTGTCGAGTCATTCTGAGATAACATCAGTTAGGAGGTTTTGCACAAACATGTGGAGTCCCTGCCAGGTTGGGTGCACGCTGTCGTTAAAGCAAAATAGGGACAAACCAAATACTGAGACATTCTGAAACTCCTGGACATTTGTTTTTCAAAGATTCAAGTTCTCACTTGTTTTTCAACTTGTTGAGTCATTTATCAAATGCAAACAGAAGCACTTTGACTGGATGTCTCAGGCTTTTGGAGCCTACTGTATGTGTGTGAAGATTCATCTAATATCAAACATCAGCCTCTATCAGCGTTAGTGTTATAACAATAGTTCCATTTTGTGATTACATACGTTTGACACAAATAATGAAAAAAAAAGAACAACCATAGCATGTTGATATTTTATATCGACATACATGAAAATATATTTCCATTACACAAGGGGCTCTTAAAACAGAAGGCAATTCTGCTTTCTTTTTATTTGGTATTTATATGGTTTCAGTTACTGCCTTAATCCAGACTCTCGCATCCAGAAGATTTAAGACTATTATTGAGTTTTTAATATTGAAATATAGGATACAACTGTTACATCAGACACAAGGACACAGACAGCGGAAGAACAGAACAAACCACAAACAGCCATTCATCAGTTTGCATTTACTATTCAAATGTATTCAAATCTTTAGTATCTTATCTTTTAGTGTGTTGGCATAATTATACATTGGTGTGGTGCATACAGTAAGTCAGGATCGATAACAGGAGTGCATCTGTAAGTCAATAGATAAACTTTAAAGGATTTGGTTTGAGTAAAGCTTATACACACAGAGGGAGGAGACCTTTGGGTGCTGCTGGGAGAACATTCAGAAATGGCCCGACATGTCTCTGTCACCGAGGTATTTCTTTCATAATCCCACACTAATCGGCTGTATTGCTATTCGACAAGGCACATGGACAAGTTTGTGTCAACAAACAATACTAGAAGCTTTTCTCTCCCAAAATGTTTCGTAGCAAACCTCACTTGGCTTGAATCTCTCATTTATAACACAGAACACAAACTGTACATACAGATCGCCCTCCAGAAAAACAACATGACAATTAGAAGCAACACAATAATATCATTTAAATCATACAACTGAGAATCACTAGAAATCAACAGGGTCTTTGGCTTGTATATTTGAAGTGCAGTTACACAGTCCTGCCTCGGCATATTGCACCCGCCTTGCCACCCAGATGTATGTCACTGAGCAAGGTTTGAAAAAAAAAAAAAAAAAGAACCAAAAAAAAAAAAAATCTTGGAAACATTTTGGAGCTCCTCTCAAAAGTTCAATAATTTTCAGGGTCAGTCTTTGGTCTGAGTAAGAGAGACAGAGAACTGTGTGTCTACAGGAGGCTCTCCACCTGAAGCCGTGTGGTACTTCTAAGAAGGATGCAGAACTATTTTACCAAGATTTTTAGAGTCACATGACAATTTAGAAGCTTTCTCAGAGATGTTCTGTTACCCTGAAAAGAGCAAAGTTCTGAAAAAAAAAACTATGGCTTTCTGGCTCCATGCAGTAGGATTAGACATTTTGGGGAATGTACTAACGTGCTTTCATGCCAGAAACTTAAACGAGGATCCATATGAAGCAAGCTTACAGCCAGGAAACCGTTAGCTTGGCAAGACAAGTGGAAAAAGCTGGCCTGGCTCTGTTCAGAGGTAACACAATCTGCCTTCCAGCACCTCTCAAACTCTATAATTAACACAGTTTTTTTTTGTTTGATTTGTATAAAACCATATGTGTCAGTGTTTTTGTTTAACCCATCGACAGAGGCATGCTAGCTGTTTCTCCCTGAACTAAGCAACGTGTCCCCCGGCTGTACCTTCCTATTTAGCACGCGCACGATGGAGCATGGCGTCACACACATTTACCAAAATGTCACTGTTCCTTTAAAAATGTCACACTTAAACATCTTGACATTACACAGCTATTATTAGCTTTGATTTAAAATCACTGTTTTTGACTTCACATGCCTCTGCTAAACCCAGTTTTGAAGTACACCAAAGGTTCAACATTACGGCTTCAGATTGTTTTACTCTCACATTTTAAGTGTCGGACACAGACTTGTAAAATTGGAGAGATTTTTTTGGTTATCGGCGCACAAAAAAATGGTTTAGGCTGTTACAAAAATATAGTTGACACTCAGTCAGGTGTAGCCATAACACCAGCTCAGTAATAGTGAGGCAGAAGCTCCAGTTCAGAGGAAATGCAGCCAAATGAGACGCTGGGGTCAAATCAGAGCGGGTTACGTCGATTCAAGAGGAAACATCTGGACAGGAAGCTGCTGCTGGAATAACGTTGGGTATCTACACTTCTGTCTAACTCGACTCATTCTCCTGTGAGTGTCATGGTCTTCATACATCAATATTTCAGCTCAATTTATGAATAAATTAGTCAAAGAGGAAGGCACGAGCACCTGGGATCAAGGCAAATGACTGCTGCCTTTTATCATCTTTCTTTGGCCTGTTCTCACCCACCTCTCACGTACTTTGTTCCTTTTTGCAGAATTTCCACTATATGCTGTTTATTTAATGTAATCAATCATGACAAGCATCATTCTACAAATAGATTTTTGAAATATATAGTACATTCAGCTATTCTTTCTGATTTAGTGAGCCACTGGCTGACACCACCATGCCAAGGCGTCTCCGTTTGACTGACGAGTTATTCTTCTCCAATCCCCAAACCTTTCAACAGCTATCCTACATACTGTCAGCCTTCTTCTACACACCTTCATGCCTCAGTGCAAAGAAATCCACCCCAGTTAGAAAAAGTAGTGTCAGCGTGACAATCGAGCAGAAAGAGCAAACAGGGAAAAAAAGAGGCAACAGACAACATCTAACCCTGATTTTCATCAACAACAATCCCCCTCTTCTCATTGTAGTCTGACACTTCCCTCATCGTTCTCTTGGTCATGTTCCCCCCCCAAAAACACAATAAACACACATGGTGCGAGAAAAATGCACCAAAATATTTGTTATTCCTTGGCCTCATATATAAAATCAGAATATTCAAACAGCAATAGTATTAATCCCAAAAATATTATCTATAAACATAAATATATCAATTAGTTTTGCTGGATTTGTATGTATCTTAATTGGAAGCATATGCCACCCATGTGGTGACAGCTGGCATCTGATTGGCTTAAGCAGAGCGGGGTCTGCGGTTGTGTGATTGGAGGATGGGAGACGTCGGGAGGTCTCAGGGTCCTGGTGTGTGGTCAGAGTGGCCATCATCTGGAGTTCAGTCTGGGAGCAGTCTGGAAGACACGCAGAGGAGAGAGACAGCACATGTGGTCAGAGGTCGACATGATGACGTCTTTAGAGACGAGCAGGAAGGAACCGGACGGCAACAGGAGCTCCAGTAAAAACAAGCCTGAATCTAATCTCTCCATTCACAAATCATCTCAAATAACACAACACTGAAAGCCTGATTAATAAATAAAGCTTTATATTTATATTAAATATTAACCAGCTCGCAACTCATAAGCGACATTATGTGTCATTTTTTGCAGTTTGTGTGATTTGACATCCAACAGTTGGGTAAACACAGCTGTTTGATACCAATGATACCAACTAAGATTCTGTTCCATTCAGGTCAGACAGAGTCAAGGTGCAGCTTCTGTGCATGCTAGCTCACTAGAAAGTCACTAAATGTAACAGAACCTTCATTAAACCTGTGTTTACCTTTCATGTCAACATGGCTGACGTGAAAAAGGTCTATTTGTGAGATGTAATTTAGGTGCTGCCTGGAAACAAACTCATTACGTCATAACAACGTTGTGTCTTGAAAACACGTATCTTGAAATAAAAGTGTGTGTCGCTGTGACGGTCCCCTCACACTGAAGTTACACAGTGCAGAAACAAGCGACTGAGGGGCAGAGTGGCTGAGACAGAGAGGAGGCGCTGGACCATCCAGATGATTTTTAAGCTGTGATTTTAAGGTAAACAGTGACATAATGTTACTTTAAAGATATTAGGAGCAGCATAACTGACCACTAGGTGGCAGTGCAACATGTTGTAATTATAACATTAGAAGATTCTATCATCCAGCCTTTAACTTGAACGGGAAAGTTTTACATAAACACATTTTGAAGAGTTTTACGTATTTCCCATGTGAGATTTTATTTTGGTCTGCACCAACTCCTGAGGAAAACATCTGCTGCTAAACACTCCACTATGTTCTCCGGCTAGATGCTAACTTTGTCAGCTTGCTGTTCGGTACTTAGTAGCTAATGTATCTGTATGTGTCTGACAATTTGATCAAATCCATTTCTTTGAACAAAGCTTCTTGCTACTGGAAAAAAGTTGATAAGATTAGATTTTGCGGCCCATAAAACACAAACAAGAGGCTAATAAAAAGAGGCTCAAATGCCCTGTAGAACTGAGGTGAACCGCAGAGAGTTCACTGATACCACTCTCTTTCCCATATCGCACCGTCATATGATCCTTTGTTAAAAAATGCAGCTTTAAATAGCATTGCAATTAGGGCTGCAAAATCTTCATTACTGATTAATCTGCTGATTTTTTTCATGATTAATCCTTTAGCCAATAAAAATGGGGAAAAAATGCTCATATCATCACAACTTCCCAGAAAACAAAAGTAAAATCTTGAAATTGCTTCTTTTGTCCAAGACAAAACCTAAAGACTCTATCATCAAAAAATGACTGAAACAATAATTTGGTTAAGGAAATAGTAGACAATTAATTTTCTTTAAATCGACCAATCAAATAATTGACTTATTGTTGCAGCTCTATTATCAACTAGTGATTGCTTCTATCAAAAATCTTTATTTTTTTTACTCATAACTTGATTAATTAAAAAAGGCACATATCATGGAGATCAGCATAAACAGTCAGTTAGGCTTGAATAACCAAGTCAAATCAAAGGTATTTACAAAGCAGAATAACTGAGGAAGATTAGCAGACTCACCACAGACAAGTGTCCGTTCTTCGCCTTGGCCACCAGTAGTTCTGATCCAGGAGTGAAGTCTATGATGCCCTCTTTCCCCTGACCCACTGTAAACTTTATACTGGAAAAGGAACACAGGGAGAGTTAGACACGTCCTGCCTGGAGATGCTTGAGCAGTAATAGTCATAACGCCAAGTGTATGTTCCAAGTGTCTCTGCTCCTCACCTGCCCTGGTTGATGTTGATGCTGTTTACTTTGTCGGAGCAGATCGCAATCTTGGTTAAGGTCTCGATCACATGGTCGCTCTGCAGAACCACATCTCCCTGTAAAGACACCAGCAAACAAAGTCACTTTGTGAAACAAGTGAAACATATTTACATTCATAAATAGCTACATAACTTTTGCTTCATATATAATGATTTAGTGTAATACGCCCATGTTTGCCCACCTTCTGTTTGTTGTCATCACTGGGCACGTGCAGAACAAACAAGCCATCGCTGAGGGAGCTGACTGAGATACCTGCAGGGGGAGGACAGTTGATATGAGGAATGAACCCAACACTGGCCACATCCATAAGAAATAAAGAAAAACTGGTAGTTGTCCTCTAACCTTTCAGAGCTCCATAGTCGATGCGCTGCTTGAGTTTGCCCTCCTCTACGATAACAGCACTGTTAGAGGTGAGCAGCAGCTGACGGGAACGAGGTTTGTAACCTTTCCTGTCGTACTTGGTGACTGGCACTGCGTACTGGGAACAGAAGGATGAGGGTCAGATAACTTGATAAATACACTTACAGACAGCATTGACACTGCTCTTTGTTTTGTAACTAACCTTCATCTTCTCACTGCCCAGAGCCTGCAGCACCTTGGGATTAATGTCCTCTCCATCTGAACGAGATAGGACATGCTCTTAGAGTCTTTTACATAGTGTTTAACATGAATCCTGTACAAGTTTCACAACTAATTCCCTGTTGTCGGAAATATGTGCGAGTCTTACTGAGTCTTGTGCTGACAAACAGTTTGGGCACACTCTGTGGGTAGTTGTCCTTCTTGTCCTTGAAGATCTCGCTGGCGGTCATCTTCTGCTCCATCTATTCAGACGGATTAGATTGCAGTGAAGCAAACCAGAAACCTGACAGTCAGATTACAAATGCTATGTTGTAACTGTTGATGGAACAGTATTCACCTGGAGCTTCCACTCAGGACTGATCTTCTTGCAGTAGCTCCACACCATGTTCTGCATGCACAGCTTACGCAAATGCTCTGAAGCCTAAAGGCACAGAGAGAATGTTTAACAAACAACACTATTCATTTGCACTTTATGGAGTCATAATATGTTAGTAGTCACTGTAGCAAGTGTATTGTTTTTTTCTTGCCTCTTTCATTTACATTCTATATTTTTCTTTCAAAAGGTGGATTCAATTACAGTCATTTTTAGTTTAAAAAAATGGAAGTTACGCTGTGCAGACCAGCGCTTCTCTTCTTAGTGAAGCCCGTACAGGGCGAATCATAGTAGATCAAACAAATCAATATTCCAGTGCACACAAGCATATGATTTACACCAATGTATTAACTGTGTATGACCTCAATTAATGGTTAAGCACACAGTCAGCAGGATCAAAAGACTGAATCGAATGCACTCCGGTCAAGTACACTCCACGTTGAACTAAGGGTGTGTGTGTGTGTGTGTGTGTATGAGTACGTGTTTTATCCCCACCTCAGTGAGAGCAGCAGGAGGTGTCGGCCAGCTCTTGTCCAAGACGTTCTTGGGCAGGTTCTTGCGCAGCTTCATGAGGAAGGAATAGCGCACATAATCCAGGAAGTACTCATTCTCTGGACAGCGCTCCTTGTGGCGGTAGATGAAGCCTTTGATGAACCTGAGGATGAGACCAGGAAGGGAATATAGACAATAAATGAATAAATTAAAAAGGTTAACAAAATCGTCATATATTATCCTCATCCATCTGCTGGTCTGCACCTGCGGATTGTAGCGGCAGCCCGTCGCCTCTGCTGGGCCCTCCTCCTGGCCAGGATCCCCCTCCACCACGCCTGGATGGCGATAGCTGCAAGGTAGATCACATACATAATAAGCAAACACACACAAAGACATTGTTGTGCCTGATAAACAAACTCTATTGTGACATTAGCAGGAGGACATGCAAAAGTTTCCTCACCTGATGTTCTAAGTTTCTGGTATTTGGACTTCTGGCTGTATCCTTTCCATCCGGCCTGCAGCTTGGTGGCTGTGGAGTGACAAAAACAGACAGGAACCAAATGGTTTAAATATGTGGTGATGAAAAAAGTGTTGGTCACAAATCATCACTTGTGTCCAAGCCTCACCAAGACTGTGTTTCCTGGTCTCCAGAGCATCCTCGGTGGCAAATAAGGTTTTGGGAAAACGGATGAAGATTTTGGATCTAAAAAGTTGAGTTTAGAGTAAAACATGTATTAAATAAAATACTTTGTGTTTGACAAAATGGCTAAGTGCAATACAAGTGAAGAGGACACAGAGAGGAGATGATATACATCACATAGCAAAGTTTGTACTTGTGAAACTTGTGTAAAGGTTGTGTTTTTCTGTATACACTTGTGTGGTGCTGACCTGCCGAGTTTGTACTCCTCAGGCTTGTATCCCAGGTGTTTGACCAGTGTGGCCACTCCATCTGCCAGTTTCCCCTGCCAGTTAGGCCATGTGTCTGGGCACAGGGACTTATACCTACACACACAAAAACAAACACAAGTGAATACTAGATTACCATTACAGGAAGATAGGGTTAAAGGTTAGAAAAAACATATTTAAAGGGTCATTTCGCCAATTTTCAACCTTAATCTCTAGCTATTGGACTTTAGTTAATGCCGAGGGACTAGAAACGAGTGATCCCCCTCAATGTTCCCTGTGTAGCTGGAAAATCTGGCCTTCTTCTGAGCTCACCGTCTGCAACAGCTTCAACAGCTTTTAAGTGCTGTATCGTAGACAACTGGACTTGTTTCAGTTTCTTAAAGATGTTTCACCTCTCATCAAACAGGCTCCTTCAGTTCTAACCAACTGGAGGGGAGTTGCAGGCTTTTAAACTCTCTGTGGGAGTGTCCTTACAGAGTCGTTAATGACACGTTTGAGTTCTATATTTCAGAGTCATTAGGGTCACTTGCGGGTTGTTGATCCAACCGGCCTTCATGTGGGTTGCTAGGGCCAGGTGAGCCCAGGTGTGAATGGTTGTTAAGTTGTCTGGGGAGGGAATTCAGTATTGTATTGTAGGTGGGTGATAAGAGATGTCACAGGTCACCTCCTCTGTTCAAAGACTTGTGAAAGAATTGTGACCTCCCTAATACTGAGGTCAAATGAATATTTCACTTGTGTGACATCATTCTGTAAAAAAAAAAAAAAAGGTGGTAAGCCCAAATCCATACTGCTTTGCAGGCAACTGCTCTTCACTTACTCAAAAGTCAAAATAAGTAGTGTGGGGTGAACTGACACTTAAACAGCCCTGTATCCTTCATTCTCACAGTATTTCTCATTGTGTCTTGTTTGTGTAATGCCTGGCTAAACATGTCTGGTATGGATGTGGCATGGATCTGTACGATTGTACTTTACTGGTTCAAAAAAAAGGTTTGTTGATCACCTCTGCAGGAAGACCTCGTAGCGCCGTCTGTAAGCAAAGCCAGCTCTCCTCACCCTCAGATTCTCCATCAGCCCCAGATACTTGACCTGGTGACGGATCAAGACCTCGTCAAATCGAACTGGGACAGGAGGAGCAGGGAGAAAAGAGAAAAGTGGGAGAGGTCAGAGAAAAATGTAAAGCCTGTTGGACAAAATGAACCAGAGAAAACCAGTAGCTGCTAAACAGCAGAAGTAGGAGTGACAAAACAGAGGGACAGTGTGAAACTGACAAAAGGGCCAGTGTTGACAAAGGCTGGCCTGATATTCTGACGACCACACGGAGAGTTACACTCAACCAAAACAAACTTTTTGCTTGGAATTAGTCAAAGCACAGGATTAACATGATGTTTCTGGAAAACTATTAGTTTGTTGAAACTGCTAAGCTGCTTTAACTGTGTTCACAAGAACAGTTAAGTATGGGATCAAAACATAGAATGAAAACGTCATTCCACGTTGTGCAATCTCAAAAGCGTAACTCTAAGGTTAATAGGAAAAAATCCTATTTAAAAAAAAAATCCTATTTTAGTGGCTCTTAGTCAACTAATCATGCAACTTTGATTGGTGAAATTCAGACAGCAACATTCAAGATGAAAACACCAAATTCGAACATCCAGGCAACAAAATATAATCAATTGAGCCTGAATAGAATCAACTGGATCTCTGTACCATCTTATGTTTGAAAACGTGTGTAAAATACAAGAACTAGAAGTAATCCACTTATTGACTTGACCTAAAACTTTAGATCACAACTTGACTGACTGAATTAAAGTAATGTTGAAAATAGTTTTGTGACACTTTATCACATTCCTCCGATTAACTTTATAGATAAATAAACTTTACAGTAATTTCACTGTTGAAAAACACTGACATTCTTTATTTGACTATAAATTTACAACTTATTTATTATGGCTACAATATAGTGTTACCCTTAATGTCTTTGATTGTAACAGACTTTGAAACGTGAAATTACCTTCTGGAGATGTCACAAAGGGAAATTACAACCACAGAAATTCAGGCTTTCAGAGTAAAACATTTAGAAGTAAGTTGGTCTTATCACTCCACCAAAACCACCTCCTCTCTGTCATTCCATTAAGTAAAAAGTGCTAATGTCAGCTCATACATTTTTCTGCCGATACATTACTTGACAACAAATCCGACTGGATTCAGAGAGTACTGAGTATTGAGAAGAAACTTTGATAATCCAGGATGTCCAACAAGTATGGAATCATTTTCATTTGTGATGCTGATACACACACATTGTCACAATGATTGAATGTCTAATTATGACAAGGTTTTGGATTTCTTTAAGTTTAAATTCCACATATGATGATTTGTAATACTCTTTATACTCACAACTGTTTGGATATATGATAAGTCTGTTTCAGCCTTAATATTTGAGAAGGAACTTGAAAACAAGGCTAGACTTCATACCTGCTTGCTTGGAGTCATTGGGCTTGATGCAGCGGACGTACGACGGCTCCTTCGACATGAGGATCTCCATGAGTTTCGCCAGACTGGCTTTGAACTGGGTGGCTGCCTGGAGGGGCAGACACAAAGACACAGAGAACAGATGAGGGCTGGTTAGGAGGGGATGAAGAGATGAAGGTCAGAGGACGGGTAAGGAAGCTGGTCGGTGAGCGAAGGTAGAAACCAAAGAGGAGAAAATGGAAGCCCGCGAACAGAGATGATGACCTAAGTAGAGCTACGCAAGCAGAGGGTTGGATGATGTGACTGGCAGTCCAGTAGAGACTGAACACTGGGCCCAGTGTGGACGGCTCGGACTTTTAACTTGCCAGCCTGTGACAGTTCGCTGTTCAAGTGTGTACGTGCAAAGGGCATACAAGTGTCAGGGCATTTCTCAGTAAGTGGGAGGCTGCGGAGAATCCCCATCTGACCGCCCACTCAACACTGCAGAGGGGAAACACAATACTGATTGTTTTACCATGGGAAAGTATGTTGGGTTGTATGAAGTGTGATTTATAGGAGTGTGGACGACGTGCAGAGGAAAAACTCCAGGAGACAAAGAGGGATGGCACACAAACAACAAGCCGTCTCACCGTTTCTGGGCGTTTCTTGTCACTCAGCTCCTCCCTGTCGAAACACTGGGTCAGGATCTTATTCTCTGACATACACATAACCTGCAAACAAGGACGGGCATTGTAAATTAGCTTAGGCTATAAATGCTGTAGTGTGTGGCAGGTTATGCTACATTCTTGTCTCTATACAAATAAGCATTAAATACATAAATAAACAGAACACACAAAATGACATTTTAACTTCGGAATCAGCTCTAGAGATTTCAAACAATGTATCACACTGTCCTACTGAAATACAGCTTCTACTCACTTCTTTTAAGTTCCTGAAGAGCAGGTCGTTGTTCTTGTCCAAAAATCCTGAGAGAGAAAAGATGGAATTTGAATTTTGATGCGTGTGATGACAAATCGCTTCCACTAAGGCCAGCATCACTTGTCACCAGCAATATCCAGTAAAGTTTGAACCTATAGTCAAATAGTCATTTTCACTGTAAATGGCTGCATTTATATTCCAACCCATAAGACATGCCCACCATCAGACAGAACTAGAGTAAATCACAAACACAAACATGTCCTTACACCTTTATTTAAAACAGGTATTTATCTTTTTTAGGCAAGAAGCCTCCCTGTCTTGTGCATGTAAAAGATTTTGAAAGCTAAAAAGGTCAAAGTCTGCACCAACACAAGCTCCTGTCTCCAACTGGAACACTGCTTCTGAAACGCCTCGTTAGTAGTCCTGCTTTTAATTCTGTGACTTTGTGACATTGCACTGCGTCACAATGACACATGTGCATCATTTCTGTCTATATTCACTGTAGAAGTGAAGCTGAAAATGCGATAGAGCTGAATTTACAGAAACTCCCTTCTCTACGAGACAAAGGTATAAAATCAGCTTGTTTTCATTTGAAGATAGATTAAACAAATTGTGGTATTTGCATTTTTTACGTGCCAAGTTCACCAAAATGCCAAATATCTGAGGACTTGAGGTCACACTGGCCTTGTTTACAACACACACACGGACACACACACACACACACACACACACACACACACACACACACACACCGTTGACATTGTAGTTGACCTCTCCAGCGTAGTGCAGCAGTCTGAATTCGTCACGGCCCATTACCTTCCGGGTCTTTGCATCTGCCAGCTTGTGACTGCAGAAAACACACACACATACAAACAGGCAGAAACACACGCACACGTCATGTATGTGCTGATACATCCACAGACTGGACACATATTATATAGTTCACAGTGTGGTGTTACAACCAGTCAACAGGCCAAACTTTAAGTCCTGTAAGACTAAACTGCTTTGGATACGTTTGTGGTATCACAGTATTTATTCATCACCAGAATAGGAATCAAACTAACGTGACAAAGTGTGCGTGTCCTCCAACAGTGTCCTCCAGTTTCTCTAGGAAGGTGAGGTCACTGGCATCTCCAGGTCTCAGACACTCCTCGTCCTGTGATAGCCGGACAAAAACGGCAGCGATCACTCATTCTTATTCTCCTTATAAAAGACTGTCCCAATATCATTTACATGAGCCGGACACTAAGTTAAAGTTTATGAATTCATACTTTGCTGCTACACCAAGATTAAATAGATAATTCATAGATATATTACTCAAAGACTGAGCATTAAAAGGAATAGTTTAACCTTTTGGGAAATAAACTCATTTACTTCCTTGCTAAGAACTGAATAAGAAGGCTGGTACCACTCTGTGTTTACGGTAAATGTGGAGCTGAAGTCAGGAGAAATCTAACTGAACTGATACTCCTACCAGCAGCAGTTAAGCTAGCTAATGATTATGTTGTTTAATCCCAACAAAAATCAAAGCATAAAAACATTGTGATTTCACGGTCGTAATTTCAATCATGCTGCAGGTACTGGCAGCTATTCCCGAACTTTGACATTATTCTTCTTATTGTGCACCTGCAACCTGGAATTACATGCATAACAATCTAAAGTTTACCTCATCACAAGGTTCGACCATTCTATTACTTTTGGCTTTTATCAGCATTTTTATCTAAGCCTTTTGTTTCTGTTTTTTTCTATCGAGGACCTTTTATCTTTTATTCTTATTCTTATTTTATACTTGGTTATATTGAAGATGAGGTTTCTCCCTTAATTATTTTCAGAGTTTAAATAAAGGTTTAATGAACTGACTTTTTTTGGCCAAGAGCGTAAGTAAACTGCTACTATGAGTATACCAATTGTTTGTTGTTGTTAAAGAAAGCTCTGGGTAATAAACCTTTAAATGTTGGATTTTTCCTTTTATACACCTTATCTTGCCACAAGTTCTTTACTTATTTCCACTTCCAGAATATTTAATAAGTGAGCTTTGTATTTCAGTGTCAAATCCTCTATAGCTGAGAAAAAGTGCAGTGTGCCTGCTCACCAGGATGGAGATGATGCCTTTGAACTTCTCCTCCACCAGATCACAGATGATCTTGTTGTTGAAGTACTGCACCGGCTCCCACTGCAAAAACACAAGCACTCTTCAACTTAGAGAAAATAAACCTTACAGTGCAGGCGTAATGACCATAATGAAGACGTGTTTGTGTTTTTTCATTATCCAAACTAAAATGAACTTCTGGGACATACATCTTACCCAGTATATAAGTCTGATACAATCACAACTGTTCTGAGCTATTTAATGACCGTGAATCAGTATCTCAGGAATCCTGGCACACAGACGCGCTGCTCACCCACTTGCATGTCAACACGCACATGAACACAGAGTTCCAGAGGGTCAGTGCAGCACTGTTAGGTTACATTAGCACTAACAGCCACAGAGATGACAGAGAGTGAAGCCCACGGTCCTGATGTTGGATAATAATGGGCTCTTTGAGAGGTGAGTCCGAGTCCCTCCCACAACCTGCTCTCTGACCGGTGCATTTATATTAGACTGAACACAAGAGGCCTTTGTTCCAAAGAAGCAAAGCAAAACAATATAAAGTCAATAAATATACATAAGGCAAACACAGAAGGGAGAAACTAGGGAGAAAATTCAAGAGAGAGTTCTTATCTTTCAATGGACATCTCTTTTAAATGAGGGACACTACAACTCTCACAATAACAGGGTTAAAAGGATTAATTTCTAATGGTGCCGCATTGTCTAAAAATATGTGCACTTAGTGAAAATCACTTCGATGGAGAGCCTCTGCAAAACAGCAGAGGGATAAATTAAATTACAAATTACACATTGAAAACTTCAGCCACGCAATTAGGAGCTCTTTGCCAAGCCTAAACCCTGGCTGGGGGAGGAGAGAGGGAGTGATAATGGATGCTGCATACAAAATGTCAAAACAGACACTCACAGGGCTGGAGGAAGGGAGTTAATTAAAAACAAGAGAGGCAGTGATGGTGGATCAAAAGGAAAATAACAGTGAGTTGTTTATCCACATTAGTCAATTTACAGAATTCAACTGTAAGTGCAACTAAGGCTGCATTAATATCTGAAATGAACAAAGTTGGTGGGTGTAGGAGAGAGAAGGGACACTAAGGGAGAGGAGAAAGTGATGTCTGACCGTGATGCCTTCAGCCTCGTACTCCTCCTGCTCTGACTTGAGGGTGAGCTCGATGAAGAGCTGCTGCAGCTTCTCGTTACAATAGTTGATGCAGAACTGCTCAAAGCTGCAACACACAACAACAAACACACAAGTGAATGAAAAGAAACACAAACATGTCAGCGGTTCTCTTACTGATTCATTTTCTATTTTTATAGTGGGTGACTGAGTGGCTGATGACTTATCTTTATTTAAAGGCTAATATTACCCACATGCAGTGGTCTTACCTTAATAAGTACTGGAGCCATTTGAGGGATCATTGCAAAAAGTGTGTGGACAGGCAGATCTATCAATATTGGAATGTTTTACTCCCCGTTATCATCCTAAAAGTCATGTATCACACAGGGTGTAATTCGCAATAATGGTTACATAGGCTAAGGTTAAAGACCGACCTTAAAATAAAGTTTGCCAAAATTCTGGGCACAAGTTTCACTTACAGGGAATCTCTGGAGCTTTCAGCTGCATCTCAGTATATGGACTTTACTTTGGCTGCTCCACAACCAACAGAGCAAATTCCTGCAGCTAATGATGAAGGCAATGATATGCAGCTGAAAGCTCCAAATGGTGGACCTCGTGCAAGATGAAAAAAAAAAAAAAAGAGTTGGTTTTCATTGTTTTCCGTTATGTTACGATTTAGATGGATAAATAGATGTTCAAAACAAACTATAGGTGAGCTAGAGTAAGTGTTCATGTTTAAAGAACTTAAGTTAAACAATATCATTAATATTGCATTAATATTATACCTGTTGTTCTGGAAGACCTCAAAACCGTAGATGTCCAGCAGGCCAATGACAGAGTAATTCTTAAAGGAGTCGTCCTGTTGGAGAAAAGAAATAAACTCATCTCTGTGTCCATTTGAAAGGAAAACTCCAGTACACATACAGCCTTGCAATAATGATATGAACTCAAAATAATTTAGAAAGAAAATGTGAAAAAAAAATGTCCAATGAAATAAAATTAAATTACATTCCAGGTTTTTCACATGAAATTGTTTTCAATAGCTGCAAGTATGAAGTTATATAATGTACGTCCACAAGGTGGCGCTGTGCCACAATAGATTGAATGCTCTGCTCTACAGTGTTGGACAATGTTTGGCTTTAGTGTGGTCAAGAAAGTTTGAGTGAAAATGTCTCAGATTTGTGGAAAGTGGACAGTTATTTGTGTATGTGAGAGTACCTTATATGCCAGTGAAGCATTGATTTTGTTCACCAGCCAGGTGAAGGTGCGCCCGTACACTGCCTTGGACAAAGCATCTCGAGCTGATGATGCTTGCTCTAAGTTCAGAGGGCTCATCAACTAATGAAGAAACACACACACACACACACACACACACACACACACACACACACACACACACACACACACACACACACACACACACACACACACACACACACACACACACACACACACACACACACACACACACACACACACACACACACACACACACACACACACACACACACACCGGCAGAGACAAACGTTAACAGAGTTAGACAGAGTTCAGCAGTTACAAGTTACAATATAATTACACTGGACCAGACGAGACATTACACAGACAGGAAAGCTTTGTATACAAATGCTTATCACACACTGATACTACAATGGGAGTGTGTCTCCAAACCTACCTCCTCTCCCTTGGCAATTATCTTCTTGTGTGTGAGTGCCTCAGTCAGCACTGTGCCATTCACCCCTAACAACTGGAAAAGCACAACAACATTAGCACATGTCACAGCCTGACCAGTGACAAATATGTGATCTCAAAAACAGACAGACAGACGTCACGCCTACCAGCAGCAGTCACATCCTGTGTACTGTCTCTGTTCATTATGTCTGAGAGACTTTTGACGAAAATTGATGCATGAAGAAATGGGGGATTTTTCTGAGAAAAGTGTTGTTACCAAACACCCACATTTCTTCAGCAGTGTGCAGACTATTTAAATCTTTACCAGCATTTGAAGGATGGGTGGATATGTAAATTCTATAGAAGTTGGGTGGATGATTCTTGGCTAGCTAAATGGAGAAGTGACTAAATGTTTGAAAAAAGTTAAAGAAACGGAATCATAGTTCAAATAGAACCCAGTAGCTCAGTTGGTAGGAAAGGGATCCCATGTATAGAGGCCTTGTCCTCGCTGCAGCACCCCAGGGTTCGAGTCTGACCTGTCGCCCTTTGCTGCTTAAGGTCCCCTCTCTCTAATCCCATTTCCTGCACCTGCTGTCCCATCAATAAAGCCATGAAAAGCCCCCTCCCAAAGAAAATATTTTAAAAAATGTAATGGATAACTAGAGGAAAGTTTTAGCTAAAGATAATGGGTCAACAACTGAAATAGTAAGCAAAAGTAATAGATACATAGTTAAAAAATCTGTAAAAGTGTTGGACAAATTACTGAAACGTCCCTAGCCCAGACTAAACCGGCCTAAGCCAATTCTCTGTAAAGTTTAATAGAGTGCATTTAAATAATGATGGGTCGAGCCAATGAAGGGGAACTGGAGTTCTTTTGACAAGGCTGTAGCAGACAAAAAAAGCTGGGTACCACCGGATGTTGTTATATGCATAACACCTATGATTCTGTTTTATGCCTATCCAATGTTACCTTGTTTAAAAACACAAACGGCAACTGTCAGAAAAAAATACAATATGTCATCATGATTTCTACCCTGCTATTGAAAGTGTCATAAAACAGAGATGATACACTCTCTCCTAAAAGTAGTCTCTTCCCTCGCTGAGAGTAGGAAGCTTCATAAATAACTTTCAGTGCTTCTCCTGAGAAAAATCCTGCGATGAAAAACCTTTTCTCGCTGGCCTGTTAGGAATCGTTATGAACCTACTTGGTGCAGCATCTTACCCTGGCCAGGTACTTTATCTGTGTGTCAGAAGTGATGCAGGCATTGCCTTCTTCCCCGCCGTACTGCACATTTCCCAGGTGAAGCACGCTGGCGATTATGTTCAACAACTCCTACAAGGAGAAAACACAGAGTGCAGGGAAGGAAAAATTAGGACATGAAAAAAGAACATGAAGGATAAATAGTGACAAAGAGGTAGAGAGTGGGGACAGAGGAGGACAAGGAGAAGGGAGAGAACAAAGGTGAGGAGATGAGAGGCTGCAGCACGATAAGATTATACAGATCTGAAGTTACTGCCGAGGCTATCTTTATGAGACAACAAAGATAACGGCAGCTTTGAATTAAATCAGGTTAAGAGTTTAAAAGGACAGAAATGTAGCAATGTGCTCACCACATACCAAACTAGAGCTGCACAAACTCGCACCTGCTCTGCACTTGATCGGCAGTGTGAGATCTAAAAAGCACTGGCAGTAAGCCCAGACTCATGAACATGGAGGAAGACTCCCACGCTGAGCACAAATAAGTTCTCACCATATAATAACAGCCACAGACACAGATACACACACAGCACTACCTAACATCCACAGTACAAGTCTGAAACGGAAACAGCCTCCGGCCCCTCAGGCACATGGAGCACCATTGCTGTTCATCGTGAACCCTGGGGCAAAAGCTGTTGTAGAGCCATTAATATACATAGTGGGGGTACTAATGTTTATCAAAGGAAAAGGCTTCCCCAAAGATTCAGTCACTACCACAAGCAGAATGACATCTAGTTCCAATTAATTGGAGAGAAGGCAAACATCTCTACGGCCAGTATTTCCCAAACTTGGCAACCCACACCAACACAAACTAGATGGCTAAAAAGCACTACGGGTGAGGAAAAATATGGATTTTGGATTTTGGCGTGCGCTGTCCCTTTAAAGTTTGTTCTGAGGTAATATTTTTTTTCAAGAATTGAGTAGCAGTCAAAGAAGTGAAAATGCAATGCATCCATGCAGCATGTAAAAGCATCATACAGCCTTGAGAAATGTAAGGGAAAGGCATTGCGAGGTTTAACATATCCCACACCTCTTTAGGTGACAAAACAGTGCGATTTACAGAGCCTGGACTTGTTCCTTACCTCAACGTCGTCCTCGTTGAAACCAATCACGGTCAAAGCTTTCCTCACCACCTTCCAATCACTGCGATCGTTGATAGAGCTCACTTTGGGACAGTTACCCTATGGAAAACATGCACGCACGCACACACAGAGACACACACACACACACAATATTTATCATCTACTTAAACTTTTTTCCCATTGAAGTTTTGAATAGGTCAAGCAAAATCCTTGAATTAGCTGATGTGCAAATAGGTGTTTACGTGTGAAGTAAACACCTATTTGTGTGTGATGTAAACACCTACTTGCACAAACACACATAAGCTGTGTTTTTTCTCAGGAGCTGTTGGTGTGAGTGTCTGCATGTGTGTTTATTAAGGGGAAGGCTCAACTAGCGCCTTAAGGCAGATCTCCCCCCTGAGGAAAGCTCCCTAACTGAGAGCCTATTAAGCAGAACTCCCACTGGGATACACGCACGCACACACACAGTGAGTGAGTGAGTGAGTGAGTGAGTGAGTGAAAGATTTACTGCAGCTCTCTTCAGGGTATGGCTGGAGAAAGACTTCATTAACACTTGACTATGGATTTGCACAGTTGTAGCTTTACCCAGAAAATGCTATCAAAAGTGACGTTACAGAGAAAGTATAGGTAAAAGTAGAAACCTATCTGACTCGTCTACTTCCTCTAATTCCGCAAATGTATGTTTAGGTTTATGTTATGGACACCAGTCTTTAATAAATTGATCTTTTTTTCAGAGAAATCATGTTTTGGCTTTCATTTTTGCATGGAGGAGCATGGCATCTTTCCATGAGCTTCGGCTGCCATTGCCATGGAGATGAGGCAAGTAGGAAGTGTGAATCATAGCAGTAGCAAATTTAAAACTTTTTTTTATGTCTACAGGCTTGCACCTTTAAATCTGTATCAACAAACCTGATATTTTTTCATAGAGTTCTTAACATTTTGCATTACATTGTCTATGAGGAAAAATGAATGGGAGTTTCGTTCAGGAACCAATGACTCCCAAAATAGCTTTGCCAATTTTGTATCTCTATTGAAGTGGTAGATTCGTACTTTGACCAGGTACTGGTACTGCTGAGGGTTCCTCTCCAGGCCCAGGCGCCTCAGCAGATCCTCCTCCCCTCCCTCGATCAGCTGGTAAAAAATGTGAAAGTTCCTCTCCCCGTGGTTCTGGTGGACAACGCGGGACTTCTCCAGCAGGTAGTTGATAATGTGGCCACCAACGGGGGCACCCTGCCGACGGGATAAAGGCCAAGGATGGTGGGAGGAGTCAGGGGAAGAGAAGGAAAGGGTAAGGCTGGGGTACTGAGGTGTGATGCAGGGTTGATTTAACAGGCAAGTTTGTTTTGTAGTTTATATATAAAAACACATTTTGAATAACCATAAAAAAGGGATACAGGAGGGAGAAGTGAACACAGAGTGGAAACGATAAATAAAGTACATTTACAATGTGAATATCACCATGCAATACAACAGAGTCTGGATTTAATGGTCTGTTTTGGGAACAGTACTTTTATTTCTCGCAACAATCAGCTCCACTCTGAAGGAAGACCAACAAGTAAATGAGACTGTTGTGCTCACCTTGAAGTCAAACTGAATGTCCATGTACTTGCCAAAGCGGCTCGAGTTGTCGTTACGCAATGTCTTGGCATTGCCGAAGGCCTGGAGAGAGAATAGAGTGGGTTAAAGAGAGGAAAGAAAGGAGAGAAAGGAAATGAGCGATGATTGATGGATCAGGAGGTAGAGAGACAACAGAGATGGCAAATGAGGAGGAGGTAGCAGTGAAACAAAGAGAAAACTTCAGGTATTAGAGTCCCTGCAGTTTTTGTCTAGAACAGTAGCACAGATTACAGGGCACAGTGTACACTCACACACTTAAACACATCTGGAAAGCATCTGTCAGGGACATGCCAGACATCAAAACAAATGCCTCTATAAACTCTAGCACCTCTCCTGAGGTTTCATCCTCCTGAACACTGAAACAAGAACTTTAAACAGGCTATAGAGTACATGCTGTACAATTAAACAAAGCAATGGTTCATATGAACATTACAATGACAGATTTCTGCTCTGATAAAAAGATAGTAAGACATTAATCATGATGGTTTGACATTTTGTACTTATTTTGACCTCAAAATATTAAACTTGGCAAAACGTATTAAACACTGCTGACAGGTTGACATCTTGTATGTAGTAAAAAGCAAATAGGGGCCAAATGTATCAACAAACTGATATACACTATCCATCAAAACAAATTATTACAGCATCAAACTTCTTTTTGGAACGAGCACCCATTTTTTTTTTTTGTAGATCAACACTTAGCGTAGTTTGTGTAAATCCAAAACACTTAACTTCAAGATTACTGAAGTGCTATGAAATCTCACCTCCAGCACAGGGTTGGACTGCAGCAGGCGGTCTTTGACGGTCTGCACCTGGTCGCTGGCTGGACAGGTGACGGCGTAGTACTGCAGGATCTTCTTGGACGCCTCCGTTTTCCCAGCTCCGCTCTCCCCAGAGATGAGGATGCACTGGTCCTTTCTCTCTGTCCGCAGGGAACGGTATGAGTTGTCTGCCACTGCATAACTGGAGGAGTGGAGTGAGAGATGTGGTCAAATAGATGTTTAGAAGAGTTAAATACAAATGGACAACACGTCTTGTTAAAGCAGGCCCTGGACCGCAAAAAGAGAAACATTTGATGCAACCCCCTATATGCGCCAAGAAGTAAAGCTTTACATGTATCCACATCATTCTTGCCAGGGGTTTCTATTGACATACAGGTGATAGTAAACAGCAATGCACCAGTGAAAGGCAGAAAAGAAGAAAACTGTGAGCTAGTAAACATGGATGTAACCAGTGGAGGTTTCAAACTTTTAACAAAAATCTGCTTTACAAATTGGTTTTAGTTTAGTTTAGCTGTCATAAATTGTTGCAGACTGCTACCATCTGAACACACCTCCTCTTAACCTCCACTATGGTGGCTGCTAGAAACCCAAAAGGCCTTCTCTTGAGCCAATATTTGCTTTGTCTTTTCTGAGTTATTGTAGAAACATGTCAGTCCAGCATGAGGGACTTGATACTGTCAAATTAAGCTTTGACCATTGACAGCTTTAATGCAAAATGACTGGAATGGGTACAGAAACCAACTGTTTGCACTTTAAACAGATGAGCGCTTAAACAGAAGAAAAAGTCCAAATTAAATATTTACGAAACTTGCAATAACTATTTTTTTTTCCAGCCACTTGACAGAAATAGAGAGAAGCTGTAAACACAAAGTTGACACATTACCACCTTAAAATGTTGAAATGGTAAAAAAAAAACACCTGCATATTTACAGATAATACAGAGCTACAGTATGTTATCATTCTTTTTGGTTCTGTTACAGCCACTCTACTAATATCATTCCAAATGTCACTCTCCTTTCAGCTATGTTTACAGTCTCCACCAATTCCCGAAAAAAGGATTTGGTTCTGTCGTGTAACTATTACCAGCTGGTCACTAACTCAGTCTATTGTTTGGCACTGTGTAGGTAGCATCCAGCTGGTTTCGGACCTTTTTCCTCTGAAAACAGCTGCCTGCTGCAGCTGGAAACAGCACTATTGAGAGCAGGAACCACAACAGTGAAGTTCCTGTGGAACCAAAAGAATGAGCTGAAATAGGCTAAAAAGCTTTGTAGAATTAAGGACATCTGCAGAGTTGGGTGATCATTTTTTGGGTTTCTCACCACAAGTGACTCTTTCATTAAAAAATATTTTAGGGTATTTTTCCATCAGCAGTTTTAATCCAAAATGACATCAGTGGACAAAAAGTCAAAAAGTCAATAACAGTCAAACAGTTGTCACATTATCAAACAGAAGAAACAGTATCCATTAATATCGGAAACGTTCTGCTCAACATTACAAAACTGAACTGAATGAATGAAAAGGGAAAATAGACATATGCATTTACATAGTTAAGAAATAAAAGAGTGATAACAAATCATGAACATTTATCAGTCATGGTGATGATGTTAGGTTAAAAAAAACAAAAACAAAAGCACTTAGAACCTCTCGGAAAATATGTGTTTGAATGCAACACATGATAGAATCTTATGGTGTTTGAACATGGAACAAGCAGTATGAATCATGAAGTCTAGAGTGGAACACAGCTTGTTTTAGTTACAGGATCATTTGTCAGCTATCAACCACTCCTATGTTGTTTCAGCCTCTTTGGACACATTTCTGACACCAGACTAATTGCTGCAGAAAACCACCGGCTTGGCCTTAGCTGCATCATACTTTATGTTTGTGTACAGTATGTGTGTGATATTGGGGAGGGCTGTGGGCGGGGTCAGGTTCAGGTCAGAGGAATTCCCTCTCAGTGGAGGAAACATTTTGCCTGGTACCATCCTTTGCTTACTTTTCTTTCCACCTCTCCCCTCCCGTTTTCTCTCTCTAACCCTCAACCGCTACTTGCCAAAGCATATCTTTCTTTCAGCAGAGGGAGAGAAAACATTTGACCCTCTGCTCAAGTAAAGAGAGAGAAAAAAAATACCAGTGGTTACAGCAGGGAGAGAAAGAGCTAGTGAGGGGTGAAATGTTACGATCACGCCACTTCAGGTCTGCATAATGTACTTGATTGTCTTGAAGTTGACCTATGGGGTCTGGGAGGACGTAACAAGGAATCCCGTGAACATTTCTGTGGCAACCTTTCAATAAACACTCGGCCTCATGCCATGATGTCTTGCAACCAATGGGGCTGATAAAGGACAGTAAGAGCATGAGAGCGTTGCGTAGCTTGTTGACTTTGTGAGAGTGGCAAATACTCCCATGTACTCAAAACACACACACACACACGCACACACACACACACACACACTGTGAGAACATGAGAAACCAGGTGTCACATAGGTTAGGTCCTTCTAAGTTGGAAAGTTTCACAAAGCATCAATGGACTCTTTCTGTTAGGGTGTTGGAGCAAAAACAAGGCAACGCCAAGCACGTTGCCCACCATGAATATTTAGCTAATGTTAACAAAGAATTGAATTAATTATTTCTTCCACCTTTTATTAAAGTATAATGCTGCACTCATGGCCAGACATAAAAATGAATTCATTCAATATGAGATTGCCTGAATGGAGGCAATGACATGTTGTTTCTTACCATTGTATGTTCTGACAGATTATCAATTCAAACCAGCTTCTCTCTGATTTCTGGCTGCCATAACTTTTAAGCAAGTAATTTGGCTGTAAGTAAGCGTTAACATATTTTTTAAGTAAATGTATAGCTGCGCTGCACACTGTGGTGTGTATATGTTGTGTACTTACATGTGTGGTGAGACCTCGTAGAAGTTGACTCCACGGTATCGCTCCATGTGGTTCTTGGTGTAGATCTCCAGGTCTTTGTATGGGTTAACTGACACCAGCACTGAACCAATGTATGTCTGGTAGAAAATACACATACAGTTACATTACATCATCAAATACTCAAATGTAGCAGTACACTGTTTATGAGGAGTGAGGTCACAAATATATCATTAGTATGAGAGACCCTGACACACTCCTGTACTGTGTGTCTTGCTGACACTGACAAACTTTACCCCTGTGCTTTGTTAAGAAGTTTTGCACAAACTCAGGTAAGACCTGACAGCTGTCTGCATCATCCAGTGCTTAGGCCTCTTCCAGGTGAAACATGATACTTACGAAGAGTGAAAATACAGAATAATCCTAATCAACTACAGGAAACCACCCCAAGGATCAAGATTCAAATGTTCTGAAGAGTGGCTTAAAGGGAAAGTTAGAAATTAATATTTAGTCATCATCTGCTCACCCTCATGCTGATGGAAAGTTAGGTGAAGTTTCATAGTCCACAAAAAATTTCTGGATCTTCAACAAAACAGAGCAACACATTTCTCCCAAACAACTTAAGTAGATGTAGTTAAACCCCCCATTCTCCTCACAACTCTGACTCACATAGATGAGGTTCTCTTTGAAGCGTTTGCGCAGGTTCTCTATGAAGGAAGCCTCGCTGGTGTAGTTCTCCAGCAGGACAAAGTCCTGCACACCCACCCGGTCTCTGGCTGTCAGGGCGGACTCCATCATAGCCCGCACCCCGTCACTAGCCACCACCTAGAGGAGGACAAGTAGAGAAGAGTGTGGGGTTAGTGACTGAATATAACAACATAACCTATGTAATGCAAAACCTCATCAATCAGAGACTGCCTGTCCCACGCAAGGGCAAATTGAAGGAACGATGAAGCGAAGGACCGAAAACCACCAAAAGCTACACATCACACACACATAATCCATCCTTATTAAGAGTTAGAAAGAAAGGAGAGGACTAAAAGAAACAATTAAAATCATAAATCAGTACTGTTGGTAGTAAAAAATTCAGTACTACTTTTGTTCTATCAGTAGATAAGGCTGGATGTTAAACAAGTATGCAAGCATATGTATGCTTAGGGAAATCAATTGAGTGTTGCTTAGTTTACAATCTTTTTTAGTTTACAATTTTTTTTGCCATAAAATTAAAAGCAGACATTTGTGCTTTTAGAAGTTAATAAGCCCAAAGTCCACACGAACAGAAGCTCCTCTCTCCCACAGTACATCAAACATTTGCAAAATGTATTTGTGAATGAATAAATTCCTTTATTCAAGGTACAAGTCAAGTTAACTGGAAGCTGAAAACATGACGCAGCCAACTGGAGACACGATGAATAGTGCTGGCTCAGGTGTGTGAGAGCTGACCAACCAGAACAGACTGGGTATTTGGGAGGGGGGCCTTAAAGCGACAGGAGCTAAAACACATCATCGCAGCCAGAGGGGGAATACATACTGCTGCACTGGACAGCATGATAAAATTGCTGCATTTACAAAATTATGAACCTGAAAATGAGCATAATATTTCTCCTTTGAATGTAAGATGTGAGCACAGATTATCATTTGTCATCTGAAATCAATCTTCATTGAGATATAACTGGTTTTCTTGTTTTGTTTAGTTTTTCTGAGCAAGTAAAATTCAACTTCTTCCTGTTCCATAAGCTACAATGGAGCACTTTCAGACCAATGCCATGAACCACTGTTTGAAGTGGAAATGCCATTCAGACTTCACACTGATTCACACACAAACAAAACATAAAGGTAGAGATGGTATGATTGTATATCGTCCGGTGTTCTAAACATTTGCCTCTAAGTGATCTTAACACCTCTAAAAATTTAAATGAAGCCAAGCCCAAATGTGGGTGGGTATGTAACACTTCAGCCGAACTTCACCGAGCCCCACACAGGATGCACATCTATCTAAAAATATACAGCACGAAATTGAAATCAGAAGGGAAGTTAAATTGCATCACTTACATTTTTAAGATCATCGAAGCCAAGGAAGCCATTTTCTAGAATAGAGGCCTGAGTCTTACGCATAAGATTGCGAATGTCACTCACATCCATGTTCAACACACACTGAGGTTGGACAGAACTAAACCAGCTCAATTTGTGCTGGAGGGTAGAGGCAGGGACAAGGGACAGGGACAGGGACAGGGACAGACAACACACACAAAGTAAAGCAGGTGTTGTTGTTGTGTTAAGCAGTACAGTAGTCCTTATCCCCCAGGAGAGCATAAAGAAGAGATGGAGAAAGAAAGAGAAGGGAAAGCTTGAGGGAGGAGAGAAGTTATTAATTAGCGCTGGGTGAGACCAGAGGGAAAAATACATGGAGGGAAAAAAAAGAAAAGAATAGAGAGGAGATGGGTGCCAGGTTATGACTCCAGTCCTGCACCATCGCTCCATTTAAACTCTTTTGGAAAGTTAACAATACTCCCTGACATTCCACACAGGAGTGCCCCAGACAACACAACAGAGCCCATTAAATCACTCCACTGCCTGTCCTTTCATTGCACAACAGACACCAACACACAACATCTTGATCAGATTTTACACAAGTATGCATGAGTATGTTTGATCCTGGGGTTCAAAGTAGAACTGCAGTCTCCCATGGAGCTTCATACATAGGCAGAAACAACGGGACACCAGTGTGGACCTTGGTCGATGTCCACAAGTTGAGGGAAACAGACCCGACACCACAGCAGATCCCTTCCAACCAAATAACATTAGCTAGCTCTCCCTGTTGTGTTTATCCTCTGTAATTGAGTGAACCACCCTGTACTTTATCTTTACAGCCTTTCAAAGAGCCAAGTGGCCTGGCAAAGAGGTAGACTGATAGCGCTGACTCACCTCTAATCTTTATGATCTGATGATGACTCGAGCTTTCATCTGTCTCTTTTACTTCCTTAATCCAGTGTCTATGTTAGAATATGTGTTTGTGTGCACATATCCTCGCAAGGACACAACAATGGCACAAATCCAAAGCGTTGTGGACAGTTAGATTTCATCCCTTTAGGAGATATGGCTATTATTGTTACATTTGATAAGACCTTGGGACATACACCACATTAGCCACTTTCACTGTAGACTTCCTCAGCACATGTTGAAGATTTACAGATGCCTCTGTCTTAAACTAAAGCTGCTACCATGCAAACCACACAAGTGATGAGGAAAGGAAGCTGACACACTGACAGATATTGTAGGTGTGAATAAAAATACACTCAAAACTTGATGGTTGCACTTAAGGTGTAAGTTATAACCTACAAGGTTTTCATGAAATCAAACCTCTCTCCTTTTTTCTTTTTTTACACTATTTATGGTTAGCTTTTTTAGGCATCAGCCGTGAAGTGTATTTACATTCAGTATAGAGTTGGGCTGATAGACGATGGCGTTGACACTCAAGACCACTGAGCCCTTTACAGTTGTGGGAGCTCAGTGGTCTACCACCTCTAACATTCCGAATTAAAAGATAGCTGTTGACAGCGCATAAACACGTGCCCCCCGAGAGATGCAGTAAAGTAGGAGCTGTTGGCATTATGAAGTGGAAGAGAATAATAAAAAGCAGTATCTTCATGTCCCTTTTATTATTTTCTTATTAAACCTGCTCAGTAAGGTGAACCCAAGTTGCCAGGTTACATTGGTGGCTATTTCTTTTCTGTGGGACACTGTAAGTGTGTTTCAATCAGTTCAATTAGCTTCTTAGATAGAGCTAGCCGGCTAACTTTGTTTCAACTAAGTTTTGGACATGCGGTGTTTAGACAAAGATGCTTTTAAACCGACACAGGGATGAATGTCATTTGTTCGTCCAGAAAGGGTGTGAGTGTTGACTCCCAGCTCCTTTAGCTTTAGACCGGAGTTTTTTTTCGGTTGGGTGAAACAGTTCGAGGCTGCTGTCAGAACAGGGTTCAAGTCACGTGGGAGCTGATGGAAGCTGATGGAAGTTGATGGAAGCTGAACTCCCATAAGGTAGGGTCTGAGGCTCAGCAGTGATCTTACTGCTTCCATGGAGCTCAGACTTTGAGCCCCCATGAAAGCAGTAAGATCACCTTGCGGTTGGGTCATTACCAACAAGCATTATGTAATCGCAAATAATGAATTTTTCAATATAATGAATTCTTTTTTCATTAATGGTATAAATAAATTAAAATAACCAGGTTTTCCAGAGGAACTAAGCACCACATTCTCTTGTGAATGACCTGGACAATGACCACATAAGTCTCTCTCTCTGAAGTGTGTGCTGTCATACCAACTTTGTGAAATGGCTACAGCAAAGGTTAAATAAGTGGTGTCCTCGTGTAAAATCAGCATTAAGATGTTTCTTTCACTGCAATAGCCAGTCTGTTTTCTGTGTTAAAATGCGTTCTCTCTGCCTCCATGTCTTGAGTGTGTGATACCTCCCTGCAGCTGTTTAAACAAACCGTTTCAACTGATTTCCCCATTTACACCAACATTATTAAACAAATAAATTCAAAATTTTACAAATCCATGAAAGAGTAACTAATATTGGGTGCTTTTTTGGAAGAAAGTGGGAAAAGTCACCAAAGTCCCTTAAAAAACACTAAATTTTGAGACCATAACCCTAAAATTTGAGAAAGCTGTATAAAACAAATTCTTAATGTAGGAACGGCAGTGGTGTAGGCGCAAGTGTGTGTGTGACTAACATTCTGTTCCCTTTTCCTGCACAATCAAACACACAGTATGGGTCATATTTTGACCTGTTCACTTTGGATTTTATCCACTTTGTCCACTGCTTCTGCAGCAGTTGCACACATATGAAACACATGACTTGACTTTTATACTGTTTTTTTTTTTTTTTTCGTGAATTGAAAAGGGAGCAGGTATTTAGACCAAAAGTAAAGGAATTCATCATCTAGGAACAGGTTTAAGGTTAGGTTTCCTTTACCATTAGGAGAAGGAAAACTGATATTTACAATTGAAAGTCATGGTTCATTACAAAACCCTCCAAATATTATGAAAGGAAAGAAACCAGAGCCTTATTTCCTCACCTCTTCCCTCCTCTTCCTCCTCTATATATTCTATCTCTCATTCACTTTCCCTGCTTGCACTAAGTCTATTGCCCTCACTCTCCATTACTTCATTGTTTCCCAGTGCTGCACTCAGTGTTTGCTTTCCTGCATGTAATGCTACACACCGGACCTCCACCCGGTCTCAGGAACACGGCAAGTATGTGCCTACCCTGCTTCACCATGTCGTCATGTTTTCCAAATCCTGTGTAGAAAACAAGGCAGCTTGGAGCCAGGTTAGCAGGAGGAGACCCGAGAAGGTGCAACTCTCTGTTAAGACCTCGATCTGTACTAATGTTTGACTTGACAGAGTATCTGAGGGCAGGTAATAACACATCTCTTAACCCAAGAAGAGTGGATTGGCTGCTTTTCCCATCTACCCTGGCTATCAACCTCTGTCATTCATTCTTCTACAATACCATCATGGTCAACATTACACCTGCTAATTATCACCATGCTGGTATTGTCACTGTGAGCATTGCAGAGCGCTGATATTAGCAATTAGCTCAAAGTCTATGTACAGCAGAGCTGCGAAGATGACTGTGGACCTTTATTGTAATTGCCAAATGAGATACCTGATTTTTGATCGAAGTGCGTCCAGAGACTTTTTAAAATACCAGAATAGTCATCCATATGTCAGTTCAATTGTGGCAAGTGAATGAAACGAAGTGGGTTACTCTGAGGAACCGGTCTTCTCATCACTAACAAGAAAACAAGAAGCATTCAATGCCAGCTTTTGCTGCTTGACAGTTTTAATATTTCTTGTTCCAGACACCAAGTCTTGGTGTGTCTAGACAGAGATTAGAGGTATAACACTCATCAAAAACTGGTGCAAGAGCACTGCAGTTTTTCATCATGTCAAATGGCAAATGCAAGAAATTATCCCTAATATTACGTATTCAGCTCTCCCACATGCCACCTAGTATATTTTGTCATCTCTTCTAATCATTTTATCTTGAGTTCTTTTTGAACCAATTTTTCACATTTTATCTTTCTCATCCATGTGCTTTCTCCTCCCTTCAGTGCCTCTGTACTCTTTCAACTGACTGATTGAACAAGAGACCACATCTAAGAAAAGCAGAGAAAGGGGAAAAGCAGAGGGATTTGATCATCCAGTTCAGCCTGTGAACAATAGCAGCTTGACCTTTACATAGCCTCGGGTGTGTGCACAGAGATCAGATGTCACACTGTTTATGTAAACCTCATCTAACCTGCCGCTTTCAGTGCAACATACAGTGCTCCCTATGCAATCACGAAGGGTAATGATGAAACTAAGTTGGAGTTTGGGTGTGTTTCCATTTTACTGGCTTATTTATGGTGCACTACTGCTTCTTGTCATTGCTAATTAAAAAAAAAAACACTGGGCACTTGCTATATATTGTTCGAAGGACCAATCTTAGCCATTAGCTTCACTGAACTTTATACATGCCTGTCAACAAGGAGATTTTGTTTTATCAAAAAACATTATATAATCATTTTTTCTACATTTAAGAGCTGCAAACCTGTGTTTATCACTAATTTTAGACTATGTATTTCCATTGCAACTATAATTCAAGAGATGGCTGTGGCTGTATGCTAAAATCTAGCATATATTTTGTAGTATCTGTAATAGTACTGACAAAAATCATATTTCTATGTCTGCCTATAAACAATGTAAAATTAAGCATATTTGTTTTATTTATAGTATTTGAACAATTTATCAAGTGATGAGCAAATCGCTGGAAAATACACAACAATTCTAATGAATGATTACTCACATTTTAAGCATTAAATGCCAAAGATTTTCTTATTCAAGCGTCTCCAACATGACGATAATCTTTTCCTTGCCTTATATAATGGCTAGCTATCTTTTCGGGGGGGCTCTCTGCCTTTAGCCCAAGCTGAGATACCCACGACGATATCGTCAGAGGTAATTTTTCCAGTTTGGAACACTCCATTCTGAGCAACAGAAAACACACATATTCAGGGTAGTGCCCATGAAGATTAAACTGAGCTTGATGTATTTATAAATCTGTTGAGTGCGTCTGATTATTTTCAGCCACATATAACAGGCCTGCATGTAGTACGTCTTTGTCAGACCAGGCAGGCTAATAAAGAGCTAATAAACAAATACGGTCCCAGAGCGCTTAAATCAACTGGAGTTAAATAGCTGTATGTAAAAGATCCAGGTTGAATATGCAAAAATGAGAACAGAGGAGTGCAGCAAGAAAAAACACAATTCATCTGAATTCTGCTTCACATCATCTGGGCAACTTTTCTAATGATAACCAAATGAGCGAGGCGTGTGGTTCTGATGAAGAAATGATTAGCTACTCACAGAATCTTTTACCCCTTTTCTACATTTTTCCACTATGCATCACTTGTCTGGCACTGATCTCTCCTCTTCTCTAATCTGTTCTGCAATAGCTGGTAGAAAGAAGGGGGCATGAAGTAAAGAATGCCTAGATTCTTTTTTGTGACATGAACGTCATCCTATAATGAAGCCAAGTGTGACATGTTTAGTGCCCTGTTGGTTTTGATGGGACCACAAGTCAACCACAGGCTTTATTGAACAAGGAAGTGGCCAAAACAAAACACAAACGCCAAAACACATCCGAACACTGCGGTTAGTGTGTGTTACAAATTAAAATTATTTATCAACACTGAAGCATTTCCCACTCCACACCTGACTAGAATCCAATTTTGCTTACATTTAATTATGATTTCCATGGAAACACCCCTCCAGGCTTAGCAGTGAGCATGTTCATTTCCATCCCTAGAGAGTGCGGAGCCTCTGCAGAGCAGTCAGACAGGTGGGACGAGCTAGCTGAGAAATTATCCAGCCTACCTGAGTACATGTGGGCCAAAACAACACAACCAGCAGCTGGGAGTAGTTTATATATCATGTTTGGTACTTTTTTTCCCATTTTTCTTATGACTGTCATTTTGCATCAGTGATTACAGTCATTAAAAACATTAAAGTGACAACCTGGACTTATGTAGGACTGATATATTGTATATCATATAACATAAAAACACAAATTGCTTAAATATCCCAAATATGATATCCACACAGCTAAAAACGACGTATACAATTCTTGTCAGATTAATAGAAGCACACAATGAAAGCTATGTCTGGAGTAATCAGAGGAATTTGACTCATCTGTACCAGACAGGCAGCTGAGTTTCACCTTGGTTTCACTCAGCCTTACAGCAGGCTGGTTAACCCTAAAACTGTAGTAAGCATTAGCTCAACTACAGACTGACTGGATTCCACTATTTTCATAGTTTAAGTTGAGTAACAATCTTACTTTTACCTTTAAATGACTAACACAATTATTCTTTATGAGACATTAATGAGTCAGTTGGTCCATTGCAAGAATTCAGCAACAGTAACTTACCCAACCCCAGCGATACTCCATGGCAGCTGAGGCTTTCAAGTCAATGGGTTTGTAGTCCAGGGACAATAAGATATATTACTGAGCCATTCAGAAGCAGTTCACTTGTCAAGCTTCATTGCAACTTTTATTCTGTCTAGAAAGTGACTGGAGTGGAAAGCCTGAGAGAGTGAGGCGAAGCCAACATAAACTACCTATTCAACTAAAGACAGATGCCTTGCAGGCAGTAATGACAGGAATCTCTGAGTGCATTGCACTGTCCTGACGAGTCCTCCAGCTTCCACACACGCTCTCGTAGGTTCAGAGAAGGCTTGTAGAAAACTAACCAAATCCTTATGGATGCTACGCCTCCATTCCCAAAAAGTTGGGATACTGTGTAAAGCATAAACAAAACTGAATTTGCTCAACCTGTCTGACAATATATTTAATGGTTTCACTTCATCAACATAATCATTATTTTGTAAACATATGCTTATTCTGAATTTGATGCCAGCAACATGGTTCAAACAAATTTCAACAGGGGCAACAAAAGACTGGGAAAAATGTGGAATGCTCCAAAAACATCTGTTTGGAACATTCCACAGGTAGACAGGTTCATTGGTAGCAAGTGGAAGTATCAACATTGGGTATGAAAAAAATCCTTGAAAGGATAAGTCAATCACAGACAAAGACGTGTTGAGGTTCACCACTTTTTGAAACACATGATTGTATAAAGGTTTGTATATAACTACATAGGCTCAGCAACACTTCACAAAACTAGGGTGGGTAAAAGTCATTGCACTCTGGTTTCCTAAGATATACTCAGCGTCCAAACATTTTCTGAATTGTGGTTGGAATATCAGCAAGTGCTTATAAGTCTGATTACATCACACACTTTCATTAACATGCTCACTCTTACTCTTAGTGAAAGCCAAAGTATGCTGCCCGACCACACAACACCACAATGTCATCGCCTCGCCCTGAGGCAGCAAGAACATGAAGGCACACCCTCTTGGATATCAAATAGATTTGATTCAAATAGCTCTGACTAGGGATGCATGATTTGGATTTTTCTTAACAGTACAATAACTGATAATTGCCTGCCTCTTGCTACCGATAACCGCTAATCTTTTGTCTATATTTTTGTATTTTTCCAGTTCCAAACATGTAGTTTATATGCACCTGAGGGTAAAAAGGGCTAGGGTGTGTAAAGATGAGTGATCTCATATACCAAAGATCTTACTGACATCATTAAAAACAAAGACCAGACTGACCTGACTCTTCAAATGTTTGTTCGATTTTTTCAAGGAAACCACACTGAAAAATACAAAACACACTCTGGAGCATTTAGCTCCTTTAAGAGAAATGCTTTGACATAATCAGTCAAATGACACCTGACAATTGTAACAGAAAGCTTACTTTGTTATCAATCAGACTATGAATGTGTGTGGTGACCACATCATACATGGCAGGTAGGGACATGTCTGCAAAGTAGCAGCAGCATGAGAGAGGGGCATCAAATGTGCCATTAGCTGGCAAAATCCTCAGTCTTGGGCCACAAAAAAGGGCTGGTTGTCAAGCGCAATGAAATCTGTGATTTTCTTGGTAACTGCTTTGGCCATTGGGTTATCCTTAAAAAACTTCCTGCTACTATTTTCGAGTGTCTGTTGAATAGGCACTATTGTAGGCGATGGAACACTCTCTTTTAGCGTGGCAGAGCTAGCTGCTGCTGCTGCTTCGTATATATTTGATTAACAAGATTTGTTGTGTTGGATCAAGTTGTGGGTTAACGACATAGCTCGTTGTCATTTCACTCCGCCAACCCCTCTTTTATTAGTTTTCTCTGTGCAGATAGCAAACCAACTTTTAAGCGGCATAGTGCCACCTGCTGTATCACGGGAAGATGATGCTGAGAACAAGGAGGAGAAAATACTAGGGAAAAATGATATAGACATGTGACGAGCAGGTGAACAGTACGCTGGCACCTGCCTCTCTCTCACCAGTGTCCTTGAAGTTCAAGAACACACTGTCAAGGTTGTTACACAGTTCGAATGCCACTGTAGGTATTCATTACAAATAAAGCAGCTTCTAAAAACCTCCTTCCTCTCCAAACTCTCCACTTCAACACTCTGACACACAACTCCTTACCTCTCTCTCTTTAATGCAAACCAGCAGGTGTAGGTAAGAGAGCTCACCCTTAAACATTAAAATGTGTCTGACTGACTTTTTCTGCATAACCAACGTGTGGCTGTGGGTCTTACCAAAGGTCTGTACTTCATGGCTCCTGCCCCACTCTTGGCTGATATGGACCAGGTTTTTTTATGCTCCAACCGTAACGATATTCCAGCTATAAGAATGTGGCCTCCAGCGCCGCGTCCGACCACTATTTAGCCGAGAATTTGTTTTTAGAAGCTCTCCCCTTTGTCCTGAGACCCAGCTGCCATAGCTTCTCCTCTTACTGCTGCTCTCACACACCGCCTAACACACACCTCACTCTGTTTCTCTTGCTCGCCAATCGTTCACCCACTTTTCTTTTCCCTCCGTCCGTCCCTCCCTCCCTCCAGAGGAAATAGTCCCTGTGTTAGGTGACACAAACCCCCTCCTTTCCTCTCTCTCTCTCTCTGCTTTTTTCCCTGTTGCCCTCTCTGCAATACAACAGGCACTCATGCGAAAAAACTTGACATAGTTCCTCTGTTCTTGCTCTCTCTAGTCTCACCAGAAGTAAGAGAATAGTGGGGAGCTAACAAGTCTCCTGTCATATGAACACGCATGCACATCTGGACCTGACAACCCCTGGAGAGAAAAAAACGACGAGAAGGGAAAAATGTGTCCTGATGCCAAAGGGGTAAAGAGTGTGTGTGCATCCAAATGTGCTCATGTGTAAAAGGGAAACTCTATAAAGTAGTTAATGCAGCAACAGCCGATAAATAATCTGCTATTTGAACTAAAAGAGTTTCCTTTTCCTCCCCTCATGCCTTTATTCTCTCCATTCACTCCCTGCTCTCCCCACTCTGCCATTTACCAGCTCAGAAACAAGCAGCCAAGAGTCCCACTGTCATAAATATCAGGCTCACACACACAATACACCACTAATTCATGTATACAATGATGCAGACATGCATGCACATGGACTTATCATCATTAGTACAATAACATTACAGGGAGTAAAATTAGTCCAGACCAGCGTTCCGCGCGCACGTGCACGCACGCACACACACACACACACACACACACACACACACACACACACACACACTTGCTGCAGATCAAAGGCCTCAGCAGTCTAATGCATCTGCTTCTTAACACTAATAGCAACTGACATCTCACAGGCAGTGGGTGTGCGATCCCAAGAACAAGGAGGAAGACACATTTCCTACAGTTGTTGGACTAATACACACACATTAATAAAGAATAGTTTGATGCTGATCTTTTTTGAAGGGAGTTTTTTTACTAAGTGTCTGCTTAATTTGGTTCATTGTTGAGGTGATACTTTTATTTAAACCTATAAAAGAGACAATTCACTGCAACATTAAAAATGCATAGATATTCACACTTGCCTCTAGTCCTACTTATCTATCTAGATTGATGCAAGTTGTTGAGTTTTGGGTATATCGGTCATAGAGATGTCTGCCTTCTATCCAATGTGCTGAAATGAGATTGCACTCAGCTTGTGGTGCTCAAAGCAACAACAACAACAAAACAACCAGTAATGTCTCTTTCCATAAATCATGACCTGATTACTCAAGATATTCATGTAGGAACTATATCATTTTCTACTGAAGTAGACCCACCAGCCATATCACCACACAGACAGAGGGATGCATCTACTTATGGATGAGAGGCTTGTGCTCATGACAGTGCAGAATGTAAAAAATAATGGCATTTTCCTTGCCGGAACTGGCAAGCATAGTTAGAATGGTAATTTAGCCAATTTGGCTCATGTGTTGAATTGTTTCTTGACCAGGCGCAATGACTTTTTGGAGTCAACTATTACCACACTTTTTTAAAAACCTGTAGAAAGAGCCATGCTAGCTTTCTTAATTAACTCTCCATACGTCTGTCATACTGAACTACCTGGAAAGTCATCCTTAGAAACTGTTTAGAAAAACTACTTGGCAGGGGATTGGACAAAACATCTGTCGCTGGATAACTTCATGCTATAGCAGCATCTATGCTCACTTCTTCAGGAGCCACCATTATTGTTTTAAAAAACAATCACTTATCTTGCGGGTCATCGCATGGAAAATACTCCTGTAGCTGCCTGTAGATCCTCAAAGAACTGATCTGGTTCAACAACATTGTGTTTGGCCAGGAGGGCAGAGCCTGAAGCCTGGACAGATTTGCGAGATCACACGATCACATGATCTCCTTAAATGTAGCAAAATGCATTCAACAAAATCAGTTATATTCCTTACCTAAGTATTGAGTATAAGAGATGGACGTCTATTATAGCAAGTTTAGCATCTCCTTCAATTAAATACAATTAATTACCCAAAGGAAATTTTGTTGATAGCCTTTAGACATGAAAGAGAGCTCATGAGCTCCTGATGCTGGACAAAGTGGGACATTCTAATCTGTGGTGGAAGAGCCTACAAGCTACAGCTTCAAAGAGCAAAGCAACAGCAGGAAAGCCAGGTTTTATAGGCCTTATTAAGACTACCCGCTCCTTCCTGCTCATCTCAAAGAATAGGCACATAAATCCGAAAGAAGTGGCGCTCACTGGTACTGCACATTCCATGTCTAGAGGTCCATCTCAGCTATCTTAATCACACCTGAAAAGAGTAAACTGTGTCCACAAAGAAAAGTTTTAAAGGAAAGTGGAAAGAAAAAGGACATGACAGAATGTCAAAGGCCAGGTAAAAATAGAGCTAGAAAGAGCTTATTTTCTCCTGTTTTAGATATCTGAATCATTCTCCTCATCCTCTACATTTCTCCCAGTCAGCTCTGGGGCTTACAGGGCTCAGGTTAACTTCCAGTCAAGGTCACTGTTATCCATGCTTCATGCTCCCTTATAGCTCCTCACCCAACCAAAAAAGGCACCATTTATTGGTCTGTCCGTTAGCTTAGAACAAATGCTCTTTACAAAAGTGTAGGGGAAAAAATAAAACATATATAAATAAAACCACACCAGACAGACAGACAGACAGACAGACAGACAGACAGACACACACACACACACACACCAGACAGACAGACACACACACACACACACACACACACACACACACACACACACACCAGACAGACAGATACACACACACAAACACACACCTTCTCTTCCTTGCTGCCCTCTACTGGTCACCCTCATCTAAAGGAAACTTAATAGGTAGCCATTTGGTTTTTGCTGAGGCAGACATCAAACTACCTAAAAATAACTCCATTTCCAGCCCCCTTTTTGCTTTTGTTCTGGATTCAGAAGTGTGTGTGTCAGAGATTAAACTTTATACACCTCGTTTGATGCCCTCCCTTCACTCCTCTCTCTCTCTGTTCATTGCCAGTATAATCGGAGCCCCTGCTGCAGGAATCTGCGTAATGTTTTCCAGACTCTCGCTCTCTCTCTCTCTCACTGGACAGACAGCAGGAAACAGGCAAAGATACTAGAGCAGATAGAGGCTTGCAGCTGTAGCCCAACTAGATTCACTTGTTCAATCATCTGTGCTAATCTGTCTGGCTGAAAGTGACTGTAAAGGTGTGTGTCTGTCTGAGTGTTTGTTTCTGCAGGCTCATGCTGAGGCAGCATATTTGCGCTGACTTGGAGGAAGGAGGGGCGGTATCTGACCACCAGTATCTCACTCAGCTGTCAAACTTTAACCCTTTCTTGTCCATTTGTCTTATCTTACATCACTTCCATCAAAAGTTAACTCCTTCAGGTCAAGCTGACATTACAGACTGGAACAGAAATTCATAAAAACAAGGCAAAACATATACTACACAGAATAACAAATCAACATCATTATCAGCCCAATGATTCACTAGTACCAGATGAAGAATCTGTCCTGACAGCCCTCCTTCTACACACATTAGCTGGGGCTTCAACAGGATTCAATCTGTCTTTTATAGCTTTGAGGCTGTAAATGATATTATATAAAACCATAAAGCCATGGAAACAATACAAACATTGTATTATATGTGCCATTTGGCCAGTGCATGACTGTTTCTACTACAGGCCCTGATGCCATGTGTAGCCAAAGCAGGTGTGTCAATTGTGTTGTTTTATTATTATATTATGTACTCAGTGTATGATTATATAATATATAATAATTATAGAAAAGGAGCCAAGAAAGCTCCATAGCTCTCCTTCCTTCCTACTCAAGGCACATTGATTTGCCTCTCTATCGTGCGCGCACACACACACACACATACACACACGCACACGCACACACACACACCACTTTGGGGGAAAACACCGTATTAAACATCATGTAGTTTAGACTGGGAGACGGAAAAAAAAAGTTTAAAATCCCACTGACCACTTTCAGAGAAACACATGTGACCTCAACTCCATGGGAAATCACAAATGGGAACTTGACTTTTCCCTCCTGCTCCCTCTCTCTTTCTCTATCTCTCCCTCTCTCTGTCATTCTCTCTCCTGATTTCCCCTCCCCTTAAATTCTTCTTTCCTCTCTCACTTCCTCTCCAGTAAAGTGTGTTCAGAGTTATCTTGGATATATATAGAATATTTTCCACTCTCCCTCCACATGGTCCAGAAATAAAGCTTGGGAACGTGTCGTCATATAACATCATGCCACACTAATCTGCCATATTCATCAGGAGTTAATACCAAATTCTGCTTTGCTACATTGGCATAACTTTGCCTGTAGGGAGCTCATATGTAATCTTGCCTTCTTGTGCCTGTATCCAGCACAGCCAAAGAAAGTTTGATCTTTCCTTTCTAACTCTACACAATCTTGTCTTGGGATCATTCATTCATTATTTGCGGAGTAACTACAGTAAAGTGTAGCTGAGGGTGATCTTTTTTGTTGGCAGGTTGCCCTCTGAAACACCCACAATGCAGTGTACCACAACATCTATTTCCAAGTCCTCCTCTGTTCTGCACATTCATTCAAACTCTGCTCATAGTAATCACTCATGTCATGTGCAGGAAATATTGCTTCATTAAGTTGTGACATGAGAACATACTGCATACATACTGCTCACAGACAGGACTTCCCCATTTCAACATTTGCAAAACTCTATAGGCTGACACACCAACACTATATATGGTGTATACATGCATTAAAAGTGTAGATCAAAACTATTCACCCAACTTGACTTCACAAAGTTTTCTGTACTGTTGTTCAGCTGCTGTAAAGTTTGCTCTTACACCAGGCAGACATTGATACTACTGCTAACAAACCTCTAAGATCAACTGCTTATTAACTGCCAATACATTGTGCGGCAGCGCAGCGCTTTTAAGGGTGGGTGGTTTTATGTTTGTATTTTCGTGTACAGTGTACATTCATGTGGACACACATATTGCACAACTATGTGGCCAACGCGAATCACCTCCTGCTTTTACTTTCACACTATTCCACTGATCAACAGTTGGTAGCAGCAATACAATAAGAAGATACTTAGCAATGTGCCAGTGCAGGCAGTAGAAGCGTGTTTTTATACAAATGATCCAGGTTATTTGGTGCCATATTCACACTCGACATCACTCCTTAAAAATATATAACTTCCTGCTGTTAGTAGGGGACACTGTGACTACAAGCTAATGTTGCCATGCAAATGTGTTCATGGCAGGACTCTTGCCAAACATGTCACTTCTGGTGCAGATTTGATCGTGTTAAGTCGAGTTGCGGAAACTTCCTGTTTAATGGTGAATCATAAATATTCGCCAACCCACCATTCCTCAAGCTTTTAAAGTTGTTAAGACTGCCCTGAGAAAAGCCGAACTCGAGCTGTAGGATGAGTTTATTACAGTACAGCATGTTCAAATCGCCAAAAATGAGCGCCAAATCAAAATGGCGATTTCCTGTTGGGTTTAGGTCTTGGCCACAAGATACTTTTTTGTAGGTCTACATCCCCTTAACATGTGGACCAAATGTCATACATATAGGTGAAAGTAGTAGCAGGGGCTGCTTTTAGGGCGTGCTAGCGAGCCATTTCCCCCTGTCCATAGCTGAAAACTGAAAAGGGAGGAAGGACAGAAGAAAGATCGACCCCATTGGGTGCCTGGGCACTGATAATAATTCCTTGCATTTCAAAATAAAAAGATGTTCACATTTGGCTCCATTCCTAAAACTGATAAAACTTATCTTCTAAAATAATGTCCTCGCTAATAAGTAGACTGACCAAAGTATAGTCCATATGATGACTCCACCCATCTCCATTACAACATTCTCAAGAACTGACATACTTGGCATGTTAAACCTCAGTCCCACCGGCCAGAATTACAATATAGCTGGCTCTCAACCAAAAGCAACATGCCTGCTCCTCTGAGCTGAGTTATAATATGCTAAAAGGAACACGCCTAGTTTGGGGGGAAATTTGCCTTGTGGTTGACTGAGCTAATATGTGATGAGAGATTGTCCAATAATTTTCTATGGACACTCTGTCCAAGGTAGAACATCGGTTTAAGAGTCAAGCATGCAATAAAATAAAAAAAAGGAGCATTAATTATTGGTTAGGAAATAAGGTGTAGAAAGTAAGATGAATGACTTGCATCCAGGTTTGTCTTTTTTCTGCATCACTCTAAACATCTGAAGCAATGTTTACACGCTCTCACTATTCTGTAATCTCCTCCCAGCATGACTCTGACTGTTTCTGTGTATTGTCACTCCCCAGCAGGCCTGTCTTTCTTCCTGACACTCCACAGGTTCTTCCCCATCAGCAAAGCCAGTCTTGTAATCAGTACTAATGCAAGTCATTACAACAGCTTGGACAATAAATATTGCATGAACTTTTGGCCTTTCTTTGCAGTGGAATACAACTGTCAACGTGAGCTGTGAGACAAAAGCCAGAGAAGGATCCAACCTCAACCCGCTGGCAACAGATCAAAGAATAAAGAAAATACAAGGTGTCTCAAGTGAACCTTTGAACCATTAAACACCCTCACATGGTCGCTGTAAATCTTCATGCATCTGCTACCAACCTAAACACACTCATGCAAACAAGATCCCTGAAATTGGCCAGACTGTCATCTCAACTCCATCCCTTGCCTTCACCTTTCACTTTCCCCCTCTCCCACGCTGTCCCCCTCACTCTCTTGCACTTAATTGCTTGCTTTAGTCCTGTATTCAAATAACCCAACCTGGAGGATTTCTTGTCAATATTCATGGACTAAAAGAAGGGAGGGAGGCAAATGGGGAAAGGGACCAAAAAGAGTTACACAAAAAAAAAAAAAAAAAATGAAGAGAAAAAACAAATGGCAGAGCAGGGCGGCTGTGATGTCAGAGCAAAAGAATGCAAGCCATGTGGGCGGCAAACAAGAGTGGGAAAACAGAAACGTGAGGGCAGAAGAAAGACAGAAATTCAATGACAGAGAAGCATCGAGAAAGAGAGTGAGAGGCAGGAAATGGTGACACATTGTGAAAGTGTAACGGTGAGGAGGAATTCTAATAAACGAAGGCGAACGCGTGGGTGCGTTTGCACGTATTTTCTGACAAACTTAGCGGTCTGTCAGCTCGTGGTGGCCCAGCCCTTTATTGACACAAGGGGGTTCCTAGGGGCCAGATGCACTTGGTCAAACTGTTCCTGTTTCTCTCTCGCTCTGTAGCCTACTTGGTGTTCCTCTCTGCTGCTGCCCTTTACCACTCTGGGTTAAGTGAATCACCACAGTGTGTGTGTGTGTGTGTGTGTGTGTTTGTGTGTGTGCGTGTGTGTGTGTGTGTGTGTGTGTACCAGACCATAGCAGAGTGAGACATTCCCATTGTGAACAGATGTGAGAGGCTTGAAATTAAGCTAACAGAAGAAACTGGGCTGTAGTTTTTTTCACTTCACACACACATACACAGACCAAACTTGGAGACACTCCCTGTCCTTCACACACATACGCCCACTTTTCCACTGTGGCAGCACTTTGGTCATGCAGGCATTTCCTAAAGTGTCTTCCATAAAGGCATAATCCTGGGCTACATTTTTCACAGAGCATTTTGTGTGTATGAATGGAAGCTGGTCTCAGCTCTTCTACAGAAGATTTCACACTGATTATAACCTCTGATGAGGCTCCAAACAACAAACACTGCTCTAAATTAAAACTCTATCATGAAGTTGGGTTTTTAGAGCTAGTGTGATTACGATACAAGCATTATAGGAGTCAACGGGTTTGACAATTCAAGGTCAGATTGCCTACAATAACAGAAGCACAGGACTGGTTATAAAGAGTCATACAAACAGATGACATGTTGACATGTCATAGCAAGAAAAGTACAGGTGTGAATAAACAAATGAGTGGCGTCTGATTCCATTTAGCTCCTTCAGTTTCGGGATCCTTGTATTGTTCATGCTGTCAGTTTACTGATCAGAACAGAGCCATCATTAAAAGGTGCAATATCTAAGAATTTGACACTATGACATCTATGTATTGTGTTGCAGAGATATCTACTGAAGTTTAGCAGGTTAACCAGCTAGTCCCTGCCTGTACTAGGCCAAAGCTAGCAATGTAAACACCAACCCATCCCCGTTAATCCAAGCTCCCAGTCTGCAGTGCAAGATGCACTGCGAACTGAGCTAACTTGCTAATTATAGCTACAGGTAGCTGCAGTTAGTGGATATTCCGGTGATATGCTACCCCCAGTCTGTTTTGACGTCAATTCTACATATTGCACCATCAATGGTATGAGTTACACCTGTGCTTTTCCTAATATGACATTAAAATGTCCACTGTGAAAAGGGTTAAAATATGACTCACCAAATCGGTAAAAAGGATAAATACATTTAAGTATGAAGTATTTAAATGAGTAAGTGGGGAATTTCATGTGCTCTTAATGGAGGTCAAGTTGACTGGCATGTTAATATCATAATAATCATTGGCTTTTGCACTCGTGTCTTGTTTGGTATGATGAGCTGTCAAGAGCCACAAACATATTCAATTTACAAAAAGAGAAAATAGAGAAAGTCAGGAGATCTTTACATTTGAGCAGCTGAAAACAGCATTTTTTTTTTTTCATTTTTGCCTGAGCAATGACTTCCAAGCCCTTTTTCATGATACCACTTGGTGGCAACAAAGTGAGAAATGTTCAAATTTTGCACAAAGACCACCCAATCTGTGTTCTAATCTTAAAACAGGTTCATGTAAATTTGTGTTTTAATCATAAACTAACCTAGCAGCAAGCAGGGAATAATCAAATAACTTTATTTTGTATTGTTGATGACTGACTCTTACACAGACTTTAAAGCAAAAGAAAACACAGACACACAGTCCTCTCTCCCACAGTCGGCAGGCCTCTACAGTCAACAGGGCAGGTGGTGACTTGCTGAGAAGGAACTCAAAACATTGGGAACTTGCTATGTCTCCAACCCCCATTCCCAACCTTCTATAACCGCACTGGTGCGTATCTGTCCTGCTACTCCTCTCTCGTCCTTCACTGCTCATCTTTCTACACTTTTCTCCATCTTTATCACTTTTCATTCCTTTGCTGTCTCTTTCTATGATCCCATCTCCATCTCCCTTTATCTCGTACAACTTTACTATTCCCCAAAGTAAGACCCGTAGGTCTAATGTGGCTAAAGATTTCACTTATTTGTACTTTTTAAACCATGCGTCCTGTGAAAACCATGTGGCAGTCTGATGAACATGTTTTCCTCTGCAGTCCATGTTTCTGCTATGTGACAGTATAAAATAATTAGTTTTGTGACTGTTGACCCCCCTCTAACTGTTCCTTACTTTCTTCCTAAATGAGGGCAGATGGCACTGTGATATATGAATTATGAGTACTGACATCATTTGAGTGAATTATTGAATAACTCCTGTCTGTGATTCTAAAATGAATGATCCTACTAAGCATGTCTTACATGTAAAGAAGGCTTTACAAAAAAAAATGACCAGAAGTCCAGTCCAGCCACCCCCAGTGACGACTGACCACGCTGCCCTTTATCTCATCTGCAGCTGGTCTCATCAACAAACCCCCCCAGAGGACATCTGTCTCTACTCCATCAGCAGACATATTTGACCATCAGCCCATGGAATAGTATATTCTTTATACTGTGAGAAATGAAAAGGTTTGCACAAAACTGTACAGCTTTGAGAGTCTGAAAGATGCATACTTGCCCTAGTATTTGTTATAGTATTTCCTTATATTTTTATTGTAATCTATGAAATCTATATTTACGTTCTTGACTGTTGCAGTAATAAGAACTAAACATTGAGAAGTGGGGAAATACTGCCCCCCATTTGAAGCAGGTGGCTAGAAATTAAAAGTCCTTTGAAATCATTTTGTAACAAGGTAAATGGTGTCTCTGTCTCAGCCACTCCTCTGGAAATAGCACCAGCCACCAGCCAAATGTTGATAAAGGTGGCTGGGAGATTTCAGACAGGAAACAATGCTTTTCTATTGAGTGGCTGCTGAATTTGAACATTTATCTTTCAGTGGGTGGCAGATGTTCAAAAATTGAAACAACAATGTAGCCAATAATGTTTGGACTGCACAAAGATAATAAGGTATAATATTAGTAACTGTATCACACTGGACAGACTGGAAGAACTGTGGGCCTATCAACACGTGTCCAGTCCACAACATCATAATAGCTTGAAGAAAATTAGTATATTTCCAAACACTGAATTTCCTGTTTACTTCAAGTACTTCCTCTTTGCTGATTAGACATTAATAACAAGCCCAGCTGCAGGACAAAACACACCCAGATGATTAAAACGAACAGACACCCTCTCTAAATACTGCATGTCCCTTCATTTCCCTCTTCATGTCATTGCAGACTTCGAGCCATTCTCACTTCCTCTACTTTTTAAAAAATAGTTTTTACTTTCCTGCTAACATTCAGAAGCCTCATTCATCTCACTGTATGTTGATGCAACAGGACAGTCCCATCAGCTAGCATCTACAGCTGAACACACTACATGTGTGAACACACACACGTATACATACTGTAGAGTCGTTAAAGTGCTCAGCTGTCATACACATAGGGATTGAATGAAGCATATGGTGGAGACAGAGAGGCAGGGAGGGCTACTTGCTGGAAAGGTGGAACATTTTTTTAGCGAAAGAAAAGATTTGAAAGCAAGTGTGATTGTTTGGAAAGATGGCTCCTCCAAGGCCATCAGTTTCTTATTAAAGTTCTGTTGACATGTCGGCAGCATACACCTACATTAAACCTGACAAGTGGATGGGAATTTATGTGTGAACTGCTTGAACTCACAGGAATCTTTGTAGAAAGTAAGTGAACACAGACCCTCTCCCAACTCAAGAGGACAGCTCAGCAGTTTGGTCACACACAGTTCATTGCAACATCTTTGGAATCTTCTCCTCAGAGATTTATTACCGAGGGTTGGGCTGCTTAGACAGGAAATATACACACAACTGTTCTAAGGGCATAAACACAGGCATGTCCATAGTGCTCCTCCATTCACTTACTCATTTCCAAACATGCAAAATTCAGCTGAATCTGTGCTCCAAATCTACTTCCCACTGTCCACTGACACCATAAACACAGTTCCTAGTTATAATCACGGAGCAATAGAGAAAACAATAGCCTTGCAGTGTAAAGACAGTAATGTTGCTCAGAATGATGCAGATCATTTGGTTACAGTCAGCCAACAGTGACCAGAGAGCTACACATGACAAGTGTCTCCTGAGACTGAGACAAACAAAGAGACAGACAGACATTCAGAGTGTGTCACAGGCCATGTGTGGATGCTGCTTGAGATGGTGGCAGCCTCTATCACACATCTGTGGTATAGTTAGAGATACGTACAGTAAGATTATGAACTGTGGTTTCACAGGGCACAGGGCAAGTGGTTGACACTGGCAGGCAAAATATTGAAATTCAGGTGGGTATAAAGAATGCCCCCTGTCAAGTTCACTCCAGTGGCACACTGCCAACAGTTTTATCCCACTGGGAACGGATGTAAAAGAACAGTTGTTCCAACTCTAAAGATTCCCTCACATGCTCGTGCACTCACACGCACATGCACACACAACCATCGAGCCACTTGCCATAGTTAGACTGGGTAGGGCTGCTGTGGTATGTTAGATACTGAGCTTTAGTTATTTCTGTTTGTTGAGGGGACTCCTGGTGGCCTAGGGTTTTAACATGCACTATGTAATCACAATGTTCCCAGTTTGAGTTCAGCCAACTAGCACAGCAATTTTTAAGCTGCGATTATGGAACTCCTGTAAAACGTCACAATGTGTGCAAGTCAGACTTCAGCAGCTAGCAAGCCCTCTATGAGGCTATACTCAGGCATAGTAGTGCTTTGAGCTAAATGCTAATGTCAGTATGCTGAGATGCTCACTGTGAAAATTCTAACATGCAGATGTTGAGGACTGCTACTAATATTAATTTTCATCATCTATTAATTCCATTGATTATTATTATCTCGAATAACTGATTAGTTATTTGTTCTATACAATATCAGAAAATGGTGGAAAATGTCAGTCAGTTCCTCCCAAAGCCCAAGATGACATCCTCCAATGTCTTGTCCACAACCCAAAGACATTCAGTTTACTATCATAGTGAAATAAAGAAACCAGAAAAAACTTCACTTTCTTAAAAAATCACTTAAACCAACTAATCAATTAATTGCTTAATCACTGCAGCTCTAATTATATCAAAGAGGTAATGTTTACCATGTTCACAACAATAGTTGTACAAGTCAGTATGCTACTATTTGCCTAAACAACGATAATGCTAATGGGAACGTTAAACAAAAGTATTGGAAGAAGTTGGACAAGATGATGAATCTGGATGAGAAGGGAGGAGATAATCAAAGTGATCACAGTTCATCCTGAAAACCAATAATGTGAGTCAATTGAATCACCAAATTCAGTAGGACTCAACATCTGGTGACCATGAATCTCATGAGGTATTTCAGTTAGAACCAAAGTGGTGGACTGACTAAAATTGCCATTCTTGAGTCATGAACCTAGTATGGCTAAAAATAAAATGATAAATTAAAAAAAAACATATTTTCAGATTCATCATCAAATTCAAAGTTTTATACACTTCTGAGCAAGATAGTAGCTAAATACCTCCCCCTAAAACTGTGCACCAGGAAACTGCTCAACCAAGGCCTTCAACCTTGAATTTATGACTTAAGCTCCTTAACATTATCAACTATTCAGATAAGATAGGCTATATGAAACTTTCAATGCAAACCCTGTTAACCCACAGAAACTGCCTGGCTTTTATAGCCTTAATGGAACATTGCAGCAATGGAAAAGATTGCAAAAAGTAGAGCAACCTGGATTTCACAGAAAGGTAGCAGCATTGAACGGTATGCTAGTATCCACACTAGCTATCCTACATTCCACCTCCTACTCCACCAGCTCATGCTCGTCCTTCATGTCACTCCTCCACCCCCACCGTCCAAGGACGTACCTACTCCTGCAGTACTGACATTATCATAGCTCCATGGAAAAAACTGGTTAAAGGTTAACAAAAAGGTACTGAGTGCTGAGTGACAGAGGAAGCCTTCATAGTCTTAGCCAAGGCTTTGAGGGCTTGATGTCCCGCCCACAATTATCTGATTGGTTACAAGTCACACAAGTAATAGCTAACCAACTCTCAAGGCTCTTTGCCACTGACAGGCACAGAGACATGTAGAGATAGGGTAAAAGGTCCAGTAAGGTGGCGGCGAAGCATTACAAAATTTTAAATTTTGACACTAAAATGTTTTAATATTTACTCTAAACCAGGGGTGTGACGAGATCTTATGCATTGAAATCTCACAGTATCAAAATGTGCTGATATTACTAGCCGAGGTGAAAAGCCATCTTGTGATATCAGATATCATCAGGATTCAAAATTAGAAGATGCTCCATCCACTTTTGGGTACCTGTTGGAAACATTAAACTGCAACAGAGTGACAGACCAGACAAGAACAGTATACGCACTGTGCGAAAATAGTCCCTTACGCCGCGGCTAAAACAAACACTATGCAAAGACTTACAGAACCACCACAGCTCGCTTCAAAAATCAACCGCGCCTGTGAAAAAAACACTAAAAGGCCAGACAACGCTGACAAATTGCTTTGCATCTCAATTTCCACAGCCAAGAGCTGGAGTCACGGCAATAACAATTGACATCAGCATTTACATTGCAGCTGATATGAGGCCATTTTCCGTGGTCGAAAAACAGCGACTCCTCGAAGTACACCATCCTTTCACGCACACATTTCATTCGCAGAGTGGACCCGAACCACTGTTCTCAGTGAGCATTTCTTTTCAACTGCAGGACACTGCCAGAAAATGTAGTAATTGTTACATTCTTGAAAAAAAACATGACTATATTCTGGGCTGGACAGTGTAGCTATAGTCTGCTCTTTGTAACATGCTTTAAGAGAAATGTGGTCAGTCTCTGTTTGCATTTCAAGTATTGACAGAGTGCTACTTTGCTTTAGTTTGCGCTCATTTTTTGGACTTACAAAATAACACTAAGAAAATTTTATTTTTAAGTTAATACTACTGACATGGTGTTCAGGAGCATTTTTTTTTTGTGGGCTTCTGTTGGTGCAGACTTTGACGTTATTTACTTTCACAATCTTTTACATTCACAAGAACCTATATAATATAACTATATACTTTACTTTTACGTGTCTTTTCCAGTTACCAGATTCCAGTTTAATTCATTCTTCATTCTCTCCACCTGCACTGTCCAGTTTAAACACATCGAAAACGGTTGTTGAATACAGAGTTGCTAAATATAGTAAAACTACAGTTTCACATCAATCAAAAACCAAGCACACACAAACACTGAGGCACGATAGGCCCCCTTGTTTCAACAAACACTGAGATTTGCCTTTTGTGCAATATCACAGCAAACAGAAGGGGAGGGTGTGTCTCAACATGAGCAGTGTAGTTAGGAGGAATTTGAAAAATCACAGGTACACAGGAGGGGAGCCGACAAAATTACAGTTATGATGCACTACAGGATGATCCAAAGGGCTCAGGTCAGTTTGTCATAATTACAGAGATGGATGGTCACACACACACATCGTACAAAATACACAAGACAAGTGCCTCCTATGGATCATGCCATGCACGAATATCCTCCTTACTCAGATGTCCCCATGTAAAATAAAAAACAAACAGATTGTAAACTGCAAAGGTGCAGTGTTGGTCATTCAGCGGCGGTTGTAAAAAATTGTTGTCATAGAGACAAAACGCACATGCAGCTTTTTAATCTCTCAACGCACAAACACTTCATCCCAGCACTCCTGAGCTCAAAGGCTATGTGGACACAGCCCCCTAACAGGTGAACACAGAGCCTTCATGGATGGCATGTTATATCATCTAATATTGTTCCCTTAAAGGAACATTTACTGGTGTCGTAGGTTTTGGGATGATACACTGTTTACTATGCACACTATGGGTGTAAGAAAAGTATTTTTTCTTTCAATGTGTGGGAGGCAGGGCTGGAATAGAATGACTTGCATTAATAGGTATTCAAATACATTTCTAGAATATTAAAGAGTGATATTCTTTAGTATTTTCTAATGTTATAATGTGGCAGCAAAATTAAATGAACAACAGAGCATCCCCAAACGCACAGAGTTCCTCTCCCTCTGGCCTGAGGATGTGCAAGAGCAGTTGAAATGGGATTACCAGATATCTGGTATTATCTGTTTAATCTGAGCGAGGGTGTGTTTGTGAGAGTGTAGAATAGAACAGGATTATAGAGTGAGCTAGTCAGCAGCACTGTGGTAAGTAAGCATGAACGAGCAGTTCTGTCCTTGGCTGACACTTAATTCATCCAGTCAGACTCGAATGGGGGATGAAGACAGTCAGAGAAATGGAGAGTAAAATGGATTTCAACAGTCCTTCCAGCATCATTTTTACTATTATTACCAAAGATAAGTTACTCAAAAACGACAAGAATTAACTAACGTCCATTATGTTGGTTAAATCCCATGCACATTATCCAGTGTATGTTTATTTGTTCTATTCTACTGATTTTAAGCCTCTGGATTAACAGAGACTAAACAGATGCATGATAAAAAAAGATAAATGCTAAACTGTTTCAACACGTTTGAAGCATCCATCCATTATCTGAAACCCCTTAATGGCAAACTGAAAAAAAATTCTGAAATCTGAAAACTTCCCAGCAGCTAACACTGCATGTACAAAAATGGCAGTAATGCTGGTCTGGATTTCATCTCATTTCCAGGCTGGTTTCCAGTCCCAAAGCAGTCACGGCTGTAATACTGAGGAGAAGCAGGAGTCAGTCACTCAGAACGTTTACTCCCAGTAAGGCGGGGCGCACTCTTCCACAGGGCTAGCTTCGGGATGTGGGAAAGAGTCGCATGGAAAAGCTGAAGCAGCTGCCCACAGCAGTGGCTAAAACTAACCAGGCGCACACACACTGTATACACACACCCTCCAAGACTGTGTGCCATCAACACACAGGTAACACAGAGTCTGAATCACTGCCAGACACACAGCCTCATCAATTCCTTTCTACCAGACCCTCTTCTCACTTTATGAAGTGTTCCTGCAACATTTCCAACACTCTCTGCATCTCTCTGTCATCTGAGACACCTTTCAAACACTGACGCTTTGGGCTGACCCAACCTACAATCCCAAAGCATCAGTATTTGATGAGTTCAGAATGAGACTCAAAAATCAACTCTCCTCTAATCATTTATTTACAGTATCTCTGTGTCTCCTGCTGTCTGTGCAGGAAAGCTCAGATTAATAGCCATTCACATCCAGTGTCTCCTAAACATTCCCATCTAGATGTCTGACTCAACCTCCCATGAACTCAATCAGTGGTAGTCATCTTCCAAACAACCCACCACACATACCACTGACATTACCAACAGAGGCTCATTTTACTCACTAAATATAATTATCATGTAACCTTATCTTTGATTTATCAGAATTTCATTCCTGAGTTTTCTCTCACAGGAAATAGTGAATTAGTAGACAGGTCTACAGGCCCCATTCATCACTGTTGATCTTTTTTAGTTCTAGTGCTTTAAGTGGTTGCAGCACTTATATTGTTAACCGTGATTAACAGGCTCCTTTTTCGTTTTTCTATAATGTTCAATTTCCACTTTTATGTAGCTGTAGTGGTATTTTCTTACAGTGGTGGTTCAGCACTACTGAATTAGGGGCGGCAGTGGCTCAGTATTTATAGGCACTATATTGGGGACCAGAGAGGGGGAACCGGAGGGTGGCCGGCTCAAGACCCACTTGGACCAGTCAATATGGAGTTCGCCCCATGGGCACTGCTGGAGTGCCCTGAAACAAGACACCAAACCCCTAACAGCTCGGGGGACCTGATTGCAGTGCAGCCCCCTTGTTCTGACACTTCTCCATGCATTAATGCAAGTGTTTAGGTTGTTTGTGTAAATGTTTGTGCATGGGTGTGTTTGGCCATGAATCCACTTCAAGCTTGAAAAGGCTGTTGCATTAGGACCTTATCTGTCCTGTTCCTGGCTTAGTCTAGTGTGATATCCGTGCTTACTGTTATCAGTGCAAGACGTCCAATGCCCTGATCATATCTTAATGCTTGGGTTCACACTGTTCTCATAGATGCCAGGCTTTAAACTAGGCATGTCTAGCTTAATGTGTATGACAAGGAACAGCTGTATAACCCATTACTGACCTTGAACATTGAGTTGCTGTAAGTTAGTTGGTCCATATCAGTATTTCTCAACAGGGGCGCAAACGCCTAAGAGGGGGCCTTTGGAGAACATCAGGGGGTGCTGGAAGTATTACAGTTTGGGAGTTTAGACCAGAAACTCACAACTAGACCAGTTGAAACTTCCATCTACGTTCCTTCCCCTCCACCCTTGACCAAGGCACTGGCTAAGATCTGGAGTTGGTCCCCCAGCACATATGCTGCCCACTGCTCGCTGGGGATGGGTTAAATGCAGAGTACCATTTTCACTATATTGGTCATTATATGAAATGAGATCAAATAAAAATTCCTTTTCATCTCCAACTTTCACTCCAGAACAGAAATTCTCCAGGACAGGGCAGGACAGGGCAGCTCTCTCAGCTTGCATGGCAGATCCTTGCTCGGTGACAGTGCCCTAAAAAGTCTGATTAAACTTAACTAAAGCCACTGAGGACAATGCTCATTGTCACTGTTGTGGGAAGAAACACAAGAAATGTTTCCTAAGATCTAGCACAGGTGTTTGTCTTGCGTACAGGCAAAGAAAGGCCCAGACTGCAGAGCTCATAGTTCATCTCTCGTTTCCTCATCCACCTTGGGTGTGTTACATTGTTACCAATACAAACATGAGTTAATGATTAGGAGTTACCATGGGTCTGTTGATCATTCAGTTCAGAAATACTGTTCATTGTTCATACGTTCAGCCATTGGGAAGTTCACTGTCTCAGTTTCAGAGCACTCAGAGCATCCTCTGTATGGAAGATTTTGGCCTTTCATATGGTAAAAACAAATACAACTTAAAAAGAAAATAAAAAAAGGCAAATTTTAATTATTTTTTTTATCAATAAATTAAAAGAAAATGTAAAATGAAAATGTAGGCCAAACAAAAGCTGAAATGGAAATGCTCAAACTGAAGGCGAAGATCGATTTGTAAATCAAATAAGACAAAATAAGACATGGGAAAGTCAAAATGGGGGATAGTTAAATGGAAATTTGCGTAATCAACTAAGTAGTAATAATCAGTAGATCTCAGCAATGCATATTTTTGAGGCTACAGCTGTCATTACAATAAGTTAAATCAATTTCAAAGGAATCTATGAATGTAACTTAAGGTTAACTATTTAACTCACACTGTTATATAATTTCCACATTATGTTCTCAACATGACTAAAAACAAGACTAATAAGAAGACTAAGATGACTGGCCTCCTTGACTGGCAAAGCAGTATTTTCTGCCAGGTGGGATTTGTGGATAATCAGTAGCAGGTACAGGATGCTGTTTTACCAGAGCTAAAAACTAAACCAATGGATGGTTTCGCTTTAGTGGATGGTAAAGGGTTATCAAATTCCTGATCTTTGAAAAACTACACATGCTGTATGAGGGTTGGGTGATGTCTATCGAACTGGCACATGACAATGGAATATCACGATAAACACTAGCCCTTTTTACACAGAGAAGCCACATTACTGCTGCAACCATGGCTCACCTTTTCTCTGCCTTTGGTTGTTCACATTGAACCAAGCAGCAGAAGGCCTGACAGTACACATCATGACGCTTTTTCAATGTGTTTCCTCCAGTTTCCACCTGTTGATCCAAACATGTATCCGCTGTCTGTTTAAAATAAAATGGATGCAGTTATAATGTGTTGTGATTGAGAACCTGAACCACCATGCATTGTGGAAAGTTATGTCTTTAGCTCTTTACATAATCGCCTTCAGAGAACAGCGGACCCTGTCTGACTCTCTCACTCGCACGGAGGGATGCTGTTTTTTGGGGGAAAGTTCACTCATGTCTCAGTCGGGAGGGCTGACCTTCGCAGTGATTTTTTCCAAGACAGTAACGGCAACAACCCAATAGTGGAAGGAGACAACGACAAGATGAGTTAGAGTATTTGCTCTGAATCCCATCACATAATCATCGCCATTCGACTGCAGGAGCTGCCTGGCTCTGCTGTTGGGGACAGACGCTATTTTTCAGTCAAAAAATGTGACGAAGAGTCGGTAGGACAGACAGGATGACAGACACTTTTCCACGTATAACTGCGGTATTTTTTTCCTCATATATGTCGACAAAGACACTACCAATTACCACATTTCTGTTGTTTGGTCCTGTAATGCTGCTTTGTGGGTTGAAGTGTGGGTCATCTCTCTTGTATTTGATGAGTGAAGGCTCTGTTTAGCTGTCAGACTGTAAACTCATCAGACTGAAACACCCCTGATCCGTGCCTCTGTATATTCCATTTACATAGATGCTGTCTCTACTGCGGACCAAAAAACACTCTGAATTTTGAACACTCTGAAGACATTGAATTTTAACATGGCAAGTGTCAGTTTCTGAATTTGTGTCACTGACGGAAGCCTTTAAATCCCAATGCTACTCGGCTATCAGCAGTGAATAATGGCATCACCCATCAGCCCATCCCGGACACGTTTACATGCAGAAATCCACAGAACTTACAGGAAGCTCAGCCAACAAATAGGACTGCTAACTGTGCTGGTCACCAAGTCAGACGTACCACTTCCAGGAACTCACTCCTAGTCTCTGTGGTGGTGGTCGAATGTTTTGCCCCCTTCTTTCATTTATGTTGTGTAAACATCCTTCAGGACATCCAAAAGTTTGAGATGACAGGCAAGGTTAAATGGAAATACATTCCCAACTGAGCATTTCCTATAACATAGTTCAAGTACATGAGTTAGTGTGAGTGCATAGCATGCGTGACTGTTCTTCCTCTTGCAGAGGTTATGGTGGAAGTCTGGCTAACAGCCAGGTTGTCAGGTGTATCCTATTGGTTACTCCCAGGATCCACACAACATGTAGGAAATCAGGAAAACCTTGACCCTTTCAACATCAGATCAAATCCTCCAGAACATAAAGTACTGGTTCTCAATGTCGTATACAAGAAGGTTCTTGGGATACTCTAGTTACATTCAGTTAAATGTATTTACTGGTTAACTACTTCAATGGGTGCATACTGCTGTATGAATCTGCAATTAACTAATCTGCTATTTACCATATCAAATTCAGTGAGACTGGTATTTAATCAAATAAATAGTCAAAACTGCAAGTCAGGGCCAATAGCTGTCTCTCCAGTATGTGAAACCTGAAAGGCTCCACGAATAAAGTTAAAAGTGTGCAAAAGACACCCATTAGCCTTTGTGCTTGATTATTCTCATATCATCGTAATCATGTAAAAAATACATACAAAACCATTCTGCAGCATTTGTCTTCACTTATGAAGTATACAAAACCAGAGGGAAAATGCCTAACCCTGCAAAAACAGGCCAACATTTGGGGTAAAAACTCATTTCAACCCCACACCACACTCTCACCACAACTCTGTCACAGCCACAAACCAGAAATATCACCAGAAACCCAGCCCATCAAGATTAAAAAGGCTTGAGGCGAAGCACAGAGGGAAAAATCTGCCTTAAAGCATCTGTGCCACACCAGTCCAGTGGAAAATGCAGCTAAATAAATCTCACCGGAAAGTGTACCGCAAGAGGAACTGCTTTGGAAAAATATATTGACAACAACACATTGATGTGTGTTCTGTGCCAAGTTGGATAATGGTCCAGACATATGCTGAATACTGTGCATTTGTTTCTCCTCTGAGCCATCAATGTAAAATAAGAACAATATGTTAAATGAGTACAGCTGCAGTGCCGCTTCAAAGCCAATCATCTCCAATAACGAGCCGTCATTTAAAGGAGCTTACATCAAACCTACAGCAGAGTGACTTAGTGGCAGCTGCAGGCAGCCATTGAATGGAGGTCCTGCCCTCCAGGTGACCTTGAAGCAACAGGTCAGCTGCTCTAAGCAGCTTGACCCCTGAGGAATATACTGTCCATGCTGGCTCATTTTTCCACACTTCTTTCTTCAGGTTTCAGTCTCCATGGGTATCTTCCTTATGTACAGCACAAGGCTATTTTGTCTCTCCATCCCTGCTGGGTGTGTAATCTCCCTCACTCACTCATTATCAGGCTGGAGAACAGCAGATTATAAAGGCCAAAAGAGACACTCTCCAACTACAACAGCTGAACACCAACATAAAGCAGGTCGAGGAAACCAGGATGAGGAAATAATTTAAATTACAAATCCTACATCCGCAAATCTGCATATTAATATGTTATATTCCTGGCAGTATTTTCAGTGACAGAATCAGATGAGGAACGATTCTATAAGTTGGTGGGTTTCATGTCCGATTACGTCATCTGTTTTTAATGGGTATGTGCAGGTTGCCTCCTATGCCAGGTGCTTCCTTTGTGTTTACATAAACCACACACACATTCACAGATGGGCAGGCATGTTGGCAAAGCTCTCACGGCAGAGCCACTTTCTCAACTAGACACTAGACTAGACTGCTGAAAAATATACATAGCAACAAAATACATCGAAGAAAACAATTCTATCAAACTGAAAGCAACACTGAACGGGTAATTTGTATTTTAGGGAACAGAGATCTCATGTTGTAGGCTGATATCTGTGTGCTGGAGATGGTTAGCAACCATGCATTCACCACAACACTGATAATGGCTTAACGTCCCACACAGAAACAAGGCGCTATCTACCGACACGGGTACGTCTTTTACGTTCACAGCAGTTTGAGCTCACAGGTGTGAAAGGCTGTGAGAGCGGCTGCCATGCTGTCAACTATCCTAATCTGTGTCTGTCTGTCGTCTATAAAAAGACAACCCCAACCTGAAGGATTTCAAGTTGTAGGCTGCGAGCCAAATCAGTACGTGGCTCCAAGTCACAACACTGCCGTCAAGGAACGTCAGTTAGCCGACTGTCTACAGAGTTCCGGTAACTGAAAGAAAGTAAAGTCCAACCAAGTTTAATTAAAACAATGTACCTAAATGTGTGTCGTTGTTTTTCTGAGCTTAAAGTAACTGGCCAAGGGTTTCCCGACCAGAGCAAATGATGAAAAACCATAGCAGGCACACACACAGGAACTTCCCATTCACTTACATTAACCTCTGAACTTAGCCGTGTTAACTGTGGTACCACGGTTCAACGTGCTGTCACTACGAGTCTGCACAGGACGAGTCGAGCGTGAATGCTTCATGTGTCAAAGTAACACAAAACTGACAGGTTGAACACACGCCACACTGAGCAGTGCCTCCGACTGACTTGTCAAAAGATTTTACGCCGGTAAATGAGTCTCCAACAGGTCGTACAGCGTCCAATTTCGACTTTTTTGAGTTTCGTCCACATGGCACGCGTCAGGGCTTTCCGCCCACTCACCCTGGACGTGTTACGAATTACCAGGCAGAAACTTTCCAAATGTCACGACTGTATTATCGGCCACTGCAACTAATACAACGGAACGGACATTACAAGTAACGCTAGCGTAAACCAAAGTTAGCTTAACCGCCCTCAACGTTACAGTAACGCAGAAAAGCAGACAGCTGCTGTGCTCGCACCGGCACGAATCCTACCTTCAAACAGCCGAGTCAGAAAAACAGCGTCGTCCTTTCTCTTCTTTAAGCGTTTATCGTCCAGACAGAGTAACGTTGGCGGGGATATCTGGACCAGTCCCTCCGGTGTAAGCCTGTCAGCCCAGTCAGTCAGTCGGCGGCTGGTGTGTCCCACTAGGCATCTACAGTACAGTGAGCGTGGAAGTCGTGCCGGGTTCGTCCTGACCCTCCCACCACTCCCAGTCCACACCGGCGCTCCCACAGCGGACGCTGCTACAGCTGGAGCTCCTCCCGGTCACACTGCAACCTCAGCACACAGCTGAACCTCCTCTGGTAGTTAACACTTTGTCATATTAAATAAATACATGAGTGGTGAAATGATAAATGATACCATTGATATGATAAAAAGAAACTGACAGTTCGCGCTTAAGTCGGGACTCACTTCCCCTAAAAGCCCTATGGGAGTGGTGTGGCAATTTCCCCCCTTCCTTTTCTGTCACTGAAGGCTAGCCCAGCCTTGTTATACCAGGAAGTCCACCAGCAACCCATCCCACAGCCTCCTGCCTGACTGATATGGTTTATGCTAGCCGAGACCGAGCACTATGTCGTCATTGTTTTCTCTACTAACGCCTGGAGGGCAAATAGTCTGAGCAGTCCTGTAACAATAAAGCCCCGACGTAAGATATACCGAAGGAAGGCGCCTCTGGTGCTAACCGGCTAATGTGGAATAATATACACACACCTTTCCCGAGTGGAGGACAATAACAAAGCTACTCATCACAATAACAAAGATGTACTCAAACGTGTAGACATTCACTTTTAGACTGGAGTCAAAATAAATAATAATAATCATAATAATTAAAAAAAAAAAAAAAAAAAAAAACTCCAGCGGAAACCCCCTTCAAATATTGTTCTACAACAAACTTCAACTTTTACACCTGACTGCTACCTCTGAGGGATTAACACCGGAATGGGAATAGTGTCTCAAATGCATATATATATTATATATATTATATATATATTATATATATATATATTATTATATATATATATATAATATATATATATATATATATATATATATATAAAACATATTTAGAAATAAGCTTTTATTTGCATTTTGGCGCTGAGTTCATTGTCTTTATTGCCGGGTGTTGCCAGTGTCATTCAGCTGCAGATGACACCACAGAGGCTTTAATAAACGTCAGCGTTGCATCAAAGCGCTCTCAGAACTCCTGACATCAGTCTGGAGGAGCTCTCCTGCCCTCTGCCGTCACTGAGGCCGCCACTGCACCTCCACACAGCTCCTGCCTGAAGGAGGCCACTGCTCCCTCATAAAAGAAGACAGTTAAGGTCTGAGTAATATGAGGGCGATACCAGGGTTTGCAACTTTTGGCTTTAAAGTGATTATCGTTAATGGATTCACATTTTATTGTTTTAAAGGAAATAAAAATGATCTGTAGAAGGTAATGGAGTCTGAACAGTAAATTCAGCTCTCCCTGATCCCACAGGCTAAAGTGGCAGGGAGCCTATGCCTCCTCTTTCTTCTTTTTTTTTAAAAATCATTTTATCACTTATAATTTTTTTTGAGGCATTATTTTTCAGTTTACAGTTCAACTATGTTTTTTCTATATATTTCACTCCCCAACATGAAGATCTATTCGATCGTTTATTCGTTTTTCATTTTTGCTGACTGAGAAGAAGTCGTGCACGTGTACAGTTTTCATAGTAAAGTACAAACCTTTTGCTAAACCTGACGCTAAAAATACTGACATCGTGTCCTAATGCATGAGGCGTGTCAGAAAAGGAAGAAAGTCCTCCGCATTAACCTCTTCATTATGTCAGATATTATCTCAGTTATGCAACGTGTGCTGTGCCCCTGTGAAGGTGACCTCGACCTCAGCTGCTCTGCAGGCTGTCAATGCCAGAGCTGGACTGCAATATGGCTGCACTGCCAGAGGGGGGGGTGATCGATTCAGCGTCCAGCAACCCACACTGAAGGGCATTCTCTGACAAACACACCCACACACACACACACACACACACACACACAGGTTGTATCCTGTTGACAATGCAATGTTAGACAGACTGACTGTACTGAACGGAAAGGCCGGTCCTGGCACTGAGCCCCCACCTCAGCTCCCACCTACAACCCTTCCCAAAACTGGCCACATCAAGTCATTGTCCCGAGAAAGAAGGCTGTAAACGCTGTGCGTAGTTTACAGGTTACAGGGTCTTGGTTCATAGCTTAATAAACAATGGATAATCCCGACACGCACACCTTTCACACACATCCAGCATGATTTGACCTTAGAGGAATGTAGGAAGGGGAAAAAATGAAGCCGTGCACTGGAATGTCTTTGTCGTTTCCTCCCATCCAGGCTACAGTACATTCCTCACCTCCCCAATCATCAGTGACCAGCACACAGCAGGCCGCATTAAACACACCACACATTCTTCACAGTATACATCCTAATCTAATGCCAGCCCACGCTCTGCTGTACCAAATGGTGCCTTATACCACGGGAGATTGATTTAAAAAAAAGCCCTCTCCCTTCATTCCTTAGATACTATATTTAGAGATACCAGACATCGCACTCAGGGTGGGAAGCTCAAATGTCGTACAGCAGGTTGCGAGTCCCATAATCATAGAGAATCTGACAAATTGTTATCATTTAACTCCTTCCTGAATGACCAGCAACTGAAAAGGTAATGGATGGTGAAACTCTGGAGTGACACTGAGTCATGTTTCACAGTAAAACAACATATTTCATAGCCTGTTACAACGTCATCATTCAACCACTTCCCAGCTCACATTACTGATTGATAAGTGCTACGCGAAACAAAATGAACAGAATTGCAATGTGTAAATTATGTATTATTAATCTTGGACTTTTTTTTATTTGCGCCTTGAAGTGAAACACACTGGACGTAATCAAATGTCATCGTCAGCTAGGAAGTTGCTGAATGCTAATGGTAGCTTATGGTGTGACGTAGGAGGAAAAAAAATGGAAACGATTGCACTTGCATAGAAATGGGCGACTCACAACAGGCAGATTAGTAAAACCAGAGCAGTCCAAATCAAAGCAGCAGAGCCTGAGACATCCTGACTTTTATCCCGAGTATAATTCAAGCTTCAGAACCACTGCCTCCTGTATTTCCCATAATCCAGCCCCATGTGTCCAGTAAATGAGCACATCTCTCAACACCCACAACCCCAGTGTGTAGGGCTCTCTGTTGTAGATGTGTTGTCTTCGAGCCCAAACCGTGATAACTCTGATGATAGGGTCATTTTCTCAGCAAACCTCCACCAAAACCACAGAGAGCTGCTTTCACAGTCCAGACAGAGCTTATTATACAAAATAAACTGAACAAATACAAGTCCAAATATCTTCACTGTGTTTTGTTTTATTTTGCGTTTGTTTAACTTAAAACAGCTGCTGCTGGAAATGACGCTGTTGAGAGTGTAAGACGGAGCCAAACAATAATGTTGTAAGCCTTGCAACCAATAAGCATGTTATTTGTTGCCATAATTCAGACGCAACAGGCTGTGTGCGTGCATTGGATTCCGGTCTGTTGAGGTTACAATTGGTGGAGAAATCAGTATGTCTTTGTCTATAACATGGGTATTGACCCAATATCTCAAATGTAAAATGAATTATTTTTTTAAAGCATATTTTACACATTGTCTGCCATCATACTGAAGCATAACGGCGCTGAGAATATTTTACTGCAACATGAAGGCATGTTCAGTTGTTTGTTCAGTTATTAACGGGAGTAAGGAATTTTGCCAGCTAACCACTTAGACCCTGACGTGTAGTGTATATCACAACAGACCGCAGGGTGGACAACTTTCATATGGAATTGATATTTTCTTTTTTTTTATTCAGAGAGGCTTCTTAAATGTTCTGTTCAGCCCATGTCAGCAGGATTCTTGGCATTTTATACAGTACTGATCTGAGTCTGTTACAGATCTGGCTATATTGTACAGATTTTGACCTCGCATAATCCAATCCTGTCCATATCAATGATGTTCATATCACATTCTGTATTAGTATTCCAGAGGATGTATAATTAGCCAAAAGTACTGCTTATTATAACTCTGAGAGCACTGCACTGAGGCCAGTGGGGTTTAAACTTATTTACTAAGCACAGCTGGTCTGATTTATCAATATAATTTACATGACAGATGTATACTTTAAAGCAAATTACACTTCTCAAAATATGTAAATGTTTCTCAGCCTGATCCATGTGGGAGATGAACCCTTTAACCTCAGCTGTGTCAGCATCAATTTCTACCCACTGAGCTGCATAAAATCCTTTGGAACGAAGGATGAGTGGAAAAATCTGACTCCAGAGCTGACCTCAGACCTGGCTGCAGTGTGTGAACTGACCTTGCAGTTGTGGCAGTAGTTTTCTCCGTTCTTTCCCGGAGGAAGAATGATTTCCCCCGTAGGGATCAGCTGAATCCTCAGTTCCATCATGGTTCACTTTTTCCTTATCCCCTTGTCCCTTTTCGTAAAGTCTGCTCTGTTAGGTGTTGTCTGTCCTTCTCAGACTTTGACAGAAGCGCCAGAGGGAAGATACTGCACCTCTCCCCTAACGTCCTTTGGCAAATCCGTAGGTAAAGCAGAAAGAGAATGCGTCTATAAGACTATCCCAAAAGAAGCCTGAAAAGCAGAAAACTGACTTTAACTCTCATGAGAAACACAGTTTGTGCGAATGGATCTCTCCCACACGCACATGAAGAGAAATGCCTCATCTTTCAAATGGGAGCTCTTACCTGACAGAGAAATTTTACTTCATGACACGAAGATCAAAAGGGGGGAAGACAAACATTGGCGCTGAGAGGTGGAGTTGGGATGTTACCTGTTGCGGAGCGGAGAGTCGCAGTGAGGCCGCCTTCCCCTCACTGCAGCCAGAGGATGTTGCCTCTCGAGCTGAGGGATCATGGGGAGGATATGGAGCTCAGCCTGTCCTGAGATGGATGTCACATGCAGAGGATATGTGTCTTTTGTCTTATCGTTGAGTGTGTGTGTGTGTGTGTGTGCCAGCGTGTGTGTGTGTGTGTGTGTGCACGTTTGTGTTCATGAAAAGATCCTGTTTGGTTTTAGGTGATGTCGTTTTAGTCATGTTTCCATTTTTATGCCTTAGAGTTGCGGAATGTGTACAGTTGAGCTGTTTGTCCATTGTTTTTAGCGCAGAAGTTCAAGCATTTATCCATTATTTTTTTTACTGTTTGTCCATTGCCTTTTAGCTAGCTAGCCAATACATAAGAAGCTAAGAAGGTTTAACTGCTCAATGCTATTACTACATTAGCTAAGTAGTTTATCTATTATTTATCCATTAGTTTGAGCTATTTCACCATCTGAGCTAAAAAAAAACTCAATTATTTAATCATTAGCCTGCTTTTAGCCTTCTCATCAGTTCTAGTTAGCTATCTATTTCAACTGTTTATTTATTATTTGTAGTCAACAGTCTCAACAATTTAATGTTATAACTACATTAGCTAACTGTTCTGACTGTTTATCCATTAGTTTGAGCTATTACCCATTTCTCCATTACATTTCAACTATTAAGGACCTGAACACCAAATGGTGCAAGGACTCCCTTGAAATGCAAGCATTTGTTCTCTAAGATGAACTGGCTTTCTGAGGGCTTTCACATGCTCAAAAACTCATAAAGCTTTGCACAAAATTCCAACATGGCAGAAATGTACGAGGTCATTAAACAACGTGCATCGCACAGAGAACTTAAGTCTCTAAGTCTGCTAGAGCTTTTTTTGGGTGATGTGCTTGTGTTGTACTTTAACATCCTCCTAGAGCTTTCACCTGATGGACCTCAAATTTTGCGAGAGCAACCTTAACACCTTTGCAGTTCAATGTTATCAAAAACGTGAGTTTTCATTGAAGGGTGTGGTAGGGTTGCAATTCCGATAACAGGAAGTAGCTGTAGTTCTACTGTGCATGGTCAGATCTGCAACAAACTTATCATGTTTGATGAGAGTCCCGGGCTGAACACATTTACATTTTAAATTTGCATATTCAGTTACAGTCACAGCTCCCCTACTTCTTCTTGGCAGATGACCAAATCTGCCTCAAACCTAGTCAGAAAACAATTGAGACCTTGATGATGAAGTATCGGGAAGATTGTGAGTTTTTGTTTAAGGGTGGGATCATGGCGGCAAGGCGAAGGCCAATGTGGTGCTTAAAAAGAGGAAATTGCTTTAACTCCGCCGTACACAGTTGAATCTTCCCCAAACTTCATATGTTAAATTAGAGTCCCTGCCTGGGGACAGTGACACGTCAATACTAGTGGCAACAGGACAGTACATTTTTCTTTTTTATTACAACATCCCCTGCAGCTCGTTTGACTCTATTTCACACCTTAATCTACAAAAAAGCCTATTGGTGCCACTACCTCAACTCAAAATGAAGTCAGCCATTTACATTTTTTCAACAAATTTGGGGCGATTTGGCGATTTATTTTAACAATCTCGTCCTACAGCTTTAACCAACTGACTTCAAAACATGGTCAGAACTTTGTGAGTTTGTGTTGAATGGTGTGACCCTGGTGGCACAGTGAAGGTCGATGACTTGCAATAAACAGGAAGTAACTCTACTGTATGTGGTCAAATCTGGTGAAATTTTGCAAGAAAACCCTTCGCGCCTTGATGGTGCTATTTAAAGGAGATACTGAGTTCTCATTGGACGCCGATGCAGTTGCGGGTAGTTATTCACCGTTAAACAGGAAGTACATGTTAACGTCTGTGTAAATGATCAAATCTTTCCCAAATTTTAACAGGTATGATCTGAGTCCCACCCATAACATTTCTACGAGCCAATTTGCTGGGAATACTCGCTGCGCCACCTACTGGCAACAGGAGCTAACCTTTTCAGTTTATTTCTATCCACCAAAAATATTCATGGTGCTGTCTTGTCTTGATATACTTCGACCGAACATGTAATTTATTAATTGTTCTCTAGTGCCGCATAGTGGACATGGGAATCACTGGTCTGTTTCATCGTGTTGTTTCCCCTTGGCTCATACTTAGTAATTGATGGCAATGTTTTTAATATAGTATACACACGTACACAAACACACCCCAGGTTGCTCTGAACAGGGTTTCCTCTTTGACCCGGCATCCTGCCTTAGACATTATCAGTACCCACCCAGTAGATTGTGTGTGTGACGTGTGTGTGCGAATGTGTGTGTGCATGGCAGAAGACACTTGCGCTTCCCTTAGGATATGCAAGCAAGGCTCACGTGTGTGCACGCACTTTCTAAAAACAAATAAGGTGCTTGTGCCTTTCAGCAGTGCACTTCCTGTCCCCAAGGACCAGACTAACAAGGGCCTTGACACTCCACACACACACACACATACACACACACACACACACACACACACACACACCATATTGACAGATGGGTAGTTTCCAGGGTTTGGGGGTCGAATGTGACATTGCAGCCATACATTTCAGTTTTTGTAACAGAAAATATAAACAGCTTCACAGTGGAAGATAAACGCCCATCATTTGGATGACCTTCCTGACCCATCGGATGACTCCAGACACCTCCCTGCATTCCTGTTTGCTTACTGTCGGCAGTGTGGGACACATCCAGTTACTTGTGCAATTTTTAGTTAGCATTTCATGCTGTTTCAATACTGCTAGATCATCATTAAGAAACAAATTTTACTTGAAATGGTATCATTGTTGAAATAAATATTACACGAGCAGCAGTATTTAAAGAAGGACTCACAGATGTGTGAACTTTAGAATGAATCACAGATTGTAAATGGGGAACAACATTTGTGTGGAAGGGCATCAGAGGCTGCTGGTGAGAGAGGGGAAGTGACAGTGACACACATCCTTTCACCTCTGACCCCAGCTGGAGGCATTCCTGACAGCCTGGCATCAACAGGAAACCTGTATCCTTGAGACATACACACACACACACACACACACACACACACACACACACACACACACACACACACACACACACTACACAGCCTTGCAGCATGGACGGTTCTGCCCATTTCTATTCTTAAGTAAGAACAAAAAGTTTGGAAATGTTTGACCTCCAAAATAAATACACAATTTTTTGCTTAATGTTGAATAAAAGTGAAATAAAACAACAGAGTGCACATAAACACACATCATTAGAAGTGAGGTAATGTGGGAGCAATATTTTTAATGGTTCCTACACAGGAAGACTTTGAGAGTTTATGAAAACATTCGGAAAAGAAAATACACATTCTAGTAGTTTCTTGGCTGCGCAATTGATATTTGAAAGATTCATTCAACATTCACGTTAATATTTTTAGTGTTTTGTTTAACAGTATATAGGTATGGAGATGGGTACCACCAACCTGATGCCAAAAGCAATCAGAATGCTGACTGAGTGTCTTTGGAAAAACAATGCTCCTCTACTTACTGTAATTCATGTCACAGGTTAGTTGTGCTCCTCTGGTTTTCCTACGTTCCTGCCCAGCTCATCACATCTGTCATCATACTAAGACTGTGGAGATTACACTTCCTTTCCCCTACATTCTACTGCCCTTGAGAAACATCTCAGGGGTTACAGAAGTGTATGACAGGAATCCTCTAAAAGGAATCCCCTATTCACTTCATCTATAGAGTGTGTGCGCTGTGTGTGTCACCATGTGTTTCCTTTGCTGCAGCAGTCTGAAGGTGAGTCATGATGAGGCAGAGAGACTCTGGAAACAACCTGGCAGGGTCCACACACACACACACACACACACACACACACACACACACTACCAACTACTGTGATAACAACAATAATCTATTAACAACAATCATAAACAATATGATCATTATAATCACCCAGTATACCACGGCTGGTTTTCTAGAATTGACTAAAATAAAATGCAGTTTAATTTATAGTCCTCCTCCAACAAGTCTGTGTTGCTCAATATGTTTACTCTCTAAACCTCAGGAATAACAACTAGCTGTTAAATCTTTTTACATATATTTTATTGTTGTCATTAAAATAGTTCTGTATTTGGTTATGATGGCTGTGGGCAGGGGTGTTGTATTCATTTCTAGGTTGATAACAACAGATAAATATTTGGTTTATATGATTAAGTTATGATTCAAAATCATGGGAATAAACGTAGGGGAGACCAGGGGCAGTTGTACTTTAAGCAATTTTAAGCAATTTAAGCAATTTTTCCCAATAACTCTAAAAACATTTATACTGAAGCAGTTTAATGAAATGTGCACAGGTAGCAAAAATGATTTTAAAATCAGTCTCTCCACAGTTTCAGGTTGTAACATGTCTAGAATATGATTACCAAATGAAAAAAACTAGTCAAAAGTCAAAAACTAACAAAGAAAAAGACAATTTATCATCCATGTTATTGTGACTATTCTTTTTGTTTTGAATGATTGTTACCTTTTTTCACACTACATGAAACAAGGTGGGAAGCTCTCTTCCTCTTTCTGATATTTGTCATGCTGTAGGCAAACACGTTTCCAGTGACCATCAGCATGTAATGCAATGAACATTTTACTTGACCAACTCCAGATTCTAAGCCAGTGGCTCGGTCAGGGGCACTGACTGGAGAAATAACCTAACCTACATGTTTTGATGATGGAGGAAACCTGAATCTCCAGAGGAAACAGAAGCAAGCATGGAGAGATCATGCAAACGCACTCAAGATGTCAGGATTTGAACCCATGACTGTCTCCACCGTGCTGCTGAACTAGCTAATCTACTTTATGTAGGCCTTTAGTTTTTAAGAAATATAAGTGATATTAGTGATACCAGTATCACCAGCCATGTCTTGACCCGTGAGCCATTTCTATTGTATTTCTAGCTTACAGGAGGGATGAGCCAAAAATGTCATCTGGACCTAAAATACTGCCACTGCAGTAGGAAGACGTTACGTATAAAGACCACAGAGTCGCTCAACTAAATTGAGAAAAATGTGAATAATGTAGCCTACAGTTTGATCAAAGAAAATATATACATGTGGATTTTGAGTCCGATGTAACAACTGCAAAAACAAATAAGCGAGCAAGCCGTCAACAGTTAGCTAAAATTAATGGATGAATAGTTGAAATACATAACTATGGATACATGGTTAAAATAGTTTGCTAAAATGGTTGAAAAGTATTGAATAGCTTAAATGAATAGCCAAAGGCAAAAGATAAACAGTGACATTAGCTAAAGGTAGCTCAATGAATACTCTACAGTTAAGTTGCATGAATTATCCACTTGTATATAATCAACAGTGTTTAATATAATGTGGGTGGTGGTGAGCACTAAAGGTGATTTGACAGGCCTGTGAGGTTCATCAGACAAAACATGTTTGGAACCAGAAGCACTGTCAAAAACAACTACCCGTCAGGATCCACAGATGTTGGATTGTGGGTGTGTGCTCATCGTGCACACGACACATTGAAACCCACTCAAATGTCTGTTTGACGGGCGTAGGGCCGAACGGAGCGAGCTGCAGTTCAGAGGTTCATCCTGCTGTGTATTTGTGGTACAGTCCTGTAACCAGATCCCCACATGGAGGCTGAGCCCAGACCCGCTCCGTCCAGGGCTGAGTAAATCTCACAAGTGTTGCCTGAAAATAACCCTGGCTATTTATAACTTCTGTCTCTGCAGCAGAAGAGGAAGTTCATAATATTTCATTGACGTTTGTTCCCTGGGTCGTACTCTGCGGGCAGTAATCTTGCTCCGACAACAGAACGCGGTAACAGTTTCCACAGGAAGACGGAGGAAGCTCGAGGACGCCGATTAGGCTGCAGATGTGTTGAAGAGGAGGCCATTGCCTCCCAACACCCTCTGGAGAGCAGGGCCTTCAGACGTAATGAGTGAGCAGTTAGGCTGTTGCACCTTGTTATGTTCCCTCACAACACACACACACACACACACACACACACACACACACACACACAGACACACACACACACACACACACACACACACACACACACACATCCTGCGGAAATATGGACATTATTTTAGAGCGAGAGATGTATTTCAGATTCACTGGAACTTGCTGCCCTCTTGAGGTTTCATGTTACAACAGGTTGCCGAGTGGAAGAGAAACCTAAAGACACCACGCCAACCCGACCCGTCAACGAATCCGCCATTAGTTTATGAGGGACTGTTAGTACGACAGCTTTATAGTTTGAACATCGCTGACTGAGAGCAAGTCCTGCAGACTGACCCGACTGACCCAGTAATCTCTTTTAAATATAGTGAAGTGTGCACAAGTCTCACAGAGGAGCTTTGTATTGCCCACAATATGTCTTGTACTAGGTTTTCTAAAGCACCGGTTTAACAAACTTTTTCTGTCCCCTGCACCCTGTCAGATAAACCAAGTACAAGTACTGAATGATGATTTCCACAAATCTCGGATGGAGGATGGACCTCGGCCCAGAATGGACCCATTATTTCTCATCATTTGCTGTGTTTGGGATCCACTTGTACAAACTAACGTGCATCATGAGAGATATACATCAGAATGCATAATTGCTTTAGAGTTAATCTGCTGTTTACAAACAGCAACCAAGCAAAAAACCCGCATAGTGTGGCTTTAAATATATGAAAGTAGATATTGTTCGACCCTTCACTGTTTAGGTTGGTTTGGTTTGGTTTGCGTTTGCACTTCTACATTGTAGTGACAGATCTGTTGCCTGTAACCGTCATATATAGCACATTGCTGTCTATTTTAACCATTCATTCACTGCATTTGACTAAAGATTCCAAACATGTATCCACTACTTTATGCTTTTTCACGTTTGATTCAATACCTTTAGCCGGTCATCTCAACTGTTTACTGATATATTCGAGCTATTTGAAATGCTCTTAACTGTTATTATTTCAACCATCCTTTACTTTCAGCTTCCCATCTCAACCATGCATCCATTAACCCAGCTGAACTTTTAGCTACCATTCAGCTGTGAACAGTTCATCCATTACATGTACCTATTTGAACTGTTTATTCATTACCTTTAGACATTTCAACCATTTATCAATAACTTTCAGCTTTCTTTAAACATCCCCACCTGCTAACTTGTTTTTCGCTGACTCACAATTGCAACAAGTCGTGTTCAGGAGTTAGAACTGACTGATTTTCTTTTAAAAATCTTAATTATTTAGTATTGTTCTCTCAAATCAGTTGAGCGGCTCCATTATCTTTTCACCCTTGAGCACCATATTTGCGAGAACCGCATATGAGGTTGAAAGAACCATCCGACAGCCTAGAAGACACTCCATATCAGGAGAATCACTACAAGGTGAGCTTGCAATATTTCCTCTCCTGGCATCCTCTTGTTTTGCTAATGTGCATAATGCATCCTGGACTGGTGTGAAAATTCTAACCCAGAGCAGAGAAGTAGAACGGTAGAACATGCTGAATTGAGGTTTGTTTTTTGTTTTTTTTTATCAAGACATTTTTGAGAAAAAGAAAGTATGATAGTAATGTATTAAATTCATTTTAAGACAATGCAACTATGTGAAAAGATGCAATTTTCTGAGATCATCATTAGCCTCTACTCGAAGCCGGATTAGCTGTTGGGAAAAGTGCAGATCGTCGAAGCCTCGCTGTTATTGTGTGTCTCTTGTTTTTGTTGATTAATTACGGCAAATCAGCATCAGAGATACAACATCAACTGGAGTCATGTGGTGCTCTCTCTTGTGTGTACAAATCTAGACCTGAAACCTTAATTAGTTAGATAAAGTTGGATATAACTGAATCACCCAAATAATATATTCCAGTGAAGCACAGTAGTACTGGCAGCTCTCTGGTTCTCAGGGTAAATTGCTCCCATTTCATTAGTTTCAGCACCAACCCTGTAGTCTGGTTATAACCACGCTGATGTTTTCCCTTTGACCTGGCAGTGACATACCGGTGGTTACATCTTTAAAGTGCCAGAGCCTTAGGTGGAGGACTCAGTGTCACTTATGAATAAAACAGGTTTCGATTTACTGCTTGAATAGTGACGCAAAGGGATAAAGATGAGTTGGTCGGATGGCATCTTCTCCGTTCACCCGCCTCTCTTGAAGACATCCTGTCATCCACATCTGGACGCGGTCTCCCTGTCCACATCTCGTCATAAAAACCCACCAGTCAGCAGCAACATTATGAAAGTGATTTGTGGGAACATCCTCTTCTTGTGTGTTTCACATCTGACCCTGCAGAGGGCACTACAGGAGCAAATGCACAGCCTGCATCTAGCTAGCAGGTAAAGTCCAGTCTCTTCACACAGGTGTGGTCTGGTTCTTCCTTGTTTTTTTTTATTTTTTGTCATATAATGGTCCTCCTGTATGCATGTATAATGTCACTATTATTCACTCGTCTGGAGTGAGTGTAATTACAAAAACTACAAGGATTGGATTTAATCAGATGTGCCACTGACTCTTCTTACAGTAAACTGAGTTGGTAAATGCAAGATGGACGTAAGTGTAAATCATGATAATAAAAAAAAGTGACATTCTATACAGATCCCTGAGCCAGAGGAAAAGGAATGAAATAAGGCAACACAGTTGACAAACTGTGCTTTAACAATAAAACTTTCTGAAGCAGGAACTTCAACAGTGCTCTACCGTTGACTGATGGGTAAAACTTAATGATAAGCATCATAAATAATTGGTATGTTCATATTCAATTGAACTTTTGTCAATAGTTATTTCACCATAAACAATTAAACACTTGTTAAATCATTTAATAAGCAATTGTTTATTGCAAAGTTAAAACTGGTGTTTATAACACTTTGTAAATGTTTAATAAGCACTGTGTAGTTCATCTATAAATAAGAGCAAATGTAATTAAAACTGTCATTTATGTTCAAAATACGTTGTCATGGCCCGATGTCTGGGTCCAGGAGAAAAAATCTAACTTGAACGCAGCGCTAAATGAAAGGTCAGGGAGTCCCACAGATGGATCCTGATAATTTGCCTTTATCAGCGTTACACCTCAGCAGGAGATGCAAGCAACTGTGGAGGAGCTGCAGCAGTTCACTGTAGGAAGGAATTCATTTTGACTAGATGTTAATGCACGCTGCATGCTTTCCGTCTGACTGACTCCTCCACTTTCACCTGTGAATCTAAATATAGGCTAAGCACTGCGCCCAGGCTGTTATTATGGTAAATGTAACAGTAGAATAGGCTGCAATAAGGTTACGAGAAACTGAATCCAGGGAGGCGAAAGGTTAAAGCTTTAAGGTCCTCCCAGAATGCACATATGTGAGGGAGTGCTTGAAAAAGAAATGGCCTAAGATGTAAAGGTGGTGCACACACACACACACACACACACACACAGTCAAGATAATGGAATGCATTAGTCACTAATCCATGATAAAGGATGGTGGCAACACAAAACCTGGTGAAACATTTTTAATGTAAGCCATGCAGAAACATTGTTGTGAACATGTTGAGAACGACTCTGTAGACATCCATCACCTCCATCAGCTGCAGACAGTTGTAGCAGCAGCAGCAGCAGCAAGTGTCATGGCAGGACCACAGGCATTAACATTGCATTTGTCTCTCAAACACTACAGCGATAACAGATACATTTATGATTACGCTCAGTTGCCACCTCCCATCCCCATGTGTGTGGGACTGTGCTGAGGTTCAACTAAGTTTGGAGGTATTGAGATGAATGTTTTTCAGCTTCTGAAGAAACATCTGTGTTCATATAGAAAAATCATAAGTTTGAAATGCTAATTTCAACAGCCTACAAGAGCTACAACAGTTCCACAGATTATAGTTATCCATTTAACAATGAGCTGCAAAATCACGGTCATCTTAAGGCAAATCAAATAATTAAAAGCAACAAGTCAGTTTGTAATGTTTAATTTAGATTATTTAATGTTAATTCCATGCTGTGTTTCAGTCAGAACAATACAGATTCCCTGTCTGTGGCTTCAGTCAGATATCCAGTAGTACAAATCAGCTCCAAGTTACACATAATGAAACAAAACAGGAAGAGAAACAAATGAAACAGCAAAGAAAGAAAACCTCTGAGCCTAGAGGAGCACTAGTGAAAAGAAGAGGAGAAGCAGCAGAAAACAATGTGTTAACTCATGCAAGCACAGACAATCAATTTTTTTTTTGGCTCTCTGTCGAGGAGCGGGGCCACATTGAGACATGTTTTTTTTTTCTTTTTCCTACACAAGTGATAAAATCTCCAACGTTTTTTCTTTTAAGCCACCACCAGCTAGCAGTAAGTCAACCATCAGAGACTCAGCATGTGTGCACAGTTACAGTATTTCAGCACAAAAGTACAGTCCAAGGACAACTACAAAAACATGATGACAGAATCACTATGGTGTAAAAGTTAAGCACTTCTTTGCCCCACATGGATATCGCGAATTTTGCCAACTTCCTCTGAAAACCTAAGTTAACAAAAAGGGCACTTGTAGTTTTCCAAACTGCCCATAAAAAGGTAAAATGATTTGCATGACATTTCACTAAAAACTGAGATAAAATAGCTCCCATAACTAAGAGTCAACATTATCAGTAATAAAAGTTAATTTCTGTAATTACATTAAGAAAAAAAAAAAATTCTCAATACATCCAGCAACTGATAAAAATATTGAGAAAAAAAGCAAAATAACAAAATACAATAATGAAAACAATGATAACATGTCAGAACTGCTTGTACCAGGACAAAAAAAACAAACAAAAACAATCCAGGGACTCTCTCTTTAGCTTTCTAACATTATATTTCCTGCCTCAATTAAGTGGTATTTACTTGAATGATGTAAGGGCTAATATAAAAATAAAAAAGAAGAGAAAAATAAACTTGTTAACTCCTGGCCCTGTTGGGTCATGAAGCTGCAGAGGTGGAAGAAAGGAAAAGGAGGAGAGAGGAGGAAGAGGAAGAGGGAGGTGAACAGCAGGGAGGGAAGATGAGTTGGAAGGTGTAGGAGGACGAAGGTGGGGAGGGGAGGAGTGTGAGGAGGGTCTCAAGTTGTTTGCTGTTGGTGGCATAGTCTCACTGGGCCTCATCCTCGACGTCTTGCAGTGCCTCTTTGTTCTGTTCTTCACCTGAGCAACAGAAAATATACAGTAAGTGAATGTTTGTTTAAAATGGCTTCGGCTGTTTTCATCTTTTATCGTGAGTGAGAAGCAGGCAGGCTTAACATTTCGCAGAAAAGCCAATGAACTCAAAGACTGTTCGACTGAAAACCTCAGGGATTTAGTTTGGAAAGTGGCTAAGAGCGATGCAAGGGCCATTACTGCCCTGGTTGGGGTAAAACCTGCAGATATCAGGTTCAGGAAGTGATTGGCGGAGAGGTGTGAATGTTTATGTAATGGCCGACATTTTATAATAAAGTTCAGTATTAGTCACACAGTGAACAGTTTTGTACCTACAGCATCACAGTATTGGCTCAGCTTGCTTGGAACATCAATGGAGGTGATACCTTCTTTAGCATAACTTCTGAAGCAAACCCACACATAAATGAGTTGGCCTAGCTGAGCCGAGCCAGAAACACAGCATAAGCTTTTAAGGACTTAATTACAGACTAAAATGCTTTTCACAGACACAACGCAGTTAGCTTCTAAAGCAGAACTAAACTTGTCCACAACTCCACACAACCCTGCAGGAAGGTGCCGCATTTGTGCCGCTTAAATTTGAGTGGGAGGTGGCCCCATGCAGCCTGCATCACAGTGTTGTGTGCCTGATGTGTGTCTGCGTTGGCTCACATTTGATTTGTATGACAGTGTGATTCCTGCACAGAGCATATTTAATGATAATAAGTATATCTATTATCGTGTAAGAGCCATTTTCTTGTTTGTTAATGTAGTAATATGAACTGATTTTCTCATGCTGTTTGACCTTTATTCAATATATTTTCACTTTTCAATTGCTCTAAAACAATTAGAAATTATCAGATTACACGAGTCAGAAGCAAACCTGGTGTATTTCTGCAAATGTGCAATGTGCATAAGGGCATTTTCTTGGCAGCTGCAGGGTTGTTGAAGCAACAGTGCTGGTGCAACAGCACCAGCATGAAAGGCATGTGCAAGATCCGTACATCCAGCACGACTTGATGTGACAGAAGGCAAAATAATTGTCATATAATCACTTTCCATACAGATAGTTGTAAGGTCAAATACACAAATTATTGCAAAACACGTGCATTCTGAAGACAGGCTGAGACTGTCACAGAGATTGATGAGCGTGTACTGCCACGTCCTGCTAAACCACACGTATCCAAGTGAAATACTACATTTTATTGCAAGACATGTGCCGCATTGCTGGATTTCGTGTTAATTCAGCGTAAGTGTGGGCTCGGCTCGAATGAGTGTGTGTTTGTTGCACACTCCTGCCCTTGGTCAAACAGACACAAAGACCTGCAGCTTTTTATACATGCATGGCAGATGGAGAGCAGAGTCGGTAGATAGGGTCTCTGTAGTTACTAAGGATGCTCTGATTGATTGGAAACTGATTGTAATCAGCCAATAAACATTGTAAAACGTTTGATGTGTATTCTCCATAAAGTCTGATCAGAAGACCGATCAGATAAACACACAAGAAAGTAACTGAGTGCTGCTAAAATGCCACAGCCACACACACAGCACAGGACTCCCCGCTCACTGGCTGCTAACAGCTAACTAACTCTGCCCCTGTCAACATCAATATGGATTTTAGGTGCCCTCTTGGTTTAACCAGTGCAACATATTTGCGATTTCCTGCCAGCAAACCGCTGATTGTGACTGATGAACTGTTACCATGGAATGTTTGTCGTAACGTTAGGTCTTGAGCTGAGAAGCCAGCCAGTGATTGTAATTAGCACTGACAGCGCTGTGGAGAACTATGGAAACAGCCTGAGAAGACACGCTCCGTCATAGTCAGTTCAGTTTATCATTTGGGATTGTCTATTCGCAAGTGTACATTTTCTGTCATCCCTGGGGGGATAAAGATGCAACCTTGTTTGTTAGAGCGTGAGAGCTAACAGTTAGCGGAGCTAACAGCTGATTGAGCAAACTGCTTACAGCTGACAGGTCTAATAGCTTACAGTGGAGCTACAAAAACTCACAGCAGGGCTGAGAATTTTCAGTTTAGAGAAACATGAAGTGTGAAACATTGAGCTGCAGTTTAATGTGACACCACAACAAGTTTCAAGTAAATAAATGCACTTAAGTACTTTAGCCGAGTACAGTTTGGAGGTAAAAGTACTTGAGTTACACCAATTTAAATCTGTGTCCATTTTATGAATCTTCTATGACAGTAACCAGATACATGCAGTGACAAGGTGGTGGAGCAGTGTCTTCATTACATTACATTTTTTCCCTTTAATCTCTTTTTAACACTTAAGAGACATTTTTTTTTTTAAACCTATGACTTTAAATCGATGTAAAATACATAACTACTTCTTTAGAATTTTCCATTATTTATTCCGGCCGACACAGCAATTGGTGATCGCCCCAACAATCCTGATCGGAGCACCCTCGGTAGATACAGACAGCGCAACACTTCTAGTGGTGATTGACATGATAAGGGTTACTTTTGTGAAGTGTTTAAAAATAGATCAGCGTTTGTAAAGTTTTGTAAAAGCTCAACATAAATGACCAGAAAAATCTAAAAAACTTCCATGGTATTCATAATTGAGAATTAACTATTTGCTTTCCTTTTCTTTGCTGTACTAATGAGGGGCAACGTGGGTTAACATGGTTTACTGTTGTAGTGCATACAGTGCAAGCAGTTGAGCATGCCAATGACATTATCTACACCTCTACCCCTTGGTGTACAGACAGCCAATTCAGTGAACACTACACAAACATGAGTCAAGCTCAGCTCAGCTATGCAAAAGAAATGTTATTATAACTGACTAACAGATTACAATTTGTTACCAATAGTTATGAGAGGATCCAACAGAATGAGTGCGTAACAAAGCAACAGGTGAGTGGACTGAATTACTAAACTATGAGAAATTTAGAAGAAAAAGCATAAAATGAGGGCAGCCACACACATGGCAAGGCATGGGTGAGCAAAACTTACAAAGTAAAGTTAACATTGGAAATGAACAGTCAGGTTCGTTTCCTTTACGACTCTACAGCAAAGACAAGAGAGATGACGAGTCACTGAGAGAGAAAAAGGTGGATGTTCTGCAACACAGCAAATGCAAACTGCTGGAATGATTGGAGAAGAAAAAGTGAATCAAATAAGCTATAACAATTTAGAATTTTTTTATATCAAATCACAACTTTAAATTTTTAGTCATGTGATTTTAGCTCACATCGCTAGATTTACTCAGTACTGTGGAAAATCAATGACAAATATTTTCTGTTGTGTGGTTGAAATAGTTTCTGTATGAGACAACTGTATGTATGTTTCTCCAAAAATGGCTTTTTGGAAGAAGAAAAAACACCCTCTTAGTTAATGTTTTCATCTGAAATTCTTACATATTGCACCTTTAAAACTCGGCATGAGCACTTTGTACTTCTGACTTCTCACTGACTGAACTAACAAGCAACTGCATTTTTCCAGTCCTTTATTTAATGCAGCTTATTCTGTGTGTAGTTTAATTTATAGTAAGTTGAAATGTAATTTAATATAATTTTTTTAGGTAGACATAATGTTTTAAAGATAATACAGAGATTGTAGAACAGTGCAAAATAGAAAGTCTCTCTTTTCCTCAAATCCATTATTATAATTGTGAATGAACAATCTTAAAAAAAAATTGTAGGGCCAAAAATAATAGTTTCTGTATAAGAATTATGTCATTTGGTCCCAGCTTCTACCAAGGTTTGTCAGCCAACAGCATAACACTGTTGGTATCATGTGCAGGGTTCGTACACATTTTTCAAGATCAAATTCAAGCACTTTTCAAGCACTTTTAAGGGTCATTTTCAAGATTTTCCAGCACCTTATTGCTGGGGTAAAATACGTATCTACAGGAATATATAAACTCGTGATTTTTTCTTCATTTTTTATCACAATTATGTACATTGTATTATGCTGTAAACATCTAAAATTATGTTTCATAATAGCAAAAACTTCAATTAATCAAATTAAATTATCCATCTTCAAATTAATTATCCAGTCTGTTCCCAAAATTGTGAAAGACACAGAGTTATAATGTCAAGCACTTTCAAGCACTTAAACTAAAATTCGAGCACTTTTCAGACCTTGAAAACACAACATTGAAATTCAAGCACTTTCAAGGATTTCAAGCACTCGTGCGAACCCTGCATGTGGTATCAATGTTTCATCAGCAGTCAGGAGTTGCCAGTTTGTTTGGAGATTTTTATTTTTACAATAGTCAAGCAACTGTACTGTTCTAGCATTAGTTTGTTGGCGTTAGCAACGTTAACGTTTGCTAGCGAGTGCTAGCAATTTTAATATTAGCTGGTGCAGCCAACTTGCAACCTTGAGGGGGCAGATATTCAGATATTTTACTTAAATCATTTAACATGGATCTTATGTTAATGTGGCCCTTAAGACATTTTTTTTTTTTTTAACTGTATTTGACTTTCGACAGACAGTTTCCTTGTTACTTGATGTTTTTTTTCTTTTTACCAGTTCTGTTGAATTAAATCCATGATCAGTGAAATCACATCAGCCTTCACTTGGATTCCTATGAGACAGGAGCAGATCTGCTGGAGCCTTTTAGAGTGATCAGACACTGTACAGCAGGAGTCGACTAAATTTTATCTACAAACTATGGAGCCCAAAAACAAAGAATTTAATCACATCTAATTACTTGAGACTGTTAATCAATTCGACAGGGTTCCAGTACACAAAGCAGTATAAATAGCCAGAATACAGACCAATTCCGATTTTGCACCAGAACTTTCGGCTACGTTGAGTTAAACCAAGCTGTGCTGATTTGCTTTTCCATGACCAGTTTTACTGAGCTGAGCCAATGATGGCCCCGCTCCGGTGTAAGGCCAAGCCGCAACCGCCACGCCTCCTAGTAGGCTGCAGTGATGTCTTGCGACTGCAGTCAACCCGCAGCAGGCATATAAGATGCCCCCTCCGTTTCTAAATCGTTTGAGTGGCCACATTTTGGGTACCCGGAGGAAACAATAAATGGCGACCGAGTGACCGACAAAACACAAACAATATTTAAGCACTGTAAGAAAATAGTGGTGTACACAGCGCTAACACGAGCACTATGCAAAGACGCCTACAGAACCACCACACCTCTCTTCTAGAATCAACTGTGCCTGTGAAAAAAAACACTGACAGGCCAGACAACACTGACAAACGCCTTTGCATCTCAACTTCCACAGTCAAGTGCTGGAGCCACAGCAATAACAATCAGCGTTTTCACTGCAGCTGATATGAGGCCATTTTCCGTGGTGGAAAAACAGCGACTCCTCCACACATTACACCCGAAGTACATCATCCCGTTAAATGCGCATAACCTACTACCTCAATTCTAGTGAGCCTGCCTTTTCAGCTGCAGGAGCATGGTTCGGGCCCAAAGGTCTCAACTGCTGCCAGAAAATGCAGACACTCTTACAGTATATTCTTGAAAAAGAACATGAACATTTAGTGTTATCTTTGCTATTTATACCGTTTTTTTTCTTTTTTAGAGTTAGAAGCTCACACATAATTCATGCTCAGTTATAACGTCTGAAGACATTAATGTACAATCATAGACTTCAAGACATAAGGCAGTCAGTTGAATTTGCGGCAAAACCTTTTATAGTGCTTACATATTGTTTGTGTCTTTTACTGCATATGATAATTCATACTCAGTCAGAATGTAGAACACAATTTTTAAGAAGTTATTTTAAAAATAGTGTTAAAATCTGGTCTCGTCTCATGAACCCAACATTGTGTATCGTCTCCTCTCGTCTTGTTAGCTTAGTCTATCATGACATCTCTACTGTCCACACATCGTTTTCAGGTCTATTTTGGCTAAGAACTGCATGTGTGGCACGGAAAACAACAGCAGGACTGGATGCCGCACCACTGCAACCTTGCATGAGACGCAAGTGCGCCCCACTGCTCAAGCCGTGTGGCTCCTTGAACCCATTCACATGGGTGCTGAAAACCCATTCTGCCACATGCGCGCTGATTGCACAGGACATGTGTCCCACCTGTTAGGCAGGTAACAGGAGATAAGTATGATAGTTCATGAGTGTATCAGCATCTAGTTGTGGGAAAAAAAGGTTCCTCAGAGACAAACAGGTAAATTGCAATACACCAACAGTACAATGAGAATACAATGTCCTAGATAGGATTATGACTGGGGGCACCATGGTATCTTACCCTCTCCCTGCATATCTGAAGTCCATAGTGTCAGGTTGTCACGTAACAACTGCATGATAAGTGTGGAGTCCTTGTAGCTGTCTTCACTCAGTGAGTCCAGTTCTGTGATGGCTTCATCAAACGCAGACTTTGCCAACCTGAGCAAAGAGAATTCTTTTGAAATCACTGCATATACTACATGGTTTGCATTTGAGCTTTAATTTAAAAAATAATCACATTAAACATTTCACTCGCCATTTTTCAAGCTGCAACATGGTAATGTTAAAATATAAAGATATATTCTACTTTAGCCATATGTGACAGTGATTGTGTTTATGTAAGTCTATTCTCGTTTGTGTGCAAAGGACTTCCGTTACATATTCCTTTATCTATATGTGAACATAAATCCAGTGCAACACAAGAATGTCTTCAAAGATGTAGATTCATGGCCAATTCATGGCATGTTGAGTTCCAATGATTTCTACAGCTCTCATTGTCTGTGATGGAATGAGGAGAACACATACTACTTGTCAAATCACATACATCAAGTTTGCTTCAATAATGAATTTATTACAGGTCTCTTGGCCATTTTCACTTCAAATAGGCACCTCCTTATAGACCTTCAGATTACTAGACAACCTGCTCTACCTCCTGAGCTACAGCCACCCCCTTATCATACTGGAACAACCAACTGCACCAAAGACTCAATCTTCTGGCTGATGATTTTAGGTTTCCCTGAAGAATTCAGAGATAATCCACCTTATTCATTATTCTATTTACTTTCTTTAGAGTACCAAACCCTCTTACAGCAAACAGCCCCACAGCATCATACAACCAGCACCATGCTTGACTGTAGGTAGTGCTGTGCGATATGGACAACATTTTATATCCTGATATAGCTAATTTTATATCCCGATTAGGGCTGCAACTAACGATTATTTTGGTTGACGACTAATCTATCGATTATTTTTTCGATTAGGCGGTTAGTCACAATTATTTTGGCAGCATCTGTTTCGACTTTGGTTTTACCTCATTTTCTCAGAGCAAATTAATAACCCATGAAACATGCATTTGAAAACATAATATTTTGAAACACAACTGTATTTTTAATACATCAGTTGAACTAATTAATACTAATTATTACAGTTTTTAATTGATTACATATCTTACAAATGAATTATTATTATGTTATAAATCATTGCATTAAGTGGAGGTTTACTATTAAGTGTTTTATCCAATTTATATTATTACTGCTTTGTACTGATTTAATATCCTACGCATTTTTATTACTGATATCGTTGCTGTCAGACAGAAACCTCTTCTTTGCAAATTTTACATATTTTTTCATAATCGATTTTACTGGCCACCCTTCACATCTGTACACATTATTAACCAATGAATGTCCTTAAAGAGCTTGTCTCCAGCCGGCCCTTTTGTCTGATGACACATGGGGCAGCCTGGGTTCACAACAACCGCACTTGTTGTCATTCGAGATCTGTTGCATTTTTAATAACTATGAATTTTAATAAATCACTTTTTGGTTGCACACTAATGATAAATATGTCTAAAAAAAAAATGCAAATCCATTTCAGTTTGATTTGCGTGTAGGTTTGTAGGCTACTATAGAGTAGAGTTTAGATTCTCTGCCCCAGCCTGTTTTTTTTTTTTTTTTTTTTAATAATTCAAAATAATGAATGTATTTCCAGCTACAAAACGCGCATCTCTCTCCTTCCTCCATGGTTGTTTGTGTTTGTGTCGCTGCGTGGCGTTCCACCTGACTTGTCCTCATGCTGAAAACGTGACTTGTCGCACACGTGACGCAAGAAGAAAGCGAAAATATATATTTTTATTAAGGAAAACGACAAAAATAATAGTAACGCACAGTGACTTGAATAAGTTACTTTAATCTGATTACTGGTTTGTTAATATTAACGCAGTAGATTACTCGTCACTGAGAAAAATGGTCAGCTCATAATTACAGCTTAATTGTCTGGCCGGGCCGGGCTAGGACTCAACGTGCACGGGTCAGGTCGGGCTTGATTTTTTGAACCCGATCTAAGCTCTACTACAGAGTCACATGTAAATGTAACATCATATATTGAAGATATAGGAGGTTGTGGGTTAGTGATGGAAAACATTAGACGTGTTCGAGTTGCTAGTAACAACTTGTTGGCTGCATGTTTTGCAGATTACAGTTGTCTGGTCGGCGTCTGACTTTTTAAACCCAAACCAAAGCCAAACAACGGAATTCCGGTTTCCCCTTTTCGGCACAAATCTACTTGGGGTTCTGCTTCTGTATCCGCGTCTGATGTAACGTTGCTAGTAACGTTATTTTCATCTTCCATTGCGCTCCCCTCTGCTCCGCCATGCTGCTTTGCCTCTGTTTACTCCCGAGCGACCAGTGCCGTAAACGAGTCCTTGCGGGTGACGTAAAAATGCTACCACAAAGCAGTAGCGTTGCTGCAATTACTTTCGCTTTCATACAATAAACTTGTGGGGAACTCAAAATTTGGATATCCAACAGTCATTCCGACGTTGAGTTGTGCTTTACACGGCGTATTAAATTACAACCATAGTGTACGTTAACGTTAGTGTGGCAACAGTGCTCATCAAGTAACCAACACATTAAAATTATGATATAAACAACAGAGGGTTATATCGTACGGTAGACATTTTTATATCGCACTACGATATATATCTTAATATCGCACAGCTCTAACTGTAGGTATGGTGTTCTTGGGTTAAAGGCCTCACCTTCTGGCCTCCAAACAAAGCTGGTCATTGTGACCAAACAACAAAATGTTTGTTTCATCTGACCACAGAGTTTTCCTCCAGACGATTTTTTCTTTACCCTTGTGATCAGCAGCAAAGTTCAGTTGTCTTAACCAATTTTACTTTTTTAGAAGACCTATAATAAATTCATTATTGAACCAAACTTCACAATTGTTTTTTGTGACAAAGTAATATGCATTTCACTCATTCCATCACATTCCAGAAAAATTAGTCTAAGAAATCATTGGAACTGAAGACTACCATGATATACATTTTCTTTTCAAGTGTATGTAAACTTTTGACCAGGACTGTATATGTCTTAAAGTGGCCAAGTCTAGCTCTCAATCGCATAGAGCAATGTTGTGTAAATACATAAAAAAATACTAGATGCTGCCCTGAGGAGAATGTTATATCAATTACTTTGTGGTTAATAATTTAGACTTATCTGTAGAGGTTTTGATTAGATGTTGTAATACAATAAAACATGAAGAGGTCATGTGGGTGAAAACATTCTTTTAAATGAACAAGAGGTTTTAAAGTTTCAACCTCACTAGTCACAAGAAAGGCTATTGTGGTTACAGTGTGCACTAAATTTAAAAACAAGAGATGGTATGGAGATTGATTCTCTACGGCCAACATGGGATCCATAAAAAATAAAAAACCCCGATATGTGAGTTGAAAGGGTGCCAAGTAAATTAAATATGAGATTCTGTTTTGGAATAGAAACAATAGTGAAAGTGTTCTGCAGAAACAGTAACCTGCAAGCGCGGTCAGGCGAGTTGAGGATCTCGTAGTAGAAGACGGAGAAGTTGAGGGCGAGGCCAAGGCGGATGGGGTGTGTGGGAGGCAGCTCTGCTGTAGCTAGATCAGTTGCAGTTTTGTAGGCCACCAGGCTGTTCTCTGCTGCCTCCTTTCTGCTGTTGCCAGTAGCAAACTCTGCCAGATACCTGTAGTAGTCACCCTTCCTGAAGATGGGGAACAAAAAAGTGGCCACAAAATTAACTTTCACAACTACAGTTTTTTCTTGTAACATTCATTTAAAGTGAACTGATATTGCCATGTTTCCTTGGCTACATATTTACTAACAAAAATCACAGTCATCATTCCATGCAAGGACTTATGACGGTTCATTCACTTATGAATTAATTTACACTCAGATTGCAAAGCTCTTACATTTTGTTGTAGAAGACTCTAGATTCTCCCATGACAGCAGCAGGGAGTAGGTGACTATCCAGTGCTTCCAGAATGTCACGACAGATGTCATTCAGCTCATCCTCAACCTGCCAAGCAAATAAATAAAATAAGGGCCATTATTCAATCACCAAAAACATTTTGATCTTTTTCCACCGAGGCCCTCCCTTACACCTAGGGTGCTCAAATCAAAATGATTTTATACTTTATTATAATTTTCAGTTGTAGTAGTAGTGGCATTATATAAAACACCATTAAAATCTTTTAAAAAAGCAATAATCATTCATTTGCTAGATTCAAAGAAATAGATTTACAACAAATTGAAAAGACATCCTTTGACTGTATAAATCAATAAAAAAATATAGTAAACACAAAATTTAGTAACATGGACAAAATCTGGCTTGTTTCTGTCTTTGTACTGAGGTCTTTGTGCCCTGAAGCTCCATCACCTGGTCACTGCTTGTATCTGGTTACTTTCACCCCTGACTCAAGAAGACAGAAGTTTGGCAATTGTACACTGACATAAATCCAAACTCAAAGTAATTTTACCTCCAAACTGTTCTCAGCTGAAGTTCTCCATCACATCTATTGTAAACTTGTTGTGTTAGCACAGTACATTTCAGATCAATGTTTAATGCTTCTTATTGCTCCTTATTCCCTAAACAGAAACTCTCAGTCCTGCTGTGTATTTAGGCTATTAGCTCCTTAGCTGTTAGCTCTCTTAGCCAAACACACTGCAGAACTCTGCTGCTCACCGGCGGCTAACGGCTAAATAGCGCTCCTCCTGCTGAATTTCAGTGTTGCAGTACCCTCTTGGTATAACCAGCGCAACAAATTTGCGACGTCTGCTATCAGACGTTTGTGACTGACGGGATAGATGGGAGTGGCCAAAACTGCATGACTATCGTGCTCACAAACATGCAAATACATCCTTGTATGCAGTACACTAACAGATAGCAGTCTGTGTCCTCTTCTGGACTACACCTGCCATTCTAAAAACTGAGCTCCTTATGGACTGCTTGTAGCTTCCATATTTAATTTTAATACTCCAATTTACATATTTCTGAATGCTCAACAGGTGCTGTGACAGTGACAGAAGAAATGTGTCACCTATAGGACCTGGAGAACAACATGAAGGTGCAACAGCAGGATTACCCATCCCTGAATCCCATTAGGTAATTGACTGCAGTCCAACTGCCTCTCCCATCTCCCTGACACACTTCAGCCTCTCCCAGATTAATAACCAGCTCTTATTTCCATCCATAAAAGCAGGAGAGAGGGGGGGGGTTTTGCCAACTATGACTCAGATGCAGTCTGTACACTAGCCGCTCACAGTGTCTATTATCCATATGAGTTAGTGGTCTCACATTAGCACAGCAAATGTGACATGCTGGAATATATTTGAAAGAATGGGACATGACAAGTGCTCCTGACACTGTCTAAATACAAATGCTAAGCCTGTTGATAAGAAGTGACATCCAGAGTGCTTTACCTTTTGCCTGTATTCCTTGATCATCTTCAGTTTCTCTTCGCCACCCTTGCTCTCTTCTCTCTGTTCAATACTGCTGATTATTCTCCAGGAAGCTCTCCGAGCTCCGATCACATTCTTGTAGGCCACCGATAGTAGGTTCCTCTCCTCCACTGTGAGCTCCAGGTTCATGCCTGCCACGTTCTTCATAGACTCCACCATCTCTGTTGAGGAGACACATGTAACACTCCTTTAAAAGCTGCACACGGACACATTTTCCCGCTCAGATACAGCCACAGGAAGGAGATGTGGTGACAGGGCTACAGCAATACCCCACGCCTTGGTGAGTGAGGGCTATGATAAGAACTGGGGTTTAATGTTTTTGTCACGTTACACAGTACCTCTTCCAGTTCCCGTCACTCGCAATAGCTTTTGTCTTCATTCTTCCAAGTAGTGCAAGTTTCCACATTGTTTCCTGTAATATTTTGTATGTCCTGTAATCTGCATTAGTCTGCAGGCCTATTAATCTGTTGTGGCAGGGAGGTAAGGGCCGGATTCAGACCCTGATCTGAATGCGGTCCAAACCATCTTGCCATGAACAAAATGTTGTTCAAATGCAGCTTTCGACCATAGGCAGTATTTAAACTTAAAAACATGGTTTTGTGCAGAGGGATGAATTGGGAGCAGTCAGCGTAGTTATACTGTTGACTAAAGTGGAGGTGTGGACATTTCTGTATTCTAATAAGCATTGCGAGGTGGACTTGTAAGATTCTGCATCCATGCAGTGACTGGGCAGAATTGGAAGTTTGCCGTTTATGTTGATTGATTTTTTGACTATTCTACCAAAGCCATTATGGTAGAATAATGACCTCCTTCACACAGTTGTGCGAGTTGAAAATACTGAAATCAAGCGAAGTGTTCACACTGATCTCATGACGTTAATGTCACTGATGTACAGATATTTATGAAAACAATGGAGGAAAGAATAATAATCACTAATCATGGCTGTTTGCGGACACCTAGAGCTGTATGACAACACATCTACCGAGATAGGACAAAAAAGGAACTGGTGTGGGGGAAAGTGAATGAGAAAGTCGGACTACCTGGTAATTTATGGAATTATGTCTCAGCGCAGCATAGACCGGATCCAAATTTCATTCAGGAGAACAAGCCATTTAAAAGTTTTTTGTTTGACATCTAGTTGACAGACCTGACAAAGCACGATATCAAGCTTTTTACAAGGCGGCATTATGATGTTGTTAGTTTGGCATCCTATTGACCAATTTATCACAATCTGATGACAGCGAAATCTTTGTTTTGGGTTCATACTAGGGATAGGGCCGATCCGATCCAGTATCGCTTTCTACTCCGATACCAACGTAATTCACGAATAGGAAATTTCCGATCGAACCTGCGGAGATCTCCGATCCATGAGCCATGTCTGTGCTTTGACGTTGTCTGCTGAAATGACTCCACAAGTGAGTCCTGCCTGCTAGCCTGCTAGCTGGCTGCAAACTGTGGAATGGATTACCTGAACGGAGGCGTGGCTCAATGAGACACAGAGTTATGAGACTCGCCCCCGTTCAGGAAATCCGTTCCACAGTTTGCAGCCAGCTAGCAGGCTAGCATTGAGCAGCACTGTGGCTAGCCAACCTGTCCGGTGTTTTACTGGAAACACCACAAAACAAGACAGCAAAATGCAATGTTTGCAAAGCTGTGATTCAGAGAGGCGGAAGCTCCCTTGCGACGTACAACACCACTAACGCATTTAAACATTTAAAATAGCACCATGTGAAAGAGCACAAGGAATTTTTAGCCAGGGGGCAGAAAGACGAAAGGAGCCGCCAGGAATCACTTCTGGAGTCATTCCAAAAGCAAGGTTAACTCCCTGCAGACAACGGTAATTTGTGCTGCTGATCAGAAGAAGCAGCCCTTTGAATTTTAGTAGTGTCTACTTGATTTGTACCAAGTACTTGTATTAAGTATTGACATATATATATTATATTAATATTTTTTGTTTTTTGGAATTTAATAAATATTGACAATCAGTTTGAAACCCTTACAGCTGCATATTTGTTTTCAGGATGGGATTTTTCCTGTTAACAGGATTTCCTGTTTTTCTGACCTTATACTTACCTCAACTTGCCTTTTGGGACATACATGCATACATACCTACATATCATACTTGCCTGTAGAGAGGAGTTTATTTCAGCCTCATAAAATCAACAATAATGATAATAATAATATTAAAGCAAACAGAGCTCTGGTATCGGAATAGTATCAGTATCGGCAGATATCCAAATTCAGGTATCGGGATCGGAATGAAAAAATGTGGATCGGTGCATCCCTAGTTCATACCGATGTGGTAAAAGACATTAATTTAATCTATGTCTACATGCTGGTCACAGCTACCATTTATTGATTTCAATTACACCTATTAAGAAATGTCCCACTCACTAGAGACAGATGGACAACTGAGAACTGGGCACCAGTCAACCTCAGGTTGCATTAGAAGCTGCACTTATCCAGACGGTGAAATTCAGTGAGCTGGGTGCTGCGCAAGTAATGTGAAAAATAATAATCCCAAAATCACATTTGCACTGTAAGGCAAAACAAATATTCTTTTTGTGTGTTGGTCTGAAAGCACCAGTAGAGCTAACGAGAAAATGATATTGTGTATATATATATATATATATATATATATATATATATATATATATATATATATATTATATATATATATATATATATAATATATATATATATATATAACAGCATCTTTGTAATGCCCTACAGATGGATTAATGTTTTGCTTTTGTAATGTAATTTCATGTATTGAGATGGAATCACAGATACTGGTATTGAAAAAAGTACAGCCTTTTCATGTTTGTAGTCTCTAAAATCTGTTGAAATATCTCAATAGAAAGTCCTTACTAAACAGGGAATTCATATTAATTTAACTGCTTATATTAAATGATGAAAAGACAGCTGTGTGCTGTAATAACGAAAACTGAGGATGCTATAGATTGAAGTGCTTCAAGACGCATTGAATAAAGTAGCTGTTTTAATAGGGTCATGTTGTTTTTGCTGACCAAACCTCAGCACATAATGTAAAGATTGAATTTTAAAATGTTGCATCATTTAACTACAGGAGTAAAAGCACATACACCAATCACTCACTTGATCGATATGTAATAGGCTTCTCGGGTTAAAGTATGGTGGAATTGAAAACCACTACTGCCGGTTTGACTTAGTGGTTCAAATGGTAAAACGTGCAGGATGGGTACTGTATGAGCCTGAGACTGAGACAGAGGCTGATGTAAAGCCAAAATACAACTCATTGTGTTAGGGCGTATCTATGAAGCCCATCCAAAAAAGAAAATTTCAATAATATGTTAAAAATTGACAACCCACTGCAACAGGACAATATGAATTCGACTACATTCCACCCAGGCAACCCCTCCAGCCAGTAAACTATAAATCACTGTCGATACACTCGGACCAAATGCTGTGAATGAGTCATGGCACATTCACTTGACGTTACTGAGCAACGTATGACCGGTAGCAAAGGCAGCCGTCTAAAAACAGCCTCTACAGGGCTTGTAATGGTATGACAGTCTGACAGGAGTGTACCAGAGAGGGGAAGAGGGACCCACTCGACAATCGATCCGTGCGGCCGGCTGGTAGGGGAACACCCCACCTAGCGAACAGCTGCCCTCCAGCTCCCTGCTAACCCATAACGGTAGCGGGCTTCAAGTAGCTGACCTTTCAATGTAGCTAACGCCTCGTTAATGTTAAAAGCGGGCTTTAATATAAAACAGAATCACGCTTGAATTGATAAAACATTTTTTTTTTCTGAAAACTAAAAAAAATAAATAAATAAAAAAACTTGGCACGTTATTACGGTAACATAGACTGTAACATGACACTGGCTTTTAATTGTAGTAGCTAGCTAACCAATCCACTAGCTCGTCAATCCACTAGCTCATGTGTTAAGCTATAGCGCTGGAGCTAGCATGGTGCAGGGGAGGCAACTCCTGACAGCACACGCTCATGTTATCCGCCATTTTGTTGTAGCCCCCCAGCTACCGTTATTCACCGTCAGTCTCATCCGCACATTTTTGTACAAAACAAAGAGACGTCCTTGCATTGACGTTGCAATGGTTTCTCCAGAAAAGAAACCATCTCCGTGTCAGTGAATAGTTAGCTAGATGGCGACTGTCTTAGCCACTTTAGCTCTCTCGTCAGCTACGGCTAACACTGATCGTACGTTACCTATGTTAGTGGAGCACTGCTCCGTTATCGCTTGCTAAGGCTAGCTAGCTCACAGAAAAAAAAATCCCTGCGGCGAACATGTCCCACTCCGAGCGAGCCCTCAAAGTGTGACTTACCGTCATATCGCTCTGCCTGTTCGGCGAGTTTTGCCTGATAAACTAAGTCCTCTCGCTCTCCCATTGTGTATCGAGATGCAGGTACAGTAGCGAACTATTGGAAGCGGTATTTCGTCAGCGTAAGACACGGTGGTGTGTCAGGTCTATCGGCGGTTCCTAGAAATCAACGGGGTCGATGAGTGGTGTTCCGCCCCACCGGCAGCAGCACTGTGCTTGGATGGAGTAAAGATGGCGACCAGTCTCATCCGCGTACTGCACATACGCACATGAATCACCAGCTCTGATACGTCCCCACTCATTTATATTCTCCTAAATAAGAGCAGTAAGGATGATCAGTGTATGCTCGTAAATACCATTAAATCTACTTTTGAGTTTATGGCAATTATTGCGTAGTAAAATAACGTTTGATTCTGATCCTAGTCTTTGTCAGAATTATCTTAGCTGTGTAAAAACACAGTATCAATCTGTCACGTTTCCTTGGTCCCCACGCCCCAAAAGTACAAGGCAATGCGATGGTGCGTAAAATAACAGCTCATAAACTCAACACCAGTGTGTTGTCTCCACGGTATGCTACAGCACAAAATAAATCCTGTCCGCCTCCATTATTATATTATTACAGTGCCGGCTGGTGTTTCAGGGATGGACACCTGCATGCTCGGCACATCTGCATGGCTTGTGAGGAAAGGCTTTGGGATTCAGGAGACTAGATTCTTTTGCATAGGGTACCTTAACATGTCAGTGGGAAATGATTATGATGGAGACAATAAATCACAGCTCCACAAAAAGGACATTCAGGCAAATACTAACCTGGACATCATTTTGAGGTCCTACACAGCATTCCTACAATCACTTTATCAATGTGTATTATTAAATCGCCCTTAAATCGAGATACAATTTCAATTTCTCAACAAACTAAATCTCTATTAGTCATAGAACAGTAAAGTAACGCCAAGGAGATTGACAAAAATAGATCTGTTAAAACAAGCCTTCATTGCCAATTTATATCCTAAAACCATTAGATTAAAACCGAGAATACACAAAAAGCCAATATTCAGGACCTGTGTCATTTTATAATCATTTTAATTCCCATACCAATTCATTTTTATTGTACATTTAGTCATGTTCGTGCTCCTCCATGTGTGAAATTATGCTGTTCGAAAAAGACCAATAATTGACCATGTTCCACAGCAGTTTTTTGGCTAACTGCACTAAATGTACAACAGGGTCTACCTTGGCTCTTTTGAGCTGATGCACATACTGTCCAAACCAGTTCAGACGCATGTCCACTGTACAGACACAATTTCAGTATTACTAACAATACCTCACTGTGGTATGAAGGTCCATCATTTCTGTAGCTAGGCAACCTTGTGCAGCATGAATGAAAATGGGTTTTTATTCATGAATCGGGCATCAAAACAGCGAGCATTCAAACATTTGTCCGACTTCTAAACAATACCTTTTTAGTAAGTGGTTATGAAATACTGAGTGAGGCTTACCTGACCGAGCTGCACATAAGATGCTCGTTGTTCTTAAAAAACAAGATAAGGAATAATTTTGTCATGAGTTTGAGTTTATTTGCTAGTATATTAACACATTACATGCTACAGAAAATAAAAAGATAATTCAATTGTCTTGAAAGAATATAGTGTTATAATAAAATGGCACATTTTGATATTAACACAATTTCCACTGGCATTTCGCCACCGATTCCTTTTTATGAAAGGAAATGAATGACTTCATGCAGGGCGACTTAAAAAAATACTTCTTGGTGGTTTCATTGGCAACACAATTTATAAAATAATGATTTCTGTAGCTAAGCACCTGTCATGCGCAGTGTGAATGACAAAGAAGCTTGATTTGATCATAAACACATATAAAAATGGACTGTCAACAGCTGGCAGATAACAAAAATGTTACTTTCAAAGACCAGGTTCTTTTAAGAAGTCAACCCAATATTTTTTAAGTTATTATCTTCTCTTGGGTTTGGAAAATGGCAAACTTGAAAATGATATATGAAAGCAGGGCAGAGCTTGACAGGCAAAGCTATGAAGTCATGGAAACTTATATCAAAGATAATTAAAAAACCTAAAAAGGAGCACATTTATCAATGCAGACTCAGTGTAAAAGCAGTAAGTGCATTCTGTAAAAAATCAAATTTCATCTCCTTCAACCTCACAAGCACTGGCAGAATGTACTTTCCAGAAGGGGACCATCTCGTGGAATGCTGTTTTAGTGCCACCTAAAGGTGACATGGTGTGCTAGCCAGAAATATTGAACCAGGACATCTGAGAGGAAGAGACAACGAGTTCTCACAGCTCAGGTTTACTCTGGTAAAGATCTAAACTACACACCCAGCCTGCTTCAATTCAAACCAGTTTGCATTATGATACACAATGGTGATGATTGTCAGGTGTCAACACATAGATTGATTCAATCTCAACAGAAAACAACCTCTTGGGGGGGTGGCAATCATGACTACAACATAATTCGCTGTTATTATTCCTGATCTTTTGGCAGAAGGTAGAGAAAAAACACTAACATAAAAAGTCTGTGTGGGCTTGTGCATCATAAATGGTCAAGGCTTTAAATAAAAGAATGGCAGAGGATTAAGAGAGGAAGCACAAATGAAAGGCAGGCTGATTAACTGCAGGATTAAAAGAACAAAATGGTGCAAGGTGGCGATGAGATTATTAAAATCAAAAGGGCAGGTACCAACAATACCACTTTCTCTTTTCTTGGACACATTCGACGAGATGTAAACACAGAGCAGTCTGTTTTGCTAACGTATATTCAGTGAGCTGAATGCAGAGCACTAACATGAGAAGACATTACGAACTAACATGGTGGACAGCCTACATTCACTCTGTTAAACTTCATTCATGTACATCAGACCCAGAATGAGATGTGGCCTCGTGAGGGCTGGAGGCAAACAGATGTGGCCCCCTGGAGTCAATTGATCTGTTTTGCACAAGTGACCCACTGCCCCCTCCCATGCAGCAGTAAAAAGTGTACATTGAAAATGTTTCCTCCCAGACAAAATCAGCTATGACAAAAACTACAGAGATAACAAAAAAAAATAGTTTAGCATGTAATGATAATCAATCACATAGTACATCATTTCATAACAATATGTTCTTTTGTTTCTTACAAAAGACTACTTGGTGGTACTTGGTCGTAGTAGATGGGTAGATGGGGCTGAGGTGAGGAGAGGTTGAATGTAGTGTTGCCTTTATCTCCATCCTCAACATTAGTCTTGAAGTGTTTCAGATTCACTGCTCGTGCCTGCTCTACAGCTATAACTACATGAAGTCGCTCCTAGCTGCTGGTCTTGACTCAGTTTTGTTTTCTCCACTTGATATTTGGTATGGGGGTCGGGTGCTGGACTGGTCTTTGGTCTGCTCCTTGAGGGGGAACAGTACACCTCCAGTTGACTTGGTGCTTTCATTTAATTCTGTGATAAAATGCTGCAGCTGTATTTTAGCGTCGATCCTCTCACTTCTTAGTCTTGGGTAACCCTAAAATTATGCTGCATTCATGTCCAATAACAACAATCGTAGATGCATACTTTTACACTTCAAAAGACCCCCACTTCAGTCGGCAGTCAGCACTGCTAGAGAATTTTGTTCAGTCAGTTTGGAGATGTAAATATTAGGTCTAAACTCCTACAGTTCCCTTCAACAATATTTTAAAATCAAATATTAGTCTTATGACTTGTATGTCTTTAATTTCCTGACTGGAGACATAAACACCAACAAGATACAAGTCTGGAAAAATGGGGGCAAATGCAGGAAAGAAATAATGCTGCCATAGCGGGTTTGAGAGAATATCTATCGTCTGTGTGGCTGATAATGCAACTTTGATTTTCCAAATTCATTACTTTGCACACACCTGCACTGGACGTGTGAAACAAACAGATCAGAATTCAAAGAATGGTTGGTATATATGCTTATTTGGTTTCTTGCCGAGATAATGACAAAATACCTGCGATTCTCATGTTGGTTTGCCAAATATGAAGTTACTGCCTGCAGGTAATAGCTTAACTTTACACAAAGCTTGGAAGTAGGGGGAAATGGTAACTTAGCCCCGTCCAAATGTAAATGCATCCGTCTACCAGCAGAGTTGCAGCTAGCCAAGACATAAAAATTCAACTATTTACTGCTGGACTTGTTCTTGGCAAGGATTTAACCGACAAGATATGTTTAAATTAGTTCACTTTAAAAGATGCTGGTAGATGGATTGTGTTACCTTAGCACAGAGCCAGGCTAACAGTTTCCCCTGTTTCCAGTCTTTATGCTACGCAGAGCTAAAACACGGCTACTGGTGGTAGCTTCATATAGACACGAGGAGGTATCAATCTCATCTTACTCCTGGAAAAAGAAGAAGGCAAACTACTCCTTAGGGTGCTATCTAAGAATGAACCCCCTGTTTAATGTATACCCCAAACCAATAGGAGGCAGCATACCAATATGGTAATACCTAACTGCAGCTAACTGCAGCTGCTGTTAGCTGGTCAGTTACCAGCTAGTGTTCTGCACTGGGGGTTTGGGGGAGCCATGTGTTGGTGTTGTTAACAGAGCTAGTACACAACATTACACAGAAGCTGATGTTTCTTCACACCCTGTTGACAATTTTAGTTACATTTTTGATTGTTTTAACCTAAAATTCTTCTATTGCACTTTTTTCTAAAAAATGGCACCTAACAGATTAAAAAAAAAGAGAAAACACATAAAAACTGTGCTGTTACTCCTCCTTGTTACTGTATTCCCATCGGACATGAATGCAGCATAAGTGCTCCTACAGCACTGTAACCATGGTGACAGACGAGGGTGAGGATGAAAAATGACACAGCGCTGAGCAGTATCTACTGGCTCCAACACAGGAAGAGGAAGTGGTTGAACTCTGTGGCGAGGAGTCTCCTGCGGAGTGAGTGTTGATAACTTGTCCATGGCAGGGACGTGACGAGGGGAGGATCTGCAGGGTGTTGCCACTTCCGTGGAACAAGAGATTCAGTTTACAGCTCCACTGTATATGAGAATGTGACCCTTTTATGTCAGTCAGGGTGGATGGTGGAATATGGCGGGCATGATTATTCAGAGGTGTGGACACAGAGTGTGTGTGTCTTACAAGAGGTTCTCAGTGATTCTCTGAAACTGTACTTGGTGCAGGTAAAAGCTGGAGCAGACGTGAGGGAGGGGCAGCGGCTGACTGTTGAATGGGAAGAAAGGAAAGGGTCTAATACTAGTGTCCAGGTTGTGGGCCGGCTGTCCGCTCTCAGCTGAGTTCGTCCTCGGCGTTGTGCTGGTCCAGCAGTTTGACATGTGTGAAGGGAAAGTGACCCCGCTTGCCTTTACATTCGCCCTCCCACTGGCCGTTCACGTTTATTTTGGTCACCTTCACCATGTCGCCCACCTGGGGAACAAAAGAGAGTCATTTTGTAACCAAAGAAATGCCAAAATGTATTGTTATCATCAATTCCAACACTGACTGTTGAGGGAACAATCTGAAGATGGGACCTTAGGTTCTAGAAATAAGAACCAGGCAATATCTAACTATTTTCTGACATTTTGTGAACTAAACAATTCATGGATTAATCAATTAAAGTCATTTTCCGTCCTACTTTTACAGCTGACCTGGACTGGGAGAGGAGTGGCTGTTCCTGTCCCTGAACCTGAGTAAACACTGCTAACACTGACAAACAGACAGTTCCAAAGTTCACGTTTACATGGGTGATGACTGAACAGTCAGGGGTTAAAGCTGTGTGGGCTGGTAGTATCAGTCTGATAACTTGTTAGCAGTTACAACCATCCTCCTTATGTTAATGTGTACCCGGCAGCATTTGCATGATGACAGTTGTCTCAACTTTTATAGACCATTAATAATGGAGATTCTTTCTCCAAGCTAAAGCAGCTGCACACAAAAAACCGAGCAAAGCAATTCTGTGTGTTTAATTGGCATGAATTGCTCTGCCTTTTCCTTCACTGGCGTCTATAGTATTTATTATTAGCTGAGTAACTAATAGCAGCATTGTTTTGGATTGTGTGTTTGGCTGCAATTAATATTCATTTTTATTGTCATTATCTGCAGTCTTTACGAAATTAAACATCTTCTATAAAATGCAAAAGGTGATGCCCTCAAATTTCCGTCCATTTGATTACTCTTGTTATCAAAGAACAGGATTTTTTGAGGAAAAAAAATGAAAAATGGTAATGTTCTTACATTACCTGTTTTCGTCAAAAGTATGAGTTTTGATATTTGATATACTGTTTAAAAAATTGTTTGATAAATGACATTGAAAGAGTAGAATTTGGTAGTTTACATTTTTTTAAAATTTTAAATCCAACCTTTTAAAGCCATTAAGTGGATGAGACTAAAAATTGAATGTATATGTGCACGAGAATAACTGTAAAAGTTGGTTGCAATACTGTATGTTTTGCGTGTACATTTCTCTTGCAAATATCTGCATCAACAAGAACTCATATGGGTTTCTAAAATGATGATAATTGATTTAAGGAAACCAGAAGATGGCCTGAAATGTTTGGTGAGATGAATATGTGAAGCATTGTGGGAGTTTTTTTGCGCAAAATTTGTATTAATCTTGACATCCAGCCAAGTCCTAAACAAATATATTTATTTAGTCTGCTATAGCAGAACTAGGGCTGCAAGTAACAATAATTTTCATTATCGATATATCGTTTAGCCTATAAAATTTCACAAAATTGTGAAAAAATGCTCTTCATAATTTTCCGCAATGCCCAAAATGATGGCCACAGATCGCTTCTTTTTTCCAACCAACAGTCCAAAATCCAAAGGCTCATTAATTATTAGATAAAAAAACAAAACACTGAATGTCCAATATTTTTGTTTGACAAATCAAAAATTAGAGAAAAATGACTGAATCGATGAATCAATTATGAGAACAGTTATTCATTTTCTTTCCATCGACCCTGGTTCATCGATTAACTAATCATTGCAGCTCTACATATAAGACAAAACGCAACACATCTTCACATTGAAGAAACCTGAAATGAGGGAATGTTTGGCACCTTACTCAAGGTGACTATGCTTGCATGCCTTGCTGCAGCTCGTTTAAATCATTAATTAAAACTGCTGGCGGCTATTTGTTTGTGTGTTTTGTAGGTCACAGTGTTTTAACAGAACAAAATCAGGTGTGATACACTGAAGGTATATCTAAAATACAATCATCAAGAATAGTAACAGAAAAGGCTTTACACTGCAGGTGCCAATGCATTATAAACAACGACGACAACAAAAAAGCATTGATTGGTCCTTATGATCGGCTCAAGACATTCAAAAGGTCAAATTTAGGATTTCTTTAAATAGAGATAGTAAACTGTCTGAATGGTGAAAAGCATGCACCATATCAGTATGTAACCAGCCACAGCCACTTGACACACACTGGTCACAGTTGTGAGTTGATGCAGTGGATTGCAAAAGACCAGAAGGTCCTCCAGTGTTGGGAGACAAAATACCACAAACACCAATATGAGGCAATATAACACACCACTGTAAGCAATGGCCTAAAGATCACCACACAGTTGAAGTACATTCTCTTTGACAATGTTTCTATTAAACTGAACAGTAGAGGAATCACTGAGGTCGTCTTCATGCTACAGCAGAGACGATTCATTACTTACATAATTGATAATAGATGAATCCCCAAGTACTTTGTTATTAATATTTCACCCATTATCAAACAAATATACCAAACACAATCTCATTCCAGTTTCCAACATGTGACGATTTGCTGCTTTGTTCCTGGATTATATTGAAGGGGACTGAATATGGTAGCACAGGTATTCATGTTAGTATACTTTTGTCTTTATCAACTATATGCATGGACTCTCAACTTCGTAATGTCTGAAATAACGCCTGTAACCACTGCCACATTTTTTTGGATGCTGAAATGATTCTTCATCTAATAACTTAATGAACAACTAACAATAATACATATATACACGTACAAACAGGGATCCAGTGTTATGGACCTGACAGGGTTATCAAAACACTGACACGGGTTCTACAAAAACATATAGTTAAACTCCAGTTAGTCAATTACTTAATTGATTAAACGAAAATTAAGTCTCTATCAACTACTTCAACAATCAATTTAATCGTTTCAGAAAAACTTCAAACATTTGCTGGTTCCAGCTGCTTCAATGTGAGGACTTGCTGCCTTTCTTTGTCTTCTTTGATGACATATGAAGAGTCCTTGGGTTTTGGACTGTTTTGGACTGATTATGTAGACTAAAAAATGTATCATGATTATCATGAATAATGAAAGTAATTGTTAGTTGCAACATGTGATTTTAAGTTCCATTTACTTATGATGAAGAGTGATCTTCACAATCCGAGTTTTTTGAAGACAACTAGATGAGGAAATGTGAGCCAATTATTAACTTTGCAGTGCCGCCTTGCTGAGTCACTTCTAGCCAACTAGAGTGGAGAAACCATGTAGCCTTGCAGAGGTCAAAGCCAGAGAAATGTTTACTGCAGGTAGGAGTGGCAGAAACCAAGTCACACAAAGAATCTACCTGTCATAAGTAACAGAGCAAACCGAAGTGTTTCTAGCCAACCGGCAGCAGCAGAAAAAAAGCATATGTAGGGTACAGATTGGAAGAATCAAGGGATGGCTCTGTAAGTGTCTTTAGTGTTAGAATGGCAGGACAGACAAGAGAGTACTACGTCTAGCCTGCCTCCACGCCTCACTCCTGGCTCAGCTTGACTCCTGACTTCACAGAGACCAGAGGAAATGGTCCTGTTCCCAAACACAAACTATTTCCTTCCCCCAACGACCTGCTCCGTGGGAGCCCCGCTCTTGCTTCCGGACAGTTTAACAGCCCAGCCACCATGAGCAGGCAGCAGAGCCTTATGGCAGTACTGGGATACCCTGTTAGGTTAACATCCAAATGCCCCTCACTCAAAAGCAAGTTTAGTACAGAAAGATGAAGCCAGTGAGTTAATAAACTTTACAGTCAGACTTCATGTAGAGAAATGGGTAATGTCACTGAACTGATCACTGCAGAAGAGATACAAAATGACAAGATTATCTGGAAATCTACACAGTGAACGGGATGAGCACGTTCTGACTTTGATTCCCCTTCACCCTGCTCAACAAACATGGAAGAATTGATTGTAAATACAGTGGGGAAGAAAGCAAAAGTGTGTGAGCTCAGTCCTGATGAGCTCAAATGGCTGGTCCTACATCCTTTTTTCCTGACGCCTCTCCCCTAGCATATGTCAAGAAAAACTACTACACACATGTCCATATTTACCTCTAAGGCCAGGGCAGTCTTGTCGTAGGCATTGGGCACCCTCTTCTGTATGGCCCTGGCATAGACAGGTCCATTTTGGAGATTTGGAAGGGGGGTGGGTTGGGCGTACTGGCTAGGGTCTCCCAGCAGTGGAGTGCCAGACTGGGCTGCAGAGCTGTCAGAGTTCCCTAGCATCCCAACTCCCCCCAGTGGCCCCCCAGGCACGCCAGCACCAGCCACAGAACTGGGAGATGCCGGTCGGTACTTCTCTACATACGGCACCGGGATCATCCCCGCCCGGCCTTCAGAGTTCTGAGCATTCCACCACTGCTCCTCTGGTTTCTCTAGAACTCGGAGAATGTCGCCCTTCCGAAACGGGAGATCCTCCTCATCATTGCCGGGAAAGTCGAAAAGAGCTCGGACGAACTCGTCCTCCAGGCGTGGTGGGGGGCCTCCGCCTGGGCCAATGCTGATGAAGGACGTGTGTTTGGACTTGTTGATGGGTTCTATTAAGGTGGTGGTGTCCAAGTAGTGGATTTTGTAAAACTCTAGCAAAGCAGGGAGCGCCTCAAACTCCTGGTCACCAATGCGGAACCTTGGATGGGCCAAACCTGATGAAAATGAGGGACGATGGAAGAGGAAGTCAGACAACCTGCCCTGTCATTGTCAAATCTGGTAAATCTAAAGTGGGTCTATATGCGTAAGCAAGCTTGGCGGAGGTGATTTCCAGAATGACCAGGAAGGATTTTATTTCCTTATTTTACAGTTCTTTACACTGGCATACTTGTTTTGTCCTTGATCTGTTAAGATATGTGTAGTTTTGCAAAGGCATGAGGAAATACAACAAATATTCACCTGCAGTTCATTCACAGGACAAACCAAGCAGGGGCATTGGCAAGGTCTGATAAGTGTATACTGAAACTTGGTTATGTGATGGACTTGTGATCATTTACAACGCCGCCAGGGTCAGCTGATAAATTAGGCCGGCTTTAATAGAGCAGCTGGCCAGAACTCGCATTAATACAGTCTGTAATCTGAAAACTCACACCGCCCACCACGGTGTATTTTAGTGAAACGTGCTTCATTCTCTGTGATTTACTGAAACAATGTGTTGTCTCATTTCTAGTGAGCTGACTGTCTGAGCTCTGGGTTTAGGTCTGCAACCACGGCCAGAGGTATGTTTGCTTTTTAACAAGTCAACATTCAACTGACACACGTTTTAATGTGTCTGGCCTGTCGTTTTCACCATATTAGAGAGTGCTACAGGCACTATTGCGCATCTCTTTTGGTGCAAGTCATGCAAGAATGGTCACATCAGCATCTCCATATGCCGAGCCCCCCCTCCTCACAAAACCCCTCTGTTATCTTACCTGGACCGGATTGTCGGTTGTTGCTGATGCTGTTAATTATGTAATGCGAGACTTTGGAGTTCTCAGATACCGAGAGCACGTAGTCGCCGGGGCTGGTGATGGAGTCCCGGACCAGAAACACGCCGTGCCTCTGCCCCTGCAACAGAGACACAGCCTCCTGCCTGCTCAACCGACCCCAGTACCAGCTGCCACGGTCCTCTGCGTCAAAATTTCCGGCCATGATAACCACTCCAAAGCCGAGGCTTCACCGGGCCTTCCCTTCTCTCCCTCCCGTTATCCACAAGAGAAGCCTTCAACTCATACAAAAACTTTAGCGCCTAGAGCACGTTTAGTAAACAGGCGACATCCGCAGCCGGCCGTTTGGACATCAATTCGCCGATATACAACCACAACTACGAATTAAAAAGGATTCTTGTTTGGTTTATGGCCGCAATTAAGCCCCAATTATCATATAATGCGTTTTAGAGACAGAATTCCAGCTACAATCCAGCGACTGATGACAACTAACTTCAAAAACTGAAATGGCGGATACGGGAAAACAAAAAAAGACCCCACTCACCGGATGTGACGTAGTAATTATGTGCGCCAGACGCACCACTGTCAAGTTAGACACAATCTAAAAGAGTAACATTCAACTTCCGACATTATATTGTTCTGCTAATGGTGTTAGCGTGTTATTGTCCGAGAAAATAAAACCAAATATAGCTATTCAATTTGGGATGCCATCTATGAATTTGCCGTCGCTTACCATATGACTCTTGGGTATATATTTTCTTTTTAAAAAAATAACAGAGCGGTAAGCTTTTATTTTGGAGATAAAGTGTGTAAACTCCTCTTCCTGTTCCACTCTGTTTCACTTGACAGCCCCGTCCTTCACGTTGGTGGGTTCTTGTGAAATCCAGAGCTTGTCTCAGTATTATTCTGCAATACGATGCTGCAAGAGCACAGTAGAAACACGCACTTCACGTTGAGCTCCCACAAGAAACTCTCTTAAACACATCCAACACATTTAACCCTATATTATCCCTGTGTTGCAATTGGTAGCATTGGCCACTAGATGTCAGCCAAATACTAGTAAAAATCCTTAAATATTTCTATATCAACATAGTCATAACTGTTGAGGTTTGACTTCCACCATCAGAACATGTGTCTACATTAAATTAACCTTAACCAAACCAGGGCATTATTTCACTGAACTTCAACCAACAGACAATTCAAATATAGTTCATGCCACAGTTAGCCTACATATGCCTCTATCGCTTTACAAAAGGACACCATTCATACAAGATTTATAAATCGTACCTTATGGATTTTTAATGGTTCATAAATGATTTAATTTGATTGATAAGAGATTAATAAGAACAATCCTTGTGTTTATCCTCCTCTGCATTCACACTTGCTTTGTCTGTTTTGGCTTCTTTAATAATAATGAGATCTTCTGGAAAAGAGCTGCAGGGCATCTGATTACAAATGAATTGACTGACAACTTACCAACAACATGCAGCCTTGAATGATTGCAGAGAACTGACCACTGATGACTGAACAAAAAAGTTCTTGCAATTTTAGAAAGTGAGAAACTATTGGCCCTTTTTAATGCTTACTAACATTTATAAACAGGCGGTCATTTGGTAATGCTTTACCAACTAGACAGGTTGTTTTTATTTGATCAATTATTCAACAGCAGGTAAGATTTATCACCACCTTATTGCAACACAGAGGTTTTCTTATCAATGGCTTGTAAATGAAGTTTAGAGCATGAGTACATAATTAACTTACCACTGATTACACCATTAGTTATATACATATTATAACACTCAATAATGGGTGCCTATTTAAATAGTGGTATCCCCATTTTTCCTACATTGTAACACTCCAGCATGGTGGTTTTCCCCAGATTCACACATTAGGTTGCTGAGAACCCCCTCAGTGCTATCTGAAAAAATAAACATGCAGTATTACTAAATATTGAGCCTGGAAGTCTGGAATTTGTTAATCATGTGCAATAGTTTGAAATAAAACATTAATACACAGACTGACTAAAGGAATTCTGTACTACTGAACCATTAAAAAGTGCCACATGAGACATACATTATGTATGGCATACAAAACCCCAACAGCCTTTACACTCCTCACTGCAGGGAAAATGAGGTATCTTGCCTATGATGAGCATGTTGGCCAACCTGTAGCATGATTTGTGCACACTTGATTATGTTGTTGCTACTAGAAAAGTTTTGCTGATTGTGAAGCTATGCTGGGTTGTGCCTATCTGTCTGTGTGATGCTCTTGCTGATTTTAATAAGCCAGTGTCGCTGGACAATTTTGTTGATGTTTTTTTCATTTCGGAGTGTTACGCTGGTCATTGAGGGCTTCACTTTGTGTTCAGAAGTGGTGGGGACACAAGGGCTCAATTTTTTAGAGTGGTCTTCAACATTTGTGATTTGAGGCAATCTAATGAGGAGAAAGTATGAGGCATTTGTACCATTATATGTTTATTGAAACTGCTCTTAGTTTTCGATGCTGCATACTTTAATGTTCGAGAAAATAGAGCTCACAAGACTTCATGAGACTCATTCTAAGCATAGCATGTTAATCTTGTCCACCCTGAGCTGCCGTAGGATCATGAGTCACAAAAGTACAGTAGCTAGCTACACATTTTCTAAAGAGTGCAGTAGGCTAATTTACAGCAACCCAGACTGCACGATGTCCAAGGGGAAAAGGGAGGAGACATTAGAAACTAAGTTAGCACGCAACACTGTCATTTTCTTATTATTTAGGCTTACCGTAAAATCCAGCAAAAAGGACACAGTGATTTAGATATGTTTGCAAACCTTATGGCTATTCCAGCTAGACAGCAAATCAGTCCAGTGTATTACATTCTGATTTTATAATATATGCTGATCATATCTATTTTTCTAACGAAAAATAACAGCTTTCCGGCACATGCTGTAGGCTGTTGCTTAGCCTTTGTAGTATACTGAACATATTAGGTCCTGGGTTAAAATATCTCAATAATTTCACACCAGAATCAGTCACAGCCAGTCAGGAGATCAGGAGAGACCTTATATGTTGGATTAATAAATATTTATTGCAATGTGCACATCAGATGAGAAATAAGAGTCTTTGGCCAATTAGACCCCTAATAAAACTGACGGCTTCTCCTACCCTCTTTCGATACAATGGTGAGAGGGTAGGTGAAGCTGTGAGTATAGGAAACCCCCCGATGGAGCCGAGATACAAGTGGTAGTGGTGATGTGATGGAGAGAATAGCCAAAGATCTGGATGTGATTAGGTGAACTCCAGTGAGCCGGATCTGGGCAATGGACATGATGAACTGGAGGAGGGTCCAAATGCTTTTGCGCTGAAACAACAACTGACACCATAATAGAGGAGAAAAGACTTAAAGTTTGACGGCAACAACTTGAGTGCTTGGTTGATTAAGTGAGGAAACATCTGGTTGGTTCAACTGAAAGCATGAATACCCATAATCAGCTAATTAATTAGTGGGGAGGCTTCCTGGCTGAACTTACACTGAGCTTCATTTCAATCGGGAGAGGCTGAATTTTTTGGATTCATAAATACTTATTGCAATGTGCAGATCAGATGAGAAATACGAGTCTTTGATGAGCATGCCCCATGTGACATCCATTATAGTTTGAAGAGGGAGGGTGAAGTTTTGAGCAGAACAGTATTTTAATGTAACATAATATAATATATTGATGGTAAACATGACACATTTTAAAAATCCAGGTAACAGTGACTAATATAGGCTAGCTCTTTTGAGATCAGAGGAGAAAATCACCCCTGCCTTAAAAAAACACTAAATTCTGAGACTTTTTGCATGAGGAGGAGCTGTATAAACTTTGTAGGGTTTAGTATCTTACTTAATGATACTTGATCTGGGGGGAGAAGGGGAATTGAATCAGCAACCTTCTGATTACTGGACAACCTACACTACCTGAACTCCAGCTGCCCAGCTCTACAGCTCAGACCCCTCGAACAAGTGACTAGGAAGAAATACCATCGTACCCCTCGAAACAACTCATGGATGGCACCCGTGAGAAGTTCAGAAGTTCGTGTTAGAATAATGCACTGGGTTATCATGAAACTTATGTTGACTGATTGCAGCTACTGATTGCAATTTGTGATGATAAGGTTGGCAATGACCCGAAATTGCTGAACGCGCGACCATAACTAGCTAGAAGAGATCTGTATGACCCTGGCTCAACTGTTGATTAAGGCTTAGATATGTCAGAAATCTACTTCTCAGGCGAGTTGTAGTGATTACTGTATTTAATGTCTTCTTACTTCCTACTTAACCTCACTGACTCATAGATGTGTGTTGCGATGCTGTGGCCGAGGAAGATTCTGCGATGCTGAACGCTCATGTTAAAAGGAATTGCATTTCTGTAGCACTGCTGAAATCGCTTTGCAACACTTCACCGATTCACACATTCCCTGATGGCAGAGGCTGCCATGCAAGGTGCCAACTGCTCAACAGGAGCCGGGGATTTGAACCCGTGACCTTGCGATTGCTTGACAACCCGCTCTATCTACTGAGCCACAGCTGCCCCATGTTGCTTTTCCAGCTGCTTTTTAACTTGGTGGGAGTCATGAACTGCACGAGACCCCATACCGTGTGTAAAATCTGCCTCGCCACAATGAATTAACAGGTTAGCAGTTGAAGCTGACGTCTGCAGCTATAAAGAATACAGCGAGGAAGCACTGCCAACCTAGCCATCAACTCTGAGAGAGGAGTGTGCAGCAGAGCCCTGTGATGTTGTCATGTTTGCTGCATTAATTAAGTGCCCTTACTCAGAGCTGCTATGTGCAAATATTTGTGTAGATCACCACATGCGTGTAATACACTGCAGAATGATTCATGGTTTGTTTTTGTAATTTCTTTGTACTGAAGTGAGTCTCAGGGATGCTTGTATTGAAATCATGCTGCTTTTATATTGTAGACTGCTTTAGTTTGATTACTGAAAGGACTTTCTGAATTTAAAGGAACATTTAAAATGGTAAAAAGTAGCTCACTGCAGCAATCTAGCGAACTGAGGATGCCGTACATGGAGATGCATCAAGAATCATGCATGCGAATGACTGACAAGTTAATCATGATCAAATTGTGGGGCCAGTGAAGATGCACTCCTATGCTGACAGGCATAGCTTTGCTATTAGAGTGTCACAATCGAGTGATGAAGACAGCTAGGTGGCTATGATGATGGCTATTTGAAGATGACTAAATTGTCACATAAATAAAATAGGGGACTATTACTGGTGCTGCAAGTGGAGAAATTTGACAAAATGACCATAGCCTCTTATTTGCATATAGTAGAGGATAAAAGGTGTCTTCATGGCAAATTCTGCAGTAAGAAATATTGCCAAGGATTTGAACAGACAACCTCCGGACAGACGGACAGTTGCTCTGCTTGATCTACACATACAATTTGGAAATGTGAAGCAATCTACTTATTATACGCATGTGCACTCACTCAGCAAGTCCCTTTTCAGAGTACTCAAAGTTGTACTTGTGCATGTAAAGTAAAAGTAAACAGTGTTTGCACATGTACTTTAAGGCATTAAGTGCAACGTCTTGCTTTCCATTAAGGCGTACACTGCTCCAATTATGATGTTGTGGAAGCTTCTTGTTGGCCGCCAACTCCCTTCGTAGTTCCGTGTTTATGACATTTTACATGAAATACTTTGAAATTGAGGCTTTACTAGCAGGTGGCAACAGCCAAGCAACATATTGTATGAACTGGAACTTCAAAATCAGATAAAAATCAAATGACAAAATTTCCAAACAAGTCAATCATAAATTACTTCATGAATGACAATAAATCAAACCCATGTCACTTTTTGAGTACGTTGAACTTGTCACAGCTACCACCCAGCTGAGTGGGTGAATACTGATGGATGCACCTCCAGTGTGCTCTGCAGTCTCTGCTGCTCTCGGGGCCCCCACACTGGATGTAGCTGACGCCTACAATCCAAACTTGATCAATATATCAATATATATCAAACACAAAGTAAGAAAAGCCAGGATTTGTGTTGTTATCATAGAATTTATTGGGATCCATGGTGTAACAGAAAATTATACATTTAACAAATGCTATCTGTAAATGAATGCACAGGGCATTCTTTTCAATGGATCACCTCGATTAAGTGGCATAAAAAATAATAGATCCATGGTAGATTTGAGGAAAGGTGCAAGAAGAAGATATGGTATAGAGAGGTATATTGTAGATTGAGAAATACATACAGAAGAAAGACAGAGAAAAGATCCAAGGCAACGTACACTCCTTTCTTCAGGTTCACATTACCGTGTTTCTTTTTACATTTGACAACACATCAGCGGAGTCTTTGAGCGAGACAGACAAAGCATCTTCACATTGTCTGGTCAATTAAAGCATCCATAGCCCCTCCCGCTCTCCGAGTCCTGGGTAAACACAACAATCACCTCACGTTGTACTCTGACATATGAAAGGACTAGTCATTGTGCCTGTAATGACAGGCGGAGGCAGTCCTCAGTCATTGAGCCTCACCACTGTACAAAGAGCCAAAGGTGAAACAGATGCACAAAGACCTCAAATCACTAAACAATACCGTGTGGCTACAATAGGAATCAGACTATTAACATGGCTAAGTAGCGAACAAAGGAAGGCTGAGCCATATGTTGAGTTTTTGATCAATATGCGCTGCAGAGGGACTGAAGCTTATTCGCAAAATCTTTATAAATCTTTATATTTAAGGAGTAAAGAAGTTTCATATTTCCCAAAACATCTCTGGAGCTTCACAGCAAAACAGTATTGCAGCACTCAACTGAAGTAGATGGGGTGTTTTTAAAAAAAAAAAAAATAATAACATAAATAAAATGGCTCCATACAGCCCTTTCATCGTCTAAATCTCAAAGAGAAAAAAAAAATTCTAACAATAACTGTAAAGATTTCTTCTTAAAAGTGGGTGTAAATAGCTTAATTCAGTATTCATCGGGGGTTGTGTGATTTTATGTGAATCTCATGAGTGTGAATGTTTTGTTTAAGCCCTAAGTAAAGGTCATTTTCTGTCACTATGTGATAGACGATAAAGTTTACTGAATCTTGAATCTTCTTTTCAAATCAATTTGAGATTCCTGAGTTGTTTTTTTACTCTTCAGGAGAACACTGTCTTGCTGTGAAGCTCCAGAAATGTTTTGAGGACTATGAAAGTAGATAGTGAGTATATAATTTTTTTTTTAAAAAGCATTTTACGTGCAGTAAATTAAAGACAAGTTATTCATTGTTGCAAACACTTTATTCTCCTTAAGGTATGGGCTGAACAAGTAAACAAAATATAAGTAAAATCGCAATGCAGCAAAGTGCAAGTTCACAAGTTCAAGTTCACATTGCAGGAACTGCAATCTTTTGATATAAAGTAGAATGTGCCACAACACACTATCATAATTTAAGCATTGCGGTGCTACAGAGAAACCTCAGTCAACAAATCACATTAACCAGACTCAAGGGAACATGCTTGTTTGGTACAGAACCCAGCAAAAATCACATCATCATATTTTTATTTCTTTTCCAGAGAAAATGAAATGCAAGATTTACCATTCCCACTAAAATTGGGACTCATATCGCAATTGCAGTATCTATCAAGATAACTGCAATATGATTGTTTTTCATATCATTCAGTCCTAGTAAGCAACCTCTGGAACAATTTTAGAACTCACTTTCTTTCATTCTTGGGTGAAATCAGTTAAAAAATAAGGTTAATGACCTCCAGAAGGCAATCAGTTTTAGATCAGACTGCGCTGAATCTCTCCTATCAAAGGCGGATGTTGATGGATCAAAGCTTTTCAATTAATTAATTAATTAATTAATTATGTCGATGCATGGGTCTAATTCCAGTTGTGAGCTCTGCTTGGATTTGCAGTGATCTTAACATAAAAGCCAATACGTGCATGGCTTCGGCATTTGACAAACATGTAACACACAACTCTGATCTCCACTGTCCAACTCTCTGTCTCTCTCTGAGTCCTTCTACAATAACAGAAATCCACAGAAAACCTGAGAATAGAGTTTAAGCTTCCACACACATGCAGTGAGTCAGGTCCAGCCACTGACTGCATAGAGCCAGTGATCCACACTGGTAATGATTGATAGTGTCCAAATATTCACGTGACAATTTGAACTCACTATATGACGATCAATCCGCCACCCACGCAATGGCTTCAACAGCTGAAAACGACTGTGGCTTTCAAGGACAATCTTTCTGTCTCGTTTGCTGTATATGTGACGATGCTGACAGTTATGATGCACTCAGCCGAGCCGAACTTTTCAGCATCACAACCTCTCATGTCACCTCTCTGTCTGCCTTTCATTAAAGGGTTCATTTTACTGAGCTGTTTGTACGATTGATTTTGCTGGGACAATGGAGTAAGGCTGGATTCAGATCAAATCAGGTGGTGCGGCGAAAACACAGGTTTTCCCATTCGTTCTCATGAGGCTAGTCCGTGTTGGCTGTGGCGGTGCTGGCCACAGGGGGGTCTGGAAAAAAAGGTAGGTGGCTGCAGCAAGAATTTTAACATGTTTCAACTTTTGGAGAAAGGCAGCACGACATTGCGTTGCGCTGGCCAATCATATAAACCAGAGATCTGACGTGCAGCTTGAATGTCTGAAACCGCAGTGGATTGTAATGAAGTGTGTATTCTTGCCGCATGCTTTCCCTACTTTACCTTTCCTCCTCATCCTGGTTGTCTACTGGTATTTTTAATCCAGCGATGAGGACAAACGATCACTAGTGGGACCAGAATGCTTGGAGCTTAACAACAAAGCAGCTTCACCTTTCTGCAAACTGATCAGTGGGGGTTCCCAGCACGTCACACACACGGACCACGGAGAGACACTCACAAGCCTGCAGCATTTCGCCTCACCACCAATTTGAATGAACCCGGAATGTACTCTAATAGTTTATAATAAAGGTAGCTTAAAGGGAGGTTTCTCTTTGTTAGTAGTTTCAAGTGTACACTAATGTCTGCAGGCTAGTTTGTGTTAATGAAGCGAAAGTTAAGTGTCTGCTGTAAAGAGAGCTTTCAGGTAGTATATATATACATATATGATCAACTTTTTCTTTTAGTGAACTTGTAGGGTTTTTCAGGGCAACAAGGTAAATTATTTTAACTGTGATGGACCAGGGCACTCCGCTGGTCCAACCCCAGTTTGAACCAGTTAGTTTTCATATCAATAGTGGGCTAGGGCTAGCATGCTAACCTCATTAAATACAGTGCCTATAAAAAGTATACAACCCTTGTAAATTTGTTGTCAAAAAAGCCAAATTTTATTGACCATGATTCCATTTATATATGGAATTAAAGGGGACAACACACAAAGGGGTGAATCATTTTGAAAGGCACTTGTATCTGTGACACACAATACAGGGACAGCATAATGCATCACAGCTGCTTATACATATTCTGTTGATAATCCTACTGAGTTTTTGAACGCTTTTAAGAGAAATTCTTATACATTGCCCTTTTAATTTATGCAAAATTGCATTTGCAATGGTTGCTTGCCTTTGGTTTACTGGCTCAGCAGCTAATTCATCCATTTATTTAAACAAACACAAGTTATTTATGCTGATCAGATATTTGTCCTAAAATTCTCCTTTTTAAGTATTTAATTTGATTTTCTATGGATTATTTATTGGTTCTCAGAAAGTGGCTTTATTAAAATCTTTGTCCTCCGAGAGGAAATAGCCCGGCTCGGTCATTCAGTCATGTTGTACTTATGCAAATTCTCTCAGAGTTAATACAGCGGTCTGCATTCTGAGAGAAAAAAGACATAAGTAAAATAAAGCTTGGCTCCCACGCAAAGTCTGTTGGTGGAATCAGGGTTTGAGTTATAATCCGTGCTTTTTGGGGATCTCTTAAATTACTAACAATGACTAACGTTAGGGTGGAGATAGAGAAATAGGCTATATAATGGATTAAAAAATCATATAATACCCTGACAGGTGTGTACTGACAGAGAGAGAAGCTGTTCACACTTGGTTACATGAGAACTAATAAGTGGACAGCTTCGAGCTCATCAATTCACACCTGTCATTAAATGCGTCTCGACATGCGTCTTGTGATCTCTGCTTTATATGCAAATATATATATATATATGTATGTATATATGTATATATATGTATATATATATGTATATATATGTACATATATATATGTATATGCATATGTATATATATATATATATATTATATATATATATATATATATATATATATATATATATATATATATATATACTGTATATGTATAATCACACACACGTATTAAAGGTCTGGTTATTTTGATATATATATATATATATATGTATGTATATACTGTATATGTATAATCACACACACGCATTAAAGGTCTGGTTATTTTGAGATATTATGCAGAAAGTAAGTTTGTGGAAAAGAGAATTTTAAGAAAAATCTGATGAGTACTACTAAGCTGGTTCTCAGATCTATCTTCATATAGACTAGTCTCATTAAACTTTGCCTGATGACGTGTTGCAGCTGTGATGTCACTAGAGCCCTTCATTTTTGATGCCACACAAGTGAACAGCTCCAGAGGGGAATTTATTGGCACTTGGGGCGGCTGTCAGGGGAAAATAATAAATATATGCATTTATTAAGTTTCAGCTGCTTTAGGATTAGCCTCTCTTCTATACAAGTTAATACTGGATAACAAACTTTTCCTTTCTATATCAATTAAAACCTTGCATCTCTGAGCCTTTTATGATCTACCACAAGTTAAGATTCTGGTTCATCTTTTAATCACCAGCTTTTAAGCACTATTCATGTACTATATTGCTTCAACTACCCGGACCACATAAATACCGCACATGAATCCTTTAACTGAGTGGTTTTCCTCTTTAAATAGCTATTCTACAATCTTAACAATCGCCGGCACACCAACAATATATACTGTACATCCAAAAATACAGCTTGTGACTATAAGTGACGCATGAATGGAAAGCACAGGCCATGGTGAGAGCTACATACTGCATAAGGATATCATTTGTCGTAACCCGACCGATCTGAATGTGATCATAGCTGCGGCCTATGTATAAACATTGTAAGCTTGTGACTATAGTATAAAGAACCGTGAAGTGGAACATGACCTGCATTAGGAGAAAACGGCTACTAAATATTTCAACTTGACACTACGAAATCTATCCACTTTACATGGACACCAAATGTCTCAACAGGACACTTTTGACTGTTTTCACTCCTCTGATCCACTCATCTCCTCGCGATCATCAGGCTTTTTCTTCATCGGTTGTTCATGTCTTTTGGTTTCAGCTGACTAATTTCATCTTCGGTGCACTTCTCTTCCACTAAAGCACGCTGCATCTGTTCATTTTCGTAAGAGGCAACTGATTTCCACGAAGCTGTGGGCTTGACTCCAGATTCCTGTCTATCTGCCAATCCATCTGGCCAGCCACTGATGTACATGGGAGGGAAACATTTTATACATTTTCACTTAAAATTTTAGAACAAAAACTTTTTTTTTTTCCCCAAAGTTTAAAGAACCCTGACAAGTTTGTGTATCTCTTGTTTTCACGTTTCCTGGTCTCTGTTCATCTCTTGACGCACACTTCTAACCAGTAACTGGACATATCACAGGCACATGGAGGTATTAGCAGGGTTACCAGGAGGAAAGGACCTGAATAAAGATTAACATTCCTATACATAAAAGCCTCAGGTGACATAATAAATCAGTCTTGTCTACGCGTTAGCATCCTTAATCTATTCATAGTTTAAACAACAGACAGTTATGACAACACACACACACATCCTGTTGGGGTGTTGTCTTCTCATGTTACAGTCAACAAGAGTCACCTGGGGCTGGGACTCTGAGCACTGTGGCAGTGGCTCACACATCAGATCGGTGGAGGGAGTATGGGATGGCATGTTCATATGGATTACATCCCTCCAACACTGCAGCCTGTCTGACCTTGAGTCAGCTCTGCAGGACACAAAGTCTTCTCTCGCCTCCTTCCGCACAGGACTTGACACAGGAGGGGAAACATAAGCAGAGCAGGGAGCGCCAATCAGGTCAAGTGATCCGATTGGTCAGTGATGTCGTCCAAATCATCTTCCTCCGCTCTCATTGGCTCAATGGCTCCCGAGGAGTGTTGCGACTGACTGGAGCAGGACAGGTGGGAGGAGTGGCTCTGCGTGTCGTCCTCGTCCTCCACCACCATCGCACTCCTCCCCTGCTGCCGCCCCTTCCTCTGCCCCTCCTTGTCCCTCCCTTCCTCCCCCTTCCTCCCCCTCCTCCCCCCGACCTTCCTCTGCTGCTCTAGCGTCCACATGCTCTCGTCCTCGTCCTCCATCCCTTGCACCTCCCGATCGAAGTCGAGCAGCTCCTCCATCATCTCTTCTATTTCTATCTCTCCGTCCAGCTCCTCCTCCACCTCCGACCGGAGCTCGCCCATGCTCTCAGTCCGGTTGGTGTCGTCCGTCTCCTCCTCTTCCCCGAGCGCTCTCAGCCTATCGGGGACGTCGCTGGCCTGACTCTCTCCGAACTCCAGGATGGTGGGCAGGTTTCCCTGCTTGGGACAGCGCTTCCTCAGGCTGACCAGGAAGGGCTGCGGCAGGGAGAAGATGTCCACGTTGTTGCCCAGGTCAATCCATGTCACGCTGGGGAAGCTGCCCGGATCCTAGGGTAAAAAATATCAACGCACAGCTATCAAAACATTGCCATCAACTAAGTTTAAGTACATTACTGCAGGCAAATGAGATCACTGTAAATTGTCCACATCTACCAGCCTTTACACACACTTGTAATGCAGAAGGAGGTTTTTCTCATTCCCAACAAGTAGAGCTAAAATCCTCTGGGTTTCTGCATGCTAGTACCAAATACCAGTAAATGTTTCAGCCACTGGTTCTGATGGCTGCTAGATGCTGGTTTCAATACAGCTCAGAATGTGTTTAAATAACTAGAAAATACAGAACTCCTCCAAGCAAATTCAATGTCACTGTGGTCTAAGGGTCTAAGCCCCCCCCCGTCCTCCTGCTCTCTCTCTACTGTCAAGTCTAAAATGAATAAAGACAAAATACAAAAAAATACTTAAGACAGGGCGGTAAATGTTTCCCTAGAGGAAGTAATTATAAGTTATAATATGTAGTAAAGTTTTCTTAAGTTGTGGCTAGCATGGTTGTCTGCTTCAGTGCCATTCTTGTAATACCGCTGGGTGGAGCCAAAGACAATGCTTTTTAATATCTTATATTTTTTAGAGGTGTTTCCAGTGCAGGAACTTTACCAGGGAACCAATAAAAAAATGTGTAACTCAGAAACCTAACCTGCATTTTGACCAGAGAATGCAGATCTACAGGCATTCCCGTCAGCATTAAATCTAGTGCCAGAATAGCAGCCCATTCTCATACGAACAATAACCATGACTGTGAAAGCAGCGGAGGTCAGCAACAGAAGGTCAGGTCAAACAAGCACAGGACTTTCACCCAGGAGACTGCTGTTTGTGTCCAGTTATTTCAACTTAGTGGCGCAGTTAAATTACGTCACGTACAAAAAATAACTGCATTTATGTTCATAAGTGCGTTTGTAACTGAAGTTACATAAGTAATGTAGTTATTTGAGGCCAAATGATGATGTTTTCCTAGACCTAGCCAAGTATGCGGTGGCTGTAGCTCAGGAGGTAGACAGGTCGTCTAATGATTGTTTGCTTTCGGAGCATGATATAAATGGTTTTGGGAGTGACTGACAATTTACCTATTCAGACGTTTAGGTTTTAGGATGTGTTACAAAAAGTTTTTTCAACAGAACTGGAGCTACTGGGGTGAAGCTTGCAATGCTGGATGTTTGCAACTGGTGAAAAAAGACTTTGCAGTGATCATCTGTGTAGTGTTTCCTTGAGGGCGATAACTGAGTCTCAAACATCGGTGTAGTTTTTAATCCATAATCAGACTTAATAGCCAAATTTCCACGGTTCCTTAGATGTGGTCCAAACACACATGCACTAAGAGTAATGTGTAGTTGCTATTTCAGTTCCTGATTTTACTTCCTGTTCACCCTTTGTAACAGGAACCATTTTAACATCACCATCAGTACTACCCTGGAGACTTTTGACAAATTTGAATTTTCTGGCACTTTAAATGTTGATAAAAACTCTGTGGTCAAAGACAGGTGGTGGCAAAAGTTAAAGCCATGCTTGTCCTTCAGTCAGGACAAATATACAAGAGAGACAAATGACAACATTTGTTGCAACGAAAAGCAATTTACTCTTTGACAGGAATAATACTAACACTACGACTATACTATATTGTAATTATATAAAAAAATAAATAATCAAAACTTAAATAGATGAGTGACGTCCTTACTTTCAGGGCATCAGTCAGCTCCTTCAGAATAATTCTGGTCAGCCTGTTTCCATTTAGCGCCAGGGTCTCCAGGTGTGGCAGCGAGGCCAGCGTGGGCAGCAGCAGGAGAAACGCCTCGTCCGTCAGCTCGGTGAAGCCCAGCTCCAAGCTGACCACGATGGATGCATGGCGCAGTAGGTGTGCACACAGACGCTCCATGTCCCGAGCCGTCAGAGGGATACCGGACAGATCCAACGCCCCGCTGGACAGAGGGGCCGACAGCACCGCCTTTAAACTGGAGATGAACACGTGAGCAAATATTAGATTCAATCAGTCTTTTAGGGCCAGCAGCAAGATTGTTGGTTTGTAGCTCATATTTTGTGTATGTAGTTATTCATAGTTATTTTTCAAATTTTTTCTCACATTTTGCGACAGTAGCCACCTCCACTAATCACATAAGACTTGCAACGTTACACTCTTTATAGCCAACAAGAAAACACGATAATGTTTTCAATCCCATGGTTGCGTTCTGTTGGTTGTATTTCATGCGCTGTGAAGAAAACCAGCATCTAGTGCATAGACTGCAGTGTATTGTTATTGTGCGGTCTTTTCTGAGATTGCTAAAACTGCATAAGCTAGTTGTCGGAAAACTCTCGAGGGGGGGTCTTACTCTGTGTCAGGGTGTGTTAGACCATGGATTAAACTTACACTGGAATATCCCTTTAAACAATAGGTAGCCGACTGTGATGGACTTCCTTTGAAAGTTTGCAGACGTTCTTTATGTGACACCTTGACCCATCACATAGCTCCGGGCGCCAACATCCTGAATACAATCCACCATAAAATGCAGTTTTTTGGACAGTAAACCTCTGTTTCAAACATCTGTGCTGAACTCTACTGTGGAGTTAGACAAAAAGTCCACCCTGCATGAGGAAAGCACTGTACCATGGCAGCTAATGGAATATACATAAGCGCCACACTTGACTACAAAAATTGCAGCTGAACACACACACACACACACACACACACACATACACACACACACACACACACTCACACACACACACACACACACACACACACACACACACACATGCGGGCACGGGCACTGGAGGGATTTAGAGCTAAAGAAAACAAAGTTTAATGGGATGAAAAATGACTGCCGAGTAACAAAACACTTTAAGCTACAGCCTCCAAGCACATGGTCCAAGCTAAAAATAAACCCAGTGGGGCGCCTGGATTTGGCGGAGAATTTAGTGAACCGACATGAAGGTCTGGCCGGGGATCTGGTCGACAAAGAAAGAAAAACTGAGATCAGATGTTCAATCCTTTGAACTTACAAATGAAAACATAGAAGTACACACTGAACATCAGGTCAAACGTCAATTATCACCCACAAGTACCACACGTGACTGTGAGGTTTGGAAACACACACAAAGGAGGATCATTTCATTTAAGATTAATCAGCTGGCAGTAAACCTGCTCCTGAAGTTGGCCGCTCACTGGGAACAAGTGACAGTACAGACCGCGGGATCCAACTATTGTCCTCACTTAACAGCTGAATATATTCATCTATTCACATACCAGTGAGACTTCAGAGGATTCTAGGCCTGAGTAGCCAAAAGCAAAGCACTGAACGTGGGTCAAATTTAGCCTTCCAAAAATGTTTCTACTCACTCTCCCAAGGGGTTTCAAAGAGTGAGCTGTCACTGCAATACATTTTTAGCTTGATTTTTTAGGGGAAAAACCAGCAACTGGCTGTCAATCTACCAACCTACCAACATCATTTGGGACTGGGAAACAGATATGAATTATGTTGATATTTAAGCCACATAGTGGCATTGGCCCATCACTTTGTTCCTGAAATATGCCAACAACCACTGGATGGACTGACATTACATTCTGTACAACAATTCATGGTCCCCAGAGGATGACCCCTAATGACGCTGGTGACCACTGACTTCTCCTCATCAAGGTAAATTGTTAAATTGACCAATACTTTGGATCATGACTGCAAAACTAAAGACACTCCCAGCAACCTCAGCTTTTCTAGGGCTAATTAACTAGTATTAGCACATTTACACACTAAACTACGAAGGTCAGTGGGAAACATTATCCCTGTTAAATATCAACATAACTTGAACTAAGACAAACAAATATTTTCTTCATTATCTATAATATTCACATTGCCATGGTCCTCCATGAAATGGAAAGATATCTGACAATCTATTCCTTCTAGTGTTTTGTTCTTTCTCTGGAACTTGCTAGTCATTTTGTTTACCTACCAACAGCGCAGCAATATAAAAAGTGGATGGACAGTAGCCTATTGTTCTACTTTGACTGACCACTTTCCTAATATCGGCCTCTGCCATAAAGTGACTGACCCTGGGGGCTAAGCATGCATTTATACGTGTGTTTTCCAGTGCGTGACCTCACTGGTCGATGCCCACACAGCTGTTGCAGAAGGAAACCAGGAAAGAGGGAAGGAAGGAAGGAGGGAGGGAAGAGGGCAGGAGAGGGCCAATCTTCCAGCCTGATGTTGATTCAATCAACAATAGATATCTGTTCGACACGGCATTAAAATCTGGAGGGACGTCAGGCTGCGTTTCAAGGTAAAACAACAAACGTGAGGGCACATTTGCCAACATTAAACACTTCCTAGCTAACATTAGTGTTTGATAGTGTTACACGAGACAAACGGAAAGGTGTACATTGATTATAAAATAGCAACGCGTATGCTTGTGGGTTAAAGTCTGTTGATAAATTTGAAGTGTGAAGAAAGTTTGTGTAAACTTGTGTATGGGTGATCCTGTCAAGAGTATATTTATTGTAAATATTAACCTGTAACTAGTAGGAGCAGTCGGTAGGAGGGAGAAGCCCTTTTTGTTTGCCTTCCTTATTTATTGGTAAGGAGATTAGGTTAGTTATTAGTCATTTATTTAAAGTTTGGTTTTAATTTGAAAGGGAAGTGTATGGCTGCCAAGGCACTGTTTGTTGTTTCGGGCACTTCTCACATATGAATTCAATAAATGGCTACACGGAACTTCCATTCTAACTGTGCTGCTGGCCTCACTTGGGAGTAGGAAGAGTGGGGAGTCACGGCTTGCTATGTCCTGGTTCCCCCAGGACCAGAGACATAACAAAAACCAGCAGATATGTACTTTTGAGAAGCTGGCACGACAGATGTTTGTCATTTTTCATTTTATATTTGTATTTAATGTTCCAATAAGCAGTGACATTACAGACTGCCTCTAACGTCATACACAGTTTCATCCACAGGTTCATCCACAAAACACTGAGACACAGCTCGGGTTTACAAAGGGACATGCTCTACCAAGTGACTGTGACACATGTTGCATCTCGGTCTGGCTTTATGGAATCCGCTCACTTTGCAGCCGCATCTGCTTCCTTTAGGCTCTACAATAAAAAAAAGTTGCTGGCAGTATTTTCTTCAACACTGTGCAGCTCCACTCTTCAGCCTTCACATGACCGATGATATGTGAAAAGTCTGGATCGCTCTCATCTGGGTTCTGTCCTTTTCACAGCGCTTTTATGACCCTCGTTCTCTGACGGGCTTTGAAGAGGTCGCTGATAAACAACACAGTCTGATCTCAGGGGACATCAACATGTCAGTGCACTTTCTTTTCTAGTTCCATCCCAAGATCAAATGTAACTACAACAAAACTCTGCCAGACGTTCCTACAGCACCTTTTGATCAGGGTTGTGAACATGGATCCAGATTTATGGACATTTAAGTGAAGTAATACATCAAATGATATATCTGAGGCTGCTGTAAAGCTTATTATTTATGCTGCAGTGGTAAGCTTGCTCTGTGTACTGTTTCTATTTTTGTTGCATATTACATAAACAAAGCTGTACCAAGGTTTCAGGTCGGCCTGCTCCACTGCAGCCCCTCCCCCAACATCACTGTCACCAACACTACCTTAACACGTCACCTGTGGGAAATCTGGATATGTAAGCTGCTGCAACTGCTGCTGTTGATAACACCAGGATGTGCTAAACTTTGAAAATTAGCATTACATGGACCAAAACACACAGCAGATAACCACCTATGATGTTAACGCTGCGATCAGTGATCTTTTGACCACGTGCGAGAAACAGGACAAACATGAAAACACATCCTTGATGTATTGTCAACTTATACTTTCGAAATGGAGAATGTTGTAGAAATCAGTTGCTTATGTACACATCCAGCAGACATTGGTGCAACCTTGTCATGCTTTTAGAGCCATGCCTCAGTCTACGTAATCAGTTTAAGTCCAATGTTTACTCTTCTTTCAGCTCTGGTCTCTTTCTTAAATCTCTTTTTAGTCAGAGAGCATGCACTGAGTTTATGAGGGCATATGTGATGAGAACGACTGAATGCTGCAGCTGCAGCTGTAAATCCAGACCAAATGTATTCAATGCAGATTAAAACTGATATCTAGGGATGAGCCTGATGACAGTTTACATACTTCTTAATGTCAATCAATCCAGCGTATTGAGGAAGTATCATATATGTGGCTGAAGTGTGTCAATCATCACTCAATCATACACCATTCTGGTGCTGTCACACCAAGTGTGTATGATTCTGTAACTGAAAATAGTCCCCACTAATGTATAATTTGCTCCTGTTTGAGTAACATTTATGAAAAACTGCAGTTCCCAGCAGTGCTAGGAATTACTTATGCTGGTTTTGCTGTTTTTAATGAGATTTGTTAAAAGTAAAAAAATAGAGAACAAAATAGCCAGTTTGATTTCAGCTAACATGTTATATTGTACATAGTCCAGTACAAATACAATAATTATTATTATTAATCGTCCATAAGATTATAGATAGCTCTTCCCTTGCAGTAACATAACACAGGCTTTTACAATTGACATGACAGTCAAGGTTTTGACACCTCCAGGGCTAATGAGGCTCCCCGTCACTGTCTGGGTAAGTAGTCTAAAACCACTTCCCACAGAGGCCCTGGAGGTTTGTGCACCAGGCCAGCTCAGTGCAGCAGCCCATTTCCTCCTCACCGACTGTAAGCGTGCTAATTGGTTAACACAGCTGGCACAGCCATGCCCTCATCTCTCCATTACACATCGTTTGAGACCACTGATCTTATCGTTACAGCTCATATTCTCCTCCCATGGTCCCGTCCTCCAGCTGCAGACTGTCTTCAAACTTTGATGTGTATATGGGGAAATGTTTCTGGAGCTCTTTCCCATGTCTCACCCCTACTCACTCTCTTTACTCAGAAAATCTACCAGTTCTATCCAACAGCACTCCGTCTGCCTCAGTTTAAAGAACTACACAAAAAAAGGAAGACTAGTATGTGTGCCAATGAAAAGCAGATGAGACCCTGAGAGAGCGCATGATGTATTTGGCTTCGAACCAGACTCCCACGCTACAGAGAGAGACACACATCCCTGCTCCAAACTGAGGTCATCCATCCCCGTCTGGACGAGAACCAGCAGGATGATGGGGTGGAGGGCCGGTCGAGATCTGTCATTGGAGGGATACACTGATATAAACTGTGACTTTTTACACTCATATTTTTTACTGTGCAAACAGTTTGTTACTGTGGCTCTGCCTGTCACACTTTCCATTCTGGCGCAGCCCACTTGCAGTTCACAGTGACAACAGAGGCAGATTTAATGAAGACATACTGTGCTCATTTTCAGGTTCATAGTTTTGTTTTGCTGTACTTCTAGAATGGGAATACATGCTCTAATACTAAAGAAAAGTCTTCTCAAACAGCAGCACTATACCCCCCCTGTCTGAGATCCTCTGTTTTAGCTCCTGTCTCTTTAAGATCCCCCTCCAAAGTACCCAGTCTGCTCTGCACCGCTCACCGTGTCTCAGGTCGGCTCTGTTACGTTTTCAGCTTGTGAGGTCTATAAGATATGCCGGTCCCTGGCCACTTAGGGCTTGTAGGTGAGGAGAACGATTTTAAATACTATTCTGGATTTTACACGAAGCCAGTGCAGAGAGACTAATGGGAGAAATATGTTCTGTAATATAGTTTCCAGGGCAATTTGATGCCCGGGGCAAGATCTAAACTAGTGCCCCTTGTATCATACACATTTGCCATGACATACCTGTTTACACACTCCTATATACTCATATACAAAGTAACTATATCTATTTGGATGCAGGAAAGTGAAAAATAGTGAAGAATTTTTGAAAATCACGGATTTAGCGTTCAGGTGAGAAATGTATTCCTGTTACTAATCTGATAACCATTCAGCAAAAACTTGTATTTAAAAATGTATGACTAAAAAAATATTTCGAGTACAGCTATAGGATTTTGCGAGGTGCCATGAATTAAGTAGAAGTTTTAACATACATCCAACTGAAAAGATAATGGACAGTAAAAATCTAGAGGGCCATATTTCAAGGTAGAGAAAAATATTTGATTACCGATTAAACATCAGTTAACGTAGCATTTCCTTGCTACCATCACTGTGTGATACAGAATACGCCAGTGGAGATGTTAATCAATTCTACCAAGAATTCTACCCTCTTACCTAGAAATATGGACTTGAAGCTTCATTTCATTGCAGCTTCAATCCTGTTGACAATCCAACCAACCAACCAAAAATTGGTGAAATCACAACTTCCTGCGCCAAGGTTACCTGCGCCAACCACTGGCTTTTTTTATACAAAAACTACTGAACGGAATTTTACGAAATTTGGGAACGGGTCTCTGCCCAGAATGGACCCAATGAACCTCTGATGTGGATCCAGCTGAAGGGATGGACCCAGGAGTATTTCTCTCACTCTCTTTAACATTTTTTGACATTCTTGTTTATTTCTCAAGGAATGATGCGTGATGAATCCGTTGAGCTTAATGGGTGGTTTATAATTTTGAGCGATAAAGGGCTGCTGAGATTGATGTGGGATTGGGCTTTGATTTTATTACAGGGGACAGCTGGGACTAGGTGAGGGCTCTACTGAGTGCTATTGTAGTTGAACTTGTCAGTTTTCTCCTTTTCTTGGGCATGAAAAGGTTACGACTTAAGTGAGAATGAAACTATTATAAACAAGATTGAATTTTCAGAAATCTATTACAAAGCAGAAACAATCATTTGGGCCCAGTGTTCCCGTGCTTGTAGTCTGCTGACCCACATACCTCTAATTATCACATTGTGAAATAATATCTTATGAGTCATAAGCTACTCCTCCACTGACTGCTGTAAATGCAGTCTGTATTAAGATATAGGGATGTTGTCATAGCCTGGATTTCATATTGCATCCCTGAAAGTTACATTTTTGTCTGTCACAGATCGTTTTCAGCACTTCACCGCGAGGATTAACTGTATTTTACCTCCGTCCCTGGATCATTTTCTCTGTCTCGCTCTATATTATCCGTCCATATACGGCCACAAATCCACATCGTGCACAGCCTCTCTCTCTGCCTGATCTCTTCCTGTGAAAGAACTGAAACCACCCACTCGTTTCCTGAAACAGACTCACGGGTGAATCCAGGTGACAGTGACTCTTAGGATTTGATCATACAGGGATTTTTAAGATAACTCATTTCATTAAAAAATATGGTCTAAATACAATGTGCATCCCATGTATGGTTTCGAATTCAGTCCTTGTTTCTCCTCCACCTGCCAGCCTGTCTTTCTGTTTCCCCCCAGAGATCATTTATCACCCAGTCAGCTGGTATGTGTGCACACTGAAGACAGCAGGTCTCCTGCTGCCTCCTCTCTCCTCTCCTGTTCTGAAGGTGAAGATGAGAAAACACTTCCTACATCTCTCCTCCTGTGCAACAAGGTTTACGAAGGCAGCACAAGAACACTTAACGACTTTTATGTCTGCTTATTACTGTTCAACTACAATAGACGTGCAGGAGGAACATCGTGTGCAGAATTATCCTCTGTCTCTGTGACCTGACTCTGCTGCAGTCATCTTGTTCAGTAGTTTCATTTTAATCATTTGCCATTAAGAGCTGTATTTATGCAAAGTCACATTTAAAGCAATCACTACAACATCTGATTACACTGATTAGTCCGACTCAAACCAGACGAGGAGCTTGGGAAATCAGCCGCTCAAGTGTTAAGGTGGAAGAAAATCCAGACATTTCGTTTCCCATGACGCTGGCTTGACAACACTTGTCCAGCTGCTGCATCATCTCCTGATGAAACGGCATCATGCCTTATTGTCCCTCTCTACCAGGTGACGCACATGAGTATTTCCTGCTGGCGTACTTGCCCAAGAAGCTGAACCACAAACCCTGCGGAAATCCAGGGGACTCGTTGGAAGCATTTATTAGTTGAGCTTCTTTGGATGACAAAAGATACTGGGAGCACGCTTCAGATTCGTGTATGTTCATTTACCCATTCCTGTGAGTTAGAATAAAAATTTGGATAATGAAAACAACGACACAAAACACATCAATCTTTGCTCACATTCACCAGATCTGACCCTGCTTGCGGCTCAGATCCAGCAAACAGGAGCGGACCGTTCTGTTCATGTTAATTTTAGAGTAATTTTATGTGAAGCCCTCACTGCATGTAATGTGGATGATAAATGATACACTTTTGCGCTGCATTTCTTCTATGAAAGGTGCCATAGCATTGTTACAATTGTATTATTATTCTACATGACTTACACTACAGAGCTTCCTGGGCTCCGCCAATTTTCACAGATGGTTCATCTGAGACTAAAGAACAGTAGCAGCCCCCCCTACCTGTCTGACCTCCACCTGTTCTATCTACTCTTGGACATCGGAGGCTGAGACTGCTTTTCACAAGTTCAAGGAACTATTCACCTGTGCTCACACATCCTGACCCCTCCCGACAGTTTGTGTTGCAGATGGACGCCTTTGACTCTGGCGTGGGAGCCGTCCTCTGCCAACACAATGCCGACTCTCAGAAGCTCCCCTCAATAAGCATTGCCTAGTTCTCCTGACACCACTCAACAATGGAACAAAACTGTGACGTGGGAGATAGGGAGTTGTTGGCCGTAGTGTTGGCACGACAGGAGTGGAGGCATAGGCTGGAGGGCTCGGAGGTCAAAGTCGGTACATGCAGCCTGTTCGCTCTCTCTAGTCCAGAGACCCTCGGCAGTGAAAAGCAGAACCAGATGAAGAAGTAACCTACGACCCCAGAGCAGCATCAACACTGAGCACTGGGGGACGAGCTGGAAAATTCTCCCGTCCATGACGTGTGTGCAGTTTAAATGCTTCTAAGCTGCTTCTGGACCAGTGCTTCTGGACATACTCTGAAGTAGTTGAAGACTAAAAATGTTCATATTGCACAGCAGAATTTTTTCATGAAGGGAATAAATACCCTGAGATACAATAATACAGCCCAACCCTGTAGAGCCAGAATACTTTCACATTTTATACTGATCTGAGATTGATTGTGTAGCCATGAACACGACACCAAATGAACACTAAATCTGTTCCACATGGGGATGTGCTAGATGTGGTGGTGCTCTCTGCTAACATGTTAGCAAAAAGGTACTTGATTACATCGTGGGTCTATACCGGAAATATGACAGAATTATCTATACTCCACTGTCTCTTCATCTACAAAAAACACTGAGAACAATCAAGAGTTAGCCTGTACAAAGTGTCTTTATCTTATCGAGCTGCAGCGGAGCTCAGCGGGTAATACAATTATTCACACAGCTACAAGAGGTCACTGGTTCACTGGGAATAAACATGAGTCACATCGAGGCCAAAACAAGTCCTGCTGTTGTAATGTGGAGGAGGCTGGAGATGGAAATTCAGACCGTCAGTCCATCTTGTGTCTGTTCATGCCAATGCATTGGAAGCGGATGACCCGTGCGGCACGGCGCCACGGCACAACAGCCAGCTTCACATCACACACACACACACCGCAAAAGGTCACATTTGAATTTCTTTACATTACAACAATACTTTCTATGACTGTGTGCCTCGTAGTGCAGGAAGAATTAACATTTATAAATGTTATATATTATACATTTATAAATGCGAAAGAAATGGTGGGATTAGGACGTGTGCCTCACTACACCACCTGGACTCACAAATTAAAAACATAATCTGCTACTTTTCTCTCGGCCCCGCCAGAGCAGATCGTTAGTATGTATCATAAGCACAATCCGCCTGAATCACCTTTTTGAATCGTCTTTCATTGTCTCCCATTCACACAGCATCGTCATATTCACACACAGTTTTAGAAACGGGCGTTTCATTGTTTCCCCGTTCTCTTCAGCGCGCTATGAGCTATTGCTCAGCCTCAGGCTGATGATGCTGTTCAGTGAGAGAAGACAGAAGTGTACAATTTGGGAGCTAGGATGACGGTCAGGGAGGATGATGCATTGGATGAGTCATAGAGAAGTGAGAAAAGATTTGGATGAAAATGAGAAAAGGGAGAGGAAGAAAAGGAATCAAAGAGCTTTGAGTGCTCAGATAAGTTTTTGAAACTTCATTATCTCACTCGTTGCATTATTTTCTGCATTAATATTTCAAGACTGATGTTGACGTTCTGATTTTGACACTCCAGGCTCAGAGTCAAAACAGACGTCATGTGTTGCCGCAGTGAATTTCAAGTGAGGGAAAATAGGAGAATTTGAAAGCACTGCGAAGGCAAAAACGGAGGATGAATATTAGCGATAAAATAAAAAGCCGTCTCTTTCATGAACAACATGTCTACTCGCTCTGCGGATACCAAGTAAGAGAGATATACGGACTCACGCTGAGCAGCATGTCGACACCACAGGACACAATCAACTGTGAGATTATAGACATGAAGAGGGACACTAGCACGGGGAAAAATGAAGGCGCAAGATGAAAACAAAAGGGACGATTGAGAGAAACAAAGAGGAAGCCTGAGCTGTGGTCCTGCCTGTTGTGCTGCACATGTTAAATGGAAAAGTTGACATCTAGATATCTGCAATGCAACACTGGATAGTGACATTAGAACGTGTTGTAGGGGCCTAAACCTTACCAGAAAACAGAAACATTAAGGCTTTTTAAGAGAAGATGCGAATGAAATGAATTGAATTAAAACACATGAAACAGAGATACAGAGTGAAATGCAATTAGCATTTATTGTTTGTATAAAACAAACGTTAAAGGACAGTAATTTAGCTCTTTAAGTGATTGAATCATCCATGCCACATTAAAAAAAAAAAATACATTCTGTGTCATGATTTTACATTTTTTAATTTCTGTGAGATTCATGGATAGGATCTCAAGGTACAGTCGTTGTGAGGTGGGTGTTCGTCTCGGGGAACCTCAGAATTGTGTCTCTGCTTTTTTGTGGACGAAGTGGTTCTGCTGGTTTCTTCAGTCTGTGACCTCCAGCATGCACTGGGGGGTTTACAGCCCAGTGTGGAGGGATGGGATCACGGCGTATCTAGCATTGAGGTGTACCGAGTTCCGGATCTTGGCATTTTTTTCCCAAGTACACATCATAACAGTTGTCCAATAATTACCTAAACATAACTCTACTTGAAATATGCAAAGAAATAAGATAACCGATTTTATCATGATTTTAATTTTGGACCTCGGCATTTCTAAAATCCTGCGTGCGGCCCTGGTTGGGATGAAGATCAGCACAGATTGTACGAGCTAGCTGGCCGTCAGCTGAAGTCTTTGCAGTGTGTTCAAGTGCAATGAACAGTTGGCAATAGCAGGTTGAAGTGTGTTTGGTTTGGATTCGAGATTCTTGATAAAGCTTCTACTGCCTCATCAAACAAAGAGCAGAGACCAATCTACCCAAGCTTCCTCTTCAGTCAGAGCTGATTAATGCAGGTGAATGCTTGTGACAGATCTGAAAACAACAGCAGCACCGATTGAGCGTGAAAGGGGACAAGCTGGCAAATTGATGCCTTCCTAAAGGCAGGGGAATGATTAAAAACCAGCAGCTCTGCATTTCCAATAATTGCCTTATATCAGAACGGTTGTCAATACTTGTTCTGGCTGTTTAGTTCTTCACGTCCTTCCCTCCCACGTAGGCACTAAAATTTAAATATATATTAGGGCTGATATCCTCCCCGCCTGTTAATGCCTGCTGGTGAGACGGAGAGAGAGGCGCAGACATCCAGAGTCAACACTCGTCTTCTGTCTCTCTCTCCGCTGGCTGTCGGCGTTCAGGGAGGCCGCCAATAAATCTGTCGGTGCAGCGGCCACAGACATCCAGTCAGCAGGTGGCAGATGCACCGACAGGCTGGCAGGTGCAGAGACAGCAAGCACAAAACATAGGTAGGTAGAGAATGATCATTTGTGCTTGTGTGTGTGTGTGTGTGTGTGAGCAGGCAGTTTCCATGGCAAACAATGCAGTGGTCAAGCAAATCCTCTGCAAGACCTCATTAATTCTCTTCCAACGTCATAAAAATGGTACCATTGGTAAATAAACTCACAGATGCAGGGGGGGCAGACACACACACACAGACAGTTGTGTGGGGGATGGGCAGAAGTGGAGGGCAGCAGTAAATATTTTTTATATTGGGGTTAACACGTAGTGAAGCACAATGGGATTGTACATGTGTTATCTGTGTTTCACTTCACTTTAAAGAAAACATAGGGTGAAAACTGTACTTAATACAGACTAATATAATGATTGTGACCTTCACCTTTTGCTCGGACCCACATCAGTTTTCTCATACGCTCCGCTGTATTCCCCTCTGTCTGACACACTGTGTTTCAGCTCCTGTCTCTTTAAGGCCCCTCTTCTGAATACCCAGTCTGCTCTGTTTGACTGCATATGAGAAAACAAACTGATATTTAACTGAGAGGAGGAGCGCTGCTACACGTCCCTCTGTGTGTGTGTGTGTGTGTGTGTGTGTGTGTGTGTGTGTGTGTGTGTGTGTGTGTGTGTGTGTGTGTGGATCTCAGTCTGAGGATCAGGCGGGATAGATCATCCTGATCAATAACGGTGGGATGAGAAAGTGAAATACTTCCTTAGTGAGGAAAATATTAATGACACTACCTGAAGTGATCCTCCAGCAGCAGAAATAGTTTGTGTATCTACATTAACATGTGCATTTGTACAGGAAGAGCTGATAAATGTAACTGATTATTTAAAACTCCTGACCTCACTCAAAGCCCAACACGCCCAGGGGCGCACAGGTGCATTTGCTTTTTACACAATGTGGACGCTGGGGGCGAAAACGAAAACTGCATCAGTCGGAAACTAGCAAAGACACTTCCACTGCACTGTGCACCTCTCTGCAATGAGCAGAAGATAGAGCCCTGAGAAACTTTCAGTTTTAACTTATCTGCGGTATCTATGGCAGAAATATACTTAGCTAACATTTATTCTGGTGACTGGGTTGGCAGAAACTACTGCGATCCAAGTTATACATATAACATATAACGGGATGAAGTATCCGGTTGTTACTTGGCCATCAGCTCTGATTATCTAATGTTGACATTTGAGGATAATTCTGGTGTGTCCTCAAGACCTGTTCAGTGTTTCTTTTCTCCACCTACTTCTCAGCCTTCAAAGTTTCCTCTGCAGGGGGCCCAGGCTTGGGTTGTAGAGCAGAGAGGGGCCCGGGTCTGCTGGCTGCTGCACACATTCAGCCGTGCAGCTGCATCACTTCTGACCACTCAGTGGACTTGTTGAGCACACTGAAAGGAGCTGTTGTTTAGCAGCAGAACAATGAACAGTAAGCCTTGTTAATCTTGCTTTGTTTCAATGATTCTGCATCTCAATTGGTCTTCTCGAATAGACAATGACAAATTGCCTCCCAGTTGATTTACATTATTTATAAAGTATGCTCCTCCGTTTAATAGAACTGATCAGAGTGATCTCAGCGTTAAAGTCAGGTCCAGAGGCACAGCTGTCAGGCTCATCTGGGTCTGATCAGGCTCCATTCTCTGTCCAATACACTGTCAGTGATGTGAGGCCTGAATCTGGAAGTGTGAGAGCAAACAGAGGGCTTTTTTAAAAAGGTTTTCATTCCAAAATACTGTTCTTCTGTAGAAGCCTGCAATATGTCTTCTGGATGATCACAAACTTGCTTAACTTCTGCTGCTTCTGCTTGAGCTCATATTTGACTGCTGTCAAACAAACCGAAGGCCTAAGAAACTGAGTTTTTTTTTTAATCAAGCGAAGTGTTCAGTCATTTCTCCATTGTTGTTTGTCGATCTTAGTCTCTATTCGTCGACAAACAGATATGAGTCCAATATCTGAGTCATGATGTTGGCAGCTCAATAAAGCTGTGTTTAACATTGAGTGGAGATTAAGTCATTCCGGCAGAATATATTAAATACTGAATAATGTTACAATGTTGGCCCGATGAAGGTACCGTCAAGCCAAAGAGGATGTCACAAATGGGAGATGATCCCAAACGCACAAACAAAGCAGGAATTGTGAGATGTGCTGTTTACAGTTTCCATGGTGCAAAACTGTGGGGTTATTAACCACACGCACATGTGGACCGGACTGGTGAACCTCTCGGTCAGCCCGGTGTTTTCAGGTCGCCCGCCCAAGAGTCGAGAAATGTCTCCAAACACACCAGGACATCGTCTGGAGGACAACAAAGATCAAATGACAGGACAGTTTACTGCAGGATGGAGCACCAGCCTATCTGATACTGACACTGAACTGTCACACATTCCACAAGGTCAACCACGGCCCGGAGTCTACAGAGACATGTGAACTACTCGCATCTCCAGGGTGCTGTGCCTGTCTGCTAACTCACACTACAGTCCCTCTCATCTTATAGCAGAAGGAACGATCCCTGCACAACCACCGCGTTGATTCTAATTCATTTCACTGTGCCCCTCAAGTATATGAGCGCATCAGTACATGGATGTATGTGATGCTTATAAGTTGCCACTCATGACACTTTGAACCTGAATTAATCATGTTTATGATGCATTTCTTAATATGTGATAACTTGTTAATTCATCTATGTGATACTTGGTATCATGTTAAAGCTAGGAGTATCGCCTTGTCAAATCTGTACACCTAACCCTCCTCAGAGACGTTGATAATGATTTCAGTAAAATGAAAGTTTGACAACACGGGGGAGGAATGAAGTGTCACCTCTGATGACATCACGCGTCACCTCTCTGTCTCCAGACTCCTTAAAGACACAATAATGATGATCTCCTCTTCAGCTACAGTAAAGAAGTCTAAAGCTTAGAGCCTACAAGATGGGAGTCTCTCTCCCCCACTTGGAAAACCGGCCACCACCCAGACCTCAGCTGCATGCTGTTACTCAAGCATGCTTGGAGCCTGCGCACCTTGCATGAAACGGAGAGAGAGACAGAGGAAGATATGCAGGACCCCACGCTAACAAAGGCTGACCGGAGGATCAGCGCCTCCTCCCTCTTCATCCTCATCAGACCCCTCCTCCCTCTCTGCAGCCTTCACTTCACTTCCTTCACTAAAGATGCTCAATATAAGAGAGAAATGTCACACTTCAACCCACGAAGCAACGTTACAAGACCAAACAACAGTGGCGTGTTAGCAGGTAGTATCTTTGGCAACTCAAATAAAAACTGAATTTGTACCTGACAGTGTCGCTGTCAGACTGTCTGTCGGCTGTTTGTCACACGTCCGCCTGAAAAAGTGTCTGTTCCCGGCGCTGGCAGTGATTATGTCACTTGATTTTGAGCAACAAACTCATAATGTCTTTGTCGCCTTCCACTATTGTGTTGTTGCGGTTACTGTCTTTGGCAAGTTCTAAAGAAAATAAAATCAGATGAAATGTAATGTGGAAAAGTCACAGCGATCCAGCCATGCAACGTGATATATTACAGCAGATGATAAGTGACAATGAGTCTTGGTGCTAAGACTCTACAGGGAGACTTCCTGATGGTGAGCAGCAGCAAGAACAATCCTCACATGGAGTCCAGACACTGGCTGTGGTGGTGGTTGGTGACTCTTCTGAGACAGACAGGTAGATTCTGAAAGAATCCATCGAAAATAATGTTGAGCTAATTCGTGTTCAGAATGTATTAAAAAAAAAAAAAAAAAAACTTGGGTTTTCAGGGGTCACAAGAACCCACAAAATTGCCAGTGAATGATGTCTTTACAGTTTCTCAACTGATTTTCAGCCGTACAGAAACAGTTTTCATCCTTCTTGTTGATTCCAAAGGGACTGAAGTAATCAGCATGGAGATGGCTCTGTGTGTGTGTGTGTGTGTGTGTGTGTGTGTGTGTGTGTGTGTGTTAATGGTGTTTGTTCCATGCAAAAAGATGATTCAATCTATTGTCCTGCCCTGATGCGGCCTGCCTCTCCTCTGGAGTTCACGGCAGCCTGAAGCACCGACTGCAGCGCAGCGTTGATTATATCTGACCCAACGGTCCAGAGTTACTTAAGATAATTACCAAACTCATTTTCACCCACAGCGATCATTTCATTTCAATATAGGTGACACACTGCTTCAACAGTGACTGTCTGAGCTCGCCATGTGATCAAACAAAAGCAGCCCATAATTTCTATTGACCGTGAAAGCACTGAAAAACCGCCCCAACACACTGCAGGGATCCAATCTTATTTTCTCCCTCGCAACACTCACGCAAACTGCTTCACGGCGGAGGTGACACCCGGAGAGATTTTCATTTCCTACTGATTCTCCAAAAGTATCCTGCTACAATTCTTTTTTTTCTACCATTTGCTCCCACCAGGATGCATTTTATTTCACGTCTGCACTCCACTTAGGTTCCTTTAGCGTCTAGGGCTGTATGATATATTGTTTCAGCATTGACATGGACAGGTCAGTAAACAAACTCAAACGCAACCTGCTAAAGCCTCGGTCTGCATCATTGTGCAAAAAAAATAATGCCTCATCTCCATGTTTGAGGAATGATGATAATGCTAATAGTAATGTGGTGTATGTGCAGTGCTTGAAGTGACCGTGTCTGATGGCCAGTTCAACTGTGCGCACTTTGGCACTTTTCACAGACAGACATAATATGTCTAGTGATTCTGATCATTCGGTGGTGAGATTTCAGATTGCAACCAACCGAACACCCCTCGCCTCACCCTTCACTACTTCCAAAAACATGAAAAAAGTGCAAGGATTACGCTAAAAGTCAGCGTTTGATTCGTGCTTTCTGGGCTACTGCAGCATCTAGACTGCAGGTTAGATGAAGGGGTTTGCATACGTTGAGCAACTAACTAATAGAAAAGCTTTTTATAGCCTGAATAAAGTTGTTTGCTTTACAGAGCTGGAGAAACACAGGGATCAGTTGTTTAAGGTTTCTTTTTATGGCTGATTTGCTTGTTGTGACACACTGCTGTATAAGTTTGTAAGTCTCCATCGTCATTTGGCTGCAGGCCTTCAAATGTGGGTCCTACGATGTAGACGCAAAGAGGAAGAGTGGGGAGAAAGATAACTGCGGCAAATACAGATTACAGCTGCACACTCGCAGACTCATCAAGCAACATTTATCTGTGGGATTTGTCACACTGAAATGATGTCAAACAAAATAACACAAATGAAAAATGCAATTCAGGCAACAATGACACGCATAAATATTTTTGATAATCACGACTGAGCAAAAAAGGCAAAGAGAAACACAGAAGGTGGGAAAGAAGGAAGCCGAGTCGGGAGTCGACTCCAACTGTGTCCATGAGAGGGTGAGAAAATAACGAGACAGAGACATCAGTGGATTTTTCCATGGCGTCCAAAGGAGCAGCAGATGATGACACACTGGTGACACGCTGAGAGGCACATACTGTACCATAGTGAGACACACACACACACACACACACACACACACACACACACACACACACACACACACACACACACACACACACACACACACACACACACACACACACACACACACACACACACACACACACACTCACCAGGCCTGAGGTTTCCTCTTGAGCAGGCCCTGTCTCCTCCACCGAGAGTGCGGGCTGAGATGGTAGGTCAGCTGACGACAAACCTTCTCCATCGCCCCGAGAGAGTCACCCTCCTGTTGGATGGCGAGAGATAGAGACAGACAGACTATTAGCTCGGTTACAAAATAGGGGAAACCATATGGCGGTGTACAAAATCTCAACTCATTATGAAATGTTATCTATTATCATGTCTTATTAACAGTTTTATGGGATTTTTTTTGGTAACATTTTTATTTCAAAATAATTCCAATTATTTTCCTAATATTCAATATTTTTACACTAACATTTCTATTCTAAAATGCTTTGCAACACTCTTTCAAAAGTTTGCTTTTATTTTTTGTCATGTTACTGACCTTCCATGACTATGGTATTGTAGCTGCCCTCTACAGCCAGTCTCTTGTCCCGTGCCTCTTAAGCAAGGAATGTCAATAACATTTGCATTCTTGTTGCTCCAGCTGCCTGGAGCGAATCAGTATCAGCAATTACTATCAGCTTTTGAGTTTGCTACTTAAAAAAGAGGGAATGTGATTGGCTGAAAGGTAAGAGCACGGTGACAAAACCACTCTAAGGAAAAGTGACTATGAAATCAAACTTGGCATGATGTTGGTGACAAATGACATCTTGTAAAATTCAGTGATGGAAATAAATATAGAAATAACATTTCATAACCATTGTTTGAGTTTTAAAAATATTTCACAAATGTTGGCTGATTTATTCCATAATGTCTTTTTCATTGCTTTACTCACGCCTGACAATACATGCGTCTCCATATGCCTCTTGAGTGACCTCTTGTGATCGGAGCTCACTTCCCTGCTCTATCATATGCATGTCTATATCAGACGACTCACTTGTTGGTATTACATTATCTCACACCATGACACCGTTCCTTCATGCCGCGATACCCCACCTCACCTCTGTGTGAAAGTTACAGATGTGAATGACCCACACTTCAACCCACAAAGCAGCATTACAGGACCAAACAACAGAAATGTGTTAATTGGTAGTGTCTTTGGCGACTTATATGAGGTAAAAAATACTGCAGTTATACGTGGAAAAATGTCTGTCATCCTGTCTGTCATCCTGTCTGTCCTACCGATACTTCATCACATTTCTGCTTGAAAAACGGCGTTTGTCCCCAGCAGCAGAGCCAGGCAGCTCCCGCAGTTGAATGGTGATGATTATGTGACGTCATTCAGCAAAAAACTTTAACTCACCATGTCACCTTCTGCTGTATTGTTGTAGGTAATGTCTCTTGTACTGAAAAAAATCACTATATTATGTATTGGCAAGTCTCTTTTGGTTCCGCTGCTTGGTTCAGTGTAAACGAACAAAGGCGGCGTAAAGGCGAGCCTTCTTCGCAGTGATAATGCAGAGTCTCTGTTTGAAAAGGGCTTTTGTGCCATGACTTTGACGCTGTCAGTCAAATGTTTTACAGTAACCAGACACACAGAGGAGTGGAAAAAAAGGAGAAATGTAATTTCGACACAATATTGATGCTGTGTATCGATTGGCTGTGTCCATAACTGCTCTCTATTAGCCGACCAGTGTGCTACTTTACAGTCACTTACTCAGTCATACACTGAAATGAAAAATGTCAGGTTAAAAAGCAGGTAAACAACTATCCCACAGTGACACCTCAGCAACTCATTCAAAGGCAGTTTAAGACAACAGCTAATGAGTTGCTAATGCACTGCTCCATCTCTAGCCAGCCATGTGTGTGTGTGTCTGAGGCTCCCACCCATATTGAAATGTATTTATTCAGGTGGTGAGTCAGGTTTGCAAATCCCCAGTATGCAGTCTAAAACAGAAGGTGAGGGGAAGAAGTGATATCAACAGAGAGGTTCAGTGTTCCTTAAACTGTGAGATAGCACACTGCGTTGTTTTGGTCAGTGTGTCTGTTGTTTTGTGCTATCCTGGTAAAGTAATATAGGGCCGACACTGGAAAGTACAGCCGAAAAACAATTTTTTTAGAAGACAGCCATTCATAGTGAATGAATTGATGCCCAGAGGGTAGCAGACAAAGAGCTCTTCCATTCGATTGACTGCCAAATGAATTTCTCATTATTCAAATTCAATTAAGCAATAATGACTTCTATGGAGAATCTATAAAGATGAAGTTCTTGTAAATGTATCTGTTGAATCTGTCAAATGTTGCAAAAACAAAGTTGAGGACATTTTGTATTTGTGTAAAATGACACTTTTAGATATGTAATGAAACGTATACTTCATACTTCGACTTTTCTTGTTTCAGTACTCTCCTGTACTACTTGTAACTCCTTTATTTCCTTCCATATCTGCATAAATACAGTAAGTTCAACTTAATATTTTTAATGAAAAATTGACTCTTTGAAAAAAGGTGCATGAGTTTCAGAATAGCATTTGATGAGCCCCCCTTTTGCTTTAATGGCAGTGTTGTGGTCATTTTTGGAAAACAAAGGACTGTCCACTGGAGAGAGTAACGCTTTCCTTTATTCAACACTTGTAATGGATGCATCAACCGATCAATAAGAAAAGCCTTCTTGTGGTCTGTTTATATGAATGAACACAACCTGAACTGACAGAGACACCTGCAGTTCATAGACCACCACTCTTGACATGACTACCTTCTGTGGCTCCAAGGGGGGGTGTTATAATACAAAGAAGAAAACAAGCTGAAGCAACTTGTTCAAAGATAAGTTCTTCTAATGGGAAACTAGTGTGACTCAAATAGCATTCAGGACCCTGACATGTGATGTGAAGAATGTCAGTCACCTAAATTGACAGTTTCTTACCAAGCTTCTGCCTGGTTAGCTCCCTCGTCAAGTGTCCCCGCACATGTTCAGCGGGGATGAGGTCAGGTGACTGCGGAGGAAAGTCCACGACACTCAGGACTCCTCGGTCTTCTTTGGTCGTCTAGTAGTTCTTGCAAAGCTTTGAGGTCTATCTGGGCTCATTAACCTGCTGCAGTATGAGCCCTTCTCCACAAAGACACAACACAGAGGATGTAGCGTGTCTCTGAAGAATATTGTGGTCAATAAGTCAATTATTTGCAGGTGTCCAACTCCAGAGGAGGTTAAAAATATCCCAGACTTGAATACTGCCCAACACCATTTCCACTGTGGATGTGAAACACTGTGATATCATTCTCTCTCCTGTTACACAACCCTCTGTCACTGACATACATTTCAAACTTGGATTCAAAGTTAAAGGGACTTTTTCCAGCTATCCACTGTGAAATTCTGGTGTATCTTAGCCCACCTCAAGTGTTTGGGCTTGATTAACCTGCTCACATTTACACAATTTAGAGATACAGATTAATCTTACTTTACAGCTTCCAAAGGCTCTGGGAGAACATGCAAACTCTTCCCAGCAGAGTTACCGACCTTTCTCTATAGATGAATCCAGGTCTCGAACCCAGGACCTTCTTGCTGTGAGGCAACAGCTAACAACTGCACCACCATGCTGCCTAAATGGTCAATGTCAAGCTAAAAGTACAATGTCCCAGTTGCAGAAATACTGACATTTGCAAGGTTTTCAAGATAAATATCAGGTTCAACATCTAAGTGATATTTAAACAACATGTTTTAGACTTAAATTGCTGTTTATCTGCCTGGTCTTGGCTGAGACACATTGATGTTGTGTTTTGTACTAACACTCCAGGTAATGCACAGTCGAGACGTCTCATCATGTCAATAAAGCTGCATGAATTGAATGGTACTGAAGTGACAGAGGGGGAGCTCAGGTCTATGAGGACAGCCGCTGGTTGGAGCCTCATGGCTTCACTGCAGACTTTTCCTACATTTCACTGCATCCTGCTCTCACTCTCTCATCCCTTTCTTTTCACTTTGTCTCTCATGACCACCCTCTCAGCTCCACCTTGCTTCTACTTTTTTCATTCTCTCTCTCTCTCTCTCTCTCTCTCTCTCTCTCTCTCTCTCTCTCTCTCTCTCACTCTCTCTCTCTCATTATTGAAACAAACACATCTATGAATCTCTCTTGTCTCCATGGAACCGATGACCTATCCTCTCTCCATCTCTCCCTCTTTTATTTATCTGTCTGCTTCATCTGTATTCCTTCCCTTCAGGCTATTCTGCTGATAAAGTTAGTTTGCACAGTACAAATGGATCCATTACTTTAGTCCTATTTTTCACTGAATGCCCTGGTAAATTACTGCTAAATGGTTCCTCAATTCTGCAGCATAATTGTCTGGGTAATTCGATCTTATATTGCTCGTTTCAGTAGTCAAGAGGTGCAAAGGAAAGCCTGGCTGACACAGAACCATGCATCTCTGATTGCAGGAAGAAAATCATGTGCTCTAGGGAGGGAAAAGATATGAGGGACACTGCTGTCCGCTGTATTTTTGTGGGATTTTTAGGTCTAGGGGCATATAACCCGGCTGGTTGACTTCCTGTATGGTGAGGACTGCGGACTATGAATTCTGTGCTGAGCTCCTGGCACTACGTAATTGCATCTTCTTATTATTTATTTATCCTCATTTGCACTAAATTGTCTCCTGTTTGTTGTACTGTTGTTCTTATGTGTGGTGTCCTTGAGTGCCCTCAAAGGCGCCTTTAAATAAAATGCATTATTATTATTATTATTATTATTATTATTATTATTATATATATTATTATATTAATAAAGATTAGACCTTGTGTATATGTGTGTCAGACCTTGTGTATGTGTGTGTATTATACAAGAGAGACAGTATTTAAGTATTTAAGTATAGACCAATCCCCTTCATATATATATATATGTGTGTATATATTGAGAGCAGGATGCAGTGAAATGTGCAAACGTGACTAAATGTTATGAGTAAGACTAAGAGTGCCAGAAATTACATACAGTGCGTTTAAAGAACAACATTGATTCCTCGGAAAAAAACTCGGCCTTCATATAAGGGGAATAAGATTTACAAAAACAAAACTGAATAGTTGTGAAAAATCCAAATAACTCATCTGTTCATAGTTTTTTTTTCACTGGTCAAAATTTTGAAGAGAGCTGTGTTGCAACTCATGAAGTTGGTAAGTGTAAAATCCTGGCTGTGGCGCTGATGTGTGGCTTTATAACGTGGGCACAACAGTTGGTAAAAAAATAAAGGAATGTATTGCAAAAATGAATACGCAGGTGATAATGTAAACGACAGATGAATGGACAGGTAGTTTAGCTGAATGTTTTCAACTAAAATTCTTACATATTGCCGCTTTAGTTCAACATGATATTACACCTCCATGTCAAACATTTGCATAAGTCATGCCAATATTAACCGTAAAAATGAAGCTAACTGGAAGCTGAAAACATGACAGAACCAGGATCACACACACACAAACAAACACACACACTTTTTTGAGCCAAGTAAACTTGAGCTGTGAACTTTCAGATTCACACGGACAGACACGGAGGATAAGTGAGAGACTGAGATGACATCACGCTGCAGATAGGAGACAGAGGAGGTGAGAAAAGTGAGGAACATAGAGGCAACAGAAAGAAAAGAAAAAGAGAACAGAACAGAGAGGAGACGGAGAGAAAATCCCTGCAGCTGCACTGACAAAGCAGCAATGTTTTTCAGCTGCTGTTTCAAGTACAGATTCACAAACCGCCCTGCTTAGCTGCAGTCACACAGCAATGAATGCACCATCCACACACCTGAAGGAGGCTGAGGAAACATGTGAGTGTGAGAGAGAAAGTGACAAACGTGAGCACGTCTGTGAGTTTTTATGTAAAAAAAGCAAGCAACGGTATGCACGTGTGTGTGTGTGTGTGTGTGTGTGTGTGTGTGTGTGTGTATGTCTGCCAGGAGGGATCTTCCACAAAGGAGGATTAGTGAGCTGAACTGACAGTCAGAAATCCTGGATTTGCTTTTTCTAAGGCTTTCCATTTTAGCTCTGAGGTGTCTTTTTACTTCTCCTTTGGATTTGATACAGCATGTTTTACCTGAGCTTAATCACACGAATTTACACTTCAGCCGCTCATCAGTTGATGTCACTGACCCATGATGTCATGGATCATACCACGATGGTCTCCACCCCCACACTGAGCAGTGTTGTTGGATTAAACTGATTGATTGTACATGTGTGGTCATGCAAGCAAGTGTACAGAGACGGTCAGTGTAAGGCTGTCAGTGCTTTTGTTCTCACTTCATCTAACAGACAGAACCTCTGAGTTTACGGATCGCTCTCCTGCAGCTCGTCACTGTACCAACAAACATCTAACGCAATGTTTTTGACTCTCTATAGACATTTGCACTTTAGCTTCTGAGTGACTGTATGACAGTATATAGTGACGGTTGTGTAACGCTACAATTGTCAGTGATGATGCAAAAATGATGATGATTCTGTCATGATTCTGGTTTTGCATTTTATTTTGTAATGTTGCCCTCATGTGTCATGTGTTGCATTTCATTTCCTCCAATTGTGTCATTTTCCCTCCTGTTTTCTTCCAGCCCGTCACCCGCCTCCCTGATTCTAGGGCTTTTCCATTTATTTCCCTCACTTTTCTTGCTCCACCTCGCTCCACATTCTCCTCATCTCCTTGTTAGTGGTGTGTGTATATAGTCTGCCGGTGGTCCTCCATCGGTTTGGTGTAAATTTGGTATTAGTATCTTATAATTTTGACACCCACGACTATATTCATATTTTCCAACCTTTTTGTTTCAACTCCTGTCCATGTCTTTTCAGAGCTATTGACTGCTAATTTAATGTTAAAAATACCTCTGCTCAACCAGATATGGACGCGTTGCTGTTTTCTCTGACTCTCAGTGCATCAGTTTTAAATAGCCTATCACAGGGAGGTAAAAGAAGTGGCAAGACCTGCAGGCCAGAGATGCTTTCCACACTCTAAGCAAATCAACAAACCTAAAAACACATCGGGGTAAACAACACCTTTTCCAACACTGTCTTGTTGTATAGAAAGGGGCTAATGACATGTCTGCACCGTGACCTGTGATCCCAGATCCCTGGGGTATGTTTTCTGTGCGTGCAATATAAATAAAAATCACTGCATACTTTGGATGAAACAACTTCAACCCAAGGATATGTATTTATATACTTGAATGGAATGTTTATGTTACTCTCTTTTACTTTATCTTTCCTTTCAGCTACCTGAATGATCCATAAATTAAATGAGATGATTAACACTGATGTAATAAATGATGATATTTCTATTTTTGCAAAACCACATCTACTGTCTTTTAACTAAACCAGTGTTCACTTTCTTTCTTTATTGGTGGATCGGTGTTGTCAGTTCTGCAGTTTGATTATTATCAGACTAATAAAAATGTGGTCTGGAAAGTTAATTTAATAAATTCTCTGCTCTATGGAGTATTGACTGAAACATAAAAGGCAGCAAGAGGATGTACATAGAACACAGTTTGCATTCTGTCACAGTATATTAGCAACCTTCATGTTTTCTGATGTCTTCATGTCGAACAGACTGTAACAGCATGACTGACAACTTGAACACTCTATATGTCATTTCTGCCGCTACGAGACTCTGCCAAGTGTTCGGTGGGTATGGCTGGGAGGAGAAGAGGGGGGTCAGCAAGTCAGCTGAGCAGCTGAAGAGCACAGCTGCTCCTCAGCTGCTCAGAACTGGCCAGCTCTGAGGAAGAGGAGAGGCTGCAGAGCCAGTCCTTCTGGAGGAATAAACACCCAGATTCACAACTCATTCTGCTCTGATCCAGACGAGAATGAGATGTGACTAACAGGAGGTGAACTTTTACTTTTTAACTTTGAGGATTAAAAAGTGGAATATTTTCACTCCATGGAGGTGACATCCATTGTCAGCTGTTTATGTACTGCAGTGTTGTCTGCAGACTGGAGCTGGAGGGGAAATGTATGTATTTACTATGTAATTTACGTTATGGATGTAACTCAACAGAGAGGGGGGAGACGAACAGAGAGAATCAGAGTCTTTGGTGAGTAATGAGTTCAGTGACTGACCTGAATTCAAACACATACAGTAGATACAATCCACTACCCCTGGATGATATAGGTCTAAACACATTTAATGACAGTTTACACAGCAAGTCTATTGTTCTATTGCCCATATTCAGTTGGCTTGTTTGGATGAAGGAAATACATTGTTTTCACTTACAAAAAATAAATATTGAAATGAATACTAATCTAAAAAATATAGCCTCAATTTCATCAACATAGGTCCACTGAAACATTTAATTTGGCATTGCAATCCATATCATCGGTGAAATATATATGCTGTATCTGATTATTGGCTTGCTTGCTGAGATGATTTAAATTATTATTTTTTTCATTTTTCATTGCTGTTGTGGAGAAGCAGTCCTTGGCACAAGCAGCAGTGACAAAAGAAGCTTCGACTGATTGTTGAGCCTCAGATTCAGGAGGAGCCATGCAGATTCCGTCCAGGTCGTGGAACAGCAGACCATCACAGTATTGTTGCGGGGGTCATGGGAGTTTGCCTATGCAGTCTACATGTGTTTTCTGGATTTGAAGTAGGCCTATGACCACGTCCCCCAGGTTCCTTGTCCCCGGTCCTGTTTGTGATATTAATGGTCAGGATCTCAAGGCGCAGCTGTGGTGAGGAGTGTCCGGTTCTGGAACCTCCGATTTGTGTCTCTGATCTTTGCAGAGGTCATGACCTCCAGTAGGCACTGGGCGGTTTGCAGCCAAGTGTGAATCTCTAAATCTGAGGCCATGGTTCTCTGCCAAAAAGCAGTGGATTGCCAACTTCGGTTGGTGGGTGAGCTCTTGCCCCGAACAAAGGAGTATCTCAGGGTCTTGTTCACGAGTAATAGGAAAATGGAGTGCGAGATGGACATGCAGTTTTGTGCGGCATCCGCAGTGCTGCAAGCGCTGCGCCAGATTTTCATGGTGAAAAGGTAATGGAGCCGGGGGATGAAGCCCGTGATAAACCAGTCCATCTACATTTCAACCCTCACCTATAGTCATGAGCACACAGCTCATGACCATAGATCCTGCTCTCTCCCACCACCTGCACTGAGTCAAGAGGGGCATCTCAGGATGGAGCTGACCTTCTTCATAAGTTTATCAAGTCTCCTCCTGTCTGCTGCCGAGATGCTGCTACTCCAGCAGGACACTCCATAGAAAAAGGCTGATGCCAACACAAAGTCATCTGCGGAGAGCTTGGAGTAGAACTGCTGGAACACCCGACTAAGCCTGCTGTCACCGCAACCCAAACCTGGGTAAGCGAATGGTTATGGATGGATGGAAAGTCTTTTGAAGAAAATGTATATCCTTGAGCTTCAGTTAAGTTCTAGGAATTTTCAGCTGTGGGAACTGAATGTGCAGCATTTTTCTGTTGCATGTGTTTTTGACTTAGCTTCATTTCTATTTCTGCATGTTTTTATTATTTGTTTTGGGCTGTTGCAACGCATTCTTGTATTTGGTTGTGTTGCGTGCATTTGCAGTGCGTTTCTGCTGCGCACATGTCAAATTGCCAGTAGTGTTTTCTTAAGTTGCAGTGTGTTCGCCTTTGTCGGCCATCATAGATAACATTACTGGATGCAGAATGGCGCTTATAAGTGCAACAAGTAAATCAATATCTGAAGAAGAAAGGATTTTTGGAGGAAAGATATGCAAAGTCTATGCATCAAAAGAATAATTGCAGTTGAACTGTTTTATCTGTCCATTTGTCGTATTTCACTTTTGATTAAATTTTGATTCCCTGACAAATAACAAATACATTGTGTTAGTTATTGTTTTCCAAAGTTACATTAAATTCACTCTTGCATCCTTTATGTCACAAACAAAAGGCAGGAATGTTTTTAAATTCCCTTAAATATATCCTTCAGTGTAACAGACACAACAACTGCACATAGATTAGAGCAGTTTGATTAGCTCAGAAGTGATTTGGCTTCATTAAAGACAGGAGGAGAGAGGAAGCGGTAGATATGATCTTTTCCTCAGATTGACAAGATCTTTTCCAGTAAATAGATTCAAACGAGCTCAGCACTGGTCTAAAATACAGCAGGCCCTTTAACTCAGCCCGTATTGGGGCAACAGTGTTTCACAATGCACCATGCTGCACTTATACAGCAGGCCTTTTAATTCCTATCTTCTCCTCCATCACTCCCACTTCCTCCCTCCATTATTCATCCAGCATGGCTGCTGTCACCCTTTCTTTCCCCCTCTCTCCCTCAATGACAAACTGGACTACATGAATTAACAAACACAGGGCGCCGTGCTTCCATCAAGGACACACACAGCCACACAACCACTTGGAGCACTTCTGTAACCTAATAGTGTCAGACAAAATGAATCAGGAGATCGTCTGATAGCAGCAGCGAAATGAATCACATCAGCATGTGTGTGTATGGGGGCATGCACAAGCATCTTTACTGTAATCGACAATATTTAAGATAATGATTTTTATGTGTGCATGTGTGGGAGTGTGGGTGTGTGTGTGTGTGTGTGTGTGTGTGTGTGTGTGTGTGTGTGTGTGCGTGTCCTACCGTCTTGGGGCAGTGGACGTATCGCGCTAGGCTGATAATCAGGTCGTGCGTGATGGGGTCCACCAGGTTTCTGAAGCTGGCATAACGGTACAATACGTCATCCAGAGATGTTGACTCCATGCCCAGGTCCTACACACACACACACACACACACACACACACACACACACACACACACACACACAGATATGAAATAAAACCATGATAGCCTCACTTACGCAATTGTACATACACTACTTAAATAGGAAACAGTCATAGAAGCAAGGCATCTATTAATATACCACATTTCATACACATGAGGAAACTCACTGGGCTTTTCAGAAGGACATGAAAAAGTACAATAACAGAAATCCCGAGACAGAAGAGCACACACGCTATTCAGTGGATAACATACAGAACACTAGGCCTACATACTTTTAACACACATAACAGGCACACATAAAAAGGTTCATTCATGCACATACTGTATGAAACACACAACACATAAATCTCTTGTCTGTAAGTGCTGTAAGGCTTTAACATTTTCCACGCTTCTTTGGAAAACTTGCTGACCCGCAACAGCATTAAATTAAAGCCTGTTGCATCGCTTCCCGCTGTCTGCCGCTCGCTGATGAGGGACAATCAAGATTTGTCACATCTCAAGCTCCATCAGAGCCGACGGCAAATCAATCAAATAAAGCGTTACTTCAGCGTGAAAGCCTAAAATCAGCTGTTCTTATTGTAACATAGGCATGCAGTATTTGATGTGTGATTCCCACACATCAAATTCCAAAATATGGACTGAATCAGAATATTTTATTAGGTAAAAACATGTTACATCGATCTTTTTTCCATACATAACGCGTTCATTCATTTATGATGATGACATCACTTTGGGTGATGAACAATGTTTTCCCATTTTGTAGACTAAACAATTCATCGTGTAATCCACGGGTGGATTAATTGATGACGACGTTTATAGCTGGAGCTATGATGACAGCGATGTCTTCACCTCAGTGAAAAGAACGAGACAGTTTCAAACAAATCTACAGCTCACTTTTGTTCCAGTACTATTAGTTGTACTAATTGGCAGTCACCTTTATGTTTGTCCACACCCTTTATTTGTCTCATTCACCATCATGAGGACAACAGCCATTGATTTTCTGACATGCTCTTTGGTTAATGGCATGCACACACACAAACACACAAACACACACGCACATACACACACACACACACAAACACGAATACACACGAGCACACACACACACACACACACAGCTAGGTGTATACATTCAGACGATACGTACTGGCACAACACTCTGTATACACATCAGTAATGGGTCTGTTTTCTATAAACACCGCTGCTTTTTCTGCCAATTCCAGAGGGCTTGAAATACTTTCTGGCAGAATGCATTTTAGTCTGAAGGTACGGGCTCATACTGTCTACATTTATATATATATATATTTGTGTTTGGGTTTGTTTGTGCAGACAGATCCGAGACATTTAAGCGGCTACAGGGCTGACTATGTTTGGACAGGGAGAGATAGAGAGTGAGAGAGGGCAACAGAGATGCTCAGTCTCCTACAGAAAGGTATGACTCACCGAGCCTTCCATGCTGCCTATTGTTTTGCGCAGGAGGGGCAGTGAATTATGACAGGCGCTTTGACTGGCTGACACACAAACATACATACACACACACACACACACACACACACACACACACACACACACACACACACACACACACACACATATATAAATCAGCTGCTGTGTTTTCAGACGGGAGTGACATTAATAGCGACATAGCAGATGAGAGAAACCTATGATTAGTGCATCAACAGGTGTGTGTTGTGATATGTGCCGTTGGTGACCAGGATACACACACTCACACACAGTTTCCAGTTGAGATCACACATGATGCATTGTGGGTGCATCGCATTGGAAATTATTTCTGCTTGTGTGTGTGTGTGTGTGTGTGAGTGTGTGTGTGTGTGTGTGTGTGTGTGAGAGAGAGAGAGGGAGAGAGAACTCAGTGGTATTAAACAACGCCTTCTAGAGGCCATTTGGCCAATCAGACATGCTGAATTGGCAGAGGAGAACGAAGCATGAAAATAATTGGCGAGTTTGTTTTTGTGGTCTTTCCGTGATGCTTGATGGATGATGGATTATGAATAAAGACTGTTGAATCATTATTTCAGTGTGTTCAAGTGCAAGTACTTGAGCCAGCATTAGGTGATGTAGTGAATGATCCGTCGATCAATGAGTTCCTCTTGTGACATTGATCGATTGATCACTGATTCATCGACTGATCGACAGATTCAGGCTATCTGGTCACGACACTGAACAGTCAAATGAATTAAAATTGGCAATTGTGCATTGAATCTGTTGAAACTAGGTGATGGATTAAAATGATTGTGATCATAAAGAAACACATCTCATATCTGGGGTGAACATCACACCTTCTAACCCTATATCTCATCTCAAGGAGTTGTGGAATGCGCATTTACTTAAAGGACAAATCACTTTCTCAAAAAATACATTTCAGGGCGCGGGGACTTCTGGTTCCCCACAAAAAGAGAATAAGGAAAGACCTCCGGATACCAGCTAACGTTGAGTTCAGCTACAAATGGCTTTGATCCTCAAAGAACTGGCAAAAACTCGAGGGTTGATGACACCAAGGATTGTAGAGAATGGGGAGAGGCCCCAAATGATAGAAGAGGTGTTAGCAGGGATTCTTTCAATACAAGAGCAGCAACCAGTGGAAACAAACAGACCAAGAAGGGCACTCATGGAGAGAAACCTAAGGACTGACAGAGTACCAGATGGGAGCTGAAGGCAGGCTGAGCACGCTAATCACACAGCCGAAACAGCTGATGGAGAGGATTCAGGAGTTGTCATGGCGACTAAGATATGGCAAAAGGTTAACAGCCTTCTGCCATATATGAGTTATGTGGAATCCACAAATTTACAAAACTCTTCAGATGGTGTGTCCACGATACAGAATGTGTTCCCAACAGAGGAGGTAAAAGATTTGAATCCTGGATAAGGAGAGGACTTCCAGCTTATCTTTCATTTACACACAAAAATATACTACAAAGTTTTCAACCCTTGAAAGGTAGGCCCAACTTAGAGCAGAGAATGACATCCACAAAGCACTATGTGCAGTTTTCAGGATCCAAGTACCGCAGAATTCTGAGACTCTTTATCTGGGCCACGTTTTGTTTTTTTTGAGCAATGGAGGGATATAAAGCTGCTGCAGATCCGTCTAGCAGCAAGTAAAAAAATCAATCACCAGAAGCGGTTAAACCCATCACCACCAACACATGATGGCTGGTACAGAATCATTTTAGAAATATTTCAAATGGAAAACTTGACATGCTGTTTAGGGATCAGAAAAGACCAATTCTGGAATAAATAGATTGAATGTATTACACCAATGTGAGCAGACTATGTACTCCTCTAAAGCTCCATATGCCATGCTGTACTGTGGTGTGAAACATAGAAGTGTGAGATCCCTTAGTTCAAAGGTTAGTGGCAGCTAAGCAGTTAAATGGAGGAATCATCTGGATTGGAGGTATTTTTCATGGAACTCGTGGAAATAAATAGACACGGCATTCCAGTGAGGAAGGACGAGAACTGAAAGGTTAAAAGATGATTGTGGAGGATTTCTCAGGACTCTTAACTGGCACTCTGGACTACGCACACAAACATACTGTATATGTTCACGCAAAAAAAGAGGAAACGGGGATCAAATGTAAAGTTGATGTGAAGAAATTGTAGATAGTAAAATATCTCCTTTTTCAAAATAAAGAATTAAGATTAAGATAAAAAGAACATCTTTAGGACTTGTTATAAGGTGCAGAATCTCCTCTCCTTAAATTCATCATTATCATTGAGAATTAAAAATTTTACACTGTTTGTCAAAATGATTGTTTTGTTTATATATGTAAGAATTCAGACGGCTGGTTCCAGTCCCTAACAAGGTCTGTCAGCCAAAGGTATAACACAGTAGGTATCACATAGTGTCTGTGTTTTGTCAGCGATCAAGTGTCTTGGTAGTTGCCAGTTTATTGAAAAACACGTAAAACTGTCTGAATTTTACAATATGAGCCCAGCATAATGTTAGGATTAGCAAGCATTAGCAATGTTAACGTGAGCTAACTAGCTTGAGCAACATTAATGTTAGCAAGTGTTAGCAACGTTAAGGTTTCCTACCTAGTGTTAGCAACATTAGCTCGTGCAACAAACTGGCAACCACTTGAGAGGGCAGATGATTGTGATGGAAGGTGGAGATGGAAAGACATGTACAGTGACTGAATGTTATCGATAACACCTTTAATTACTGTGCTGAAGTACAAAGTACTTGATTAGTTTATTAGTTGTTAGTTTTTATTAGTTATTATATTATTTTAAGTAAATTAATGTGCAATTTAGTCCACTGCATCTGTCAGACAGCTTCGGTTGCCAGTTATTTTTCAGATCACAGTGTTTCTTCCCCTTCCTGTCCATTGAGAAAACCATGTACAGTTTTCCCCACATGTGTGGATGTTGAATGTTTGTGATAAACTGAAGGATATAGTTTTTCTTTATGTGTTGAGAAAAATTCTCCTCCTTCTTGCTTGGATTAGCTTGAAAAATGGACTTTTTAGAGTTACATAGTTCTCACATATAACAAACATGGGATGATTTTAGAGAATATGCACTGCTGCAGATCACCCAACAGTATATAAAGTAGTTCAAATAAACACATACAGCAGTAAAGTGTAACAAACACATTAATGCAGCAATAATATTAATCCATGAGCTATAATAGCAAAACATTTTTACTGCACAATGACAACTTTTACTTTTGATATTTTAATACATTTGTTGCAATTACATTTTGCTGATAATATTTATATTTTTCACTAACGTAAGGCTTTGAATATAGGACCTTTATACTAGTGAATTATTCTCCCAATGTCGTACTAGTCAACTTTACATTTGTATAACGCTAAATTAAGTATTTTGACCCCTGTCAATGTTGGATATAGGCTTGTTCTTAAATAACTTGGGTGAAGAGTTAAAGGATTCATTTGAAATGTTGGGAAATATGCCTATTGGCTGTCTCGCCGAAAGTGAGTTGAGAAGAACGATACCACTCTGAGACGTGTCTCTTTTCATCTCCGTTTTTTCCCCAAATGTCAAACTGTTCCCTTAAATGATAGATGACAATTTGCGTTTGCAAAAAATAAACCACATCCATCACTTTTCCTTGGGGCTACATCCAGTAGAATAAAAGAAAACACAGAGTTCAATGTAAATGCAAGATTTTCCTTGGCTTAAAAAAATGACACTGGTACAAACATTGAACCCATCCTTCCTCATGGTGTGACAAGAATTTGAGGTTCTATCTGCGAATAAGCCAGCAGAGAACATGAACGATTCCTCCAGCTCGCTCTCATCTGAACCCAAACGCAAAAAGGTTTAGGATTCAATTATTAATGTGTTCATAACAGAGTGCTCACAGTGCTTGTATACGGTGACAAGGTCTGCAGTGGTTGAAAAACAAGAACTGTGGAACACAATGAAACAACAGTAAGCAAAACACGGCCTCCGGAAAAAACGCACGTTATAAACAGTGACCCCTCATGAAATAAGCATGACGAGGACAAAACAAAAAGAAGCACAGTCTTCCTCCTTGAGCTCTCTCCGCTCAACTCTGTGTCGAGTGCACGCACATACACAAACATAAACCTTTTATGCTACAAGACAAAAAGTGCGGGCTTTTCTTTCATTAGAGAGCACCGCCCACACTGATTAATGCCGGTCAGCATCAAAGCAGCGCTCTGAATGCAGCTGAATAAGAACAAAGATGGAGCTGGAGACAGATGGGGCAAACATAATGGCTCAAGTGCTGTTGGGGAAATAATGGCAAGGACCAACGTATGGAGCTGATATTGACCTTTATTAAAGATCACATACAAAAGAAAAGAAAAAAGCATGGCCTAATGATAGGTGAAGTCAGGCTTTCAGTCAGTGTAAATAGAGTTTAATTTGCGTGCAGTCTGGATTTTAGGATCACTCATGCTCATGTGGAAACTAACTGCTCCACTGCAAAAGAGGCTTAAATAACAACGTTTTGAATATTTTTTGGCACACTTTAATTTTCTATGTATGCATTTTAGGCCACATTTTGCAGTTTCGGTAAGCATCTGCTCATCTGAATGACATGACTTTAGTATAAAATTGCATTTTCTGTATATTTGAAGCTGTACTGATGAATATTTTTGACAGGAGGTCTTTCCTTGTGCTCCCTTTGTGGTGACCCGGAACCGTAAGTACCCGTGACCTGAAGATGTATTCTGTAAGAAAGTAATTTGTCTACATGAAAATATGACCCTTAAGTAAATGTACATTCCACAACTCCTTGAGATGACATATAGGGTTAGAAGATGTGGTGAAATGACAACATAATTTGGACAATCCTACAGAACATTATGACCAATCATCTCAGCTGCACTGAGCATTTTAGCATCTATGAGCCCCAATTTTACCGATTTTAGATGTGCCACCATTCTTGTCAACATCGTTTGCAGCCACAGCACACAGCTGTTTATAGGGAAGAAACTCGGATAGACAGACAAAGTTGGTGACTATGTGGTAAACACAGAGGAGCATTTAGTAGCTAATGAACTCAAGCCACCCGAAAGACCTCCAGGCAGGTCAGCTTTGAGTAGTGACCAAACCGTGTTATTACAACGTCATGTGATGAAATGGAGCCGAAAAAGACTTACATTGTGAAAGACGTGGCGGTGGATACATATATTTGGAGCGTCACGATGCGGACACTCCATGTATTTTTCGGAAGGTCTAAAGCTTTTTTGGCTTCATGAGCCACTGAGAAATGGACAGGATGCCATCTCCAATGCCGTATCCAGATATATTAGTGTTAGATCCATAAATAAGCTGAATATATCTACGTTTTTGTGAGTGAATCAGACTTAATGTAGTCAGGAATACATGACCCCAATAAATAATACATAAATAATACATTATTTATGTTACCTGTTGCTTTCCTGACATCACAAATGAAATGTCTGCAATAAAAATCTCTAGTGTCTCCTACACTGGCCCTGCCATGCTCACTGGAGCGACACACTGAGATGAGATTGCATCACAGGAATGAAAAGCTTATGAAAGCTCTGAGTTTAAATCTTCATAAATATTCATTCTTTTTAAATTGGTTATAGGCTGAGTAGCTAAGGCTGAACAAAACACCCAGGCATAAACAGAGTAATGTAGTTCATGCTGTTCAATGCAGCCAGGACTGCACAGATGTGTACACTGGGGAGACAAAACAACCTCTCCATATATGAATGGCACAACACAGGAGGGCCAACTCCTCAGGTCAGCACTCTGCTGTGCACGTACACCTGAAGGAGAGAAATCATTCCTTTGAGGACAGTAATGTGAACATCTTGGCCAGAGAAGATGGTTTGAAAGAGGAGTAAAAGAATCCATCTATGTCAAACTGGAAAGAGCGTCTTTGAACAGAGGAGGTGACATCACTTATCACCCACCTACAATGCAGCTCTGAGTTCCCTCGCAGACAGCTTAACAACCATTCACACCTGGGCTCACCTGGCCCTAGCAACGCACATGAAAGGGGGTTTTATGCATCTGCATCAGCTAGCAATTGTGCCATTCAGTCAATTTTCCACAGATTTACTGGTACTTTCGTTGTTCTTCACAGCAAGAGGGGAAAATCATAGCTGTGTGGAATTCCTGATATTTATGACTTGGAAATAATGGAGACATACTGTGCTAATTTTTGGGTTTATAATTTTATTTTGGGTTACTATTAGAATCCTTTCACTAACCTTAATGCTAAAAAAAAACACATGTCCAGTATTCCCCCTCTGTTTGAGATGTTCCCTTTTAGCTCCTATCTTTTCAAGGCCCTCCATCCAGAAAACCCAGTCTGCTCTGATTGGTCAGCTCACACATGCCTGAGCCAGCACCACTCACATGTCTCTGGTTGTCTTCTGCTTTTTATCTTTCAAGACCTTTTACATATATGCACAAGAACCTATAATACAAACTATAGAGGAACATAGATAGAAAGCATAATATTCTCCTTAAAGACGAGAATATTTTTCTGACTCCTCATAACTTTGGTCTTAAGGATATGACATTAGTGTGACAATAGTCGGCATTTAAACCAGGTGGCTGCAAATCTATTTTTACATGGAAAAATAGGTTGTGCTAGCCATGTGGCTCCATCCATAAATTGTTTGCTTTAGTTTGAACATCAAGTCACTGCCTTACAACTGTAGCAGATCACAATATACAGAAGTTGGAGCAAAGTTTTATGTGTCTCTGTATGAAAGTTGCACTTGAATGACCTTAAACCAACTGGTGATGAAACAGACTGTACAGTCTGCAGACAGCACACACACCACTGTGATTCAAAGTGCAGCCAAAACGCAGCTGAACCAATCAATCAATCAATCAAACAGCACATCAGCATGCTGAGTCGCTGCCCTTCAAGTGCTGGTCAGACCAAACACTGGCTCAAGAGAAGACCTCTCATGGTTTTAGCAGCCACCGTAGAGTAGGGTGAGGCGAGGGGTATTCAGTTAGTTGTATTCTGCAACCTCACAGCTAGATGCTGCTGAATTCTACGCTTGTGACCTTTAACTGAAATAAAAATACATAACTACAACAAAATTGCTGGCAAATGTTGGCAAAGAAAGGTCTACATTTCAGATGGAAAATTAATGCAGGTCACTGCATAATGTTGTTAGACAAGTTCGTTGATTTAAGAGACTTAAGTGAATCCAACTCGAGAACTCACAATACACATTCAAGCTAATTGATATGGCTTGAATTCTACTTACAACATTAAAAATATGAAACATCAGTAACTGCATGTGAAGAAACAACAACAGTGACGGTTACGATGAAAACACAACACGCAGGTGAACGTGCTGATTTTCACCCCTCTGCAGGCACGATGCTACGATATGGGTTGAAGTCAAGCTAATGGGTCCCTGTTTAACACGCTTGAACATCATTCAGTTGGCGCTGCAATTGAAAGGCTGAGTGAAATAAATTACACTACAAAAGTAAAAGTTGTTAGTAGCTTCTGTGCTTGTCGGGTGCCTGGTCGGTACTGTGCATGTTCAACTCTCAACAGAGATCAGAAAGATGGAACATGTCTCACTCCTAAACAGCTTCCATGATCAGTGTAATAGAGATCACACCTAATTCAGAGACACACCGGTGTACACACCGGTGCAGCGCTCACCTCAACTGACCGCTGTCAGATCCATCAGTTCGGCTGCACGGACTTTCTGGTGCTTACTCTGGCATGTTTCTTCACCCATTTCTGTGTGCCTGAATGTCCAACCATAGCTACATACTAATGGCAGCTAGTCACAACATCCAAAGATAGCTACAGCAAAGAGTATAGTGAGCAGCAGTTGGTAGTTATGCTGCCACCTATAGTTTTGGAGCTAACGCCAAACCCTGGCCATTTCTTTCAGAGTTAAGAATATAAAAATGCTCATGAATGAGCTTCAGTGCATTGTTTATCAAATATTAATGGCGACAACATCATAACAGCCTCTCATTATCTGTCACAACACTGGTCACACAACATAAGGAAAGTTAAAAATCCCAGCTGTTTACAGCAGACTAGGAACAGCTGAGGGGACCACTGAGGGAACATTTAGAGGTTTCCACAGAGATTGCTGGTCTGAGCTTAGCGGTGAGCTCTTTGGCAGCCGAGCAGGAAGTGGTGAAGGGAAGCTAGCTTTGGTGTCAAGTTAACTGAATGGCGGTGATTAAGAAGGTGACCTCCCCATTAGCTCTTAACAGAGCTCCTGCTTGATTAATCAATGTCTATTTAGTCCAAGGCCTGCGGCCGTCGCCATGGTTTTCCAAGCAATATGGGGAAGAACCTGGTGACCAGCAATAAGTGACTTTGTGTCTTACATAAACAAGCTGTCTTTCACATTTGCTCTTTTTTCCTTTTCTGCTATTACATCTATTCTTTTTCCTTTTATCGTTTTGACATCTATTGTCTCTGTAGTCCCTCGCCACCTCTTCCTCTCTCCTTCTTCAGCTGTGCGTGTCGCACTTGAACACTCGTGTTTTTCCTCCCCTCTGCTCTCTTTATCCTCAGTAATCGTCTTAATTCAATTCATCGCGCGATCTGTTTGTCATGTTCTGTTCCACCAGAGCACAAACAATATGAAATGTAACTTATGGTCATTAGACTGGAGCTCTTCCAATTTATTCTTCACGACCCTCAGGTCATCCTCCTTTGCCCTCTAATAACACACGCTCATACTTCAATCTGAAACATCCCAGTATCTCTCTATGTCGTTAACTTCAGTCCAGTCGGAGTGCATCCTGATTGTGGACGTTTCCTTTCCCCTAATCCCCACCTCCACCAACAGCAGCCAGAAAAAATCCTGCAGAGATCAGAAGGTCAGAAGAGCTTGACCTAACCCATCACCCACAGGATCAAAGCTGAGCCACGTGGACTGCTCTTCATACTGCAGCCTCTCTTCTCTACCGATACTGCCTGGTGTTTCAAAAACACTCAGTGTCATTATATGAAGAATGGATGCACTGATGAGTTAAGGAAACATCTTGAGTTTGTAAACCATATCTAATTACTTGTTGGCAGGAGAACTAGTTCACTCAGTGCTGATGAAAGGCTTTTTAGATAACCACAAATCTCTGAGCAGCTGTATCTGCCGCCACAATGGAGGTCCGGTACCGAATGTCTGCTTGGAAATAAGGCCCAAATGCGTACGTTACAATAAGGGTGGATAACGAGAGATATTTGAAACGGCCAGCGGTCTGACAATTTAAGCAGTTCTCTTCAGATGAGCTTCCAGTAGAATAAAAGTGCTTTTTAGTGCAGTAGCTTATTCTGCCACGTGGGAATATCTATCAAAATTGGGTTTTTCATGTGTATTGCCATGTGCTCTTTCTGTCAAGTGGAAAAAACTAAAATGAGAAATTGTGCTTTTCTTTAAGCACATGTGTACTACGCCATCTGTACTGATTCTAGATGGATAACCCATATCTGTAGCATTGAGCTGCCATCAAATCTCACCTCCCATACAGCAGGGGATTAAAACATTAAGGCTGGGCTCACGCTTTTACAGACGCACGGTTTTAAAATCCTAATCGACTGTAGAAACAGCTTTCATCACAGACATACAGAGCATCTTCACAGGTCTTCTTCTCTCTCATCTCAGACCTGCACACAACCCAGTTGCCAGAATAAACGTTGGCTTCTGCAAGCCACACATACTGTATATCTAATCTTTACATTGCTTCACGTTCATTATTCTTTTTTGTGTTATGTCTTTTTAAATATGACTGAGTCTCCTGCCTGTTGTTCAATCGTGCTGCTGTTCTGGGCTCACCCTCCACCTCCCCATCACCGCCCAGTCTTTGCATATTCACCAGCTTCATCCGCTTCATCAATTCATCAACCTCTCTCTCTCAGAAGAGTCCTCAACCAACACCACCACCAGTGTGTGGACTCCATGGGGGGGATTCTTCTTGCTGCTGCTCAGGGCAAACGCCCTTTTATCGCAAAATCTCTCTGTATAGTCTAAGCGTGAAAGAAACTCTAGACTAGACTCATTATCAATATCAGCTGCTGTAATATATCACAGATCATCTGCAATAATCACATTCTTTTTTTAAATTCATCTACTTGTCTCTCCTTGTTAAAATTAGATTCTGCCAATTACCAGTAAGGTAAAATTGTGGAAATGTTTAATTGTATTCAAAAACATGTGTAGTGCTATAAACTACAGTGTCAAAAAATGCAGGATGTGTTATTAGTGCCAGAACTCACGTAGAGTATCAGTCACAGTTTTGGGAAATGTCCCATGATACCCATGTCAGTTCCTTTATAGTGAACTTAAATAAATACAACAAAAATAAATGAATCATTGCATTCTGAATTATTTCCAAGAGGGAGATAATAACATTGGTTCCACTCTTATATCTGTGTATTACATAGGGAGCAGGAGCAAAGAGGCAATTGGCATTGCTTTGCATAAAGACTAAACAGCCAGCTAGCATGCCTCTGTTCAAAAATATACCAAGCAACACTTTGTGTGCAGCCTCATTGGTTACAGTGAAGGTGGGAGTGGATTGGTGAGTGCAGATGTGGATACACAGCTGGTCTCAGTGCAGGCACAATAGTACCAAAGCTGTCAAACCTCCCTGTGAGGGCTGTCCAGGAAGTTACCAACAGGCCCTGCACTCGGTTCATGTTTGCTAGAAAGAGCTCTTAACTTCTACTAAAAGATCTGCTGGTATGGATCATGAAAACAAGATCCAATGTACTTTTAGGGTTGGGGATTTTAAGGGTGCAAACTGAATCTTTAAGTCATGAATTAGCTGGTTGGATAACTGTGCTATTCCTATTCCAGCTGTCTTGGTTGATGTCATTTTAGCAATCTTGCTAGAGTTAGCTGAAACTCAACCACTGGCTGGGTCCTAAATGCCTTGCAAAGTTAAGCATGCTCATAAATCATCATAAATCATGACCTATAGCATGGTTTGAAACCAATAGTACGTGAATTTCATACTAATGAAACCGTGAAATTTTACAGTTTGAAGCACTGCTGTAATGACAACAACAGCTTGTCTGCAGTGGCATACTGCTGCCCTCTGATGTAGCCTTTGACAGTTATTTAGATTTGTATATACAGTCCAATACTGTGCTGATCATCCATCAGTTTATACATTTTAGTCCAGCTATCAAGGTTGAGTAAAGTTCACAGAGCTTCCAGGTCTTTGAACAGCTTCCTCGATCAAGTAATGCTGGTCGCATTCAATGACTTGTATTTGCAACTGAAATGACATTTTTTGTTATTTCAGTGAGGGTTAAGTCTCGGAAAGAAAGGTATGGTTGGTTACCAGCCCCAAAAATCCAGGCACCAGTATTGGTATTGGTTCAAACATGAACGGTACCCAGGCCTATGTGTATTATTTTTAACTTCAGATGGAGTCAGGTTAGCTGAGTTCCAGCTTTGACTGAACACACAGAGACAAGAGTGGTATTGATTTCTTTAACTCCCTCTGGGACAGGAAGAGACAAAGTGTATTTCCCAAAACGTTATGAACGTGATGAGCTATTCTGTTGAAATAGTGTAGATGATATTTTACACAGAGATGGTATCAACATATTCACCTAACTGAAACCAGTTTGGCATGCTGCACCTAAGATACTGCAGTTTTAAAAATCACTGTCAATTTTCCACTGACTGACTGAGTGGCTTTTCTTCTTCTTCTTTTTTCAACTCAATAAAAAAAAAAACTGTACAAACCTTGATGAATTTTGCCCTTGAAATAACCGAACCAGTGCTTCCTGGGAAGGACTCTAACTACTACTACTGTTTTGCTGTGTTTCCACTCTCAGACTGGGAGCAGTGACTCTGCTCCTCTGGGGCATCACAGCTCAATCAAGCGGTGACAGCGACTGTTAACGATGACAGATGAAGAGGTGTCCTTCATCTTTAAGCCTGCTTGCTTTGCTCCATTGTTTGCCATTGATGCAAGGATTAACAATCTAAATGGGTTTGATCAGAAAACTGTAAATAGAAACAGAGAGGAACTGATGGGAATCTCCAAGGCCTAAACAATAAACTGTGCAGTGTGTGTGTGTGTGTGTGTGTGTGTGTGTGTGTGTGTGTGTGTGTGTGTGTGTGTGTGTGTGTGTGTGTGTGTGTGTACAGGCTGGTGGCTTTGTTCCCCGATGTTGAGTCATCGGGGATAAACAGCGAACACGTCAGCATATGGATTGTGTTCAGTGCGGTCTATAGGGGCAAGAGCTTATGAATGTGTTTCCTCCCTTCACCATCTTCTCTCTGCTTACTTCTCAACCCTGCTGACAAACACCTATTCAGATCCACTTTTCATAATTTCACTCCTGTAACACTCTGATCCCCCCTTTCTTTACAAATCCTCCTATTCAACTGGTGGCATTTTCACTTTCCTGCTTCCCCTTTGTTTCTCACCACACCAGATACTTTCAGTCTGCAGCTGGGCTTTTCCTGCTCCCTGTAGCAACAGCGGCAGCAGCAGCAACAGCGGCGGCAGCCAGCCAAGCGCTGCGAACGTCTTGAAAGTGGGAGAGAGGCTATAAATCGCAGGAGCCGCAGCACTGTACCAGTGCAGCAGGGCAGTGCTGAGCCCAACAGGTCCGGCCAGCCAGGGGGGCTCCTGTTCAGTCATACACACACACGATTCATCAGTGACGTAGGCTGTCAATCACTGAATCAGAGCCGGGTCTAAGCCTGGCTTCTGTTTCAGCATCAGTGTCATCATGTGTGCACAGACACATGAAATCAGGAGGGAAGAGGAAAGGAGAGCAAACCAATCAGAAAGAGTGCTGAAGATGTGACCCTGTGACCCCTGAGAGCTTCACTCACTCTTTAACACTCACACACACACACACATACACACACACAGAGCAGCTACCTGTCGGAGTGTCTTTAGCATCTCCGTGGCCTCGTCCTGCTTGCCCTGTTTGGCCATCAGCATCATCTCCTGGATCATGCCGATGCGGCGCTGGTAGGGCGGCGGCGTCCCCCCACGGCTCAGCCGGTCCCCTGACTTCAGCATGAGGGAGGCAAAGATGTCCCCCCGCTCCTTAGTGGGCGTCCGCTTCCAGCTGTGCTGAGGGCTGGCTCCTCCAGGCTCCTGGCCTTTGGTCTGCTTGGCACCCATGGTGCTGCCTTAAAGTGAACTGTGATAATAACAAGACTGGTCCCACCGAGAAGTCATGCAGAGGCAGGTTTTATGAGTGTCCGGGATGCTTTGCTCATCAAAACGCAGATGATCACATCTTTCTAAAAACCTGCAGTGTGAGGCTGAAATGTGAGGCAAACAATTCCAAACTGTTGTAGCCTCCCGCTCCTGAAAATGTTCATTATCACTCAGCTACTCACAAGAATGGATGTTTCAAGAGTCCAAAAATAAATCTCCAAAACACCAAGAAACTGGACCACTAGTTTTCTGCTCCGGGAACTTGTTAATCCCAGAGAGAGCAGCTCAAGTCGGGAAGAGGTCGGAGGATGCTGCTTGCAGCATGGCCGCAAAACACCGACACAGCAAAGTCAGGATGCAGGATGCCTACAGCGCAGATCGTGGCTCGCCGCAGCCTCCTATCCCGAACACAACTTCACCACGGACCCAAAATATTTACCTGCGACAACAGCGCCTTCTTCTTATTCTGCGACCCTCGACAACAGAGCCCCCTGTCCGGGCCCGGGGAGGGAAGCGGGTCGCAGGAGGTTGTGGATGGAGCAGGGCATGGCAATGTTTACGTCTCCTGAAGATCACCACTGTCTGTCGGCTCCTGGCCCTGTCCTTCCTCCTCCGCTGGAAGTCAGACACAACCTGCAAGAAACACAGCGTCCGTCCTTCTCCGAGGCTGATCCTCCAGCGGCTCCGGAGCAGGAAACAGTCCCACTGGCGTTTTCGATCCACGGGATGTGTCTCAGCTGCAGCACGGCTTGACAGGATGGGCGAGACTGGGGTGTTCCCGTGCTGGGACTGAATTATGTATTGCACCCTCTGTTCAACTACGTGGGGGCGCGCGGCGCGTGCACGCGACGAGGCAGGGAGGGCTGGAGCAGCACGAGCGCAGCACGCAGCGCTAAGTTTGCAGTGTTGCTGCCGTCACACACGAGGCTTCATCCTCTCCGCACCAGCGTCCATGATGTTAACCAGTCCGCGGAATGTTCGGCGGTTCCTCTCCACACATAAATCAAGCTGGTGGTGATGACTCATACCTTTCAGTCGTGCGCGGTCTGCTAGTAATTCGGCGTATTGCTAATTGTCAAATTATCAATATATGTAATAAAAGACACCTCCAATTTAAACTAATTTATGTTTAATTGTAAACATAGTTTGGTTGAAGATGAAGGCAACTTAACTAATATCCTACATCGCAAACTTTAAGGTTAGTATTTTATTATTTCTTTTTTGCAGTACCGTGTGAGTGATTCTTTCAGAGAAACAATATACTTATATGCATTCATTTATAATCTCAATATGTCTTCACCAATAGGCAAAACGTTGAGATATATATATATATATATATATATATATATATATATTATATATATATATATATATATTATATATATATATATATATATATATATATGCTTTTTAAAAATTGATGAGTACAATTGTATCCTTTATTGCCGAAGGCTGAAATGAATTCGGCTGAAGTATGGATGTATTTGTACAACGTTGCAGAGGCTACTAGGGCAGGGTACCTGGTCAGCAGTGGTGTTTGAGTGATTGGTGCATGTCAAATGTCCACATGAATGTCAGGACCCACGGTTTCTCTGGAGGAACATCTGACTGCTGCAACAAGATGAGCACTGTTATTCAGTTCACCTGTCAGGAGCTTTAATGTTATGACGCTACTGATGTACATGTAGCCAAAGAGACCATGTAGATGACTGCACTGACCTCTGGTGGCTGCTTGGAGCTCATAATCCAATAATTATGAGGTTTAACAAACTGGATCCTGTTAAAGTCAAAATACAGTAGGGTCACAAACTCATTTTGCATTTGTAATGAATTTACATTACAGATGACAACTGACAATTTATTTATATAAAACAAAAATTTATATTTGAAAATGTCCATGAATTTCGGAATATCTCAGTATTTGTTCTGTTGACCTTTTGCTTTAATGACAGTATGCACTCGAGCTGGCACGGAGTCTAAAAGTTTATGTAAAACCTAATGACTTGTGTTATCTCAGCATGATTTAACAGACAAAACCTCTCGTGATGTCCCAGAATGCTCGGCTTTCTCAGCCCACAGGTGTCCCCATGTATGTTCAATTGGATTGAGTTCAGGTGACTGTGGAGGCAACTCCATGACACTCAGGCATCATTGGTCTTCTTTGCTCTTCAAGTAGTTGTTGTAAAGCTTCGAGATGTGTTGGGGTCAACTTGTGGAGTCCTTGCCAGAGAAGTGCAGGTGTGCACCTGTATGTATTTTGCAGGGGCATGTCTAAAACTAACAGCTACACGTACATGCAGAAAACAGTAACTTGCACGAGAAATGTCACATTGTACTTTTCAAAAGGTAGATTTATTTGCTTAGCCTTTAATTACATCTCTATTTACAGTAGCATTTTAACCATCATAGTTGCTTCAAAGGAAGATGTTAGTGTCTCATTTCCTTATTTTACTGAATACATTTTAGGCTCATAACTGTTCTTGTCACAGAGCTTTTAAACAGTCAGCTTTGTTGGAACACATCCAGTATGTGCGTACAGGACCATGACTTCGTTCTTGTTTTTACACAGATCAGACTACATTTCACAGGCAGGCACGCACACACGCAAACACACACGTCCTGTTAGTCCCCTACACTGGCTGCCGACAGCTTGGTTGAATTACTTAATAGTGTGCTGCTTTTCTGATCAAAAGACAAGTAACACTCGACCCTCACTTCCTTTCCCGCAAAAAAATTATTTTTTGGCAGTCACCACAAAGTTCACTGCTTTTTAAAAACTATTAATTCCTACTGACTCATTTATTTTAATCTTTTACAACATTAAATCACAGTGAAGTTACACATTTTTCACAAAAAGAGGAACCAGATCTCATCAAAACTTTTATTAAGTATACACTTTATAAATTATACAAAATAATGGTGTAAGTGTTCACTCCCTTCAAAATGTCACACCTAAAATATAATTGGGGCAATTTTAACTGTTTTTGTAAGCAGCATTATCACTTAAATAGAGATCAGTTTGTAGTCAAGGAGTAACAAGTTTTTCAGGGTTGAATACATCTGAATCTAGAGGGCTCGACAGCTGCTTTCTGCCTATCCCGGTGGTAATTGGCATCAGGAAGACAAAACAAACACCCACCATACATCCCTACATCATCATGCTAGATTATGTGACCTTGGCATGAAGCCTGGTGGTGGCAGCATCATGCTATAGGGACACCTGTCTGTAGCAGGAAGTGGATAGGTTTGATCCAGAAAGTGTAGCAGGAAAATTGCACCCTGACAGGTGGAGCGGTTTTACACTAAAATGAATGAATGAATTTCTAGGGTCCAGATGTACAAAGCTGATGGAGACCTCCACAGAAATACTGTAGAAGGCTACAATTGCAGCCAAGGTGCAAATAATAAATAAGGACATGAAGGAGCTAAACATGAAAATCATTGTTATATTTCCTCATTTTTAGAGATTTTCGTTTCATTCTGACATTAAAGAGTCTTCTTTTTTCAGTTGGGTTTCAAAGGACCCTAATGCCATCCACTGTTCTTCAATGTTGTAAAACAGTAAAACATAAATACTGCACTGTTACTGCACTTCAACCAGCCTAGAAGTCAATCTGATTCCCCTCTCCCCCACAAAAGTGTGACATAGGTAGCATAAGAATAAAAAAAACATGACAGTAAAATAAGTTCCAGGATAAAAGTCATGTGTCATGTTTTCATTAATTCAAACAAGACTACAATCAAGGAAGAATGCATTTGTAACATGTAGTAGAAGTGATGGTTTACTAGTGGTTGGAAGTATCCAACTGAGGCCAAAGTATGAAGTTCTCTGCAGGGAAACTCTCACACTATAAAAACAAGCTAAACAATATTTCAACTTACTGGATGCACAACAAGTCCAGCTCAGCTAGGCAACATTAACTCGCCTCCCGATTTCCCTCCAGTGCTCTTCCACTAGAACGCGCATGTCTCTGCAAGCACACCATGGAGTGAAGATGCACAGGACAGCCGATCAGTTTCTACCCAAATGATTTAATTATAGACATGTTGCTGCTGAGTACACTCTGGCAGGAAAATGGAAAAAGTGGGCCTGTAATTAGATGATCTCGAAAATGTAATATTTTCCCTTTGCATAACCTCTTAAATCTTATGCTGAAGGCTAAGTCAGTGTTACTGGGGGAGGACAATTCTAGACACCCAGACAGGACCAGGACTTGACGGTGTGTTCGGGGACAGCACAGGTGGGATTACTCGCAGTTAGAATGTGTAGCCAGCGGGGGGTGCTTTGTCGTCTTTGTTGCTCTCCAGAGAGAAAGGAGGAATGCGGACATCGAAGTGGGAGCCGTCAGTCCTTTCAATACGGAACGTCCCCCTAAGCACGAATGATAGAACAAGTTCAATATTGCAAGCCATGAATATTGTACACAAATGCAATCACACATATGCTTATGTTGTAACTTTAGATGTACTATATAGTAGAATATGTAGCAGAGATGGCATGTGACTGATCAAAGACTGAGCACACTCACCACATATGACCACTGGGGGCTTGTAGAGACACATGGCTGCTGTACTGAAAGGCTGGCTGTTCTTTTGACAACACTGGCTCCTGTGACAAAGTACCATGTGACAAGGTTACAACAAAATCAAAGTGCTAGACAGAGTTTGCTTTTAATAATTATTGATGTCATCTTTGTATTTTTAATCACATCTGTGCTATTCCTGAAAGCCACATCCATCCACTCCCCTCTAAACTTGCCCCAAAAGGGTTCCAGCTCCTGTATATGCTGTTTGTTATTTGTGGCTTTAAAATTTCATAATTTCATTTCACTTTTAGTATTACATAAATACTCAACAGGTTTTTCAATCCTTTATTTTGAAATCTGGAACTACTGTCACACACACATTTGCAGTAAACCTTGTAGACTGAATCGCTGTGGAGTCAATTGTCAACAACAGTTTCTTCCATGTAGAAAGTGGCAGATGTATTGCATTGTGGAGATTGTGAAATCAGCAAAACTTGTTTTTTTAATGTTGCCATTGTCATTTAAAGATATATAGGAAAACACGGTGGACCAACCTCCCTTACGCTGCTGACAATTCAAATTGTATGTAAGCAAATGCATGATACAGGGATTTTCTACCCAGAAGCTATTGTAAAGAAACACTGTAATTCAATCTATATTGCTGAGTTTCCATTAGCATGCTAATAGAATCAGCCAGCTGTGCATGCTTCTTGCGGCCAGTGCGGTCTACATGGCCGAGTGCCAATCGAAGTTCAAATTATAATCTCTCTTCTGACTAATGAAAATCGATGCAGTAGAGAGGAAGTAGCAGGAAATAGAAATACTCAAGTTAAGTACCTCAAAAATGTACTTAAGTACAGTAATTGATAGAATTGCACTTAGCTACTTTCCATCATTGGCTATTCTAAATTCTGACACCACAATTTGCATTTTTACTGCAAATGTACATCAGTTTCAAAATATCGGTTATTAGTCACCTTGATTACTAATAATCAGTATCTGCCCTGAAAAAAAAAAACATCAACACATGCATTCTTATTGTTTTCTGTTGAGTATACTGAAATTTGTGTACCCATTAACATCTTTTCAACTGTATATTTGTGTGTTCTGTTACGTTTTGGATATTTACAGACATTAAAAATGTATGACAATACATCAAAAATGGGTAAAGTGACACTGTCTCCAAAAGGTTGCGGTCTTGCATACACAATTTGTATGTGCTTGTTTTACTAACCCTGCCGACAACTCCTCGTCCTCGGACCGTCTCCAGGGTTCCTGACAGGCTGAAGATCCTCCAGTGCCTCTCTCTCAGTTGAACCACCTCACTGCCCATGTTCTCCAGACGGATACAGTACCGCCACTGCAGGGAGACAACACACACTGAGTCTACAGCCGCAGACAAGCTTAATGCTCAGCATGAAATATAACAGCACCTGATTTATAGCTGGTGGATTAAACCACATAATTTAACCCCACAGAAAACAAGAGAATCTGCTACTCACCCAGTAAACATGGGAGTTCTGGGCCTCCTGAGAACAAGACGGAATTTCCATTAGTATTTCAAAAGACTACAGAGCAAACTGAAAAAGGCCCCAAAAGCTCACAGGCCCCCAAAATAACATCACTGCACTGTAGTCAACCTTCAAACTAGTATTACAACAGGCTGTGCAGGTTTAAAGCCATCATGCTGATTCATGCTGGTCACTTACCCTCATGCCCATGTAGAAGGGGATAACGGTGACTCGGATGTTCTCGGTAGTCTCTCTGTGGACGTCTGACAGTTCCAGCCAGGGGTGGTTCTTCTCCTGCCACGCCTTCAGAGTATCTCTGGGTGTGAATGGAGGAGCTACAGGCGAGGACAAAACAAACATTTACTAAAATACCTTCTTCTGTGACTTCTACAGTGTCACTGGTTAACGTCAATGTCTACAGCGGATCTGAATCAAAAGGTGAAACTACATATGAATTGCTGTACATCAGGGAAATACATTATGATACTCTAAACCACTATGAAGATAAAAAAAAAATTAGTAAAATTGCATTAACTGCATGCAATAACTAAATTATGTCACTTTTTACACAGACGCATTATCTATGTACCATGTGATATCATTTTTGTAAAAATAATTTGATGAAATATGTTCACTATATATTCACTGTGGTAGAAACTGAAGATAAGCTCTGTGCAGTGGAAAAGGTTTGCGTTATGAACAATGATGAAAGCTGAACTGGGGACAGTAGAAGGGTGTTTACATTTAGCAGGGTTGTACATGAGGAAGCGCTCAAACAGCTCGTGCTGGATGGGCGCCTGTTCTGTCGAGTTATAGGGCAGGATGTCTTCATGGCTCACATAATCCAGACCTGTAGGGAGGAAACAGACATGCTGTCACATGGGGATGAGACAGAGATCAAGTATAACCACTTCAAATGGGAAGTTCTATGTTCTCTGGCAATGGTTCTGAAAGTTCTTTGTGTAAAGGACACCTAAACTGACAACAATTAGACCACGATCCCCATTTTATAATAATTTGTGAAAATAATTATGCTTTTAGAGGTATTATTTCAGAAAGTGTATGAAACACATGACCAAGCTTGTGGTAAATATTGCCACTGTGTTACCTATGGCTTGAATTATTGTAAAGTAATGTTGAGGATCCCTTGGAATCACATCGTTGGGCCCCTGTGCATCTCCGGACCCCACTTTGGGAGCCACTGTTCTATGGCAGGTTAACTGCTGCTGACAGTGATCAAACTCAGATAAGATATACTGGGATCAGAGTCAACTCTAATGTTGACCTTTTAAGAAATCAGAATCCCAGTGCTTTGTCTGAAATGAAAGCCCCATTAAAAACTGAGAAATGGAATATATAGGTCCCATCAGTGATATCATGTGGTCAGTATGTCAGTGACCAATCTGAAGCCAGTGTATCCTGACCAGTCTGCATATGGATACCTGGGATGGCGTACAGCGCTCTGCTGTCGTCATGGTTGGCCAGAAACGTCACTGCTTCCGTTTGGGACCTCTGAGACTGTGAATCACAATACAAACCATCACACTCTGGTGACTCACACAACAATGAAATACCACAGCCAGATTCTACCATAGTGGTGCTTTTGTTGCCCTATAATATTTCCCAAAAAAAACAACAAACACCCAATAACATCTGGCTTTTGTCTTCAGCGGGATCAAATCAAATGACTTTGCAGTAGTCACAGGTTTGTGTTGGCTCCAGCTCTGATGACTAGTAATAGAAACAAAACACCTGGGTCAACACGCTAATCTTCATCTTTTTAACGGAATGATGCATTGATGCATCAGTGACATTGATTTTGACAGAAAGGCTGATGTAAAACATGCAAAAATGTATCCTCTGTAACATCGGCACTGGCCACCATGTCAGTATCTGATTGGTACTGCACATGAACACCTCTCGACAGAAATGAGAAAGATGTTTCACTCCTCAGCAACTTTCATCATCAACTCTACAAAATACTGTGCTGTTAACACTTAACAAGTTTGGCGTCACCCAGAAGTAGTCTGACGAGGTTTATCATCTGCTGCTTTCTACTGTTCTCTGCTTTTCAATCATGTTTTGCGAGATTGAACGTGAGTCACCAGGAAATAACCTAAAAGCAAAGCTTTCAACTGGCAGTGGGAAAGGAGTCAATTAGCTATTTTTAACAGGTTGACCTGTGTTTTAAATACATGCATATTCATACAACAACTACGAAACAATGGTTTGGACTTGTGTCCGATGTCAAGTCATTATTGATTCATTTGTATATTTTTTATATGACTTGCCGTTTACTAACAAAAGGTGCACAGGCTGTTGTTTGCTTCAAAAACAGGTATGATTGTGAACCACAGCCAAATGGGGAGCTGCACAATTTTCAGATTACAAAATTATCTGTTCCTATTAAGCTTCAACATGACATCATCTTTACTGCCTGGACTCCCTCGAAAAGATCTCTAGGGGCACTACAGATGTAAGTGAAATGTAAGATAGTGATTGGCGGTCCAAAAGGCAAAAACACAATCACTCACTATGTGAGGGCAGTCCCTGGTGTCAATCAGGACTTGGTAGTAGGTGTGTGTCTTCCCCTTCACCTCCTTGGAACCGTGGGCTCCTGGGGGCTCAGGTTTGCTGAAAGAACAGAGGAAAGACGGTCGAAAGGAGTCTCAGTTATACTAATCTCACCCACAAACCACGTCAATGAGAGCCTGTTTGGTGTAGTCTGCAGCTAGAGATGGAGGTTTACCTGTCAGACATGGGAGGGGTGATGTCTCGGTCATACAGTCGAGCGTGCCAGGGAAACAAGACGATGCCTCTGTAGCCAAACACACTGTGGAGAAACAGCTGAGGAGAGCAACAACAACAGGGACAAATGGGATGAGATATTGTGAGATTATTACTGGAGGATGTTTAGCAGGGCCAACATTAGATGGGATTACAGTTACTTGACAGTATAAAGTCAATGTGCTGTCATAACAATAGAAGCTACTGATTTAACAATGCTTAACAACAACCCAGATAGTCAATCACAGAGCTGTAGAAGGTAAGTGTGTGTGCGTGTGTGTGCACGTCTTACCTGTCCTGTTTCATATTTGCCATGCTGCTTCACAGCCTCAAACACTCCAACTGTCTCCAAAATCTTCCCCTCAGGCCTGTTCCTGCCCAAAACAGGCAACACCATTAGACACTAGAACCCCTGTGTGTGTTTGTGTGTGTGTGTGTGTGTGTGTGCCATTGTAGGATAAAAAATACCATACATTAACAAACAGGTTTGTATTCAAAACATAGGGACTCACATGAAAACAACATCATTAATGGACAAACAGTCCTTAAGTCGCAGAGGAGCCTCAAGAATAAATCTCAGAGCTGTGAAGAGAAGGTGAAGGATTTTTCCTCCTACAGAGGTGATTTACAGTCATTCACACAGGAGGAAAAATCCTGCTGCCTCTCTTCAGCCTTCCTCCTTCCCATAAGTCGCAATATCAATCACAAATTTGCTAAGATTGAATGAAACACCTCGACTTGTCTGATGTCAACGAACCGGAATATTATTTGACCTAATTTCAATATCCTTACAACACACACAGTACATATTACCACTGACAACAACAGCTGGTCACTTCAAATAAATAGCACGCATACATGTGTGCTCCCTGCAAAGCTAATCTTCACAACAGAGATGAAGACTGGAGATTAATGAGGTGGATATATGCACAGAGGGATTTGATATTACACAGGAGGTTGGTTTCAGGTTACTTTCTGATCATGTGTGTATTGCACAAGAATAATCATAAGGTAACCTGATTTCACAATGAGAATTATGGTGAAAGTCCAGCTGATGTCTAACTACATTTTTTAGTCTGCTACAGCTGCTCTGTGAATCACTTGTCCTCACTTTGGGGAAAAACAACACCAAACACAATAAATGTCTCCCTTTTGGTTTTATATTTCTTTATTTCATAATGGTGCTCCCTAGTTACGCATCACAAAACAAGAGCCACAGACTATGAACATCAAGGAGATTAGCACATTAGCTTTTCTGCTAATATCTCCTTATTTACTTACAATCATGAATGAACCTTGTCCTAAACCTTAAACTTTTGAGCATGCAAACACAGAGACAAACACTTGCCTGGGAAAAGTTCACAATATTTGCAAAGCAAAAGGCACAATCCACAATTTCTTGCAAGCAATTTCTTTTACTGCCATTCACTTGAGGGTATGAAGGTAGTCCGTTTTGGCTATGGCAGTGATGACCATAGGAAGTTACAGGGAGAAAAAAAAATACAGCAAGCTTTGGGAGAAACTTAGCCTGACATCACATTTTGGTGGCCAACCACATAAACTGGACTAGCAGCTTGAATGACTGAAACCACAGTGTAGTGTAACGCAACCTGTCATGTGTATTCACTCAACATCCATGGATGATGAAGATCACTGTATGACCAGCATGTTTGACCTACTGAGGGAGAGGCATGACCCAGAGATCAGAGGCAGAGTACTACAGGTCAGTATTGGAGCATGCAATTTAGTATTGCTTAATCACTGTGTGGTCTTGCACCCCAGCATAAAAAAACATACCTATATGAAATGCCATACTGGTTGTTGACTATTATGTGTAATCAGTCAATGTGGACAAACAATTATTATCAGAACCATTATGCTAGTAGCATACCAACAAAGCAGTGTCGAATTTCAGCTAAGAAAAATGTCCCAGTGTTCAAAGGTGCAATGTATATGATGTACTGTGCAAAAATCTGAGGAATCTGATGATGTTTTCACTGCACTGTACACGCCATACATTGCCATCACAGTGGCTCAGCACATTTTTTTTTAATTCATTCATTTTAACATGAGCTCTTCTGTTCCAGTTCTACCTCCAATCTGAGGAAAGTCAATACACTGTGTGGTCAGCTAAATATAGCCAACCAAGTGTAACCTCTGATACTTTGCCAATAGCTAGCCCTGGTCAACAACCTGCCCAGCACAGGAACTATCCATCTTACATTTACGTTTTCCACCTGCACTGGAGGAGTGATGGCAGCTCATCATGCCGCTGAGCTGGCATCATGGCAGGGAAAAGTTGGCAATTCCACTAATAAGACAGGAGATATGATTTAGAGAATTCATCGCCATGTGTGGACGTAGTATGTGCACATCTTAACTGACAGAGCTCCAGAGGAGAAATGAGCTGATCGAAGGCTACGTCTTCAAACCACATCTCTGCCAAGCAGATCAATTATCCACCTCTCTGATACCACTTCTCCACCAAAATTAGCAGGTTATTTTTAAACGTGGATACACCCACTGAAAATCGTCTATTGATCCCATTCCCACTTACTGCAGGAAAGTCAGCCCATCTGTGATTTTTATTTGTAGTGTTATGTTGTAGGTCAAGTTTCATGTCACAAATGTGCTGGAAACAGAAGACAACAACAATACATTGTGAAAAAAGCGCCTGTAAAACGATGGATCCTTTTTTTAGCGTCACAATCCCCATTAACTGACTCATTCGACATATCATTATTTGAGCCATCAGGTCCAATAAAAGTTCCGAAAGTCTAGAAAAGCTGCAGGACTAAATCATTTCATCCCCATTGAAGCTAGCTGGGAGCTAGTGCACAGAGACTACAACACGGAACATCAGGGTATTTTTATCGAGCCATTTTGGCTTCATGCGCATCTGAGCAGCTTTCACTGGAATGAATGAGGCTCCATCTCCGTGGCTGTATCCAGATATAACGAAACCTTCAAAATGTAATTACCATCAACTGTAAGACACCTAAGCCAGCTAATTACAGTGATACAGTTTATATGAGATTTTCTCTTCAAAATGGTGGTTTACACCAGTGCTCCGAAAAATGAAGGTTGCTTGAAACTTGAATGTCTCAGCAAGAAAACTGGCTAAACTGTCCATGCTTATGCTTATAAAGATCATCTTTAACATATAAAGAGGACTGAGGACTGGGAGATCCCAGTGACCACAGCCGACAAAGTGATGAGAGGACTGACCAAACACGGCAAAAGCGGACCTAGTGCAGCATGCAGGACCAACGGCTGCCAATAGAGGATACCCACTTGGACTTCCGCAGACTGAGCTAGCTAACTGCCAGTTTAGTGTCCAGCGAACTTGAATAGGGATATGAATGGGCTTGAATAGGTGAGTCAATATGACTCATGTTACTAATGATAACACTTGGTCATGGTGGTCTTCATTTATACAGGAAATTACATGGGCAAACATGAGTTGTGCTAATTGTAGCAATAGCTAACAGCATCCCACAATAACCTGACACAACAGGTTAAGCAGCGTTTCTCACAGGATTTTGTGAGACTATGGACCTCAGACCCTCAGGGGTATATATGAGTGTAGGGATGTAACGGTTACCAGTGTCACGGTAAACCACGGTAAAATTCCCAACGGTGAAGGTTACCGTTTAAGTTTTAATTACCATGGTAACCGCAGCGGTCGATAACCGCGGTGTGGAAAACTCGCGAGATACTTCCAAGTCTCACCAGCAGGCGCAGCGTACAACGTGCGCTTGTTATGTAGTGAAGAAGACATGGCGGAGGCAGGATGTGATATAGCGGCCCTCAAGGCATTTTTCCGCCTTTCAAGAGAACCAAATCTGCAGTCTGGGTGTATTCTGGTTATTATAAGAATGCTCAGGGACAGCTGGTCGAAGATGGCAGCCCTGTCTGCAGGAGCTGCGAGAAGGAAGTTGTTGTGAGGGGCGGCAACACATCCAATTTAATACAAATCTTGGTGAAATTATTTCAATTTATCAGTGTATCAGTGTTTTTTCAACATTTTGAGGACATTTTAAAAATACTGCAGTATACCGATAACCGTGATAATTTTGGTCACTATTACCGCAGTGTGAAATTTTTATACCGTTTCATCCCTATGAGCGATAGTCAGTATCAACCCATTGCTTTTAATTTTGTAGCCTACAAGTCCTGACTTGTAACTGAGTGAACAGATAATCATTTTCTTGTTTTAAAAATGATGATGACCCCAGAGTCCCATCTTAACTACATATTGTCTGGTCTGTGTGATTGAGGCTGCTGCTGGAAAATGCGACAGTCATTTTGTGTGTGCACATGTGAACACACGTACAACGGGGTTATCTCTTATTGACTGTTTAATCCTAAGCAGCACCATGGACAAAAGGTGTATTGCACTTTTAGTGACACAGGATATTACTAAAGCTCCTTTTACACATGTCTTGTATCTCTGGATTCATCCAGAGTTTACCTGGAGGAGCTGTAGACATCACAGAGATGTAGGCTTTACTGAATTTGATGCCAATTCTTGGCAGGTTCAGTAAAAATGTATTTATTGATTTCATTTAATTAATTTAAGAATGGTCATATGATATAGCAGAGCAAAAAGAGTTGTTACAGTTGTTACCGAGCTTTGATCAAGGACTAAAAGTGTCATGTCCAATTGTTCAGGTGCTAGGTAAACATTGAGTGGTCCAGCATTAAACCTTAAATCCTACAACATAAACTTATCATCAAAAAGAACTACAAGTACGTCTGCTCAACCAACAATGGATTCATTTAGAACATATCAGATCAGACGCAGATTTACAGCAACCTAGTATGTTAGCTAACACAGATTGTTGCATCAGTTTTTGTCATAATGCTGTCCATGTTAATCTCTACTTAACACGCCAAACCATTACACGAGGAATCTTTCACGGTGGTTGTTAACCTTTTTTTTTTATTTAAATGTGTGATTCAAAGTGTATTGACTCAGCAGGTGAGAGGCAGTCAGATCAGACTGTACCAGGTGTTGCTCAACCCATGCTGGCTAGTTACCTCGCTAGCTGATAATGAGCAGAGGGCAACTGTACTTCTCCCACTTCTGCTGCTGAATGTTGTCTAATGTCGATGACTGCACATCAGGCAGGCCCCGGCTCGAGTCATCCGTCCACTCAACAATAACGGGGCCAATGGCTTTACGGTGCCATCTTGAGGAGTTCGCACTTAAGTTAGCTAAAGTCTTTAGCATTGTAGCATTGGTAGGGGAGGACACTGGCTGCGTCTCTTACCGTGACGACATGAACCTCCGCTGCTGAACACCGCCGGCTAGTCCACAAGCTCGGCATTGTAACCGCGGTCTGTTCACCTCGAACACGCTGCTGCTGTCAAGGACACTCAGTAATCTCTGTGTGGGTTTCTTGTTGTATTTACTGACAGTGCTCAATAAACCTCGGCGTAACGCGCACGCCGCCATCTTTACAGGCCTGACAGGCTTTACGCACACGCATTTAAAACGGGCTGCAGATGCTGCTTTCAGGGAACGACTTGAGAGTCGTACATACGACAACTACATGTGAATAAAACAACAGAGCGAGTGGTGGTTTGCTGTCATTATTGTCATCATGATTATCTAGCAGTGCCATTTTTTTAATCGCACCAACCGTCTGTTGCATTTTTAGTGGATGACAATTTAATACTGATGTGAAACGCGGAGTTGTAAGAATACCACACTAGGTTTAAAGCACTTATGTATGAGGAGCCATTGAATGCACCAAAGCAGGTCACGTGTACTGCAGCACGCAACATTTGGGTTGAATAATAGATAAATAACAAATATTCTCCCCGTATCATTTATATTGATAATTAAGAAAATTAATGCAACTGAACCTTTGTTAAAAATTCTAAACAACATTTTCACGGAGTTGGTCATGTGTAGAGACTTCAGTCCAACAGTAGCCTACCGTTGCCTGTTACGTCACAGTACCGTTACCTGTTACGCCACAGTGGACTCAACATTACTGGAATAGAAGAACAATGACAAAGGGTTTATTCTCAGTTTGCAGACAGCACAGTTCTGTATTGCCAAACATCACAGTTATGTCCAGATCTACACAGATGCATCAAAGAGGTTAGACAATAGAATAGGAGTTTCCATGTTTGTACCAGAATTTCATTTAACTTAGGGAAAGGGGCCTGTGGAGCATTATACGTTTTATATTTTATATTATACGCATTATATAGAAGAATTGCTTGCTTACCGACAGCACAGTAGATAGAGAACACAATACTGTTGTGAACCATAATTTGCTCAGAAATACAGTCATTCAGACAGCAGACTGTACATTTTAATAAAGCTACAGTAAACAGTATACACAGTTCAAAGGATGGGCCTGACAGTAATATTCTTATTAATACCAGCGCACATTAATGACCACTGGAAATGATATAGCAGATAAGCTAACAAAGAATGCTACAATAATTAACATTCATTTTGCAAGTAGCATCGGTAAGACCGTAGTAAACAGAATTATCAAATAGAGACCGAAGGAAAGGCGGCAAAACAGTGAGAGGAAGAGAAAAGGGGATGCTGGTTTAACAGAGTGCAAAAGAAAGTAGGAGAAATGAGGTACAAAGGAAGGATAACACCGTCATCCAGACTAAGCCTTGGACACACTGGACTGAGCAGCAAACATGGCACAGGCAGATGTGATTACTGTGGCCAAGAAGAAACAGCAGAGCGTGTGGTGGCACACTGGAGAGAGAGAAGGCAAATAACTCAAAATCTCTTGGATCTCTTAAACATAAACTTTAACCTAATAGAAATTTTACAACAAAACTCATTAAATAGTGTTATCAGGTCCTATTTCAGTACCTCTGAGCAACCAACATAATTGAGAGAATATAGTTTGTTTGTTTTTTTATTTTGTATATTGCACTAGACGGGCCCTGCGATGAGCTGGCGACTTGTCCAGGGAGTACCCTGCCCTCGCCCTGAGATGAGGCTGGGATTGGCTCCAGCAGCAACACCCCGCGACCCCATGGAAAGGGATAAGCGGTTACGGACGATGACATGACATGACATATTGCACTAGACCTCCTGATCCACATTCCATACCAGTTGGTGGCGTTGTTTGCCAACTGACGAAAAGAAGAAGAAGAAGAAGAAGAAGTAGAAGAAAAAGAAAAAGAAGAAGAAGAAGAAGAAGAAGAAGTCGGTCATGTGAGCGCTACGTCATCGTGTCACAAGCCAAACAATATGGCTACCTACGTGGTTTCGTGTTTACCCGTAGCTGTTGCTAGCTGTCAGACGCGGAACTACAATGTTTTTACTTACTAAATAATAGTTTTGCCTCTTTTTGTTGATACTATATGTGTAGCGGCACCTATTTCTTCGCTTATATCCAGCTTGACGAAAGGTATATTTATCTACGTAGCTGCATCTCTCCAGGTCAGACCTGTCAGTCACAGTCAGCTAGATAAAATAATGGCCACGGCATTTGTCATCGGGGATAAATTCAGAAACAATGCGTCGAAATTATTAGAAAAGACTGACTCGTCCCTGCCCCAACAACTAAGAGAAGAATTGGAGGAGACTCTTAAAAAAACGGGCCCAACAACCCTGTCCTTCGGTACGGCAAGAAAGCTCCAGAAATACCTTCAAGACAATGGTAAAGTATTTAATACTGCATAGTGTAATGTGTGTACTTGATACTGTCCTCTCAATGAGTCAGATGGAGTGAGTCCTTCTGAGGGACAGCTTCGTTTTACCATCATTTTAAAGCTCACATTACATTGCATGCATTGTTTGACTCAATAAGTCCAATGTACAGCATTTACTTATACGTTTGTTGTACGTAGTAGTTTCTGTTTTTAAAAAATGATGATAGAAAAGCTTTGCTACTCTAGATATGAAGCATTCAGAGCCATCCATTGTTTATTCAGTAAGAACAGTTGAGTAACACAGATGTGCCTCTTCAGAGTTCTTTTTTTCTAAAAGGGTAACTCCACCAATTCTACACATTACAGTGTTTTTAATTGATATTGGGGGTAATCAAGCATATGTGTGCAAGTCTTTTTTGGCTCCAGAGGAAGCTGAATGTAATCTGATAAAGATGATGTCACTCAATCACTAGGTCACTCTGGGAAATGTAGGTAATATCTCTGGTTAGGTTATGATAAGTCCTGGAAACTACATTAACCACAATGCAACTTAGAAGTGTGTGACATCACAGAGGCAATTTATCAGATTACATTCAGCTTCCTCTGGAGCCACAAATACAAAAGACTTTATTCAACTTTATTCCACTTATGCAGAAGTACTCCCCAAAGCCTGTAAACATATTTTAATGTGTTAAATTGGAAGAATGACCCTTTAAGGACATACAATGCATAATAGAAACATACTGAACAATCAATCTGTAATGTCTTATATTGTTTCATTAATAAACATCCCATGATATAGTCTAGTGTAGATTGCTTCATTGATTCTTACGAGGAGCCATGCCAGTATTATTGTGTAATGTGTATATTTATTTTGTTAAACTTTCTTATGGCTTTTTTTCTCCAGGGCAACCTTTCTACCTGCATGAGTTATTGGAGGACAGCTCACTGTACCTGCCTGAGGTTGTGAAACCTCCCAGAGTAGGTGAAACTATGGACATGCTATAGTTTGTCATATTATATTGCAGTATAATCCTTCCTAAAGGAGGAACAAAGAGCTCAATTTAAAACTAATAGGAAGAAACATCTGCTTCAAACAACTGAAATGATACTTTCTTCTTACTTAAGAACCCCCAGCTAGTGGCACGTCTCGAGAAGATCAAAGCAAAACTAGCCAACGAGGAGTACAACAGAATCACACGTAATGTGAACACTCAGGTACCTTTTTATATACAATATTTTTAATGATTTAGTATTGAGAATATAGCTTTCTTATCTTTGGTGTGTAAAGGTCTAAATGTGATGTCATACTGTGAGATTGTAATATAGAAATCAATAATTTCAATGTAGAGGTCTTATGCACTAAAGACAGTCTCTGATTTTTAATCATGATGTGACACTTTTAACTACCAGGCACATTTAAGATTTACACATATTTTACCATGTGATATATATGTGATACCATGTGTGTGTATATATATATATATATATATATATATAATATTTTTGTCTTCAGGAAATCAACCGCAGTGGAACATTGGCAGATTTTGGGAAAGAAGGTTGGTCACATGAACTGTTTATTATATTATCTCAATTTAAGGGCTTTTTGTATCATGACAAGTTCCAGTAAACTGAGGCTACATTTGTGTTTTATATATTGCATGAATGTGAACTTCCTCTGAACATGTTTTCCACTCACTTAATTTCTTCAGTGCGATCAGTCAAAGCCGTGGTGGTGACCATATTCAACTTCCTGGTCACAGTGGTTGCTGCTTTTGCCTGTTCGTATATGGGAAGTCAGTACCTGTTCACTGACACTGCAGCGGTAGGAGAGCATTTGATTTTATTAGTATGTTATACACCTAGCTGTCACTTAGGTTTACCAAGCTACATGCAGTGCAGTTCAGTTCAACAGCCCTTAAACTAACTCGCGCTGTAATAGAACATGCTCGACTCAGTTCTGGTGGACTGTGTGTCAGAGGGTTGTTCAAATCTGCTGCATGTTTTTGACGTTTTTTAAATTTTTTTATTTAATGGCTTTACACTAAAAGATGTCTCTGATGTTTTCTGCTTAAAGTTGAGTTTCGGCCCTGCTGAAAGATAACCTGTTTTTGTTTCTGACACTTGTTTTCCAGCGAGTAATATCAGCGGTGATCGCTGCATCTGTAGTTGGACTTGCTGAGCTGTATGTGCTGGTCCGGACCATGGAGGGAGAACTAGGGGAACCATAGATGCAAAAACTGTAAACTGTAGCAGCCCTTGAAGCAGAACCCCACCAAGCCTTTGCATTTAGAACAGACTTTTTTAGTTTTTTTTCCAGGAACCTCTTTGATATTTTTAGCTTTTTATTTGACAGGAAAATGTATGTAATTTTGAGTAAGGTTTAAGTTAATAAAAATGTACAAATCAATCATAATATTAAACTGGTTCAAAATGAAATCTGTTCAATCTATTATATCTTAAATTGTTTATTTTCCATTATTGACCAAACTTCTCTCTTGGTTTAGACTGAGCAGTGGTGGAAAAGGTACTCAGATCTTTACATAAAGCAAAAATAACAGTACCACAACGTAGAAATTCTGTTTTGAGTAGTAGAAGTGGAAGCTTCAAAATATACTTGCAAAACAAAAAGTAAAAATGCCACTGCTCATTTCAGAATAATGTTTGTTTTTCAGTTGTAAATATTGTTATCTTTGTGTTGTAACTTGTGAATCATCATGGCCATAATATTAAACCTATGACATGATTTATATGATTAAATGGTGTATAATTGTGTGTAAATTGAATATTAAAAAGTAAATTAACATAAAACATGTTATAAAAAGTAAAGTTTGTGCCTCTGAAGGGTTGTGGAGATGCAGTAGCTGAACTGGAAATGGAAATGTGCAAGGAAATTGCAAGTCTGTCAAAATTGTAAGTAGACATAGACTTTAGACATTTATTTAAGTATGGAACATAAGTAAATGTGCAATTACAGTACACTGCTGTACTGTGTTCTATGTATGGGAACAGTCCAGGCTTGGGGGCAGATGTAGAGTCTCTTGTTGACATCAAAGTAAAATGTAGAAAAATCCTCTTTAGGCTTTGTTATGTTATGCAATTAGTTTTGTTTTGCATCAACAGTCTGTCCATCAGTGACTTGACAGTTTCTTCTGTCATTCTCACCTGAGCCCTGTAACAAGCCAGGGAGTGGAGCCTGAGTTATCTTGTGGGTTTGGTTTATCTTGCTCTCCAGTTGCCCTTGTTTTGTATGCGGGTGGAAGTGGAACAAATGAAATGATAAAAATGTTGGTGATAAAAGTCTGTGTGAACTGAAAACAGAGGGGTGAAGATGCACATCACATGAAGAATGAACTGATAAATTGTCAAGTGATTTGATTCATTTCACGGTAATTTGATCATTCATCGCATGTTACATTCATCATTCACAACACAAAAAATAATGTATTATTTTAGGAAGGGTCCTTATGGGGGAAAGTAACAAAAAATAATTGACAAGAATGGAAGTGATGAATATGCTTTTGAATTCATAATGAAAGTGATAAAAATGTCTGTGAATTGACAAGTAGACCTGGTAAAGTCTAAACTGATTTAAGCCCCTGATTAACATTTAATTTTAAACAGTATTTCTCTGATAATAAACTGGGCTACCAATAACCCAACTGGCATTAATTGTTTAACCGCAACATTATAATGGATCCAGCTGCTTTTCTGGCAAACCTGTATCTTGAAATAGCCTTCATCCATCACATTTGTATGGATTATTCATGCCATTGTGTAGACAAATAGCACTACACCTCTGCTGTAAACAGGCTACTGCTACCATTCAGGATACCTTCCTCAAATGATACATTTACATTTTTGACTGGATAAATGATAAAACAAGACTCATTATATCACAACTTTTTAAATCAGATCGGCTTGAAATGAATCGAATCACTCAACTAAATGAATCAGTACATTTTTACCCCTCTTTTTTTCAATTGACATGCATTTCATCACCACCATTTGTATTATTTAATCTTTGTTACCTCTGCCCCTCACAGTGTTGCCTCTCCTAAATAACCCACCAGCTGTGTCATCAGTCACTGAACACTGTTTACCGGTCTTACTTGATATCCTTCTCCACCTGACAGATGTGCTAATAATCGTCTGTCCTCTGATCTGTGCTTACTGTATCTGGTTAGAAGTGACTTATAGAGCCACCCAACACACACATAAAAAAAAACCCAAGTGATTATTGTTCCCCGCGGTACAGTAGCCGTGATAGAAGACTTATCATCCAGAGGACAATAACACCATGTCTCCTATTTCAAAACATTTCAATACGACACAGAAGATCTGTTCCCTCTGATCCCTTCTCTGAGATATAAATTCATATTTTTGTAAACCATCCCCTCCGCTTCTTATTCCGTCCTGTCATATCAGTGGAAAGATTAAAAGATGTAACTACATCTGGAATACAAAAAACAGTATCTTCCTAAGATCTGAGATTTGACACCCGGATTAAAGGTTTATTGAAAGATTATTCGGTATTAAAGATGATTGTGATATGCAGAGATCTCTGTCCAGTGCTCATATTTGCCTCTGTATTATACCTCTCATGTAATATTTCAAAACTTAAATCCAGGCAGAATTACAGAGCCTGTAAGCTGATAGACCCTGAGCTCTGGCTTTAATTTAGTTCTTATTTTTTTCCTTCCTTCTGTCCGTCTAACCCCTCCTGGTACTTACAGTACAGGGAGATATGAAAAAATATATTTTGACTTGGAAAACAATTATTTCTGTCATGGTATCTTACCACAAGGAATCATTTTAATCAGGATGTTTTGAAAGATAATACTTGTGGGGTCACAGCATTCAACATGGCACGGTTCAGCTTAGAGAAGGAAAACAGGCATCTGTTAGAGAGAACATGTCAAGTATGTCCGTGTTTATGAGCTGCTCTGTGGATCCTTCAGTTAGTCCTTTATTTGTGCAGGAAACATCAAAATGAGACTAGAAACATGAATCTTGACCCGTCCACATTACACACAGTAGCTTACAGTTGCTTCGGCTCAGTTTTCATTTTGCTAAAAATGTATCGGGGCATTTACAACACTGAGCACATGGGTTTATAACTGAGTTTGAATCCCTGTAGTATTTGAAAGTAAAAGAATGATAGATGAATAAAAAGCAATTTATATACACTGTTTGCTTTGTCTCTGTTTAGGAGCAGACAATCAAATCCCTCAAAGATCCAATTCCAAAGAAAAGTAAATTCCCACACATACTTATCTCTTCCTAGTGACCAAACATCATTTTTTTTTAAAATAAATTAGTGCAGAGATAGTAAGTGTAGACACATTGCAATTCCCTTTTTTTCTGTTTAATAAGTTTAGTAAGTTTAATAATGATGTTAAACACTAGCATATTCTCATCCAAACGCCTCCTGCAGTGGTTTTTCATATCAGTGTATGAAAAAATGTAATTCTACCAGAAGTTTGAAATAATATAGAGTGAGAAACAAGCTTTCATTTCATTTATTGCTGTAAATATACAGTAGATAACAAAGTCATAAGTTTGATATTAAACTCCAGTAGATGTGACATTCATACAAGACAAAATGATGATTTTACTTGACAGCATCAGATTTATAGTTATAGTTTTAAAGTTGTATTTTGGTTCCAGACACCAGTCCTTGGATATTTACATCCCTTATGTGTCTCATCATCTGAAACACAGCTGGAACTCATTAAACCACCATTTACACTGCCAACAGACAGCAACATTTGACAGTAATCAAACTGCAGTTAATGGTCATTTCTTTGTTCCCTTGCTGCCAGACCAGTCCTCCCTAACACCCCAATGCCTTTGAGTCAGTGAGGGAAGCTAGCAATGCAGCTGGCGCTCCTGAGCTGGCATGGTGGCCGAGTGTTCGTGAACATAGTTACAGCACTACTTTTGTTGTCCAAGCAAAAGAAATTTCTCTCGAGAAAACTTCATGAATGGTTCCCTCCAAATTTGATATCAGATTTTCGCTCCAGCTGCCGTACGTCTGACATGAGATCTATGTGCACAGTTCCAGGCACAGAAACTTGTGCTGAAATTAAATGTTTGTATTCTGAGTGTGAGTATGTCACTTAGTGTTCACTGTTGACTAGCTGAGCCAAAGCAAATGTAAAATATTGTAAATTGAAATGGGATGTAAGGAGTCAAATTGCTCCTTAATGTTTTACACATGACTGGAACACACTGAACGAAACAAGACAACGGGTAAACCTACAACAACTTAAAACCAACTCAACTCTATGTAGACAAATACGAGACGATCAACTGTGGTGTCACAGGACACATTCAAGGGAAATACTGACAGAAGTAAAAGCCCCAATGTTGGTGTTTCCCACCGCCCAGGCTCCACATCTGGACTGATCAGAATTCTAGAAAGTTGGTGACAATAGCAGCATTGTAGATCAGGTCTGAGATATAACCCATAGAGGTCTGTGGTCCCATTTGTGGGTGGTGATGGTGGTGGTGGTGTGGGAGGTGGTGTCCTTGGCCCTGAGTCACCTCCCAGTACACCGGCTGAGGGTGGGAAGGGACTACCTGGTCTACAGAGGTGTGGCCTCCGCCTGCAATGCCACCCCCGTACACGGCCTGATGAGCCCCGGATGAAGCAATCGTCTGGGGTTTGAAGTTCCTGAAGGATTGGTGGGAGCGGGCGGAGGCCGAGTGGTGAGGCTGCCTCGTGATGGGCTGAGGGAAGGAACCAGGAAGGAAACCAGGGAGCGCTGGGCCCAGGTGCTGCCGCTGGTGCTGCTGCTCCTCCTCCCAGAGATGAGACTCTGAAGGTTTGGAGGAGCCCAGTGCGGGCTGCTGGTGGAGGGAGGAGGAGGAAGATGGAGGCGATGACATAGTGTTGCTGTAGATCTGGATCCAGTCGGAATACATTTGTGGGACATCCTCACAAGAGTGGTTCTGCTCCGGCCTGAAGATGTCTGCCAAGGCGGCAGAGGTGAGGAAAGCAGAGGTCACAGGACCAGCGGAGGGATCAACAACCCCTCGACCTCCCAGGACTGGCTTGGTGGACTTGGGGAGTCTCCCGGTCTTGATACTCCTGGCTCTTCTGTTTTGGAACCACACCTGTGGAAAATGACAAGCCTTGTTACGTCTCTGCAATTTTAATCACACTTTTGCTGGGCCGCGCTAGGGACGAATATTCAAGCAAATTTGCAGTTACATAACAGCATGAAGGCGTCGAAAAGTAATCAGTCCCCGTCTGCGAGTACACGAGTCCATGCACTGATCCGAAACAGCATAATGTATTTATAAGATTTATCCCAGCAGCGTCCAGCATGGCCCTCATCTGTATGCGACCCGCAGATATGTTACTGCACATAGCCTGTATCCACTGAAACTGTGCAACTTCAAGGACAAACAGCACATATCATCCATACAGGGCTGATAGTCTACAGTTGTTAAAAATTATTATAACAATTTAAATCTGTTACATAATGTTCTGGTATGGTACTTGGGATCAGCCAGTACAAAGAGTTGAGGTATCAGAATGGCAATGGAGGAGGATCAACCTGCACTGGTAGGCCTACAGCTCTACCTGCCTCCCTGCACTGCACATGCACTGTTACCTCAGCTCAGTCTTTCTGAAGCAGAGTGATATGTTGTTGTTTTCCTCACCAGAAATAGCTCGAAATATATGTTCAAACAGGCAATAATTCTACATAGAGGAAGTGAACGCCACGAATAAAACGATGGTAGCAGTAATGATTCTTCTAAGTTTTATGACCTACATAACATCTAATGAAATACAACTCTGACCTGTAAAAAGCAGCTGAACTGTCATGAGACATGTTCTACATGCAGTCTGAGAGCAGCAGACTCACCTGTATCTTGCTCTCGGGCAGGTGTGTGTGCGCCGCCAGCCTCTCTCTCAGGGTGATGTCCGGGTAGGGAGTCACGGCAAAGGCCTGCTCCAGCTCGGACAGCTGCGCTCGGCTGAAGATGGTCCTCTTCCGCTTCCTCTGGCCCTCCATCAGGCCGGCCGCCCTGCCCTCCGGGGAGGACGCTGCGCTCTCAGCTCGGGCTTCCTCTGCGGAAGAACGCAAAAGTTGGAGTGAGACAGTCAACGTAATAAATACGTACAATAATAAAATTGTAGTAAGAGGTAAAGGCAACGTGGTTTGGGGAGGGAAAAAGAAGCACTAACAATTCGATTTGAGCTGATTATTTAAAGCAGACACGCTCCGAACTGTAAGCTGGTCTGTTAAAATAAGACACAGGTTTGTTAATTAAAACTACAGGCTTACTCAAAAATTATTTAAACATTTTCATATTTTTAAAAAAAATATATTTTAAATGTAATGCAGTTTGCTTAGTGTAGTCTAATATATGTACGTTCGATTTTGTTCGATTTTGTTCGATGTTTATTTTGGCTTATTTGCCAATTCTAGCTTCTTTTTTTTCTTTTTTTAAATTTAGACAACAATTTTGTAAATATCCTCTTTTTAATAAGAAATATGTTATGGAATTGACCATCGAATTATTTTCATGCAAAAGAGTTTCATGGAAGTTGGCTCGCTTGTTCTGTTCCTTTTTTTTTTTTTTTTTTTTTTTTTTTTTACACCATTACATATTGATTATCTTCACGAAAACAGAAGATATGCATGTTAACATAAATATATAATTCAGATGCATGTATATTTATCCATATAGAATATAAATTAGTTGAAATCAAAAGACATAATAAGGTAGAAGAATATACAATATAATAATCTCTACTGAACTTACCTTTACAGTGATCCTGTTCTCCAAATAACGCCTTGAAGTCCATCGCATCTTTCTGCTGGTTCTGCCTGAGCAAAGAGAAGTCTGAGTCCATGAACAGAGCCATGACTGCACACACACACACACTGCCCGGCCTCTGAGCAGGAGTGAGCGCTTCTTATATCACATGGGACACCCCGCACCCACCATCCACCACCCCGCACCCACCACCCACCATCCACCACCCACCATCCACCATCCACCCAGCAAATCCAGGTGTTATTCACCTCTGCCTCTAATCCTCAGACTTGTTTTCATAATGCAATACATTATGTGATTATCAACTGTTTTTAAACTGCTCTGCCTGTGTTCATATATATAAAACATTTTACATATGAACATAAACATATGCATGTAAACATAAAAATATAATTCAGATACAAACTTATTTATCCATATGCAAAATAAGTAAAAAGTATTGTTTACATTCATTTTTAGATTAAAAGTGTTATAGTGGCTTTGTTGTTATTGTATTTGCATGTATGTACATGATATTTACCCAGTGAGATAATTATGTTGACCATGTTTGACATCTTTCTTGAGGGATCATCCATATGAATCATAATCTGGATGGGTTATCAGTTCCACTGTTTAACCAGCTATAACGATCCTGCCAAAACTGGAATGTAACTGAGCAAGAAAAGAATAGGTGATCAGGACACATGGATCTACTTCAAAATCAAACCTAACACGCAAAATTACAGCAGCCCGCTAAGGAATGTTTTAAACTGCAGTTCTTTTATTTTAGGAGGTAATGGCCATTTGAGATACTTACAGTATTCATTCATTATCATTGCTTGTCGATTCTCAACTGAGCTGGTGAGTTCAAATGCATTGTAAAGTCTTTCCAATAACCTTGTGGTTACATTTTCTTTCACCGGTGTACATTTCACCAGTTTTCAGTTCCGGAGGTTTTATTGAAATATCTGAATATGTTTTTGTATCACGTGTTTTAACGGAGGTGGAATAGCTTCACACATGCAACACATTTCTCTGTAGGAGCAATTAACATTTCACTTTTCAATATATTAATTGAACTGTATGAAACGGCCATGTTCATCCGTCACATCAACAACATATAAAACATTTTTTTCGTACCATTCTTGTTTGAACAGTCCACCTAATGGACTGTTGTGGTCTTATTACTACACAAGGTGGCGCCATGTGGTTTGAAGATTGGGTTAATATTTTCAAGTAATGCAAAATGTGTCTGTGGAAGTGTTGACAGCGTGACAGGTAGTTGGGAAATCTCAAGGTGACATCAAAAACCCAACCGTCCAATGTTCTGGAATAAGAGCCTTGGTATACAGAACCCTACAGAGCCAGGCTGTGCCAGACCGCCATGATCATAGTCTTTAATGATGGGAGAATTGTTTTAGGTAGTGGGGTTTGTCTTTCTATATGAAGTTATAGTTCACTGTTTAAATCAATTTGTTTACACCTTTGGATATTGTTATACCGGTACCTAGTCTTAGTCTTACATGGTTGTGAATATCTTTCCTTTATAAAGGCTGATTGGTATTCCTCTGTAGGTTTTCCAAGGACATGTTGAAGTTTATGGTCATTACAAAGCAGTAATTGGTCTCCAGTTGTGCAGCAACGACAGGTGTTTTTTGGGTTTAGGTAGCAAATTAAACCTGTGATCGTGGTTTGGGATAAATACCCTTTTTGAATACCAATTCCAAAAAGGCCCATCAATTCCTGACAATTTACTATTTTTCATTTGTTTCAATGCCGTATCAATTTGTGTTGTAGTTAATTCCTCATCCAGCAGGGTTCTGTCTTCCTCATTCTTCCCATTCTGATTTCTCATATTTTGATTGATAAAGGTTGCAGTAAAAAAGACATATTTCATCCTGCATCAACTTTTGCTCTTTTATCATATTGTCTATAAGCTTATTTATTTTGTCTTTGTTTTTCAAGGCCAGGAAAATAAGATGAAGCTTTTTCCCCCTGTTCGATCCCCTTAGCTCTTGATCTCATATAAGCTCCGTTTGCTTTCACGTGATACATCTCATTCAATTTTGAATGTAAGGATTGCAATCTTATGTTGTTTTCTATTGACAATTGTTTGTTATTTACTAGTAAATTAATTTCATCAATCAGTTCCTTTTTTTGGTTTCCTTTGTAATGAAATGATTTCACCTGTGCCAAACACTGTCTGCTTCACCTTAAACCAACTCCATTTGTTTATGTTAGACGAATCTTGAATTTTGACCTCAGTGATGAGAACTTTGACTTGTTCATCAAAACTATTATCAAACTTCCAAATGTAAGCAGAGGTCTGAGGTTTTTTATACATTAATAAGGACAGTCTAATCATACAGTGATCTGTGAGCAGAGATACTGAGATTTCGCAGGCTGAAATATTATTGCATAGTCTATAGGAGATAAGCCAATAGTCCAGTCTTGAACATTTCCTGCAGATTGTATCAGTGTATGTTGAATACAGTTTGGGTTAGATGTTCTCCAATAGTCATATATAATCAATAGCCTATGAGGTCATCTGTCTTACCATGGATAAAATGTTATATTAAAGTCTCCTCTGATGATCTCTCTGTCTGAGGTTTAGGTTAATTTCCAGAGTGAGTCTCTTGTAAAAAAAAAAACAAAAAAAAAAAACAGAAAAAGAAACATACATAGGTTATATATAAAACAAGTGCTTGAAGTTCTTCTCCATCACACGTCTCTTCAAGAGCTGACAAGTTGTAGTTGTTGTCTGGTATCTTTAGGTGGGACGCATAACCCATTCACTCAGCGTTAGCCTTTTTTTCACATTGGAGGGAGCAGGGAGCTGTTTGGGATGTATAGTTTCAAAGTCCAACTTACATCGGTTTAAGTTCACTTTCACACACCTCTGTCGGCTTTTAACGCTGAAATAGTGCTTTCTAGGACACACATATAAAGACTATTATAAGTTGGGCTGTTTACGGTGGCATCTTGGTTCTCTCCTCATGCAACACCAACGTCTATGGTGAGCAGAAACAAAATTCCTTGAGCAGAAATGGATAAAGAAAAGTGTCTATTGCATTTTAAGTTAAGCTTCAAAGCCCTGCTGCATGGTTCTCTCCACAGGAACGAAGCTAAATGCATTAACTGTCGATGTGAATGCCAAAAGCAGACCACAGTGGATAGTTTTCATCTGAGACACCTGGACACCTCTACATGCAACAAACTCTCAACAGCTTGCAGGCTGATTAACATTGCTCAGTTAACCTTTAGAAGCATAAAGTTGGGCTTTGCCATGTTTTGCTTTTAGCATGTTTTTTGAGCATGCAGTACCTTTGAAGTTATTCTGGAGAATGTTCTAGACAGTATTTGTCATTGGTTTGGATGTTGCAATATTAATAAACACACATTAGATTAGAAAAATTGACCAGATACTGAAGTTGAACATTGAGATGTAGCGTTAAGTAAGTCCCACAGTCCCACACTCACAATGAGTCTCTTTGGTACCCAGTAAAGCAGTAAGGACACAATATCCACATATAGGTGCCAAACAATACAATTTATTTCGTATCTCAACATCATCTCAATAACACAATATCACAGCATATGTGGAGGTACATATCAGTCAGCTGCTTTTAACAAACACATCTTTGTATTTTCCATAATATCCAGTCAGATATTCTGCCACACTCTGTGCTCTGTTTCATCACAAATTAAATGACGTATTCAGTGGCATTTGTGAAACAAACATCCTCTCCATTGTTGCAAGATTCCAGGTTAATTGGGACACTCACTGTCAAACAGGTGTGATGATAATAAAGATTTGTACAACAAAGCAATAGTTGCGCTCTCCATTCAATATATCTCAACTACACATAGACATACCCACGCATGCACACACACACACACACACACACATAAAAAACTACTGCTGATAAACCAACCCTGACATTCGTGTGTAAATTCATCTTCTTCATTACAGCTGACATCACACAGTGTTCTCCCAATCAGTCACTGTCCACTGTGTATCTGTGAACTGAGCTGTTAGCAGTTTTCCCGCAGCATGTGAACCAATGGTGACCACTCCACCACTAGGGAGCAGTCTAGTCTTTTCAGAGTTGCTCCCATGCCAGCTCTGGATCACAATCAGCTCATGTCGGGCACAAAGAATGAAGAAGAGGATGAGTCTGGAGGGAGAACCATGCAACAGAAGAGATCCTCTGCATTTGAGCTTCACTCAAACTTGCGCAGGTGGTTGTAGAGGGACTGGACGTAGGTGAAGACACACATAGGGTCTGGTTTACGACCCATGATCATCATATCGTCCACCTCGATGAGGCGGTCGCAGCCTGCCTTCAGCCTGGAGACACGGACAAGGAGAAACACAAGTCAGAGCAGAACAAGCATCTGCTGTCATGACACCAAACTAAAGAGCTGCGAGGCTCCTGAACTCATCCTCAACACTCCAACGCAAAGAGGTTTTTCCTCTGTAGCATAAAGGGACATTTGTACATCAGTACATTTGCTCAAGTACTGCAATTGAGCTACTTTTATTGAGTATTTTAATTTTCTGCTATTTTATACTTCCACTCCACTACAGTTTGAATATTGACCTTTTAACTCCACTATATTAATGTAATATCTTTAGTTACTTTGCAGACTGCATGCTGCATCCAAGCCAAAATGCTGCAATTTTAAATGAATCTATTCTATTGGCATTAGAATAAAATGAATAAATAAAAACTGATTCCGATAATCAGAAAAACACTGAATACCAGATCTGATATTCAGTGTTTTTGTTGAATCATTACAATATATTATGATACATGTAAATATATGTTTGATTTATTTTTACATGTACTATATACATGAGTATATTTATTGCAAGAACATTACTTTTGATACTTCAGTACATTTAATAATAGACTTTTACTGAAGTACTATTCATATGGGGACTTTCATGTTTACCAAAGTGATATTTTAACATGATGTCTTTACTTTTTCTCAAGAATGACTTTTGATGACTTTTTACACTCACAACACTGCTGCCATAACCCAACCAAAGCAGGAAAAATTGAAAAATTGAGATTTGAAAAATCAGAATTAACATTTATTAAGGACAGTGAAACAGCATACATGCACACATGTGTAGAAGTTCATAAAAAATGTTTCAGCTGAATCAGTTGAAGGCTTCTTTAGTCTATTAATTGCTCTGCAAAATGTCCAGAGATGTAATCACATTTCCTGAGAATTGCTGGTTTTCTCACACCAGCTGTCCAAAATGCAAAAATATTCAGTTTGCAAGAGATGGCAAACCATCACTTTAGAGACGCTGGAATCAGAGATTGTTTCATCATTTTTGATTATTGAAATGATTAATTTTCAGTTGATTCTTGTTGACTAACCATTCCATATCAATGTGATGTAGGAGGTAAACACAATGGCAGAAATGTATCAAGAAAACAATGACGAACAGCCAATACCAGCCTGGTATATCAATCTAACCCTTCTAAAGCCATAATCTGCATCTAATACAGTGCATGCATAGTTCTGATGAAAACACTGACTTTACCCTCCAATAAACATGCCTTGAGGGGCCAAAGAACAACACTACGCTTGCAATAATTCATATACACTGATGCGTGATCTCTTTAAGAGGTCAAGTCTAAAGCTGACTCTGTATATGAAGGATTGATTCTGTGACCAAGTGAAGATTGTTTTTCATTCAAATCAGCTTAATTCTGCAGCAGCGTCAGTCAAAGAAAAACACATTCTTAAAGAGAGTGCCAGTCTTTAAGCCCTGATAGAGAGTATGTTCAGAGCCATGCTGCAGGCCTGTATCAGTATGCTCTATAGTGCTCAGCCCGTATCGACGCTATCAGTCTGTGGAAACAATAAGCCATGCTCTGTAAAGCCATGGGGCCCTATTCAAACGATCTCTGGTGCACAGACTAAAGCACATGCATGCACAACCAATCAGAGCATTATCTCCCATTCCTTTGAAGAGCCAATGCACCAGGACCTGGCTCATTGCTGAGGGACAGTAATATGGTCCCCCTCTGCTGTTCCTCTGTCCCAGTCGTTTCACAATCATCTGTACTATCAGATGATGACTACGTATGAGAAAATACAATGATATTAAGTGAGGAGGAAGAGGTACCCTGCTGCGTGTCCCACTGTGTGTAATAGCGAAGCATGGACCATGCGGGATGGGTGTTACGGCTCCAACCGTATTTTGTAGTTGTGTTGCTGTTATTAATTTGTGTGTTTATGTTTCAAGCCGAGTGAGAGCTCCTGTGTACTCATCAGGTTCGGCACCGCATTGGCCAAGAGCAACTGACGTGGCAGCTGGGGATTGGCTGTTGCTGGAGCGTGGGGATATTTTAGACAGTTCCCCGGAGCATCCTCCTCGCTCAGGCTTTACTTATGTTTGTGCTTTATCAATTCGTGTTCCTTGAGAGCTAGAGAGTATGTTCAGCTAGAGTGTGTGTGTGTGTGTGTGTGTGCATCTGCTCTGTGTGATCATTTTCATTATCATCAGCACGAGGAATACAGGGTACACTTAATAGATTTTTCAATTACCGATCTCACTGACAGCATCGGTTAGTATTCCATATTAAATGTTGTTCTGTGTTCTTCTACACATCAAAATGTCTCGCACACAGTCCACATTCGTACAGTAAAATAGTCGCTGATTACATGTGCAACAATATTTGTTACCGTGACATTACTGTACGCATGGAAAGTGTATGCAATTTGCCTGTGAAGATGCACCTTGTCTGAATAATTTACCCTTTAAATAGCAGGAAGAACTCTGCACCATTGACTTTACACCAGCTTTCTGCTGATCTAATGTGCAGTTGCTTTCTGCTGCTTATACATAGCAGTGTGTGGCACCTCACTATAACATCATGGGAGCACAGATGGGAGCGAGTGCATTTGCTATTCACACAATGTGGGTGCCGGGCATGAACATGACAACTGTGTCCGTCTGAAACTAGCAGCAACACTTGCACTGTGCTGTGAACCGCTTTGTGCCAGATGCATGATAGAGCCCATGGAGTCAGTCTTTCACCAAACATAAAACGAAAGAGCCTGGTGAAATAAACATGATAGGCAGGAATATCATAATATAAACGTAGGGCTACAATGAAAACATATTAAGAGACATTCAGCCCCATAAAAGTCAAGAATTGCATTGTTGAATTGTTGAAAGGCCAATAAATACTTTCAGGCCAATCCAGCAAAACTCAGAAACCACAACCGACTCCGTGCTAACAAATAAGTCTTTCTGCTGTTGCATGACGAGAGCAACAGCTTAAATGAGCACTGATTTCTTTCAGCACAATTCATGTTGTGGCTTTAAAAGAATCAACTCAACTTTAAGGGTAATATGCTTATTGGCTCTCTTTCCAAGAGTAGATTGATACCTCTCTCATGTCCATGCATTACATTTTGAGCTGGAGTCTGGATGTGACTAACTAAGCTTAATGGATGCAGGGAGACACAGCTGCTTTCTCCAAAATTAAAAAAAAAATAGCCTGTCAGTGTAAACCATCTGTCTAATCCATACACAAACAACTATGTTTAAATACAATGTTTTTTTGATTTTTTTTTTTTACTTGTCACAAGTATTTTAAGAAAAACATCATCCATTATTTATCCATCTGTCTGGAAATTCTGTACTAGATCTCTTGCAACAATGTGGGTGGCCAGAGAGGTTTCACTATAGGATTCTGTGCGGGCATCAATAGTACCAAACCGTGCAGCCTCACTGTGGCAACATGAATGTGGGAGTACATTTCTTTATTTATACTTGATTTTTCCATCCCTCAGTATGTAATTCAACAAACCATTTACTACATAGTATATTTTGACTTTGGGAAAACCTGAACACAGGTTTATCGTTAGGCTTATGAATGTTGCATGGAATCATGGGAGTTGTTGTCCTCATTGTTAAACAACCACCATGGCTGAAAATCTATGTATGTAACAGAGCCATCAATGTTCATGGACGAGGTAATGTTCTGAAGTTTTTTTCACATTATGTGACTCTACTATAAGTTACGAAGGAGTAGCCAGCCAAAAAAAAAGAAAATCCGGCACAAGGGGAAAAAAGCAGGCCAAAAAAAAAATCCGTCACAAGAAAAAAAAAGAAAAAAGTCAGGCAAAAAAAAAAAAAAAAAGTCAGGCATAAAAATAAATTAATTTAGAAAATATCAAAATACTGTAGTCGATGGCCATGGCTGCCTCTACAGACTCGTTGATTAAGCGGTACTTCAGAATCGGCTATAATAATAAGGAAATTCTCTCTCTTTTGGCTTATAAACACGGTGTGGTTATAAGTATTAGGACGCTAAAGAGACTGTGTCGAAACTTGGTCTGTTCAGGAGGATAAGCCATACAAACTTGGAGGAGGTGGCCGTATTCATATAAAATGAAATAGCTGGAATGGGGCAGATGGTTGCACCTGCATGCGATTCAGAGAGAGTATGTTGTATCACAAGATACAATAAGGCAACTGATCAAGTTGTTTGATCCTGTCGGTGTGGAGCTCAGACAGACACGGCGTCTGAGAAGCAGACACTCCCGCACCTTCAGAAAATCACCTTCACACTCCACAGACGTCTGGCCGGCTGCTGTCATGGAGGCGTCAGTCGCTTTGTTGTGGTACACGGTCAAGTTTCTGCAGTTTTTTTTTTTTTTCGACTGCCTTTTTTTTTTTCTTGTGCCGGATTTTTTTTTTTGCCTGACTTATTTTTTTTTTTTTTTTTGCCTGACTTTTTTTTCCTTGTGCCGGATTTTTTTTTTTTTTTTTGCTTGGCTTTTTTTTTTTTTTTGGGCTGGCACTAATACTGCTTTGTAATAAGTTGAAGAGACAGGCAACGAAATGAAACACACATCGCCTTGATAAAAAATTAAGGATTCCTCTGGGTTTGTATATTGTTAGAAACATTTAAGATATTATATAGTTAATTTAGCTCTTTGTTGCTTTTTTTAGTCTTTGCTCGATGGTTTCCCAGGCCAATGTCAGTTGTACGTAGCAGGATGTTGTTATAATGTGTATCAACAATGTGATAACTTAGGCACGAATACAAACTGTGACACTACCATTAGTTCTTCTGAGCTGTGAAGGACTTCACTGAGCCCTGTAAATTCGACACACTAAAGTCACTCGATTAGAGACTTGTCTAATAGTGAACAACAACGTTCTCAACCAATCAATCAATCGATCAATCTACGATGGAGTTGCTAAGTTGGTCACTGAATGCTATGGACAGAGTGTTCTCAACACGGCGTGCGGGTTCTGGTGAACCGACATGCCCGGACGGGACCTTCATGTCGGGCTACGTTATGGATGCTTGGGGAAAGTGGAAAGTCATCTGCCTTTCCGCACTGGATGTGGAGGATGTCGAGGACGTGTACATCTTCACGTTCATGATAATTGGAATGATCGTTCTGGGATTCGGAATCCTTATGCAATATCAGAAAATGAGAAAGATCGCTACTGAGCAGACCAGTGCGCGGGCGGACATCGCCAACACTCGGAGTGCTGTGGTCGGGATGCGCTCTGACATCTCCGCAACCCGTGAGTTCGTGGCACTGATGCGAGTTGATGTAGCAACTAATCGGGAGGATATGGCGAAGTTAGCTGCGGCGAAAGCTGCAGATGAGATGGATGATTAATATAAAAATGGCACAAAAAAAAAAAAAAATATATATAAATAAATAAATAAATAAGTGGCCCACACACCATCCCACCAAATAGTAAATACACTGGACTTTTGCTCTCTGTCGATTGGACCATCATTCTGACCTTGTGACATGCCTGGCTATAAGATGAGACTGTTGTTACTCATGACGGACTAATATGGACACATGTGCAGACACACACGTAACTGTCTAGAGTTGAATTCTGCTCTGTATGCTACTGCTGCAATATGTTTTGTCAAATGTCATAGTAAAAGAAATTATTAGGTGAAAATGTAAATTACAAAAGGTAACAAAAGATTTGGATGAAGATTTTATCCTATGGGTAATGGGGGCGGGACTTGATAAGCTTTGGCTTCTCCCGCTTTTCCCTTTCGGCCATGTCTATGTGTATTACATTATTTGAACAATGATGTAACGTGATGATGATGATTTGACATGCCCGAAATAAAGTTATGATGATGATGATATGGTCTGTTCTAAAAACAATCCAATCTTGACCACTCACACACTATTCACTGCCCTGTTTCTTAAAGGAGCCACGCTGCTTTTAGAACCGTATTGGAGGATGAAGACTACAGTCATACTGTAAGGCTCATCTACTTTGTCAGGAAATAACAAGAATATAGAAATATCATAAAATTTGTCGAAATACACTGGAGGCTTTGAAAGTCATATGGACGATATTTCTATGTAGACAAATATATATTTTTTTAATTAGGCATCTACAGAGCTTGCAGAAATGTGCAGAAGGTATTCCAGGTCCAAACTGATGATGTGTAAAATTTCTGACAGTTGGTTCCAGCTTCTGTCAGCCAATAGCATGACACCACTTGTATCATGTGGCATTAGTCTTTCGTTGCCAGTTTCTGGAAACCTAAAAATGACTGAGTTCTGCTAGCCAGCATTACCTTGAAAGAATTAGCAATGTTTATGTTAACTAGCATCAGCAATGTTAACTTCAGCTAGCTAGCATTAGCAACATAAGCTAGTGCAGCAAACGGAACCAGTAAGGGGGCAGATGATTCGAACAACAGCGCTGTTGTGGCGTAAATGCGACTGGAGGAGTAATGCCACTGGTGGTGGAATGTTATTAATAACATCTTTAACACACAAACATAAGATTGGTACCGGTCTTCTCATATCAGTCACAGAGTCACAGAGTTAGACAAAATAAGTGCTTCTCCAATAAATCTAAAGTCAATACATTGTTACTGTGACCAGCAGGTAGATGTTTTGCCACATCAGTATGAAGCCATTTTGCTCTGATCTGACAATGATATGGATCAAACCCTCTTAATACGCATGATCAATTCTACAATAAATCTGTAATTGATCAAAACCCATTATACTCATCGTATCAGGGACAAAGAGACACAAGAATTCCAAAAAACTGCCTTGTCTTCATATTCTAGTATCACTCACTCTGCAGTCCTAAAGGCCAGTTCAAAGTTGTCTTTGCGGTGGGCGGGCAGCAGAGAGTTGTAGTCGAACTCGGTGGGGAAGAATGAGTGCACCAGAGCGCAGAAAGCCATCCCATCACTCCAGCTGGACGAGAAGTTCTGGATGTCAATGTTCTACAGAGAAACAGAGAAGAAGAACATTTGGTGATGATGTGGCAAGTGTGTATGTGCGTACCAGTCCCTGTGTCACTCCAGTCGGTTTGCTTGCCTGGAAGACAGCAGTAAAAGCTAGAAGATTGAAGGATGTTTAAGAACATGACTTTTAAAAAGTCATAAGGCCATCCCCTCATTGACTGCGTAGCTCATAATGATGATGGATAAAACAGACTCCCCTCTCCTCTTGCCTTTGGTCTGTTACATGCTTTTGAACTCATGTCATTTCAAGGCTGTCCTTTATTAGTCTGGAGTTTGCGCTGAATGAAATGCAACATGTCAAGTCATCAGATGAAAATCTGTCGTGTGTGTGTGTGTGTGTGTGTGTGTGTGTGTGTGTGTGTGTGTGTGTGAATGGTTGCCCGCTTTTAATAAGAGTCTTGGCTTTGTCTGGCTTGACTATAACCAAAGCCACATGGAGCAGCTGGCACAGGCTGTTGCGGGGAAAAAGGTTACCAGTGTGCAGCAATGTTCTCAACCATGACTCGAATGAACTTAATCCTGCACCCTCAACACAACGCACATACACACACACACCTTTATTCACAATAGCACTCACTTCCATATGCCTATATGGCTGAGAGGTAGATGTTAAACACATTTACGCTAGACTGTGTGCTGACAGGTTAAAGCTATAAGAAAGATAGACGGGGGTTGGGCTCATTTAAAACTTTTTTGTAAAGCTTTAAACTTAATTGTAAAATACAATTAAAAAGGTGTTGGAGCTTTGTTGAGCACATTTCTGACAAATTGTGTAAATATTTATTTTCCACCGGCCATTTGAAATCTTACTGAATGCTTTTCTTACATTGGCTAACTCTGGAGCGGCTACAGTAATACAAGTGATATAAGCGTGCCTTGTTCTTGTTAAAAGAATACATTCTGGGAAACCAGCTAACTCACTTTCTTTCCAATAGTTACATTGTAGATTATAATGATACCACTCTCATGTCCAGTGAGTAAGGACCTGGGCCCGAGAGACAATTGGCCTAGCTTAGCATATGTGCTTGAAGAAACTCGAACAGCTAGCCTCGAAGTTATAAATCTGCTTACAAACAACTCTGAAAAATACAAAATGTAAACAAAAACACGAGTGGTTTCAGGGACAGTATGGCTATATGGTTTAGCTATTTCAGTGCTGTCACAATATCGGATTTTCGCGCTTATTCTCATCTGTCGTGTCCTCCGAGCATGATTTTGCATGGCAGGTATAGCCACACACTGTGCTAGTAGCCATCTACCTAGCTACTGACAGCGTCTTCTTCTTTTCCTTTTTATGCCAACTAAATTGCTTAAAGAAGCTCCACCTTTACTTAGCACTTCTATACCTGACATGATCAATCTGTCCCTATTAACACGATATGCACCACAGTCCTTCAAAGTAGCTGTAATTAAACTGCTTCTTCAAAAGCCGACACTTGATCTAGAGGGTTTGGCCAACTATAGACCCATATCTAACCTTATTGAGAAAACAGTTGCCAATCAGCTGTGTGACTTTCTACATAACAACAGTTCATATGAGGTTTTAAAGTGCATCATAGCACTGAAAAAAACGCTGGTTAAATTTGCAAATTACCTCTTAATCGCATCTGACGAAGGTCTTGTCTCTGTGCTAGTCTTATTAGATCTTACTACAGCTTTTGAAACCATTAACCATCACATCCTATTACAAAGACTAGAACATATAATTGGCATTAAAGGAAATGCACTGAGCTGGTTCAAGTCCTATTTATCAGACCAATCTCTGTTAGTATTGTTTGTAAACAATGAATCCTACCTTGCCGTAGTTAGTCATAGTGTTCCACAAGGTTCTGTGCTCGGATCAATACAATTCACTTTATATATGTGCTTTCTTTAGGGTTTATCACTAGAAGATACCCACTAAACTTTCACCGTTATGCAGATGATACACAGTTATACTTATCCATTAAGCCAGATGACACTCAAGCTAAACTTCAGGCATGTATTAAGGACATACAAACCTGGATGACCTGCAATTTTCTGCTTTTAAACTCAGACAAAACATATTATTGTTATTGTGCTGGGCCCTAAACGTCTCAGTAAAACATTATCTAATCTCAGATATAGCTACTCTGAATGTCATTACTCTGGCCTCTAGCACAACAGTGACGAATCTGGAAGTTATCTTACATCAGGATTCGTCCTTTAACTCCCACATAAAACACATTTCAAGGACTGACTTATTCCACCTACGTAACACTGCAAAAATCAAGAACATCCTGTCTCAAGAAGATGCAGAGAACTCCACACTTTTGTCACCTCAAGGCTGGATTATTGTAATTCCCTTATATCAGGCCACCCCAATAACTCTGTAAAGACCCTCGAGCTGATCCAGCTCCTGCGCACATACTGACGAGAGCTCATATGAGAAAACATATTTCTTCCGTATTAGCCTCTCTACAATAGCCTCCTGTAAAATCCAGAATTTAATTTAAAATCATGCAATAGACAACTTTTCTGCATTAATGTATAATTCTGAGTTAAATACTGATTGTAATGGCTGTAGAAGAATGACACAGTCCGCTTTTATACACTTTCATAATATTACTTGGCCTGATTTTACAAGGAAAAAGGTTAAAATAAAAAATAAAGGTTGAAATACAGCACAAACAAAGCATGTCTGCCATGCGCAACCAAACCAGGAGGAGGCATTGTTTTTCCCTGGTTTCCCCAGGTAACAGTGGAACAGTAAAAAAACTGTAGAAACTTGTGTTTTACTCTGCCGTTTCTTAGCACTGAGGTTGGGATTTCTAGGAGGAATTGGGATTTGTACGGCTGTTTTTTGCTTGGGACAGTAGCCAAGCTGTAAGAGGTGGCCATGTGGCTGTCTTTGCAACAGCAGCAACAACCGTTACACCACAGGGAAACACTGGAGGGGGGGGGGGGGATGAAAAGTCCTCCTTCCACTTTGAATAAATAAATCAACATAAAAAAGACAAAAGTTATATTATTTTGGCATGATGTTGCAGTTGTAAGCCAGGAAGTCAGCTGATGTGGTGTGTTCATATGCTGGTAGAAAGTTTGGTTATCTAGGACTTAAGCTTGAGGAACAACAGTGCATTCCCAGGCAGTCAGTCCCAACAGACTACCAGCTGGAAAACATTATGAAAAGGATAACGTGAATTTATGAGCTTCTTGCATTTACTTTGCTGCTGCTGATCTGCTGCCAACTTGAAAGCTCAGATGTTAAAGCTTTCCCAAGAGAACATGAACGCAGCACCAGCTTCCATTACATTGTGCGCAATAATTAAATCATTTCCACAAAAAACATACCCAGATACACAGGGTTACCAATCTTAAAGAAGTATTTGTCAGTTAATTGTCATGCCGGACTCAACTGATGTCAATGATTGTCTGGCTAGAAGACAAATATCTTAAAACATGTAATCAGCTATGATCTGCTTTGGAAAATTGTCAGCAGTAATGTCACATTTGTGCAGTTTGTAACAAATGGGATGAAACAAGCATACTTAATTGCATTTAAAAGCTTTGAACTTGTGTGGAGTCTGATAGCATCTGACCAAATGTTAGAAAATATGCTGAATGTGAATTTGAATATTTTTGGGACGCAATAAATGAGATGGTTGTGTCTGCACATTTATAATTGGTGTTTTACCTGGTAGCCTATGGTCTTAGAGCGGCACCACTCAAGCAGGATCTGTTTGATGCTGCTGGCACTGGACACCCCGAAACTCTGAGACCTTTTCAGTTTGGGTTTAGAGTCCACTGGTTTAGGGCGACTGTACATAAGCAGGGAAAGGGTATACAAGAGTGTTTCAGTGTTTTGGAAACAACTTCAATGCTCATGTCACCCAAATGCAATGGTAAACAGCCTTTACCTGTTGCCCGTTTCTGAGTCCAGTCTTTCAAAGATGGATCGACGAGCCTGAGCGCCAATGTTACGTGGCAGAGTCTGTGACCTCACTAGCTCTCGCCTCCTCTCTCCCACCTGCCCGAAGGATCTGTCACTATCTCTGCAGGATGCGAGCACAGAAGAGCATGGAGTGATGTCTATGCAAAACATCTCTTAGCTATCCTTAAAGATGCCACCTTTCACTCACCCATCATGCTGCAGCAGCCCTGAGTAGGTGACCGACTTAGCTGGAGCTGAATTTGCTTTCTCTGTAAAACACGGTCATTATAAAACAAATCTGTAATGTGCAGTGTCTCAACAGGATAGCATGTGTGTCTGAAAGCATGGCTCACCTTGAAGGTGGGGAGATCCCAGAGCTCTGATAGGTGTAGGAGTCCATGTAGAAGATACTAAAAGCAACAAGAACAAGGAAATTGAATGTTGTAAATAAATCATCCTACATTCATGTCATGAAAATAATAACAACAACAACAACAACAACAACAACAACAACAACAACGACAACAACAACAGAGAGGTCTATTGAGACGTAGCACCATCAGTCACCTGGTTGAACTGAAGACTCCTCAATTGGTTGTGTCTGCTTGGTGCTAGCAGCTGATTGGCCAGTAGGTGAGGCACCAGAGATTGGAGAGGAGCAAGAACCAACAGGGCTGCTGGGGGAGTCGGGGCCCTCTGCCATCTTGGTTGTCGCAGTGATGGGGAGGTGTGGCATTCGCATGGCAACGGGGGCTGTGTGCTCGTGTGGCAAGTCATTGAGCAGAGAGATCTTTCCGTGTACCAATCCTGAATGTTCTGTTTGAATGAAAAGATGTGATCACGTTGATGAGAATCCTTATAGGGGATATAAAACGCTCATTTTCAGGTTCACAATTTAATTTTGGGTTACTACTGAAACAGGTTTACATGCTTTAATGATCCAAAAACCCATCAATTTTCTCATACTTTTCCGTCACTGTCTGAAATGCTCGGGTTTTAGCTCCTGTCTGTTTAGGGCCCTCTTCCTGATTACCCAATCTGCTCTGATTGGTCAGCTCACACACGCCTGAGCTAGCACTGCTTCATGTACTGCAACATCAGAGCAGCTCTGCTCAATAAATTCTTACTTACCGCTCTGCTTAAATTATGAAAATATTTGTGTGAGATCACAAAGCCACGGAATTGGACGTGGTCACCACATTGTACAGGATTATCTCAATTTCAAAACAATCATGAAAAACTGAATGTGTATTCAGAAGAGTTAGGTTGGGGCGGGCTGTATTTATAACAAAATAAGGGGGTGTAAGGCTTAATTAGTTAGTTAGGATATAACAGTTATTCAAATTTTCTAGTAAAGAATATATTTCTAGGTATTGCTTAATTAAATAGAAATTATGGATTTGTATGTGTTATTAGTGTACTTATCTTATAACTGTCTTGTTTGCTGTTTAGCAAAGACCATAGTATTTCTATTTTTTGCATAATTTGACACAAATTATGGATTTACATTACATCTTTATTAGATTACTAAGCGTATAACTTTGTATGTTTACTGTTCTGTTTACTTTAACCATATCAATTAAAAAGTACAGCTCATCACATCTCATTAGTGTACTCTAAAATAAAGTGTGACTGGAAAAAGTATAAAGCCAGGATTAATATATGGCACACCAGAGAGAAAAGCAGAGAGGCAGAGAATCAGGGGGAGGTCTACAGGTAGCTCTGCATTATGTTGATCTGTATGCTGATCTTTGGTGTGTTTAAAAGAGTCGGGGGTTAAATTTGTGTTTCGGAACAGTTGGATGGCAATGTAAAGTTTATCCACCACCAGGTTCCATAGAGGGAGTAGATTATAACTATTGCTCAAAATATTAATATTAATATCGCATTTATAAAGGTTAGTATACAAACTGCTGTTATCACACGACCAGCAATATGACACTACAAGTCAGCACAATAACAAATTGAAACCTCCTGCTGATCAGCCAAGAGTTAGTCTATTAACACACATGTAATTCAGGGGAAATAGTTAATTGTAATTTAAGTAAAGCATTAGCAAAATCTGAATGCATTCAGCAACGGAACTGTAACATGTACAGAAACCAAAAACAACGACTTTATAGTCAAACCTTTATTTGCCTAGCTAAAGCCAAAGAACAGACAACAACAAAACACAAACTAGATCATGGTAAAAAGACTTTACTCAAAGACAAAGAGGTTTGGGGGTTGAACCAGGTGTAAACGGAGCCGTGTTCAGCCACACAATAGAGGTGGGTTAGGGTTAGGTTAACATAAATGGAGGAACCATAAAACAGACTGTGCCTGCATTGTTCAAAGCTGAGAGTACTGATGGTAACAGAAAAAAAACAGGAAATGAAAGTTTGGACTAATTGTTCTGTTATCATAGCCTACACTTATTAAAACTGTAAACATTCAACATTATTCACCACTGGAAAGTTTCTTATACCTGACAAGACTGCAGGGAAAGCAGGAGACGTTATTTTTGACTAGAATGCAGAGGGAGGAGGCGTCTGGCAACCCTTCTGTGGGTCTTTGCTGGTATGTAGACCTGCATCTCTCTCTCTTTCTGTTTCACGCACTCATTGTTTCTTAAAGCAAATGGTACAAACGTATCATTTGTTTATCTATTTGATCAACTTAATTACGTGCATACTTCTACTACTATCACTAACACTATTGTTGTTGCTTAGCAAACAAGCGAACACCTCCAAGACCTTGAAAGTGCAGCAGGTGCATCAGTTATGACTTTATTGGCTGAACGCCAGAAGTATCACCCATAATCCCTCCCCCACTGACCTCCACAGGAAACGGATAACATCCAAGTCTTTCAAAGTTCATTCCTTAAGTTCGTAACACAGGCTCTCAGTCAAAGACTTGTAGTCTTAACCTTGCCTAACCATAATCTGATTGCATCATCTGGGTTATTTTTCCAAACTTTGTAAAACTCCCCCAGAGTTATGTAAGACATTATTCAACTATTTTCATAGCAGTACTCCCCATGACTTGTAAACTGATCTCAGTGTGTAAAAACACCGGAGTCACCCTTTACAACCTTATTTTTCAGGGCTACTATGACTGCGAAACAACCTTGAAGCAGGCTGTAGAACAGTGGTGGTGTAGTTACCTGCGGGAGCAGCGTGTCCATTCTCCTGGCCAGCATGTGCCGGGGTGGGGTCCACCTCTATTGGCTCCTCTCTCTCAATGCTCTGAAACACATTGAACTGTATAGTTAAATCAACACACTAGCACCCTTTATTACTTTTAAAGGAGCATGAAGTCATATTTGACCTTCACTGGTGACCAGCAGGAGAGCTGTTGATGGAGTATTTCTACTTACAAGACAGTCCAAGCTGGAAAATGAGCTTTAAAACAGAAATATAAGTACCTGGTGAATTAATCATTCTGGTATTGATTAGTTGTATTGACTGACGGTATTGTTTGTTCTTATTGCCATTCTGAACTTGTGCAAGTTCTTGTTTGGAGTCATTCATAAACCAACATGTGTTTGGATAGCAGAAAGTCAGGGCATCATGTTCTCCTTGTTTTAACAGAAAAAGAAATCCAGATGTCCGGAGCTCATTGAGTCATTGTTGGACCATTTTAAGTTTTGGACTTTCCTCCAACATATGGACTTTTTTGACATGACTTCAGACAAAACAAAACAAATCGGCAAAGCTTGACATGACTCGACACACTTCAAAGTTGGCCGGTGTGTGTGGATAAATGAGCTGTCTGACGTAGCCGTCAGAGGCACCGGGTCTTCTGTTCTGTGTGTCTGCCTCCCCTCCTTTGATAAGACTTGAGTGGTCTTTGTTTTAAATCAGGCACTACTGTCCCGAGACACCCAGTGACGGGAAGGCTGCCCAAATCTGGCAGCGTGACTCCTAAAATGATTGAGCTCAAATTTTAATGTCAAACATCTTAAAAATCTTTCGGCTTGTATTTCAAAGGCTATGTGGCCCTGTATTTTTCCTGTCTCTGTGATCAGTGCAGACAACTCTCCAAACACAATCAGCCACATGGAAACAGCTATTCATTCTCCTGAGAAGATACTTCTATCTCAAGCTCTCACCCGCATGGTGCTGCTGACCCACATAGGTTGTGGGTCAAGCTGTCACTTTCCATGTGGCCCTGTCAAACAGACAGATGGAAATTGTTGTGTTGATATTTGGCCTCGCAACACGAGTCCGGTCAATAGTGCAGCGCTGATAGCTGTGCACGTTTTCTCAAGGTCAGTATCAGACCACATGTCTCAATGTATCTGTGTTGGTCTGACAGACCCTGAAACAGGCTTTGAGGAGACGTAACGCACCCTCAGGCAGTCATTTTGGAGATCCTCAGCTCTTTGGCAACAGATAACTTGAACAGCTGGTTGTGTTTAACACTTGGCTCTCACACAGGAATGAAACAGACAAGGCTGATTTCTGTGCTGTGTTTGACCGCGAACCTTATTTCACCGCTGATGCATCTGATGCATCAATTCTTTGTTTAGATAACGTCACCATGTTTGGAAGAAGAACCGCAGCATCTGGTCCGCTTGTCCCTGCTGTCAGAAACCCGTAAATGAAAGGATAGAGACGAGACCACATGGACAAACAAACAGAACTAATCACATTAATGTGCAGTCAGTTGAAAGTGAACCAAGTTAGTTACCTAAACCTTTTTAACACCGTTGATTCTGTGGGAAATATCTCTTTGGCTGCTAAATGCTCAACACCAGGTGATCACTGTCTTTGACTGCAGATTGGTGCTGTGGTGGCACACAATGGGTTTATCAGAGCTTATTCCCTGAAACCAGCTGCCTGCTGCTGCGGGAAATTATACTGATTAGAGCAGTGAGACCAAGACAGTAACGCAATGAATGTCTTGCAGCTTGTGTGTTACAGGCACCATCTGTGGTGTTCAGATGATGGTGTACTGAAAGACTATACTCAGTCTGTACTGGATCTGGGCACATGCTTCTGGCCCCCTTGCCCCCCGGCAGAGGGGAAAAGATAATCATCTTCCAACATTAAATAATGTTTTACATATGTTTCAAAAGATTTTACATAATATCGAAAAGAATCTCTGATCCAACGCCTTATTTTCAGTGTATTTCAGTGTGTTTTTTCAATTGTTAAAACTACACAAAACAAGTTGCACTTTTCCCTTACTCCCTTCCAGCCTGGATGAGAATAAGGGAAAAACTGAGGACTTGTGGAGAAAATATCATCATGTATGAAAAGGTGAGGATGGCGCAGAGGGGATTGCTGGTGTATTGCATTATGGGAAATGAGGCCGAAAGCCATCCGTGGTAGTGAGGTAGAAACAGCTGGCGATCCAGCAGGAGGTGGGAGAAATGCAGAATGTCTGGCTCTGAGAAGAGGGCTTTGCAGGCTTAATATCTCAGATCATCAGACGTCCACAGCGGGTCAGAGGGGGAAACCAGCTGCTGAGGCTCCTATAAACTCTCTGGTGTCTCCACGTCTGTTTTGCTGGCAGAACACGCTGGTGCTTTCACCTAACGTGGCACAGCGCTGATGCACACACACACATGCATACACAAACACTTTGGCACCAGAACTTCACGAGCATGCGCACACAAACATCAACTGATATCTGATAGACTTACTCCCAACATGAGGTGCTGATTTGTGGGGATCATCAGCTTTTTATTTTTAAATATAGATGTCAGCAAGAAGCTGTCGGCAATCGTTCAGAAACAATCCTGGCTTTAAATATGCTTCACTCTGCTTTAAAGGTGCAATATGCAATAATTTATGTTAAAAAAACATTCAAAAATGAACTAAATTTATCAATAGAATGTGAAGAAATAACTGTTTTTCATGTTATGTCTTTCTATTGTATTACTCTCAGTATGAATTAGACAGGTGGCTGATTTTTACGTACTGCACCTTTAAAGTTATGTTGAGCTGCTTCCTGGTCTTAACAAAAGTTCAAATATTGCATTTTCATCCCTGCTTTATCATTTTAACCTCTTTCTTGCGGTTCCTTTATGTGCAAAATGTGATAAAAAAAAATAAAAATAAACTTCCTTCACCTCTTTTCTTACTCAATAAAAACAGGACCATTTGAAATCTCTGGTATCATAGGCATGATGCTATGGAGTGCAATGTTCTGCTAGAGGTCAATATTGCTGCCAGCAGCTGCTGCAAAGCAAATATTTATACATTGAGGAGGTGTGGATATGTAAGTCTGCAACAGCAATGAAACATTGTGTAAATACCCAGCTGCTCCAGCGGGACTCAGTGTCCATAGTAACTGCTATCTGCCTCAATTTTGGGAAAACTTTATATTTTTATGCTTTAAAAAAAAAAAAATCAAAATGTTGTGCACTCTCACACAACTGGAAAATATTCTTTATATTAGCATTAGCAGTGAGGTCAGACAGAGTTTTGAGTTAATTCTATCAAAAATAAAAATGTATTAAGAAGTTATTACAAACAACTTATTTATATATTTCCAAGAGATTTTATGATTTTCTCGGATCTCTTAGGCTGAAATCATAGCATGCTAACAATGAAAACAATGAGGCCCAGTGATGCCAGTTGGTCAGTGCAGCACCAGGGTGAGATATCTTGACAAATATTGGATTGATGACAATGAAGTTTAATTCAGACAATCACGTTCCCCACAGAATAGCAGGAAGTAGTTATGACTTAAAAAAACGTTTTATCTCTTTTTGCGAGGCAACTGGTTTAGGGCAATCACATGTTCATGCCAGGTCTCAAGCTATGCGCACTCCCAAACTAGTCCTTTGCCAAGAGTCAACAGGTTGATGAATCCCTGTATCCTTGGAAATTAGCAATCAAATTTAAAGTCAGCTGGTGGCACCTTCTCAAACCCCTATCAGTCAGTAGGAGTCATGTTTCTCTTTATTGGCAGACACGTGTGTGTTAAAGTGTTAGCTGCCTACTGATAAGGCTAAACTTAGCATCATGTCAAGATGATGCTTAAACAGACCTTGCAGAGCTGTTTCAGGATCCCTTGATAGACACATAGGAGGTGTATTTACATTTCTCTTCATCCTAATTTGTCCCTGACTACCGTAAAGTAAATCAGACAAAGTTAAAGCTTGAAGGGAAATGACCAGTTGTTTAGTCTGGGCTGCTGTCAGCAGCTGTCATCCTCTTCTAGCTCTACATAGATGAAGAACAAACTGCAACAAAATCTGCAACATCTCTGTCATTGCAGTCTCATAAAGGAGACACAGAAGTGTTGGGAGACAAAAGCTTGCTTTTCTTTCTTTGCTGACTCCTTGATAGTCTGTCATTGCATCATGAGCAGTGCTGGGTGACCTTACTTTTAAAAGTAACTCATTACATTACAAGATTGTTGCTATAAAGAAGTAACGTGTTACATTACCGCGTTATTCGCTGAGAAAAGTAAAGCGTTCAAGAACTTTACAGTTACCAGAAATTACAGTAAAACCCCTTTGTGACTTCTTGCGCATATCGCTTACATAGTATTGTCCAGACGGTGTGTAGGGATGACAGATGCAATTTAACATTCACGGCTCTTTATTTTGCTAACAATCTGACAGTGAACTGGGCAGAGGCAGACAGTATTAGGCACAGCGGTGTCAATGAAAACCATACAACGCAGGCTCTTATAGGGCTCTCTGATATGCACTTAGCCTCCAGGCACAACTTGATGTTGGTCTTGTCCTTTCTGCCCGAAAATTCAAAATAATGGGAATATTTCCACAAAGTTAATGCTGTCCTCTCTGCCATGTTGCTACATTGAATTAGCTAGCTTGCACGTGTACTGACACAACTGTAGGTTACCGTTCCGCCGGCATGCAGCCGCCTGCTGAGCAGCAGGAGAGTAACAAGAACAGAGCCAAAGCTTCAGGGATTTTATTTAATCTTAGTGCATTCAAAAGGAAAAAAACTGTCATTTTTTCCTATCGCATATTGAATTGCAGAACTAATACGTTACCTTACTCATTACAACAAAAAAGTAATCCAAGTAACAGAATACTTTGTAAAAAGTTAACCCCCAACACTGATCATGAGTGGGGAACTATAGCATGTTGGACGAAATGAGCGAAACAGAGCAGAAATTGTGGAAAAGCCCTCGGTGTGTCTGAGAGCAGAGACAGACGAGGAGGAGGAAAGAAAAGGATGAAGAGGAAGGAAAAGAAGGAGTTTGCCATCTTTACTTGCACTCTCAACTTAATTGCACACATAAAATTCTGACAAAAGGACCACTGACTTGAAATACCATTCAACAAAAAAGATAATCAAAACGTGTTGTAAAAAGCTTTTATGTAACGGGTAAGCTGTTGTTTGTTGTACTGTAATTGTGTAATTAATCTGAAAAATAAATAAATAAATTGTCCCGTTAATTACAATATATTAGCCTGATTCTATGAGATAATGTATCATACTGAAACTTATAACCACTCCTCTTCTGATGTTAACTCAGTGGAAGTTTTGACTTTTAATGCTAACAAAATGTACACCAGAGCATTTGCAAGTACCACAATATTGTTACTTATGAACGATGGGAAAACCTGGGAAACCTGTGTGTTTAAACAGGAGGAGGTGCGAAGGTGCTGGGTGAGCGCCATGTCCTGTGTTTAGTCAGAAGACTTTGTTCAGCTGTCAGAGGCATCTTCATCACTGACACTGTAATAAAGGGCCTTGAAGGGGTGGGGGTGAGGTGTGGATGGGACGTATTTGATGAGGGTACACTGTAGTCTGCTGGGAAACATAGGGTGCCATCATAACAGTGGCCTAGCGCTGTGTTGGCTGCGTGCTCCAACACTGCATTTGATGTCTTTTTATACACAGATATCTAATTTAGGTGACAGAAAATAGGTTATCTGGAAGAGTTGAAAGAATAGTTTCACATTTTGGGAATTTCAATTTATGACTTTCTTCTTGAAAGGTTAAATCAGAAGACTGATACCATTGTCATTTAGGTCACTGAATATGAAGCTAGAGCCAGTTATTTAAATGTAGAGGTTCTGGTAGACAGATTTATTTTCCTGTTGGACAGAGCTCAACAAGCCGTTCATCCAATTCCAGTCTTTATCTTAAATTTTTAGTAATTTCAGTTGAAAACATTGAAAAATTAACACAAATTATCAACTGTGAATAATTACCAGTTTTTACAATACGATGTCTGTGTGTTGTGTTGCTGGGATATCTACTGAAGTTAGCACGCTAACCAGCTAGTCCCAGCCTGTCATGTCCAAAGTTCCTGTGCTGCATGGGAATGTCAGCTATCTAGCTACAGTTAGCAGCAGTTAGCAGTTGCTCTGGTGTTATGCTGCCCCCTATTTGTCATTTGAGTATGAAAATGGCAGGTGGCCAATTTTTACATATTGCACGTTTAAGCTAATAAGCTGTTGGCTCCAGCTCGACATTAAGCTAACCTAGCTCTATCCAAATCATCGCGTCATTTCTAGTTTGTTTAATTCAAACACACAGACCTTTAAATAAGTTGTGGTTTCATCGTGAGCTGTGACTATTTCCAGCTAATGTAAGCTTCCCTCTAGGCTGACAGAGGATTCCTGCTCTGTAATTTCCTCCCGGGAGTCTATAGAGGAATCCTCTCAGAGGAAGAGACATATTCAAACCACCTGTTCTTCATATACAGCTATGCAGCCTGCAATTTCTCTGCTAGAAAAATCGCAGGAAACACCGCATTAGGCAGAGAGTGGAAAATATGACAAGCCTTTGAACTAAGAGGATAAAAACGTAATTGCAGGTGAGCCACTGTACAGGGATTTTCTTTCATAAACACAGCACCACTGACTGTAAGTTACAGTCCTGGCTGCTGGCATGACAATTCACATATGCTTCTCTGCAAACTGCATCTAATGCTTTTGTGATTCTTTTGATGTCTGTAGCAATCTTATGATTATAAAAAGGCATTCAATTTTCTGTTCATGGTAAGAGATACAGACCAGTTCAGTGGATGGTGATGTCAATTGGTCAGTCCTTTTTAAAGCAATAATAATTACTGAATATTTTAATCTCCTTAGATTTTCTAGGGGATTTTCTTAGTTTTGGGCAATCAACATGTAAAATCCTAATGGTGTGTTTGGGGTCCAAAATACATGAGGTCCTCTTTAACAGCTCAAATAACACACTTATCACTGTTTTATCACTAAAAATCTAAAGGTAAGAAATTGACCACCTGTCAAACACATACTTAAAACAATCAGGGGGCAGCATATCATCAGGGCAACTGCTAACCGCTGCTACCTGGAGCTGTCATTAGCTAGTTAGCTCAGTTATCCGTTCATCTAGTGGTCCAGACTGGGCGCTCGGGAGCACCAGGAGAGTGTTGGTGTTTACAGAGGTTTTTGACTGGGACGGGACTGGACTGACTGGTTACCATCATAATGTCAAACATGTTACTTCTTCACAGTCCATTGATAAATGATAAACGATAAACGAAATGATAATAAAATCATTATTCACTCCCTCCTCTGTAACATCCAGTTCCAACATAAGACAACAATAGAGAATTGTCTCGCCTGTCCCCCTCCCTTCCAGTTCTCCTCTCCTCCTCTGTTCCTGGCAGTGAGGCAGAGAAGGGGAGGATGAGGTGGGGGAGTCTGACATGCTGACGATACTGTACAGGTGGTGTGAGTGTAAGAGTATGCGTGTGTTTTTGCTTGTGTGTGCTCCAGTAGTAGCTGTCATGTGGTCTTATCAAAACCAAATCCAAGTTTTTTTCATCAGAGCTGTGTCACAAATTCAATATGATATTATGACATCATTTAGTTGATTAGCATTTTCTGCTAGCAGCAGCTCTAAGAAAGCAGTGGCGCTTAGTCCACCACTTCAGTCCAGAGTAAAATATCTCATCATTCATCAGATCGGCAATCATGATCCCCATACGATGTCTCTTAATAATTTGATGATTAGGACTCCCTCCAGCACCTTCATGAGGTCAACATTTTTAATTTGCAGTGAAATGTCTCAACATGAACTCTATTGATAAATTTGGTCCAGGTAAATTCACGTGCATTTCTATTCTTCTAACTCTTTTCCAGTCCACAGACTACTCAGAGTGCTTTATAACACTTGTCACATTCGCTCACTGTGAAATGTCATACAACTGTCAGACAACTGCCAACTGCTCATCAGGAACAATTTAGAGTTCAGGACACGTCTTGCTTAAGGACACTTCAACATGCAGCTGGGGTAGCTTTGGATTCAAACCAACAACCTTTCTTACCAGACGACCCGTTTTACCTCCAGAGCTACACTACAAATTAACTTTTCATATAGATGCCAGTCCCTGCAGAAATAATGACATTCCCATAAGCCTCAGCTGGACTGTGTTTAGTGCTGGCTAGCCAATGTTAGCATGCTAACTGACTAAGGTGGTGGAAATGTAGGTGTTAACTGCTAAATATTGGCTTGTTAGCATTATCAGTGTAAGCATGCCAACGTTTGCTGTTAATTCACAGCAACACTGTCCTGAAGTTCAGTCTCAGAGCTGCTGGCATGTCCTGAGACTGTCAGTCTTGTTTCTCCTTAACTTATTGAAATGAAAATACATTAGATTTAGATTTAGATTTAAAGTTAACTTAAATGTACAAATATAAAGACCACATCTAATCAAATAATGCTCCAAAATGATCAATAAAAAGTAGTTACAACTGCGTGGTGAGCGGTGAGGGGGTGAATGGAGCACATTGGTGGGCAAGTGGCCCAGAAGTGTCAAACCAATTGCAAGAGCCACTTGGATTGTGGTTGCTTTCGCATTCTGACTCTGGCTTGATGACTGGTGACTGAGTCACTTAAAAGTCAGCAGACATCATGATGATAACCATCTCCATCTGCCCACGTCATGACCTGTATCATGTTTCTACTCAGCCCTGAACCTAGCCTGGCCTGCAGCAAAACAAATAAACACACAGAAGAGATGCAGAGACAGCCTAGCATGAAGCTCTCATCACCCACGAGGAGTGGACACAAGTCTAAAAGTCCAAAAGTAGCTTAGCTGCTAATCACTAACACATTGTACTTATTACTACCCAATTGCTATTTAGGTTACATGCATTTGTGAAGGCTAACAGTTTACTTTGGTCTGGAGGCTCACATGATTTTCACACATGTCAGACTCCATATATGTATATATGTTCACTGTTCTCTTTTCCTTTTTATTTCACACCCTTTAAAAAGTATTCACCCTTAAATGTTTTCCCCATTTATTACTTTTATAAATGGAATCATGTTACAAATAATTTCGCTTTTTTTTCCCAAAAAATTGCAAAAAACTCCTCGTCACCTGCTTCAAATAGACTGACCTAATTCAACAGAGGACCAGTCGACGGGTGCTAGTAGTCTCACAATTAGTGAAATGTAGATCACCTGACTGCAGTGAATGTGTCTCACGTGATTGTGGTATAAAGACACTGAAACGTCCAGTCACTGGTTAATCAGTACAAATATACCATGAGGACAAAAGACTACACCAAGCAACTCTGTGAAAAGGTCACTGAACATCCCCCAGAGTTCATTAACTAGTGAGCGAGGCCACCAAGAGTCCCATAACACCTATAAGCTTCATCAGCTGAGATGGGAGAAACTCTGCATACAACTGTTGCCTGGATTCTGCACCAGTCTAAGCTTTATGGGAGAGCGGCAAAGACTCTCTTTGACCATGATCCCATTTATAAAAGCAATAAGAGGGGGACACAATTAAGGGGTGAATACTGTATCTACTGTGATTCTTTACAGCAGTGGCTTGATTATTGTGATTTTCGTTTTTGTTTGCCGTCACTTTTGACCGAACACACAGGATTCTTCTGTGAAATAGAATACTGGATTTCACAGCTCATTTCTGATAAGGTCAGTATATGTTTTGTTTTTCTTTATTGAACCTTTCCACACACCATGTTCTAGTATTGAACTTGCCAGTTGTGTTTTATCTAAACACTGACAATTTGCTGTGCCTGGTTATTTTGCATTTCTACTGTGAGTGGAGCTGCTGTAATGACCCCATTTCCCTGCAGGGCTCCTATTAGTTTTATCTTGCTGTGAAAACAAATACGCTCTCTATGCAATAGGCTGCCTGTCCCCCTCCAACTCTCCAGTATGTGACTTCTGCAGAGTTCATATTTTGAATTTCATCCTCCTAGAGTTGACAGACAGATTGATTAAGTCGGGGTCATGTTCCTACTTCGCCTGAGCCCAATGGAGCAGTTATATGGGGTTCGCCCTCCTGTGGTCCTGAGACTTCATGTCTGATAAAACATTAAAACTCTCTCACCCGTGCCCCACACCTCTCAAACCAATTTTCCTTAAAGTGCCTTATGGGCATTCCTCCAGGACACTGCATCTGAGCGCAGCTAAATGAAATTGTGAAGTATCCCCACAGTGGATGGAGCTGACATAGCCAAAGGGGCAACCTTGAAATCTACTTGAAATCTACTGAAATTGAGTTCCAGTACGGCTTGCTGGTTCCAGAGGGCAACAAGGGTGAGCCGTCCCACCAGCCAGTCAGTTATTAACCTGTTTCCAAAGAGATGATGACGGGAACACGGCCTATTGTCTGGAAGTCATTAAGAGAGCCAGGGGTAGCCAGGGAGTGGCTGCATACCTCTGTTAAACCCCCGGCATGTGTACGCACACACACACACACACACACACACACACACACACACACACACACACACACACACACGCACGCACGCACACACACACTTGCACTCTCTCCTCAGCTGTGCCCTGTTTTCACTTTTATTTCTTTCTTCTCTATCAGTCTAAATCTATTTTAACTTCTTGCTAAAAGCATGTCTTTATCAGAGTAAATATTGCCAAGCCAACATTAAAACGGGCCTTGGTAAGTAGTTTGCATTGCCATAACACTCAGCAAAAAATAACAACAGAGGGACACACAGACCAACAACCATGCAGAGATGAATTCATAATGACATTTAGTGAAATGAAAGCTCAATCTATGACAGGTTAACAAGTCCGATGTCTGCAAAATATTTTTTGTAAACATTGCATAAGCTTGTGAGAGTGTGTGTTTAAAAGTCTGTTTTCTGTCTCCCTCATGGCTGTATTAATAGCCACAAATGGGAGATTGGTGCCAGGAATCCAGCCTTAAAATGTTGCCGAGCTCAGAGGGGGAGATTGGGGGAAGGGTGAGAGAATGGGGAAGGGGCCACAGAGGCAGGGAGGAGTACACGGATGGACGGATAGATGGATGGATGGGTCTCACAAGAATTTTTGGACACACAGTGATCAGAAGTTGTAGCAGGGACAGTCCGAGCTGGCACAGTCTGGGGGGATCATAATTAGGGCCCGAGCAGGTCAAAGACCTGTAAGGTCCCTATTGTAATTGGAAGTGGCGTGCCGCTTTGACTACAGTTTGGAAGCCTTAACATACCCAAAAACTCACCAAATTTGGAATATACGTCACATCTGGTGAAAAATTTTATAATTTAATGTCATTGGGCGAAGTCGTGACCTGTGTGCTCTGTAGCGCCCCCTAATGTTCAGCCCCGCCTCCCACAAGTGTGTAGAAGAACAAAATTCGGTACGCTGATTCCTCATGACCAGACACACAAAAAACCCTCTTGGACCGATAACGTCACTCCAACAGGAAGTCAGTCATTTTGATGTGTGGCGGCATTTTTCCCCAATTCATGCCTGCTTTGAAAACTATCTTGTCCTACAGCTTAAACACCACAGTCTTCACATTAACTCAATTATCATCTTCATGCCTTGAAGAACAAAAGTTATGGAAATCTCTCAGCTACTTCATACTCTAGTGGGCACGACAGTGGAAACCATTTTTTTCCATCGCAGTCAAGCATCAAGGCTTTATAACTTCAACATACAATTTCCTATCCACACCAAACTGCTCATAGGTGTAGAGGCTGTCTCCCCGAATTAATCTCTGCATCAATACTAAGTCGGCCATTTAGATTTTGGCTGCCATTTTGAAATATTGCCAATCTTCGTACTTAAATTATCTCCTCCTACAGACGTAACACCACCGACTTCACAGTCACTCAGTATCATCCTCTGACCTTTAAGATGAAAAATTATGGAAATCTTTATCCTACGTCATACCTGCTGGCCGCGGTGGAGCGGTCAATTCTAATCCTTCGCCGTAAAGCATCAAGTCCTCGTAACTTCTTCATGCAATTTCCAATCTCGGTCAAATCTCAAAGGAATGTGGAGGGAGTCGCCCTGAATAGATCTGTGTTGTCAGTGGGCGTGGTCGTGTCCTGCACGCTCTGTAGCGCCCCCTATTGTGATGTCCCGCCTCATCAGATTCATCAGATTCATCTTCACATTCACTGAGCATCATCTTCATGCCTTGAAGATGAAAAGTTATGGAATTCTTTCCGCTACGTCATACTTGGTGAGCGTGGCGGTGGAAACCATTTTTTTCCTTCGCTGTGAAGCATCAAGGCTTTATAACTTCAACATACACTTTCCAATCTACACCATAAGGCACATTCATGTAGACGGTGTTGCCCGGAATACGTCTTTGCATCAGTACTAAGTCGGCCATTTTGATTGTGGCCGCCATTTTGAAATATTTCCAATCCTAGCACTGTAATGACATCCTCCTATAGATTTGACACAACAGACTTCACAGTCACTCAGTATCATCCACAGACCTTGAAGATGAAAACCTCTTCAAAGCTTTCGCCTACGTCATACCTGCTGGCCATGATGGGTCGGTCAATTTAAATCCTTTGCCATAAAGCATCAAGTCCTTGTAACTTCAACATACAATTCCCCTTCTACACCAAATCTCTAAGGAATGTAGAGGGAGTCGCCCTGAATATATCTCTGCATCAAAACTGTTTCATAGTCATAGCGCCACCCACTGGACACAGGAAGTCAGACAAACATCACCCGATTGACTTGATGTTTACTGCTTGTTTTCTCCCCAGCATCACATCCAAGTAACAGGTGAGCGTGCAGTCCGACGACGCCGCAGACCGACGCGCGTGGACTGCGAGGGCCCGTTCATCACTGCTTGCAGTTTTAATTTTATTTTAGGATACTACTAGAATAAGTCTACTCAAGAAACGCATTTTTCTCAAGTATCAGTTTTCTCATACTGTCTGGTGCAGCAGCACTGTGTTCCCCCTCAGCCTAAAGCGCTCTGTTTCAGGCCATTTCTTTAAGGCCACCTCCCGAATACCCAGTCTGCTCTGATTGGTCAGCTCCCGTGCCTGAGCCTGCAATGCTCACCGTGTCTCTGGTCAGCTCTGTCGCTTTTTCAGCTTCCAGATATTTTTACTTCTCCCATGAACACAGGCATATATTGACGTAGTGTGATGTCACAAAGTCACAGAATTAAAGGCAGTCCTACTGACGAGGTGTTCACACACTTCAGGAACAGTGTTTACTGTGGGAGACATGTACGTCTGTTGGTATGGACATTGGGCTTTTACTTGCACAAGTCTCTTTTAAAAGTGAAGCAATGAAACAAATACGTTAATGTATCTGGGAGTCAGTATGAAGCAGTTAAATGACCTCTTTCATTCACGGAATAATGAAAACAAGCTATAATAAAACATTAAAACATCGAAAACCTTTTCATTATGTGCTATATGTTTTAGTGCTATATGTGTGTTTTGGGTAGGTGGGAGGGAGGGAAGCTATTTCGAGGGAGACTTTAATTGATTAGACAACGCCATTTTGAAAAAGTGATGTACAATGTTTGAAATCAATAAAGATCTGTTATGCAAAAAAAAAATCATCATTTGAATGTGGTGTGTAAATGGTGAATGTGACAAGCGCTTTGAGCTGTCAGCAGACTGTAAAGGTGGTATAGAAATGCAAGTAGTCCAAAAATCAGTAATTGACAGCATGGCAGAATCCCAATCAAATACATTTTTAGCATACAACACTTTCAATACACTGAAATCGAGAAAATCTGCTTTATTTCTATGCAGACAGGAGAACAGCAGATGGATCAAAACAACAGCAGGTAGCTGCTGTACCGCTCTACACAATGCAGGAAACTGACCACAGCCACACATGGTGTCTGTGTGTGTACGTCCAAGTGTATGCATGCACTGCTGCAACCACACCACTGCCATTCACTTTTTCCGTAAATAATGCAAGGGAAGCTCTGTTCATGTAAACATGTTGCCCCAGCAGTCAGAAATCACAGTGTAGTTCAGTCTGTACTGAGATCAGTACATTTTAGTACAATCGATCCACCAGGCTATTCTCAGACTGTGACTAAACTAAAACACTGCAGAGGTCTGCTGCTCGTAAGGGTGAATGTGCAGATAAGAAATGTTAGTGGGAGATGGAGCTAATGGGTGCACAAGTAGGAATGGAGGGGGAGTGCAACCTGGTGAAATCTGTACCCACTCACACACACATATCATCATTCACATCGAATGCTCTGACGGATCAAATCAGACAGTCATATGGCCTAAATGTTTCATGTGGCTTGTGTCTCGCAGCAGTGGTGCTGTGAGTACAGATGTTTCTCTAAATTAAGATCACATCCTGTCGCCTCCTGCAAATATCTATTGATCCAACTAATTTTTTCCACTGTTAGCTGTCACCAGCCGAATCTTCTGCTCAGTTTGTATTGCACTGTTGACAGCTGGAAAACCTCACAATGAAAACCTTCATCTATGCAGCCTGTCCAGCTGTGAAACACACACCACCCCAAATTAAACTTTTCAATCTCAAGAAATCGCTTTTTACACAGCATGTGACGCAAGTGCTGTAACGAGCCATAAATCTAGTGCACCCAGTGTGTGTACACTGAGAACTGTAGATAACCTTCTAACCTGGCAGCTAATGAACACCCATCCCCAGCACACAGCACTGGAGGAATGTAGTGTGTCTAATGCTCTGCACTACTGGAGTCTAGTACAGGTGTGGTCTGGGAAGTTTATTATTTTACTGTGAAAGAAAGAAACCACAGACAGAAAGGAAATGTTAAAGATGAAGAAGTATTGCCGTAATATGCATTTACGTGTACATTTAAGTATGAAACTTTCATTTGATTTAGAAAAATATAATACTCCCAGCAGTATTATGGGTAATAAGTGCGTCGCTATTTGGGTAATAAACACATTTCATTTCCTATCAATTTTTCACAATAAAAGTCCCCTGTTAAATTGTTATGTAAAAACTTTTATGTTGAAGCGTCAAAACCAGGGAATGCTGGGTTTACACCAGCAGTAGCTACGTCTTTGAGACTCCACGCCTCCATTGGAATTCTGCCATCTGTCTCTGTTTGTAATTTGTTGTCTCCCCGCCCTCGCTGAAAAAACCTTGATGACATCACTATGACATCATCAGGGCTATTTTGGCAGACTTTACAAAGCTCCTCCAGCACCAAAGAGAATACTTTTTACAGCTTTTTCTCACAGGTGGTGAGTTACTAGGTGAGTCATGTACTCAACACACACAAACTCAAATTTAATCCCATGAACTCTGTTTTATTGCTGCCATGTTTAAATGTTTTGAAATCCTGTTGTTGTTGTTGAGGTGCTGATGTTTTTGTACAGTGACTACATTTTTCTTATATTTTGTAACTGTTCTTATGCTGTAATTTTTTTCTCTGTCTCCTGCCCATTGAATGCAGATGTAAATTAGCTTTTAGCTAACTCTGGTACAGCTAAGAGGCTGCACACTGTCTCTGTGAAATAAACAGATAAGATACATAAGGAGCTGATGTTGTCTGTAGCAACCTGTATCATTTTGGAAAGCCGATTCCAAAACTGTGCTGTAGCATTGCCATCTCAACCTGCTGCCTGCTGCGCTCCATTATATGCACACTCAGTTTGCATAAAGGATGTGTGCGAGGGTAGAGGTATGTGTAGGTGTAATGTGTCCCAGCTTTGTGTCAGCTGTGACTTTACAGGCAAGACGAAATAGCGAGCCTCACTGAGGACCACCTCTGCTCCAAATAAAAAGAGTCTCAATACTGGCCTCATAAATGTCATACTTTCCAGAGCAGGACTGAGCGCCCTGGAAGTGATTAACATCGTCTGTGGCCCTCCTCTTGCCATTCACCTCACCCACCATGGTAACACATGATCACAGCCACTCCGTCCCACTATCACATGATTCTGCAATATGTTACTCAATGAGCCAATGTCCACAAGGTGTCCAGAAGCCACAAAGATATGAAAATAAATAAAATATGTCTCCCAATGAAGCTTATGTATTTTTACTTTTGTGCAAATTGTGAAGCATATCCCAGTCAATGGAAGCATTTGGGTTAAACTGGATTGTGTTGCAAGACTGCACTGAGAAATTTCTTTCTTTTCTTTCACAAATTCTAAAATACACTCAAATGTATGTAAACACAAAAGCCTGAATATGGGAAGACAAAAGAGAATAAATCTTGATGGTCACTCTTTCTGTTTCCAAATATTTAGACAGACTTGACAGATATAATTATTTTCTGCTCTGAAAAAAACACATAAATCTCTGATCAGGAGAATGCCAGGAAAAAAACACACACGTCATCTATTGGCTAAGTGATGCAGCAACCACAGGATGGAAAGAAGCCGGCAGAGTCTGTATTTCTGTTTCATCAGTGTCGTAGTTTGAGTTGCGGTTTTGTTGTTTCCTGTTTTATTTTGAAGTTCTGCCCTCATGTGCCATGTTTTGCTTTTCATTTCCTCCTTTTGTGTGATTTCCCGCCCTATTTCTGTGTTCACCTGTGTCCTATTAGTTAATCAGTCCGTCAGATAGTTTGTGTGCTCCCTACTGTCCTTGTTAGTTGGTCTGTTTTGTTCCCCTGAGCCTGTTCCTGTGCCTTTGTGTCCCTTCTCCCTTGGTTTGCTTCTGGCTTTTATTCCTTGTGTTGTTCCTGGTTTGTACTTTGCTTTTCTTGGTTTGAACTTTGTTTAGCTTTTGTGTTTGGGCTTTGTTTTTTTTTTTAATTTTGTATTTCTTCAGATTTCGGTTTACAGCTTTTGTTATTAAAAGCTTGATTTTTGTTCTTTACCCCGCCTGCCTCCTGAGTGTCTTGTGACTGGGTCCTCACTATTTTGCTACACTTAACACAGAGGCAAGAGGAGGCCAAGGAGGAGCACTAAAGCACTGACACTGTCTGGTCACCATCGATGACGTGGTCAACTATGTAGATGATACACAGACACAAGACACCATAAAACCAGTTTTGATAGACTTGGAAAACAGGCTTGATTTTGGCTTGACTCATTAGTTTTAAAATGTATTCAGTGGAGTTTAGAGGGAGTTTCACAAGACCAGTGTTTGGACATCTCTTTTTCAAAACCAGAACCATGTAATCATTCTGGTCAAGTGAAAACATAAAATTACCCAAAACTGGACCGAAGAGGTTTGTATGGGACAAAAGCGATAATTACTTCTCCTCATTTCACAGTGCTGATTTGACATATTCGACTCAGGTCTGAAAACCACATTAACCGCACCTCCGAGAAGCCTGCTCAACTCATGTTACTTGTTCTTCATAAATCCTTATCCATCCTGGTTGAGGGCTGTTGTGCAACGGCAGTGACACAGCCGGTGACTCGCATGCATGGCGTAAGAAGAACTTAAAAGTGCTTGGGACAATTTTATCAGAAGGTTGCAGTTCTGTCCTACGATTTTTGTGTAATTGCATAAAGTACATCCATGGCATACATCAGACCACGGGGTCACCCAGGGGGTTGTGGACACAGGAGGACAGCCAAGAACAGGCACTCGGCTGTTGGCATGGTTCCCACTGACCTCCCTCCTTCTTGTACTACCTGTGAGCTTAACTTACACGTCATTTATTTTCTATCTTCAGTGGTTGTCTGGGTTGTGCTTGTGTTTTTTTTTCTCATGGTTATTTAAAACAAACAACCAGTGGTGGAGCAGACACGGTGGACCATGAGAAATGGTTGCCCCAGTGAACGACCCCCATGACTGGCTATAGGAGCTACAGCGTCTCTGGGCTCATTTGGTAGAGCAGACAGGCCGGGTGGTGGGCCCCACCGACACCCATGCTCGTATGACACATCCACACAGCCACAACACAGCTATAGTCAAACACACATTCTGCATCTTTACCACAGCGGTACATTCCTAATCTAGATACGTAAAAGAAAGTAAAGAAAGAAGTAAAAAGCTAACATTAGGCTATAAGCGTACTCCGTTGCGGTCACATGACTTCAGTGTCACCACCACTTAGCATCTTACAGCACTTTAGTATATGCATTTATCATAGTGCATGCTAAAAATGTATCAATTTACAAGTTTGGAAAGTAATGGTTAGAAAGTCCACTATGCTCCACCCGTAAAGATATACTTGCGAGAGTGAGTAAGTCATCGCATTAACTGCCAAAGGCTGCTAAAAGCTAACTTGCTCTTGTCCTGTCGATATCAGTACAGAATTGTTTTAGCTGAGAGAACTATCTGGCAAGGCTTTGAAGCTGAACCTGTCCTTCAAAAGACCCTTTTCTTCATCAATTTCTGCTCAAGGACTTTTGTTTCTGCTTGTCATCCATGAACTCACGCTTCCTGATTTCCCAAACTATGGGGCGAGCCGAGGGTAATAACATGCGTGCGTTAACCGTGCGTTAAAAAAATGAACACTTTGCCATTTGATGTGATTTGATTTGATTATGTCAACATCTGTCAGCTTCATAAACCTTAGTATATGTTGCCATGCCTTATTACAAACATTTAGTTTCATTAAGCCTTAATTTCTCATGAAAGTGCTTGTAATACATTATAGACATGACCTTTATTGAAAGGACTTTCTTCCCTACAAACATTCAGTACTCACATTCGTCTTGCTGGACACAGCAAATGTGGCTCGGCTGGAGAAGCGGGCGGTGGAGGGGCTGCTGCCTGACACTGGGCCCGTCATCATGGAGGAAACTCTGGCACCCACAGGCGGACTGCTGGAAGTCGGGGAGGATGAGAGGGGGCCAGGTGGGGAGGCAGGACTGGACTGACTGCCATAGGTCTGAGCCTGGCTCCCCAGGTTGCAGGACTGGATATGGAGTTGAGCCTGGCTCTGAGTGTTAGCCTGAGCCTGAGCCTGACCCTTTCCGTAGACCACATCTTTAATCTCCTGATGGTTCTTCTGAATGTCACTGAGGTGGTTCTTGTTATTCTGACTGTGATTGTAGCTGTAGTTCAATGTGCTCCTGTCACACGTCATCCCACTCAAGAGCTCCACCTGTCGGGTGAGAACCTCCAGCTGACTCTTGAGCTGTCGGTTCTCCTGCTGGAGCTGAGCCACAGCTCGTCCAAGAGGCCCACTCAGGTTGGCTGTCTCTTCCAGACGTCTTTCCATGCCCAGCTTAAAAGTGCTGACATCCATGTGGATCTCCCGAATGGCATCTCTGAGAGTCTTCTCATAGCGGGCTAGAGCTGCACACACTGTCTCCCCTTCTGGAGAGGGAGACCGGGGGTGACACAAGTCTCCCATCTCTGCCAAGGTAGGGGCTTCCATCATGGAAAACAGTTGTGAAATCAGTTGTGAGTCTGAGATCGAGCTCCTCTGGCCACTGGAGAATAGCTTATGTCAGAGTGCTGAGGGATGGGCTGGACGGGGGGCTGACAGACAAGGGTTGGAAGGTGAAAGTTAGTGGAGGAGGCAAAGGTCTGGTTTTATCCCCACTCTTTCAGATTTTTCCTGGGACGTCCTGGGTTGCTTCTCCTTCAATTAGATCCGCTTTTCAGGTACTTCTTTAGGTAATTTCTTTTGTCTGAAAGGGGAAGGGACAAGAGTTAATCTTTAGTTTGTGATACTGTGCTTAGCTGGGGAAGAATGTGACATCCTGTGCAAACAGCTACATGTCAAATTATTCAAGAAACTGCGGAATTAAGGCTTGTATTAAATCATTCAGAATCTGCCGAAAAGAACCCAAAACATCACAAACTTGATGCAAACGACTGCTCTGACTGACTTTCCTGCATTGAACTGAATTCGAGACTCTGTTTTTAGGGAGTCAGAATGACAGACAGAAAGCTCAAATGTCTTTGGGCCAGCTAGGTTTCATAACAGTCATAAAACACGTCAATGAGGTCATCTTCACTCACAGCTACAACAAACCTACCTCAGCTTGGCCCTCTGCTGCAGCTCGGTAGAGTTTCCTCGGCGCTCAACAGCTTGTGAGTGCGTCTGTGGAAGTGTGTGCGCTCTGCCGGCTCTCTGGTTTGTTTAAACTCTCAGGTTGATCACTTCTCTCTTTAAGCCTGGAGGAGGAGGGAGGAGAGAGGGAGGGATAGAGGAGGAGGTTGGTGGTGGTGGTGGTGGAGGGAAGAAACAACATGAAAAGAGTAGTAAATGTGAGGGGGGGAGGGAGGCGGGCCGGGTCGCTTTTATATGCTTGCACTGTGCAAACTGTCGGAAGGAGGACTCCTCTCTCTTAGTCTTCACTCCTCCTCTCCTTTTTGTTACTTTCCATGCTCAGTGCTACATTTTGCTTTTTCTCTCTCATCTGTTCTTTTCACTTTTTTAATTGAAAGAAATCTACAACTAGAGGCTTATTTGCAGTGTTGCATTGCTTGTGTGTGTGAATAATCTATCACTATCTTTTTATTGATTGCTGCTGTGTCAACATGGTGGTTATTTCTATCATAAATGAAGCATCAATACTGTTGCCACGGTGACCTCATAAAACATAAGTCTGTAAGTGTGATGACTTTGACTGTGTCACCTTTACATCTTCTATATTATGGTCAGTGATGCACTGTTACCAAATCCATGTACCCAAGTACAATTCTGAAGTAAATGTACTTTAGTTGAATATTTCCATTTTCTGTTACTTTGTAGTTCGACTTCAGTAGGAGGCAAATATTGAGCTTTTGACTCTGCTACATTTATTTGATAACACATCACTTTGCATCAGTATAGCAAATCTTAATCAATTTTATGGGCAATTAGATTAAAAAAAAACCCTGATTCTGATAATCACAAGAATGCTGACCATTGAATCTGATGATCGTCCCAGTCAATAACTGATTGACCCATAAACAGTATAGACATACATGTGAGTTAATGTAAAATGTACATTTTACTGTACTTTTGACAGCCTGCTGGAGCTCATTTGACATCAAAAACTTTGCTAAAAAAGTAAAATCAAGTGTGGCATCTGTGATAGGGTGTTTCATTTATTAACTATATTTTAATGTTTGACAACAGACCATGACCAATTTCATCTTAACCACGGCTAACTTTGAAATGTTTTGTTGTAAGCAGTCCCTGGAGGTCACGATCTGAAACACATTATGATGATTAAGGTTCATAATTTTATTCTGCGTTACTACTAGAGTAAATTTATATGCTTTAATGCCCAGTAAATCATATTAGTTTCCTTATACTGTCCAGTGCAGCAACATTGTATTCCCCCTCTGTCTGAAACACACTGTCTGAGCCTTGGCTCTTTAAGGGCCCCCCTTCCAAATACCCAGTCTGCTCTGATTGGTCCCACATTGGCTCACATGGGCCTGAGCCAGCATCGCTCACCGATGGTCTTCTGTTGGGTTTTCAGTTTCCAGATAGTTTCACATCTACTGTGAATATAGAATATTCTTTATGTGCACACAAAGCAAAATAACAAACGTAAGGAATTGAAAAAAAGCATAACATGTCCCCTTTAACATGATCAAATCAAATTTCGTTTGTAGCGATCAGTGTAATTAAAGTCTCAATTTCTACTTCAGCTTTATTTCCACGGCCAATCCCAATACACATTCAACACTTATTTTCCCCCGATCTCTGTCTCTTTCTTTAATTCTCTCACCTGATATATTTACCTTCCCATCCCCTTGTTCTAACGGTGTTTTGTTAAGATAAGAAATTTAGAAAATGTAACAGATAAATAGGGGAAGTCTGACCATAAAACAGTGTTGAAAAAAGATTATGCAATTTCCACAATGGTTGTATCTTTTTTCGATACTCCTTATCATACATGTACAGCAGAAATATATCACCCATGTAGACCAGCTTATCTTCAACATTTTTGCTTTTTTTTTTTTTACATTTTTCTAATATTTTCTATTCTATTGTAGATGAGTGTATCGTGGCCCAACCAGACACACGAACAGACAGACCGAAAACTTGGCTGCTGAGGGCCACTACCCTCCCCCTTGTAACTGGACCCCAACAGAGCAAACATTTAACTCCAGATAGCAATTGTGTGTATGACTTCGACATTCCACCCTCCTGCTTACTGTCAACTGTGTGTGCATGTGTGCGCGTATGTGTGTGTGTGTGTGTGTGTGTGTGTGTGTGTGTGTGTGTGTGTGTGTGTGTGTGTGTGTGTGTGTGTGTAGGATTGTGTGAGAGTCAGAGGTGCCACAGGGAGTGTTGGGAGATGAGGAGGGGGTTTGGTGAGGTGATTTACTGGAAGATTGTCTCCCCGTCTCTCTTGCCCCCTCTATCTTATGCACACTCACTCCCTTAGGGTTGTATGTGAGTCTGCTGGGGGCAGTACAAGACACAGACCGCAACAAACCACCGCAGAGGGCAGAGGTCACAGGTGTCAGCATTATTGGTCATTTGAGATTTATCTTGGTCTGAAGTATGTCCACATGACTTCCAATGAATCTGTGAATAAATCTTTTCCTCTATTGACACAGTTTTCCATTCCTGAAAGATGAGCTTTCATATCTCCATGAACACAGGTCTTGCTTCATATCTCCCCTTTACGCCAGTATCAGGCCAACAGTGACAAAAAACCTGTTTTCTTCTTCCTGGAAACACATTAAAAATGTTGGAGACTCATCCTGCACTCGGGACGTACATTAATTTTTTGCCAAATAAATGCTTTCTTTATATTTTATGGAGCCCCCTAAGGGTCATGGCAAGAGTTTTTTTTAGGACTACTTTTGCATTACCTCACTATATGTTTTTCGCTCCCTTGCAGTGATTTTTGCATTACCTCACAGTACTTCTGAGTTTCCTCGCAATAGTCTTTTCCTTCTGTTCACAATCACATCCACCTTGGTCTTCTTCGGTCTCGCTGCTCTGGTCGGGGGTTCACTGATCCTCCGGAGCTGCTGTTCACTGTCAGAGTGTCTCTGGGCTCAGTAGGTAGAGCTGACAGGCCGGCTGTCTGCTGTCGCCTGGTGAGATGAAATGAGATGTTGACAAGCTAAAAGATTCATCTTCAATAATAAAAACTAAGTCAAAATTTATGCTTTGTTTTCGTTGACAGGATGAGATGGATCTAAGATGTCAGTGGTGGAATAAATACTAGATCTATGATCACGCTTTATATTCAGCCAGGGCAAAACAGTGCAGGTTAAAACAAGACTTCTGGTCGGACAGGTAAAATAATTGTTCTGTCATTCAGATGAAACATATGTGTCTAAGCCCAACTGAACAGTTTAAAGAGAGAAACCAACTTTTGACTTGAAGTTGACTAAAATGTAATGACTTAACTTTTTGTTGAGTAAAACTGGACCTAAAACAATGAAACTGCCAAAATGAACACTGCTATTCACAAACTCACTAACACCACACTCTGCAGTTGGCCTCAGCTCTAAAAAGCATTGCTTCCTTGTTTTTCAGCTTATTGCTTTTCATTTTTACACCCCACGTTGAGGCTGTATGCGTTTACTCTCGCTGCTCTCATGAATCCTGTTTATAGCAGACAGCTGCTTTCAGTGAAAAACCTGCACCAAAGGACAGACAGACAAATGTAGCATCACTAGCTACAAAACACAGGGCAGCAGTGAGTTGCTAGATAGTGTCATGAGCTGGTTTAGACCAGTGGTTCTCAACCCCCTATACGTTATACAGGTGCCCTACAGACCCCGTCAAATAAAAAGTAGGCTAATTTTCTTCATCAAGTGTTTGGTTTTATCTGTTTTGTAATAACTATTATCATCATGTTATCCATTTTATCATTTTTTCATTTTTTCTTATTATATGGCTACTTTTATGTGTCATATCATTAGAAAGCATTAAATGCATTGAATGCAAAATAATAATAACTTGATTTAAATGGACAGGAGTGAGTTGAGTGCATTCACAAGTTTTCTTTTTAATTGTTTTTACGCAGTGTCATGACAGCTGTAGCCTCAAAATATGCATTGCTGAGCTCTACTGAGATCTAATTTCCCCTTATTTTTTCATTTAAACTTACCTATTCCCCTATTTCACAGTTTCACATTTCATGTTTTATTTGTCTTATTTACATTGCAATTTACATTTTTATCTTTACAAATGCTTTCTGTTTGTTCCATTACTTGAATTCAAATTTTAAATTTGCTTTTCCAATTTGAATATTTTTGTTTTAAGTAGATTCATGACCTGATTATTTCTAGTTATGTAGTGAAATAATTTAACTTTTTTAATTCTTTTTTTACTATTTACTTTAAATTTAGTTTTCTATTTGAACTTTAAATTTTTTTTGCTCAGAGTCCTCTTGAAAATTGAATAGTATGTTTCTTAACAACTATTTCTGACTGAATGTATGAACGTACCATATTTGAAAACTAAATGATCAGCGGACTAGTGGTAACTCTTGATCACTGAAACAATAGAAGAACTTTGGAGTGCAGAGATTATGACTTCATGGGAACTTTAATGTTGGACTTTAATTCATCAGGTGGACAGAAATAAATCTACAAATGAAAGCTAATTTTGCTTCACGTCAGCTTGATGAGTAAGTAGGTGACAGTTTGCTGCCACATTTGCTGTATCAACTCTATAAGGTGACGTGTCTTTGTTGTTGACTGCATTTTTGTTACCCAGTGGCTGAAACCAATCAACCAGTCCTGCCAACAACAATCATTACCTCGCAGAGCAAAAGCACAGTTCATTGTGTGAAACGGTCATTTGGCTTATTTTACTCAGCTTTGCTGCAAAAGTAAATTAGTTGGTTTACAGTAAAATGAAGCTATTCCTCATTGTCCCAAAGGCACCCTGAATAGCCTTGTGGGTCCCTGGACCCCGCTGTGAGAAACCACTGCTTTCCAGTAACAATGAGTCAGCAGGGTATGTAGTACGACCCCTTATGATTCAGAGTGGTGGTATGAAATAAAAAACTGGAAATGTCGTCACAAGAGTACATCTCTCTCTCTAAGCTGCCTCCCACATCCTGGTTGAGTTTTTCGTTGTTTTGATAATGACTGAATATGTTTTTCCTCCGTGAAGCTGTTTCCCTCGCTGCAGCGCTGAGCTTGTAAACGTCCTGCGTTATTGAGGAGGAGAGGTCAGAAAGGATTTTCTTTGCACCTGGTCTTCAGCCAGTTAATGTATTTGTTCATATTGCAGAGACATTTGCAAACATACTTCTTCCTCTGTGCAGGGTGTCTGCCTCAGCTGATTAAGTGTGGATTAGGTCATGCAGCAGGCTGGTAGACATTTGGGGCTTGTGATATATAGCACACTTATGGATGAAATATATCACTGTTGTCAAGGGCCAAACTTCTGCAAAAAAAATACAAAAGCAGGACGCAGAGAAAGTCATTGCTATTTCATCACTAATGCTCTTGTATTTTTTTATTTCTACAGAAGCAGAAAGTATCAGCTATTTCAATCCCTCACACACCAGGACACTTCCCCATGTAGGGGTTGGAATCACAGAATAACTCACAATAGGATTCACGATACGTTGCCCATGATAATGATAGTATCAACACAGTTGATACAGTGATAACTGATAGATTTCTAGACAATTACCTAATGATACATCACAATATCTGCCTAACTGAAGAATACAAAATACCCCCCGGAATGGAAAAATACAGGAATTATGTATTAACAATTGCAGTTTCACATACGGTAATTTGACACTGAGGTGAAGCAGTGTAGTGCACGAAGACTTAGTTAATGTCCCTTTATCACACACACTGACTCTCCATGTTCATGTTTTATTATTTATTATTGATATTTGGTGCCAACGTATCATTAAATGATATTTTGTCCCACCGCTAATTCCATGACACAAAAAGTACTAAACATGGTTGTTGCCTATGTACACCCCTCCGTGGCAGTGGCTCCACCAGTAGGTCAGTGCACCTTGCCACACACCACAAAAAAGGACCAGGAACAGCTTGAGGAACACAACAAAGAGCCCAAGGCGTTTAGCGAACCTCCAAATTCCCCAAATCCCAATCTGATCAACCCCCGGGACGTGCTAGAACAAGTCAGATCCAAATCCAAATTATGTTTTGAGATAGCAGTATCAGAAGGGTGACACATTTAGGGAAAACAAAAGGTTTCATGTTTCCAAATGTGTCATCTGTCTGTGACTAGACTTGGCATCTTAAAGAAACCTGCCTCAGCCTATTAAACAATCACTCAAGTAACCCAGCTAGCTGTTAGTGACTGAGGGGATAGATATGACTGTCACAGCAGAAATGTTCTCGTAATGTTGGAGTGTTGCACGCAGAGGCCAGCCTGTGATTATAACCAGCGCTGCCACAGTGCTGTGGAGAGAGTATCTATGAGTTACTATGGTAACAGCATGAGAATTCGAATTCCATGCAGAGCCAAGATGTAGATATGCTTCGAGGTTGCAAATGTTTCCTTTTTAGTTTTTCCCCTTTGCCCACATTGGAATGGAAGTAAACTGGAGGCGAATGTTGATTTTGTATATGTGTGACCACAGTCTGATTCAAAGAAAGTGTATGACCGGTCATAGAATAGTTCTACCCCTAAATATCTCACAAAAAAATGTTTTTTTAATCACTGTACATTTAATAGTTTACTATTATATAAAGGGAACGTATTGAGTTTAAAAACATCTCATTGGAAATTTGCAGAGGCGTTTGGGAATTGCTTGAGAACAAAATTAAGAAATATACAAATTAATTTAACAAGGAGTTATCATAAAAAAAGGTTAAAATATAGATGTCAAGAGATGAGCCCCTACAATTACATAGATAAACTTAAACAGGAATGAGGCTTTGAACAGAGAACCAAAGGAGCATCCAGATTAAAACAGGGTGAGAAAAAAAGGAGTATCTATTGTGTTGTATCAAAACTTGACTTTTGATTTGAAAGTATTTATAAAAAGCTTGTCCCACATGAAATGAATGAATGACAGATTCTGGAGTTTTGATCTAATATTAGACTTTTAAAGTTAGACGTACATTATGCTAATAATTATGGAAAAGTAAAGGTTTGGCTTTATTTACAAATTCATTGCTTGTCCATACTGCTGCTGTTTAACTCCTACCACCTGATATCCATTGCAGCACTGGCCTGTTTCTGACTGTTGTTGAAAATGTGAATCAGTTTATCAAAACTGAAAGAACAGAGATCTAATCAGTCCAGACACAGATCTGTGATGTCATCAACTGCCTTGAGTGTTGCACAATAAGTCAAAACAAGGTGAGACAATCCCTGGTTCAATGGAAGACACATTCTGATGCAATGAAGGTTCTCACACTGCAAAAAGATGTTGATTGCTTAATACAGCATATAAAATATCATCATGTTCAGACAGATAAAGATCTGTTTGTATTCACAGCAAAATGTGATTACTGACTCTACACTTACTCAGAATTAGTTAAGGTTATTGGAATATGGGTGCATTTATGCACACGCAAGGATGTGAAATATAAAGGCAAAAGAAATGTGGACAGAAGTATTCACAAAATAAAAATTCAGATATGTCACAGAATACACAATCAAGAGAAACACAAAGATATCCCAATATACCTAACTCATTTCGAGTAGTGTAACTACATTCATCATGAACTAGCCTCTGACACAGTTATTTTAAAAATCCCACAATTACTCCTTTGCCAGCACTAGTGTTATGGCTATGTTATGTGCATTTATGGATTGTCATTGCAATGACTTACACCAGGCTGTTTCAGGTGTCATAAGATTTATACATTTACATCCTGTCAGGAAGCATGGAAATGCCAGATGTAAATCTTATTCAAATGAGTTTCTCAGAGAGAGAGAAAGCATTATTCTCTGACACAGCCTCCTCTCCACCTCTGCCACCAGCAGTATTTCAATACAGTTTACAGCTAGCAAGATGAAAAGAGAATTCAGTGTTGTATTTAGGTTGATAATGTTTGACAGATGGTCACTGGGGAATAAGCTGTTTATAATTAAGTTGTTAATGATGTTTATGGTATATGAATATTGTGACACTGTGAAGATGCCAAACTCAACCACAGTCCACCTCGTCACATATACAGTGTTTCTCAAAGACACACACACACACACACACACGCACACACACACACACACACACGATGTTTCCGATGGCTTGTGTTGTGGTGGCGGGCTTTCAAATCCTAAGCTCGCCTTGGGAACCAAAATACCCATATGCCCAGCCCTGGGCAGCCCTGTGTGGCTGGATCACAGTTACAGTACAAGAATTACAAGCTGCTAATATCCCGAAAATATGACAGCTTGAGGGCTCTCGACATTAGTGTGCCCTTGTTACAACCCCCTACAGGGGGTACTCTAAATGAGGGCTTACACAAGACAATCAAACAAGTTCTAGTTTAAAGGAAGGTAAATTTATGAATTGAACAACAATCAAACAAACTAACAAACTGATGGGCCAGCCAAAATAAACAAAAGCAGGGCAGCCTCCCAGACCAACCCACCAGGGCCGTTAGAGCCGGGGACTTACCCTCTACGCTAACACAGAGGAACAACTAAATCTAATTGAAACAAAGTCACGAAAACTAGACCACCACGCCCATCAGATAGTCATGAATCAAAGCACAATACCTCAGCCAGCCTCCCAGCTGACTGACTGCTTTTCTAGTCAGGTGGAATGGAATGAGAGCGAGAGACGGAGACAGAGCCTAGTTCCCTGCCACCTCTTATTGGCCATTCCTAATCAGGCAGACCGCTATCACCTGGAAAGGCAGGAGGCCAAGCATCAGCCACAGTGACACATCCTGGCCTGCATTTAACAGCCCTTTTAAAAGTAAATAGAGAAATAATACATTCCTAAACTCTGTTCCATTGAAGTTAAGAGATGACCCACAGTACTGACATGCTGTTACAATGGGATAAAAGAGAGGAAATTAAATGACTTTACTCCGATATGTTCACCAGCTAAGTCTTCAACTGTGTCTGTGTGCTGTTTGGTGCAGTCGTGCACTGTGTTTTTTTGTTTTTTGCTTTTAGACTTTTATTTACTGGAAAAACATGTTATTTCTCTATGATGGATGCATATATAAGTACTCAGTAGTTCAGGTCCACATACTCAACCTGAAAGCAACACTGAGGAAATACTGAAAAGCAGTTGTATTACTTAGAAAGTCATGAGACAGTTTTCTAAAAAATGCAACCTAATTTTTTATTGACTGAATAGGTGACAGGTAGAAAGAATCCTCTCTACAGATAGACTTTCATGTATGAGTGTATTTAGTGGCCACTGTGATGAGGGGTCTTCAGTTGGTTGTGATGTACAACCTCACCACTAGATGGCACTATCCAACACACTGGACCTGTAAAAGCAACACAAAATTGAGTGCTTTACCTCCTCTGCCGTGATAACAAACTCAGACAAACAAACCAGATTTGATTCAGTCTTGATTCAGGGATTGATACTTTCTGTAGTGACGGTGGTGACGTCTGTGTCTTTTTTAAAACAAAAAGCAGAAACTACCCCCTGAATGTTCTTTAGAGTTTGCACTCAGAGTTCATGAGTTCATTAACATGAATATGAAGGATTCCTTTTTATATTGCTTGAATTTATTTTAGCAGTGATGTTTTATCAAGCTAATTATCAAGAGGATTGAATTGTATTCATATAAGTTTGAGGTTTATAAAACGTCTAATAACGTCTTTTCAGATCAGTTTGTGATCATAGGGCTTCTGCAGACGTTTTTGCAGATTATTGCTATTATCAAAATATTTACATTCACAATATGATCCAGCTAATATTCAAACTATGCTTATAGGAGCGCTCTGTAGTTATGGATCTTTATCGGTTGATTTTTAATGCCTAAACAAACTGTCTTTTTTTATATGTGGCGGACCCCGCCACCTTGCTAGCTTCAAACAGTGTTCTGGGACTTTATTGTCCTCTGAGAACAGCTTGTTTATTCACTGATGGAAAAAAGTTTGTATTACTACCGCATTAATATTGTAAATATTACAATGATGACTTTAAATTTCTTACACAAAACTACATAGCATCACTTTAATGCAAAAAAGTTACATCACGTAATTTTAAAATGCATAACAAAAAAGATGTTATCTTTAAAATTATGTGTGGTCGAACTTGTCTATGCTAATACTAGCTTAGCAGCTACAGTGAAGATTTCAGCTTCCAGTCCAACTCCTTCAGCAACACACATGCACACACGCATTATCCTCATATCACCACAATACATCTAATTTACACACACACACACACACACACACACACACACGCTCACTCGCTCTAACTGCTGGTTACAGACTGTAAACATTAACAAGAGGGCTCTGAGTTCGTCCACAGTCAAACGTTTACGTCACCAACGCTTTAAACAGAACACAAATATGTCCATGCTCCCCCAAACTCCCATAAACACATGCATGCACACTTACAAATGCAAACATTGCCCACAGAAAGCAGAGATGTACGGGAGCAAGCTGCCAAACTGATCTCAGTCTAAACTTTTAAATGACTCAGGATACATGTGGGTTAGCTTTAAACAACACCACTACTGATAATAATGAGTACATTAGAGAAGTTTCATTTTTAGGTATGTTGTGTTCATTTAGTTGATTAGACCCACTCCAGCATCATGGTGCTCAGGGCATATGGTGAACTTGGCCATGGTTTGAGGTGTAACGATACGCGTACATGCCCAAACAAACGTATAATTGTTCTGATCTACACCGCACAATCTAGTAGGTGGCTTTGCTGCACTTAAAAGCTGTTTTTTCAACCGCACTTAAATGACAAAAGCAGAAGGAGAAGACACAATAAAAAAAGATGACTCAAGAGGCAGCGTGACTGACTTTACTCTACGGCAAATGCAAATGATACAGTGAAAGCTAGAGGACCCGCCTGCTTTTTTCAAACTAGCTGTGTGGGAAAGTGCTTCAAGCACTGGATCGGGGGGGGGTGTCAGTGTGTGAGTGGAAACACGCTGGCCATGCTAATGTGTATCAGATGTGTCAATCACCGGAGCAATGCACAAAGCCCAACCAAACCCGACAAAACAAACAACCAGGAGTCCAACAATGTAGTTCAACACTACTATTCTCTGCAAGAACAACTGAAGAATTACCATTTACATCAACTTCACGTTTGTTTTTAGTCAGCCCTGCGTCATATTAGATTTATGAATTTACATCCTGTCAGTAAGCATGGAACGGACAGATGTAAATCTTATTTAAATGAGTTTCATAGAGAGTGAGTAAGCATTATTCTCTGACACAGCAACGTTGCTCTTCTCTCCCTCTGTCACCAGCAGTATTTTATTTTACATTTTATTTTAGTTTACAGCTAGCAAGATGAAAAGGGAATTCAGTGTTGTATTCAGGTTAATAATGTTTGATAGATGGTCACTGGGGAATAAGCTGTTCATAATTAAGTTGTTACATGTGTATTATAGGTACGGTATATGTGTATAGTAATCAGCCCTGTACATAAGTATGACCTATGTCTGAGTCTATGTTTAATATTTACTGCTTAATGCACTTCCAAGCAAGGTGAGGCAGCTTTGAGTTTCTATGCTCTCCACATGTAGAACACGCTTCCTGAACACCTGAGGGCTGCTAAACCTGTCAGCTCATTTAAAACCGAGCTTAAACCTCGATTGTTTACTGTGGCTTTGTAACACAGTAAGTAACCTCTTTTAATCCGTAACTATTTATTTGATCACTTTTGGTTTTACTGCCTTTAAAGGAGACCTATTATTCTTTTTCTTTTTTCCCCTTTCCATCAGTGTATTAGGTGCTAAGTCTGCAACAAAAGGAGCTCCTCTCTCCTGCAGAAAACACTGCTCCTGAGTGCCTGAGTGCAAATATATAAAATATGAATAAAGGTCCCAAAAACTAGCATTAGCACTGTAGCCATATACCACATGGAAACAATACCAGCAAGTGGAGAGTCATTTCCTCAATTGTTACAGTAGGCTAATATAAAAAAGCCTCTAGTGACATAATTTTATGTTTTTGTTTTGGAACATTTAGTCAAATTAAGGACCTGAATACTCTGTTAATGACAACCTCACATAAGGTAGGTATTCATGGTTACAAAGCACTGTATGATATCTGCCAATGACGTCTCTTACGGTCGCTCAGGGATGGATGCAAATTCAGTGGCTACAGAGCTTCAGTTCAGCTTTTGTGAAATATGACTTAGCATGACGTGTGGCCAACAAATAAGCTAAAAACAGCCATGGGGGGATTTTGTGGAGAATGTTTATTTAGCAGTCTTGCCAAGATACATGTATGAGTTGCCAGTGTTTTACATCCAGTGGCAAACAACCTTCAAGTTAAAGATATAATATGTAACATCTCTGCATTAAAATGTCTAAAAATGACTAGACCTATATATTTTGGTGAGTTGTGTCCCAAATGTTTCCAGCTATGTTAAAACCCAATAATTTTACTCAAAGTAACCGTGCATTTCATTTGGTCACCTATCGCTATAACTTCAGGGAGAGAGTCAAATAGTGACGTAACGTGAATAATAGATGATCTCATCCATGAACATTTCTGCCTGAGTCAAGTCAGATTTTCATCTGCAATGGTGGTCATTTAACAAGGAAAAGAGCAACTCCCATGAGCCCATGCCACTTACATCATTTGTTTTGATTGATTGATCGCCATCTAACTTTGGCTGAGCATGACAAGTTTGCAGTGTTCACCCAAAAAAATATAATTCAGTCCTCATCTAGTCACCACTATGCTAATGGGAAGTTGGGGGAAGTTTTGCAGTAAAAATGTTTTTTTTTTAAAAAATACAAATTCTGGAGTTTTGCAGCAAAAGAACTTTTTCTAAACAACTGACGTAGATCAGGACTTGTTTTACAACTCCAAAAAAACAACCGACAATAAGGAAATCCATTGTCTAGATGACCCAGGATCCCAAATTGATTTCAAGACATTCTTTACACCCTTTTTAAACCCAAAACCTCCGTAGCTGCTTAGCATAAAGCATTAGCGTTCACCCCGCCTGAAGTGAGCATACAAGCTCAACCATGCATCAGGGTGTAAATAATGTCTTAGCTTTAAGTTTAAGATAATAACGATGCAGTCATAACTCATGCTATCACTGGTTGAAACAGTTTCACCAACAGCAATTTATATAGAGTAATGTATTATGTGCGTCAAAAATATTCTTTTTGGAATAGTTCCAAATGGGAATTCACATTCAGTTTCTTAATGAGAGTTAGATGAGAGCATCGTTACACTTGTGCTACTGACTCTAGGCAAGACAGTGAATAACTGTACGTCACAAAATGTCAGAATAATTATTCAAGAGAACAAAAACATTGCTTCTTTCTTTTCTTTTTTCTGCTCGTTATAAAACAGAGCAGCACACACACACAGACACACACACACACACACACACACACACACACACACACCATGTTTTATGTGCATTTCGTAACAGCAGAATTTGTGAGTATTTGCACTTCGTAAAACATCTGCAAGGACTACAGTCAGGTCATTTCTCTTTGTATCGGTCTTTAGTTCACACTCTGTAAATTCTGAACACTTTGGTTTCCCAGCCTGCTGACACACGGTGCTGTTCCTGTCTGTCCATGTGTTAACAGACATTTCATTTCACCCCAGAACAGGCCTACAAACATTACCTTCTCATACTTGACTCGCCTCGACCCCACAATCACATCAGAGTTTCCATGGGAACCCGTCATGCCTGAACAGGGCCATGGTAATGACAGCCAAGTCATGATGTCATCGACACCTCAAAGCACAACTTTAATTGCCCGCTGATAAGGAGAGAGTAACAGAGAAGAAAAAAAGCATTGTTTGAGTACAATGCGTTCAAATGAGGCATTATTGGGTCATGTTTATACTGAAACTTATTAAGCTCCACACGTGTTATGGCAACGTAAGTGCTAGTGAGGCCAACCAGACAAAGAAAATAGAATTCATATACAAACCTTTTTATGCAGTGACAAGTACAAGTCTGATTAAAATGATGTTGTAAAAGGATACTGCCATGAAAGTGCTCTATTGAACATTCATTAAACTCCACCCCCTAAAAGCAAATGTCTAATCATATCTCATTAATCGTCATTTTTCTACATGCCAACAGTTGTGCGCATGGGATTATGGTGAGAGTGCTTCTCTTTCAGTATCTTGAGATTAGAAAGAGTGTTTTGCTGAAATCACACACTGAAAATCACTGGGTCAATTTTAACCCAATTCAGATCAATATTGGTGCCAAGTACTGGGTCTGTAAAGTACTGGGTAAACTTTACTTTGTACCAATCGTACTTTTGAGTTGTACATCCAAACTAAATTACTTCTGCCCAGTTACAGTGTCAGATATTTATTTCTGTTGGGCCATTTGTCAAACCAAAAAGCATTGCTTTTACCTGTTCTAATATTACTATGAATGTTTATTGGATGATGAATTAAACCAGGACTAATTGTAAAACTGATTATTGGATTATTGACACATATTAGTAAATGTTTTTTTTTTGTCCCAGTAACAACATCAATTTCATATTTCTGTTTCTTTCTATCAAAACGACGTTTTTTTGTACTCGTGTATTTGGTCATCAGTGTTTTATCTTAAAATGTCCATAATGGTAGGTGCATGTAAATTGCATGAAATTCAAAACTTTAAATGACCGAGTGGGCATTCATAAGGATTCTAAAAGCTTGACTTGATTGTATCAGTTTCAAATACAAGGAGATTTTGAGAGAAGAAGTCAACGATCAAATTCAGGTTCAGACTAGGAACAATTTTTATGTACTGGACCGAACACAGTATTGCACGAAGAAACTAAATTCTCTCATAAACAGTTTGATGGTAATCAAAAGGCTCTTTGTACCTGTGTTTGAGTGTATAATAACCACACACATTTGATCACACTGAGACCAGTGAAACAATAGTCATATAACAGTCAATCGAAATCAGTAAAATCAAACTTGATATAAAATTGCAAAAGTGGATGTGACCAGCCAAGAGACCTTTTGATTGAACCTGCTTGTTATGATGGCTTCTTGTATCTACTTGTTTTGAAGTTTTTCTGAGTAGAGGTCTCTTTTCACATTGCTGCCACGGCTCTACTTAACTTGACGAGAATGGGTACTATGTTGTACATTTTTCAGAGCTTTTCTAGGATGAGTTGGTGTATATGCTTGTGACTGTTTCTTGGTCAATCCCAAACATTATTTCCTCTGTCCTGAGTTGTTGTGCTAACCTGGCTTGGTCCCATTTGAGCATGTTACTTAGCACTTAGCACCCAAAGACAGAACAGACTGATTTGTAAAATCAATTGCAAGTTGCCATTGTCATCCGCTTACCTGCAAAATGTGTGCAATGGATTGCTAAAATGTGAAGTGCTTGTGCTCATCGTTTTGTGCGTTCATATAGGATAACTGAACCTCACTTGTGTGCAGCTCACAACAATAATTAATCCACTTGATTGGAGCAATGTTGTAGTTGGATCTGTGTCCCATGATGTGACCAGCACCGCTTGTGTTGACCTTGTCAAATGCTCCTTCTATTTGTTGGCTCTGACAGTGTTTTTTCACACTCAGGTGCACTTAACATGCTTCCAACTGTCCTGTCCCCTGCAGTGGTGTGCTCAGGCCCTCTGACTCCTTCACCCCTTTTGCCAGAAGCAGGTCAAGTACCATGTTGCTCCTTTGGTAAACCCTATGAAGACCATTAGATGTAGAAGCTGTGTCGGATGTGCTGGACAAAACCATCTCTTCCAATACAGCTAAGACTTCCTCATAATGATTGAGGATGGAGTAAATGGGTTGGGTGCACACTGCGCATCATGATGATGAAAGGTTGAAGTGTGGTGTAGGAACACCATGTGGACTAAACAAATTACCTTGACTTCCAAAACAAACACCCTAACTCTAAGATTCCACTGGATGCATGTCGGTTGCGTTCCGTCTCCGGTACGATTTTGCTCCGTCATCCGTAATTCAGCAACCCCCACCGGCTGCGTTTTCACAGCACTGCAAGACTCAAAACAAGAAGTGCTTGCATTTATCTCCTTTTTGAGATTGTTGTGCTGGCATCAACACGGGGTGTTTTATTTTGAAAAGCTGCTGACACAGCTGGAGCGCACACTGCATGCTCAGCGCTGCTGTTTAGAGAACCTTGTCGTTCATCAGTGCTGACACCTTGTTATCATTATTTCTATGGTTACAGTTATAGTTCTTGGTGTGGATGACCCTATATGGTAAGGATACTTCTGATAAGGTTCGCTTGACAGAAATTGAATGGATGTAGAATTTCATTCTCTGCAGTAGTAAAAGATTCAGTCATCTCCATGGTAACCACACACTATCCTCCAGCCACTAAAGTGACTACCCAATCATTACGTACACCACAGTACGACAGTGTCTACGACATAACATTTTCCAGGTGCACAACATCAAAGAACAGTAAATGGACTGTGTTAATGTTTGTTTTTCTGGTCTTAACAACTTACTCAAAGCACTTTACAGCACAAGTCAGCATTTACGCATTCACACACTGGTGGCGCCACCTGCTCATCAGGAGCGACAACCATTCATATACCCTCGCACACGGATGCAAGAGCCACCAACAGCAATTTTGTGCTCAATGTCTTGGCCAAAGACACATGGACATTTATATGGCAGGAGCGTGGAATTGAATCACTGTCCGTCCAGTCAGTTGACTAACACTCTCATTACTGTGGAAAGGGGGGTGCTGAGGCCTCTGCATAAATAATGGCGGTAGCTAAAGTTTATAGAAACAGAAAAAGAATATTGGATTTGTTTTTCATTTTAAGAAACCTGAATGCAACCAAACAACAGAGCAACAAGAGGCCAGTTTCCAGTTACTGTATGCATGTTTCTGCTACACCTGCTAAGCAGTTCAACAGCCAGAACTCCTGCCTTTGGCTTGACTACACATATTATCCACTGCTGGATTTGAAAAGCCATGTCAGCCAAACTCAAACTTTCCAGGACAGAAAAATTTGAACGATCATTTCAGCACAGCCCGGCTTTTGAAGTGGCAGTGGCTGCACTCTGTGGCGTATAAAGACAGTTTTTTGAGGACTGGGGAGTCCCTCACAAGTGGAAGATTTTTGCAGCTGGCATTCGGAGACCACCAAGTTTGCCCACCATGAAGTAACATAAGCAAATATATGCTCCCACACATGACAACTCTACCTCATGAGAAGCACTTGAACTTTTTTTTTTTTTCGAGGAGAGAGTTTGAGAGTGAAGAAGGAAGTCAGTGGACAAGACTAAGCGTAAGGTGAGTAAAACTTAAAAACATCGCCTCATCTGGGAACATTTCTGCCTGAATCATCAGTAGTTGTTCAACAATGAAGACAACAACTCCCATGATCCCACAAGACTTGAAAAACATCTATTACTGGCAGAAATTACATACTGTGCATTTAACATTTGTCAGTGAGTACTGGCGGTGCTGGTAGGTGGACTTTGCCAGCAGCCAGGCTACTGCCTCCCTGTTTGCGGTTATTTCGGAGGAAAGACGCTGCCGCCGTCGCCGTCCGTCTACTTCCGGCTCACGGCCTGAGAAAAAAATCTCGAGCCTGCGCAGAACGCAAAATCCGATCTGATCTGATGGAACGTATACATTCAGGAGTAATGCAAATATCAGTCGAATAATCTAGGTGTTTTAATCCAACTATGAGAAATCCGATCCGGCCCAATTTTAGTCAGACTAAGGTGTATACATGCATCTTAAAAAATCCAATCATAGTCGGACTAACGCAGTAATATGGTTTTCGTGAGTGTCATGTAAACGCACTGAGTGTTTCAGCTCTTCACTTGTTCGTTGTGGGTCTGTTTGTGGTGCTCACAGCATCGACAAGATGCAGCGATTAAGTCCAGTCACCTACATTGTATCGAGGAGTCTTCCATCATTCTAAACAGCGGAAGTTCAATTACAACTGCCGTTTTCCACTGGCTGCCTGATGCACAGAGATCTCGAGAGAGGACAGTGACATCGGAAGGAGACGCACAGTGAATTAGTCTGGACTGTGTCTACTGGGGGACGGTGCCAGGATCAGATAGGTGTGGAAGTGGACAGGCCCCTAATGTCAACAGTACAGAGGATACTGAGGACGCTGTGAGGATGTGAGCTCAAGAACTGGATGGACTTTGGGAAGTAAACTGCATGATGGATAAACAAATCTACACACTCTCTCACACACACGCACACTAAGGTTCAGCTTGACTTTTTGTGATCGTCACTGCCAACATTTTTGCTAATAACTGACTTCCAACATTTGACCATTCCTGCCAAACAAATCATATACCTGCTATAATTTGGTTACTAACTTACGTAAGAATAAACACACACACGCAGACATATGAGAGTAATATATTTTTCTCCCAGGAGGCAGTGAACTTACACAACAATAAATGATGACTGATTCTTAGACCTAAGAGTGTGTATGTACGTGTAAGTGCAAGATGATGTCATTTACCCGCACTGAGCCAAAATAAATTTCAGTCATATCCTTCAATTGTTCTTTCTCTGCAATCTGCCTACAGCACATACACACGCGCTGCTCTACCGTATCAAAACCTCACAGTGTAACCAGATCAGGCCTTCGGCTGGCAGCGAAGCCCTGATTCAGCATTACATCACTCTTTCCTCATCCAAACCCTGGAGCGAACACACACATACACACACACAATCAACCACTCGTGCACATGAACGGAGCCTCTTACCAGTGTTGTTAGAGAACATCCATCATGTGGAGCCATTTTACTCAGATAGCATCTCTAGCAGCAGAGCAACATGTTATCTGTGAGCACTTTTGAAAACACAGGGTTAGGGGGTTTGGGTAAGCTGCTGATTTCAAACAGATGTTAAACACAACAGGCAGCACAACTGATGCTGCAGTGAGAACGACAGAAAACATTTTGTATTTTAGTCAAATTCAAGGAACATCATTTATGACAGGTGTTAGTTGTAAAATGTAGAGAAAATGTATTTTGTGTATTGTGAAAACAAAAGCGATGTAAGAGTGCAGTACGGATACATGCACTCTTCCATCAGATTATTATTATGGATGATTGTATGCTGACTATATCTTACTCACACTTGGTCTTTTCCTACTTCAATCTCAATCATCTGATTGGGAGCATTGCTCCTATGGTATTCACCACAACAAATTCAACATTGACTTCAGTTAACCATTCTGCGTTGATATCAGCTGTCATTTCTGTGCTCGAATGTCCTCAACCTCTCCACTTCCATTTTTCATCAATCCACCCAAGTGTCCAGGTTTAGGTCAATTAACTCCTTGTCACTAATGGTGCTATATAAAATAAATGAAGAAATGAATTAATTTTTCATTAAGCCCTTCTTTCAGTTGTCTGCCTTGACTGAAATATTGTGCAATGGCAAAGGCAAAATGAGGACTTTTAAGTACAGTCTTCCCATGCCACATTTACAAAATTCCTCTTTTAAAACATCCAAAATGAATGAATGATCTATACATCTGTTATCAATAATGATATATATAGTATAAATAGTCTAAATGTGTAACACAAAGTGAAAACATGTCCCCAACAAGGGAAGAGGGACTACTCCCCCATGCAGGGCCCCAGAACATCAGGGGTCCCAGAAGCTCCAGCCTCACTCTGTGTCAACTGGTAAATGCAAATGAAAAGTTTTTTTTGGGACTATGAGCTGACATGATAAGAATGGTCCTGCGTTATTACCAGGTCTTGATCTTTGTTTGTTTCTTATGTGCATTACTGTATATTCCACAGTTAACTTTCATCCCGTATCAAATCTTAAGGAAAATACTGAGTCATTTTCAATAACATCCCTAATTTTGCGCAGTAAAAATAACATCCTCAACAGCTTTCAATCAGGTTCCCACTCTTATCATAGGACAGCGACTGCTAATGTTTGCCTGATTATTGATTCAGTAACAGTACTAGTATTATTGGATCTTGCTGCAGAATTTGACATGGTGAATATTACAATACTTTTTGAAAGACAGCGGTCCTCAGGAGGTTCAGATCTCATTTAGAAAGCAGAATAGAGTGTAATAAATCTGAGAGAAGCCTTGTGACCCACACACCCATGCCTAACTCTTAAGAGTCTAAATACAACCCCTTTGTGCCGTGTGCCTTACTTTGTACCTAAAATATTCACTCTTTAACTAGTGTTGGTTACACCCTAAACGCACTTGCACCATATGCTTTAGACCAATCGTCATAGATTGTTTGAATAGAGCCCAAGGTCTCTAATTTAAAATTTGTAAGAAAGTACTTTTTTTTTCTCATTCCCAACTCATCAAATCGAATTGTAGGTTGGGACCTTGAAATAATGACTTGGTTTGGCAGCAATTTGTGTGAAACTGCTGTCACAGACCTGACCACGCAGGGATTTATCCAGGACCAGTGTTCCAGAATGTCAAACACAGGTTGAACAATTTCAGTCAACTCAACTATGACAGTCGAAGACTGATGAGTTCATCATTCATTCCAATCAGTGAATGAACAAATTATGAGAAGAGAAATGACAGTAACCAGAGAAGGCTGTGAAGACATGAAATAAGATAAAAAGAAAAAGCAGAGAAGACAAACATGTCAAAGGTCTGTGTCAAGGCGATGAGTGATAAAATAATAGGGTGTTGCAAAAGAACACACACACACACACACACACACACACACACACACACACACACACACACACACACACACACAGTCAGTGTCTTACTGTTCCATCTGCCAGCAGTACAAATGAGGTCATACAGGATGAGTTTTATCTGGGCCCTCGAGAGCCAATAAATCAGTTGTGTGTTGTCTTAACACCATGCATGTGCACCTGTGTGTGTGAGTGTCTGTGAGTGTGATGCAAAGACACACTCATGCAGGGAGAGAATATTATGGTCGTATTTCCTTGAACATCTCTTCTTGCTGTTTAACAGTCTGGGAATTTGTCCTGCTGACCTTTCCCATGTTACCCTGTTGGAGCACTGCTCTGACCGTGACATCCAAACACACACACACACACACACACACACACACACACACACACACACACACACACACACACACTACAATTACACTGTCAGCAGCGCGTACAGTGTGGTTGTTACATGTTGTATGACCACAGAGTAGTTTCTCTGCTCTGAACCTCCCACCCTTCAGTTATTTTAATCATTTCTCAGTATGGATCCATCCTGAATACCACCTACTCCTACCACCTACTATAAAATCAGCGATGGATTCCGCTTAGGTAGTACTTTAACGTCTGCTTTTAAATTATAGTGTACAACCTGCGGAGAGATCTATGCTGTTTGGAAAAGAGAGTGCCATCTTTCAACCTCGTCTTTTTTTTCAGACATCAGTCTTCCTGCTGACAAAGCCAGTGATAATTTAATCAGAGAAATGTTGGATTAGACGGGATGGAGTTAGGGAGGTTTCCTTACAAATCTTGACAAATGCATACTGTAGATATAGTATATTTATTTCAGCATTTAACCATTTACATAGAGATAGAGGGCGTACCCCTCAGATAAGTCATGACTTATCTGAGGGGTACGCCCTCTATCTCTATGTAAATGGTTGAATGCTGAAATAAATATTCTATATCTACATAAGTCGTGAAGAGGTAGTATAATGTCCTTTTGTCCATAATTAGATGTGGCTTGAGGTATAGCTGATGTATTTCAGCTGAACAGAAGGCAGGCCTTATTTGGTTTGAACAAGCTAAAAGATATGGGAGTTGGGAACGTCAAGAACTAACAAGAAAAACGCAAGAGAGGTTTTATTTAATCAGTAACTACTTTGACACAGATTTAAAAGACCCATACTACATATAACAATCAAGTATCTTACAAACTGCACCTACATCTAACAAGAAACAATAAAAGTATTTTTGGTGCCTCAACCCAACTTAACCCGATGGTTTGTGACAGAACCATTTGGAAAAGCATCGCTCGAAATGCTTCAGATATTGAAGTACTAAACCTATCTGTCAATCACGATCTATAAGGTGCTAACTTCAACCGATCAGATCAACAGTTGGGGAGCACCAACACCAGGGTGCCATTTGGTAAATCAAACTCTTACCCAAGAGAGTCCAAGTGGGCACCAGATGTTTCACTATGAGAATGACCAGATGCACTAAGCTGTTCCACTGTCTGACTTCCTGTGTGGCTTGATCTTATCGTGCAAACTGACACGACTGCGGCCCGCTTCTGGAGCTGAGCAGTGGACGCTTCTGGGACGCTGCTGAAACGTGTCGTGGTGCAGCTGGTGGAAACATGAGCATAGTCTAGAATAACTGCGATCAGCTCCAGCAACCATATTGTGGCTATAACAGGCCTGGTGGAAAATGGAGGTAATAACTAGATTAAAAGCCAACTGGAATAACAGGCAGCTTAGAGTTCAGTTTTCAAATTTTGATAACCCACATGAGGACCCACTGTGACAGTGTTGACATCAACAAAGACCTCACTTTTACAAAGGAGCACACGGTAGCCATGGATCCTCTTCGTCATCTGACCTTTTGCTTTTTCCCTCATGGGCCGCCAGCTTCTTCGAATTATAAGCAAAACTTTGACATGCGGTCCTACCCCTTAGAGTGTTTACCCTATGCTCCGTGTGAGTGTGTGTGTGTGTGTGTGTGTGTGTGTGATCATGTGCTTAACACCCTCTCAAACTTGGAGCTGGAAGCAACCATTTTGAAAGGTATGGCACACAATGAAGACATTTAAAACTCCACTGAGAAGCGTATGAAAGGTCAGACACTGTAAACAGGCACACGCACACACACACACACACACACACACACACACACACACACACTGACGCACAGTCTCTGAGGTCCACTATCAATTACAGTTACTCCCCGTCAGTTTCCATGTAAACACAAACAGAGGGAGAAATACAAGTTAAAAATACTCATAGTGTCATTAATCTCACTATGAAGCAAAACATCCGTCATCGTATCTCTACTGCTGCCCAATAAGTCGCCCAAACTTGTCCTTATAATGTCACGAAATAAATCTAGTTACTGTGTTCTTGTGATAGTCTTTATTAGGGACAGTTCCTGAAAACACATATAAGAAATTCCCCTGCGAACTGATCCGGCTTTTTTCTTCCAACATTGTCATGACGCTCACTGCATAGCTATGCAATGACACATCCTGGTTTTACATTCTGACTTAAATGTTGGTTTGCAGCGTTCCACATAAATCATATCTCTCTCCCTCTCTCTCTCCGTCACTCTCTCCCTTTCTCTCTCTCTTATGCAACTATGTTGTTTCAACATGAAAACACAGAGCATCCATAGCTGCTGGCTGACTGCAGCACAACGTCAGCCGGGCCAGAAAGTGCTCGCATGAGCTCATCGCCTCCAAGCTGCTGCATGTTTTTTTCTTTTTCTTTTTTCTTCATTACGCGAGACTTCATGTAACCTGACCTCACAAGAGAAACTGGCAGCGCAGAGAGTTGAGTTTGAACATAAACTGAATGAGTCAAGGTCTGTCAGCGAGAACAGTGACGGCAGTTAGCTGCATTACTTTTTCAAACACCCTTTGTGTTGGCAGCCAGTCTGGTGTTATTCTAGATCTGTCACAACAGGTCAGGAGGGGAGAGCCTGACGGTCAGACCATCATTAGAGCTGTTTATAGTTCAAAGATCAGAGGAGCGCTGCGAACTGAAGTCAAGAGACAGAAACAGAAGAATGAACAGAGGAAGGAGTAAAACTGGGACATTTGTGGTGAGGAGGAAAAAGGAAAAAGGAGATAAGGGAGAAAAGAGGAGGCTTGAAGCCACAGACAGACGAAACCTCGAAGACTTTCACACACGCACACGTTCTCAAAACACACAGACAGTGAATTTTCCACTAGCTCTACATGGTTCTTCATAATGCGTGCAGTAGTTAAGTGTGTGGCCAGCGGTTTGGTCACAGGGTCTTGTGAGCCACAAAAACACACACACACAGACGGGACCTTCGCTGCTCTTGGCGTGAAATTTCGACTGACTTTGAGATACCAGTCTGTTGCAGTGACACAGCAGGATCAGAAGGTCACAGCCAACATCAATAAAATAAGCCATTACGTTCCATCTTTACTGACAAACTGACAGGTAGCAATAAACATGTGGTTAACAGTTGTATATGAGAAGAGAAAGATCCCAAAATGATTTTGTTTTCCAGCATATTTTAAAATGTATCACTTATCATCAGATAAAGACCATGGATGGATACAATTCTTCACTGTCACAAATACTAATCCAAGGTCCACTGGCCTCATCAGCGAGGGAAAGTTAGGATGATTCTTAAGGCCCATAGCTGACAGGGGCCCCCATAAATTAGATAAGAAAAATGTTTTGAGTTATTTATTTCATAATTAATATAATATTTGGTTAAAATATAGTATTAAAACTAATGGTCTCTTTTCCTTTACTTGATTTTGGCAACAAGTCAACTTTACTGAGAAAGCCAGTCTCCAAAGGGCTGGTGACCCCTGAGGTTAATGTTTGCTCAAAGGCACTGAGGAGATCGCTGTTAATCAGCTGTGGCAGAGTGTGGTACACCAACATTAACTTGTGATGTAACTTTAACCAGTGGTGCAGCTATACGGCACATAACTACAGCATTGCGTATACCCACTATACATCCCCTGATCTGATGCACCATTCATTTCAACAGACCAGAATGTCAACGTGTCCCACTATCTGACTTGTACAGGTGAGAGCCAAAAATGAGACGGGTCGCCTTCTAAGTAAAAGTGGTAAATCGAAACAATCAAAATGATAAAAAGCCAAAAACAATGTATATAGTTTATACCAAAACAGTGAAACAGTGATATTGCCTTCATTAGATAATTACGCCACTAAGCTACCTGATGTGAAAACGTTTTTTCATTGTCTCTTAATTGGGTTTAAATAAATGAATGAATGATTAATAAAATAAGTGAGTCATTATTTTGCAAATGTATTTACCTTAGATTAACCGCTACAGCCAACGCTGTCTCTGCTTCTGTCTGTCGACTCCTGTGTTCACTTTTCATTTTACAAGTCGGATGACAGGGTAAGCTGACAATCTGGTGCACTTCCTTTGTTTAATGCGACGATGACAAATGCAAAGTTTTAACAGTGTAAACAACATCAGCTATTGAAGAGCGAGGTCACGTGAATCAAAATACAATTGAATTAGCACAAGCAGGACAGTGAAATTAGGAAATACACTCTAAACTGGCATTTTTCCATTTTACAACATGAACAAGTGCATATGAATTATTCTTCATGCACAGAGCCTATATGCTGACTTTGCACATTTATCTTTAAAATAGAGCCTGAGTCAGAGCGATGTCAATAAATTAACACAAAGTTTTATTCAAAAATTTCCAATTTTTCATTATTTACCAGACTGGACCTACATTTCCAGCATCCAACAGAGCATGTCATTTTACTGCTTCTGTTGAGAAGCACGCATTGTAAACAATGCATTTGTTTGATGAAGTTACAAGAAATGAAGGAAAATAAACAAAACACATCCCAGAGCACAGAGCAGCATCAGCAGACTTTTCCATTTCCCATGCCAATTTAGGCTGCACATTGATTTTGATCCTTGTTTACTGTTGCTTTTTGGATTTGACAGAAGATGAAAATAACCATACTGTAAGTGTTTAACCTGCAGGTGACAGGCGAGCTCTCACACAGACCGGTGTGTGTGCAGGGCTGGACAGCAGCCAGCAGCTCTGGTGGTCACGCTGTCAGCTTTATTAGGCTGCATTATAATTGCGTAATCATTTTTACATGGAGTTTGCCTTTAATAATAAACATGCCCAAAAAAAGCGAGAAAGCGGGAGAGAGAGAATGAGAATGAGAGAGAGAGAGAGAGAAGGAAGAGTAAAAGAAAAAGTGCAAAGAAAAAAAAACTTCTCTTTACCTGTTCTATATTTTCTACGTATTCTACACATACAGACATCAAAACTGTAGTGAAACACCGATGTGATGTTGATATGACTACAGGTTGTTTTCAGGTTTATTCATCCTGAGAAAGAGTCGCGACGGGAGATGAGTCACGGTACCTTAAACCTGTGATTGCTGTTTAGAAATGTGTGGATTGCTGTCTGCTGAGGAGAGCCATCATTTACTGTCTTCATTTATTTTTTAGCATGAGCGGAATCACGAAAAATCAGTGCAACGAGAAAAACACATTCAGTTTCACAGAAACCCTGATTCATCTCAGTAAGCAAAAGTCAAATGTCGATGTCAAGACATTCAAAAACATAAATTAATGATAGAGATGGAGTGAGGAGGGCAGTCTGTCATCACTGGTGTTTTCAGTTGGTTGGCTCAGAAATCAAAGGCTGTTCAGTATGGTTTCCTCTGCTCAGAACACACACACACACACACACACACACACACACACACACACACACACACACACACACACACACACACACACACACATTTATAGATATATGCGGACACAGACAGATAAGGTATTTGTTTGATGGTGATGGTTAATTAAAAAGACGGAGGGGTCATTCCATGCCAGCCCACCCAAAATCCAAAATGTTTCAAGTTCATGTAATGGATTAAATGGAATGGGAAAAAAATCATGTTGAAACTTCTACTTATTAAATTCATGAGACCTTGCAAAACACTGTAGCTGTACTGCAGCTTTTGTAGCTGTATGTGTATTCTAAATCTCACCAATCGCTTATCTTCCACTTGATTGAGTTCAAATTTATCCTGAACATCGGAGAGAGCCAATGGAAACTTGGTAACATGTATTCATTTAGTTGTTGCTGAATGGTTACAATAATCAAAGCAACAATTTAAAAAAATCATTTCTCCAATAAGTTTTCCCATTCTTTCAACCAAATTCCAGTTCTGCGTAGTAATAATGTAGTTCAGTCACGTCAACAAATGATTTGCTCCTGGATTAAAAAGTGAGTGCCACAGATCTTGTTAAATAGCTAAGAAACACTGGTGGTCATTCTGACTGTAGATTCACAAGAAGGATTATTTTTTATTTCCTTGAAACTGCAGTATGTGAAAGTGTTGATACAATGTTATACAATTCCTTCATTGTTCATGATTTTTTGATTAGCTTATTTTGTGTTCTTCTCCCTGACTGTAATGTTCAACTCAGCGGTTTTATTTCATCAGTAGAGGTTTGTACCGGGTTGAATCCAATCTGTCTGATACCTACTGAGCCTGTTTTTCATTGGGTTCAGAAAATTTGCATGTTACAGCTTGCAATGGCTTGCTTTGTTGACTAAAGGCGATGTCGTCTTGTTCTGTGTGTCTAGACAAAATATTAATCCGTGTTCTTTAGCTCAATGCACATATATTTTTTACATACATGCAAAGAATATCAACACATTCACATTCTAAAGTTTCAGGGAAATTAAAATAATCATTCTTGGAAAAATCTACAGCCAAAATAACCCAAAGAGTAGCTTTTTCAGCTCAGAAGCTACATTTAAAGAAACCTGTGTCACTCAGTTTTTTATTTAGGACCTAAATAACTTCTCGTTATGATCAAACTACATGAATACTACGCAGACCTCAAATTTGGTTGCACGAAAGTGAAAACTATAGGAGATAAGAATTTAAAAATTAGGTTTCCACACGATTTTTCTTAAGAAAATCTGTGACATGAACCTGGAGGCCCTGGGTGTGTTGGCATGGAATGACCCAAAGGCCCCACTGATTTTGCTTTTACATCATCTTACCTGCGCTGATCGTTTTCCTGCAGTGGAGAAAATAAATGATTGTAAATAAATGATATCACTCTTTCAGACATCAACACCTCATATTTTAAATCAATAAGAACATTGACAAATTGCATTGTCTTTAAACTGCCTGCACTATACATGACGTCATTGTGGGGATGAGTATGATAACTCTAATCATGTCTTTTGAATTTTGTGTCTGAATCAAATTAAATTAAATCAAATTACTTGTCCTTATGACTGAATTTGGACTCATTTGATAGACTCCTTACTATCCATGATCACCATGTTCACATTTCCCTCTAAACACTTGTTTGTATTAGGGTCTCCACTCACCTGAGAGGAGCTGGGGCAGCATCCTGTACAGGATGACCAGCAGAATGACCAGAACGAAGACAACAGTGAGGGTAAAAATCCAGCTGCTTGGCTCTGAACAATGAAAAAAGGGATCAACCATGACGTTTCAGTAATGTCAGATATGTCCCTCTGCTGCCACTGTGTGGTAGATTGCCATATCACAGTGTAATTACAGTGTAATAAGTGTGAGTTGTTTCTTTTTCTCACCTTCAACAGTCAGGATGAAGCTCTTTCGGATGGGCACTCTCAGGGACTTATGTGAGACGCTGCATGTATACTGTCTACCTGAGTCACTGAGCGAAGGCTGGAGATAGAAGAAAGCTGACAAAGAGTAGGTCTTGTCCTGGTTGTGTCTGTGACTGGACAGCAGAATGTTCTGGAGCACCTTTGGGAGCGGAGCGCCCACCCTCTGGCCTGACGCTGCTGGGCCCTGGTACCAAACTATCTCCACATCCAGAGGATAGTACTTCTCTGCCTCACAAATAACCTTCTGCTCCTGGCCCTCCTGCATCAAGAGAGTGGGTCCAACATTGAGGGAGACAACAGGAGCCTCTGAGGAGACAAAAGAATAACATGAAATTAACATTTTCAAGACAATTTCAGCAAGAGGTGGCTGTTGTCAAATTCACTCCAGCTGCCGATACTTATCTGGTGCCTGTCTTTGACTCCTCCTCACCTTCAATACGCAGACTAATATCCAAACTGGCGAACAGTGGCATCACTGACACAGAACAAACGTACATCCCTTCACTGCTCATCTTGGTGAGGGGAAGTTTATAGGAAGCATCTCCACCTGCGAGGGCCTTCAGCCCAACACCTGTTCCCTGGTTGTGCCCCGTGCGGCTGGTGTGGCTGAACAGTTTGGCTCTCTCTCCACGATGTTGAGAGTGCCACTCCACAGTGACGTTTGGTGTTTTGTGGTCAACTGCGAAGTGGCAGTGGAGCTTTTGTTCCGTACTAAGGCCCGCTATCACTGATGGAGTCTGTGTTTGAAGGACCATGACAACTATGGAGACAGAGATTAAATTGAGACTGAGGACTGATATTAATATTTAGAGCACAACATTTACTCAGGCGGTGGTGAGAGTTACCTGTTGTGGTGAATATCTCTCTGTCTGTGATAGCAGGCCAGCTGCGATAGTCCTGCTGTCCTGAGGGGGGTTGGTCAGTTGGGTGTCTGAGGAAGCTGATGACGGTGAACAGGCCATTGGCGTGTTTGAGGGTGCAGCTGAACCAGCGGTTGTACTCCTCGGCCCCCTTAACTGGCCAGCGAACATGGATGCCTTGTGTGCTGTACCTACGCAGCTCACACTCCAACTGCTCTACCTCCACTCCCTCTATGTACCGCCGCAGGTCCAACTTAGATCCTAGAACAGCACAGAATACAATAGTATACAATAGTTTTCAGTCTGTGTGTCTTTTAGGCTAAAGCTCTTACCAGTGACTAGGAAAGTGATGGCATTTGGGTTAACAGGAGCGTCTCCTTTTTGACCAAACTGCAGCATGGCCTCTCTGTGGATGAGGTCAGTCTCAGTGTGACCCTCATTATTCAGGAAGACATGTTCATCAATGAACTGACAGGGCAGCCATGACGCCTGAGGGACACACTGCACAGCTGAGAGAGACACAGAATAGTTCAGTAAGCTAACATCAAGAATTATATACCATAGTATAGTACAGTGCAGTATATTACAGCAAAGTGTAGTGTGGTTTATTACAGTACAGTATTGTATAGTGCCGTATGGTGGTCATTTCATTCATGTAATACAAATGTCGACCCATAGAGCTTTAAACTAGGCACAACCTGTAAACACAGCTGAAGACATTAACTTACCTGCACAGAGGTACAAGTACATAAGTATCTTTAATATCAAACCCATGTTTTTGGGTCAGAGTCTCTTCTTGTTGCTCGAGCACCGTAAGGACGTGTTCAGTTGACGGAGCACTTTCACTTTCATTTCAGAGGAAAGAAAAACTTGCTTTACCCGCCTCTCGTCTGACTGTGCACCTTCTTTGCTTTTGCATCACGTGTTGGGATTAAATATAAAAGATAAAATGTATAAAATGACAAACCATATTAACATCTACACAATAACCTATATGTAATGACATTCTAATGACAAAAAGATCGTCTATCTCCTACATATTGTCAATTAGTCACTCCTAGGCTATAACTTCGATGTTCACTATGGGCCATGTTACACATAAAATACTGAAAGCAAAGACATGTATGTCCTTATTTCAGCTCTGAAAACATTTAGCAACAATATTAACGGTTGGCAATGTTTTTAACAAAGTCAACCCTGCAGTACTGACTCCGTCCATTGACGGCGCTGTGACGACACCCGAACACCTGAGAGGAGCGTTCTCTCTTGTGTTTTGTAATATAACTAGAGCGTTAAATTAAAACATAGACACAGCCATTGAGCCTGAGCGCTGTCCATTCATGTGTAATCTGCTCAGTGGCGCATGAAGCCAAAATGGCTGGACTTCGTGGCGATAAAATATACCCCGGGCCGATGGAGCGCGTGCTAGAGCTGGCTAACTTCCGGTTTAGCGCCTGGCTAACTTGTATGGGGATAACACATTTTAATTTAGCTCTTGTAGACTTTCCAAATGTTATTGGACGGAATGGATCAAATTGTGATAGAGAAACGTGTCATTTCGCGGCGGCTGTGATGCTAAAAAAAATGTATCCACCATTTTACAGACGCTTCTTTCGTAGTGTTTGCTAATGGGACTAGTCTTTTTGGGCCACCGTGCGTCACATGACGATGTAATGACACAGTGTGGCCACTATGACAGTTCAACTTAAGGCCTGGCGCTCTTTGAAAATAACGTCCTGGGTTTTGACATGCTGACGCGGAAGCTGAAGTGACTTATAGGAAATTGTAAACATACTGCTGAAAACCTCGTGAACGCCGCGAAAAGCCAAACATGTTAACGAACCTCACCTGTTTGTTAAACTACGTGTAGTGCCCGCGCTTTGGTGGACCAGATAGATGCTTCGAACGACCGCCCGAGGAGCAGCTTCATGAATGGGACCTTAAAACTGGACTAAACTAGCTTAACTAAGCGGCTCACGTGCAGTTAGCAGATATGATGCTGGCGATGAACAGAGGTATCGTTTAGGTTTTGCATAACCTATTTCAGAAACACGTCTCAGTTTGTCAATATGATGCAAAATTTAATTTTAAATGCTTCATTTTCAGATTGTCTTTTTATTGAATTGAAACTGTCCTTAGTTCGTGTGTAGAAGTGCAGAAAGTACCATCCTCGACAAGTAGTTTATACTGTTGGTTTGTTTGTGGAAAAAAAAAGAAGTGCTACAATTATAACAACACAAACAAACATTGATAATATATCGAACCAGGCTCTATTGGGTGAATTAGTCCCATGTCGAATTGAAAATTGTAAGTAGTAAGTTACATATTCATGTACACATTTTCAATAGAAGACAACGTCAAACCAGATTTTTGACAGCAGTTATCAGAATCAGAATTATTTTATATGTCCTACAAACAGGGAAATTTCTTTGTAACAGCAGCCAAAGGACAGTGATATTGAAATTAACAATAATGATAGAAGAAAATAAATATAACAACAATGTAAGAAATAGAAATGGTGATCTTTTAATTGGTGATAAGTTATTAGTAGATGGGGCTGTTGGAGCTGAAACTTAAAGCTGCTGTAAGTGTTATCTTAGAGAAACTGCTCTATAGTCCAACAGTAATCACTGTTACAGATAATGGGCTATTATTTTAATAATAAATTTGTGTTTAAATAATTTTACAAGCAACAAATACGGTTTGTGGTTAAGGAAAATACTATCCTACTTTTTTTTTCATATATAATAGTAAATTAAAAAACTTTTTTGAAGACACCACTCTTGCCCAGGGAAATTATCATGGGAATTATCATCCTTTTATTTTATAGATTAAACCATTTGAAAATAATTGGCAAATTAATCAGTTCAAATAGATCTAGATAATAGTTGATATTTAATGCCCCAAGTTGGTCATGTCTCCTTATATTCTATTCTTTGTATGAATGAAACATTATTCCTTAACTTAAGTTTTTGACATCGCCTCCATTTTCTTTTCAGATTTGGCCGTTCTTCAGGGTGCTTTCGCCCTGGCCGATAAGCTATGTCTCCCCTCGTCACTGTCCTCCCTTCAGAAAGCAGATTGGAGCAGGGTGGCACATCCGGTCCTTGAGGCACTCAAAGACATCTGTAGACAAGAGGAACTTAGTGCACATCCTACCAGAACAGATGTCAGCTGGATAAAGAAAGTTGTTTGTGTTGTGTGGCTAAAGCTGTTGGCCAGGGAGACTGGAGAGGACATAGAGACATCCTGGAGAGAGAACCCTTTCTTTGCCTTCCAGAATGGCCTCCCTGAGGTCAACCATGTTGTCCTGCTGGAATTGTTGAAGTCGATGGAAGCTGCTCAGACATTTGCCAACTTCCTCTTGTATCTTCCTCAAGCTCAGATCTGTGCCGAGCTTGCACGGCTAGTGGAACACATGAAGAGCAGCCCTATTAGAGAGGATGATGTCCGACTTTTTATGGAGGTGTGGTGGGAACTGTGGAAAGGGAGAGATGAGAAGATGATGGGAGGAGAAGATGGAATAGAGACGATGTTTGCAAGACAATTTGCACATCTCTCCTGTAAGTCCTCCAGAGTTTCTCCTCAGGCTGCCAAGAGGTTAAAGCTGGACCCATCAGATCTACCAGCATCCTCTCCAACCACTGATGTCCTGTACATTCTCTTTCACGCACTTAAAGACATAAAGGATCACTTATCTTCAACAGACCTTTGCCTCCAGGCTCTCTCCATTTGTCTTGATGCTTTTTACACCCACTTCCTGATAAGTGAGGCAGTCATACTTCCACCCAAAGAGAAACTGCACATCCTGTCTAAAGTCATCAGCATCAGAGAAAGGAATGATGAGAAACTGAGTCCTGAACTCATCCGCGAGATTCTGAGTGACCTGCATGCTTCTCACACACCATCTCAGTTTCAATCCAGCAGGATGAAGCTTGATGAAGCCTTGAAGATTATTACAGGGCTTGCTCAGTTTTTGCAAAGCAGTGGGCTCCTGACAGCATGTGACGAAACTAATCCAAGCTTTCCAGCTTTCAAATTTGTACAAAGTGTCCAGAGAGTCCTTACGGCTCTACAGAAAGTAGAAGTGCCTGAAACTTTAACTGACAATGTAGATCTAGAGACTGAGAAAAGTATACTGAGAGGTCTGCTGGAATCACTCGCTTTTCCTTCTATAGAGAACACCCCCGAGGTTAACGCCAGGGTCACTGCGATCATCATCAGTCACCGTCTGGATGACTATCAGAACTTGGCACTGTTATTTGCCAGTGAGGAAAGTTTAGCTGTCTGTGATGAGCACTGGATGGAGTGCCTGGAAAAGAACCAAGCAGCCTTCCAGCAGTGCGACACACTAATCAAACTGACCTCTGCCCTCATGAGTAAACTACACAGCAAGAGCGTCAATGAGGGTCAGTGCAGGAAGCTGATGAAAGTGGTCGCAGACATTTTCACTGCACTTTCCTTAAAAGACAAGAACAAAGTGTTGACAGCCATGATGAGACTGTCCAGCAGGGGGTTCTTTGGGTGCTCTGTCCCCTCTGCTGTGAATGACAGGTTTGAGCAGGAGCTCAACATGGCCTTCAACTGCATCGTTCAAGGAGGTGGTGGAGTGTCGCAGAGCAATCTGAACACAGCAGTGTCTTTGGTAGCGAGAGTCGCGTTTCAGAACCCAGAGGCCGCCTTGAGGGCTTGTTGTCATTCAGCTGTTTTCAATAAACACGGTTTCGCTCTCATAGCTAAGATCCTGCAGCAGCTGCCTGGACTCATAGGACCGGGGGAAAGAAAAGATGAAGCTCCAAGTGATGAAGGAGACAGACAAGAAGCAATGGAAAGTGTAGATGAAGGAAAGGATGCTGTGAGAGGTGGTAGTCTACTGTGCAGCTGTCTACAGGAAATGATCAAGAACAAACCATTGTCAGCCAATGAAAAAGAGCAGTTCCTCAAGTATCTGGGTCTGCTCATGATGCCTGTCATGGCAGTTGAGGGAGAAGAAAGGAAGCAAAGCCTTCTGCCACCTCAGGAGGTTGTGAACATGTTCGTCCTGCCTAACCTGTCCTGTGTTGGTAAGTGTAATGTTACGTCCACACTTAAACAAAGGGTTTGGCTAAATTTTGATTTTTACGTTTACAGACAACATCTTACAGTGGTTTATACAGCTGCTGTTTGCTGAAGAAACCTGTGAAATATGCTTTAAAAAACATAAAAGTCAATAAGGTGGCCCTTGAGTTAAAAGAAAAAGAGGCAGAATGGAGGAAGACCACCCATTCTGTACACACTGTAGTACAGTACATATGGCAATGAAATTGTATTTCTCCTGGGCCTTAGTGCAAGGAAAGAGTGAATGATGCAACATTCAGTGAGAGTGAAGCAAACATTAAGACTCCACCTAGGTGAAACAAGATTTGGACAAGATACAAACATATAGTGTTTGCAGGACAACTTCTGTAGAGAGTGTAAAAATTATAAAATATAACCACAAGTGTGAAATGAAGTAGTGTGGTTGAAGCAGTAAAAGCAGTGGGCAGTAGGGCTTTGAGTAGTCTGACAGCCTGAGAGAAGAAGTTGTTACTGAGTCTGGAGGATTTTGCTCGGATGCTTCAGTGCCCTTTTCCAGACGGCAGCAGAGCGAAGAGTCCAGGGGAGGGGTCTTTCATGGTCTTGTCGGCACCTTTCAGAGATATAGATGACGTGATTCACAATAATGAAAAACACGATTTAAAAGCAATATATATGGAAGTAAAAAACAACAATGACAAACAGCACAGGGCTGACACGTTGAAATGGCAACAGCAATAGAACAGATTAGGGCAGAGGCACATACACCAACAGGGCAGGAAAACCAGATACAATCTATTTAAGAAAAAGAGCTGGTGTCTTAACTAAAAACCTGTCTAAATATAACCATCTTCAGTTGCTTCATGAAACTTTTACAGGAATCTAGATCCAGAGTTTGGAGCCCTAAGGGGAGAGGATTACATAAGTGCCAAAGCTTTTTAAGCCAGGTCACCACGAGTTTTATAGCGTGTTCAAGGGACAACCAGCAGTTTGTGTTCAGATTACCCAGGGCAGCGATTTGGGAAACGAGGGAGGAGGTCTGCAATATATCAGGGGATTAAACCATGCTAAGTACTAAAATCTGTAAGAAAATAGTTAAAACGGAGGCAGAGTTTGATGTGAAGAGAGGATAAAATCAGCGTGATATTTGATCTTTTGGTATTTCTAGTTGAAAGCTGAGTAGCTGAGCATTTTCCACATTGGGGCTAGCTCCAATAGTCTTGTCTGTCTGCTTCTTTGGGCTGTACAGAAGTGCAAAAACATTGTTGCAAGTATACAAGAGTGAAGTTGATCAGCGTATGAATACAAAATAATAATCTGAAAGACACAGAAAGCTCTGTAGATCTGCTACTGTTGATTAATGCTGCTTTCAGGATTCCTTGTGAAAAATGTTTACATAATGGTCAATGGACGGAACATAGTCTTGACCCCTCTGATCCAAACCTCTTTCTTTATTCCCTCCAGGACAAAGCTGCTTTGATATAGAACTGAGTCTGCAGCTTCTCCACACTGCTTTGTCTGTAGACATCCAGGAAGCAGACTCCTCCTCTCACTGGGTGTTGCACTGCTCTCCCTTCCCTCTTCTCTATGTCCTGGCCGAGCTGGACAGCCAGACTCTCAGGTATGTAATGTGAATGTTTTGAACGTTCCCGTACGTTCTTATGTTGAATTGCGTTACACCTGAACTTTTCACCTCTTTAGTTCATAGCTGTAACCCACTCCCATTTTAATGCAAATCCATCAAAATCTCTGCTAGGTGTTGGGAGAAGCTGCCAGAAGGCACCGTCCACCATTGGTCCATGGAAACCAAGGAGCTGCTGGCGGTGCTGCTGACCACACTAGGGACTGTGGTGGGGACAGAGGTGGCTGCAGCTCCCAGCAGCTGGTCCAGACCTCTTTTCTGGCTCTACAACAAGATGGAGGGACTGGACTGGACCGTTCGTTTCCACCTGAAGCCCGTTTGGGGGGAACACTTTAAAAACGAGGTTCCCTCATCTCTGCTGACTGTGTGTGATCTACCTGAGCAGGTAAGAAATTCACTTGATCTGGAGTTTCTTTCAAGGACAATAAAATGTACATTATATATCCTCCTTGAATAAACCCTTGATCTGTGCAGGTCAAGGTCTATCCTACCTCTGAATTGGCTCCAGCCTGCCCAATAGGGGTGGGAAAAATAATCGATTCTTAGATTAATCGCGATTTGGACGTGGATGATTCTGAATCGATTCACAAATGTCAAAAATCGATTTTCTACATGTTAATTGACAACGTGATGTTGACTGAACGCAAGAGGCAGAACTCAGAAGTGCGGAACTGCAGCGCCCGGACAGTTGACGGCGTGCACACAACAAAAAACATGGGATGTGTCGTGAATGTCTGTACTCACAAACAACTCGTCTGAGGCATTTGTTTACGCCGAGCAGCTCGAGAGCAGCGTGGAGACCGCTGTTAGCTATTGGCTGATAGCTGATAGCTGTGGCGTTGAGTGCGCAGCGTCCAGGTTAACTTGCGACACCTGTAACTAAATATCGGGTATTTCTGTCATTCCGCCGTGCGTTCAAATGGTTACTTAACAGGGTTCTCCCCAGACAGTGGAACAGCGGCGCTGCGCCGCTATACTGCTAGCTCAGCGCCACTATACTCATTTTCAATGTTAGCTGCTTTATAGCGGGTGCTGCCGCGGTCTTCTCGTAAAAAATGCGCTCCCTGGCTGACGGTGACGAGCGTCCGTCCGTCCATCCTCCGGCTGACGGCGAGGAGCCCGGGGATGGACTGACGGACTGACGCTCCCCCCCGCTGACAGCGATAACGACAGTCTCCCCCCCAGCTGACGGTGCCACTATACTAAAAATCTCTGGGGAGAACCCTGCTTAAAGCCATCGTTCCCAGCCGCATACATTGTTATTAAGCTGAATCCGAGCTGAAAGTCGATGTGAAAACTGTACACTGTCAAACAGCCCGCACAGTATGTTGAAATCCAGCCCGAACTCAGCGTGAGGTCAGTCAGCTGTGGCAAAGTGTGAGACGTCCAGATCAACCTGTGATACAAACACCTGTACCGACCGTCGACCAGCTGCAGTTGTATTAATGTACTACATGTATGCTGCTACAGGAACACTTTTCTTTTCCTTTTGGTTCTTTGCAAAGCTGGATGTTTGCTTGCAAATGTAACCTTCCAGATGACTTGCCAAATTTCTTTCATTTGTTTTATTAATTAAATATATTGGAAGTAAATTAAGTATGGATCATTACAAATACTTTGCTTTGAAAGTACCAAGTAGTCACACAGTGAGAAAAAAGTAGAAAGTGATTAGCAAACTCAGATTTAATTTATATATATTTTTTAAATCGTGCATGGAATTGTACATAAAAAATTTGCTGCATCGAGATTCATCGAGAATTGATTTAGAATCGAATCGTTGACCTCGGAATCGAATCGAATCGAATCGTGAGGTGCCAGAGATTCCCCCCTACTGCCCAAACTAACAGTGTGTTTGAAGTGTATTTTTTTTCTTTATCGTTTTTGGTTTTTACCTCCGACCACAACAAGTAACTCAATATTAAGGCTACTGGGACTCTAAAAGAGGTATAGGGGAACATTATGGATCAGTCCATGTTAACTAACAGAACTATCTACTATGTTAACTATTCAGAACGTGTAGTCTGAATGGGACAGCCACCTGACAACTTTGAAAGTTGTGTAGTGTGTTCAAGCCCCAATAGTTCAATTGAAGTTTTTAATAGTAGAGTTGGTATGAAATTGGCATTCTGGGGAGGTTGTATGTAATCGTTCAGATTTGATTGATTTTTAGGTGGTCAGACAAAACAAAACCTTTTGTCCATGAGTAATTTTTTGGCCTTTTTTGTTAATTGGTTAATCCAGTAAATTGTTAGCAAATTCTTAATGAGTAAATGTTTAATCCTTTCAGCTTCTGGTCACCAGCGGGACTGAATCTAGACACATATCACTTATTGGATTCTAAGTGCTGTACCATAGGCAACTGGGCTTGTTTCAGTTAGTTTTTGCTTATTTTTCGTTCTGTATCAAACTATTCCTGCTAACATGTTTGTTCATATCTTCTTTGGTCCCGTCTCCCCCCGCCTCTACAGGAGTGGTCAGGCTTAGACCTGCCTCAGTATGGCCCGGGTACAGGTCTTTTGGCCTGGATGGAATGCTGCTCTATATCCGACTCTCTGCAGTCCACCATGTTGTCCCATCTTTCTCTGGACCAGCGCCGGCTCGACCACGTCCGCATGTTCAGCAAAGGCCTGCTGGTGGCTCTGACCCAAACCCTGCCCTGGTGTTCTGTCTCCCAGTGGGGCAGACTGTTGAGAGTCCTGAGGGAGCTGATCACCTCAGGCTGCCTCCACGTCCCCTTCTCACTCGAGTATGTGGACTATCTGCCCCTCCTGGACCTGAGGAGGTTTTCGTCTGAGCTCCGCCTGTCTGTCCTCCTGCTCCGGGTCCTTCAGCTGCTGTGTGGGTCCAGCTGCTCCGACTGGCTGTCAGTGGATGGCTGGGCCCATGTTGGCAGGTTATACGCCTATGCTGTTAGGGAGATGATCAACACAATAAGAGCCAAGCTGCCCCTGCCTTCATCTGGTGCTTTGACTGTCCCAGCTTCCCCTAAAACACCAGCGCCCGGAGACTTAAATCCCTTATGTTCTTCAGTCAAATCTCCAAAACTGTCCAGGGACTCTGAGAAAGGCCTGAAACAAGAGGAAGGCTCTCCTCTCAAATCCAAAGAGTCACAAATGGAGAAGGATGAGACCGTTCCCAGCCAGGAAGTCCTGTTTGTACTCAGCCAGCTTTTCTGCCACGTTCAGCACATCCAGGTTTGAACTATTAACATCACCATCATGGCCACTAAGAGTTTAGCTTTAATCTTAAATTGTTTGTCTCCTCTGACGTATCGCTTTTCCTAAATCTCCATCTAAATTTCCTTCTCACAGGTGATGATGCCAGGAGGCCAGTGTGAGCCATTGTTCCTGTCCAGTCTGGAGATCCTTAGTCACTATGAGGCCATCATGGCCGCTTTCCCAGACAGCAGCAGCGCGCTTGAGAGTGACAACACCCGACACTTCTTCTCCACCATCACAGACAACCTGGAGAACCAGGAGATGAAGGCTGTGCTGCAGCAGAAGATAGCTCAGCTTGTGTCATCCGCAGTTTAAGACACACTGACTCTGATTCTCTACAAGAGAATTGGGCTTCTCAAATACTTTATGTATTTTGTATATTCTAGAATGTTTCCTGAGAAAATTAGGACATCATTTCAGTTGTCAGTGTCATACACTGTACATAATTGGGATATTTTTGTTGGCTGAAGAATCTGCATGAATTAAAGCCAGTATTTCACAGCAAATATCTTTATGTGCCGTTTTGTTTTTTCGTTTATTTGTTTATTATGACGTGTACCGTCTCCTTTAATGAACTGCACAGTAAAAGGAGCAGCTTTAGCCTTTACGGCTAATTTCCAGCTGTAGTCCCCGGTTGGTTGACACAATAGGCAATCAAAAAAATGAATTACAAGGGGATGCAAGGCATAGCATTCATTTTTACTTTGAAGTTGAACTGTTAGAGATCCTTGGGCAGACTGAGAAAGTACCCTTATTTGAACCATTGGATAGTTTAGAATGAACTTATACAGGCATCTATCATTCTTCTGGCGCACCATGAGCTTTTTGGACATACAGAGCCATGTATCCCTGGCTATCATCATCAAACCCTTTGGGAGCACACAATTGCAATCAAGATGTGATTTAATTTGTTAATTTATTAATTTAAAAAGTCGTTTTTATTCATACAAAAATGTCCCTGCAAATAGTAAAGCTTGAACAATGTACCTGACGAGCTGTAACACAACATTTAAGACAGTTTTGTCACATAATAAAATCAAACAACATTCAAAGGCTAAAGCTTTATAATGATAGTAGTGCACAGCCCTACGATGACCACTAACAGATTATTTTGTCATCTAACGCTTTGTTTTAGCCAGCAAACTGGCAGTGTCAGGCTCTGCAGTGACACACCGTAACCACGGCCTGTTTTTCCTCAACACAAGTGAGGAGATGCATGGATAAAAATAGGCTACAGCAATGTAGAATAAAACAAGCTGTAAAGCATGCATTTAAATGTAGACATAGAAAAAAAGAATCATAAAGGCAGAAAAAGGAAAAAAAGAGGGTTTAATTCTTGGAAACGGTGCCCTATTCCTGGAAATACCCATTAGAGTGAAAAAAATCATTTGCAACAGACTTTTCTGCTTGTGCGAGTTGAAACAAACTGACTGGGCTGTGTGTTTATTAGTTCCAATAAACTTTAAAGCACATGCTAAAGACCATGAAAGGACCTGACAGGTCTGTTCCCCTGCCATTAGGATGAGGAGGCCAGAGCTGAACAAGAGAGTCTATCTTTAGCAGGTGGAGAGGGCACGGCACACTTCAATTTAGTGACTTTGAAGACACCAAATGACTTGCTTTAACGATTTTCATTAGTTTATACGATGGATTACTTTAAAAAATCATTTCCGTGCAGCTCTTCTTCTCAGCAGACAGATCACAGGCAATAACCTTAGAATATAATATTCCTCACACTCGCAGCGACACGCGAGCTGAATGTTTATGAAGTGCCACACACATTGTCACCGATTGGGATTGCCACATAAAACATGGTGAATTTCTCCTTTAAGTTTATAAGAATGTAATAATTATTAAATGACAGCATAGAGTAAGAGTAAGTAAGTAAGCACAGAACTCAGAGACTTCATCGAATATATTTGTGGAAAAGAAACTAATGTAATTGTGATAAAGTGGAAAATTCACAAGAGAATGACTTTATTTCAAGAAAAAAAAAGTAAACTTTATAACAAGAAAATAGATATCCATTTTAAGAAGGCAGCCCTCTGTTGTATCTTGAGTCTCAGTGTCGAACTATATATTTATCAGCTGGTGAACTCTTCAGTCTGTCCTCGGCCTGTCTTTGCTCCCGTCTTCCTTCCCTCTCTTCTGGCGCTGGTACAACCTTTTAGCTTTCCTCAGCAGCAGGATAAACCAGTAGACCTGTGGAGCCAGTATCGCCATGTTACCCACGTTGCACTGCAGGGGCAGATGGAAGGCCACTTTATGCGCGGGAATTCCAAACTGCCGGCCGTACATCCAGTACATGTAGGGGAATATGGCGATCCGACATGTAAAGAAACTGAGGAGGACAACGATGCCATTGAGTCTGTGCAGCCTGGTGTTGTCGAGGCCCAGCTGGATATCAGGGGACAAGAAAAGGAAGGAATGTGAAGAGGAGTAAAACAGCAGCTTATTTTGGAATTTAAGTATGAAAACTGTGAGACCTTAAATGTTTGTTACAGACACAGGTGGGTGTCAAAGAAATAAAGCAGGGGGTTCAGTGCTGGTGAGAGGTCTCACTACATGGTTTAATAGGTATGAATGTGAATCAGTTGCTATGACCTTCACAATCACCAGATTTCATCCCCCTCGTAAAAATTCTGATGTAATTCATTAGACTGAATTCCTAGACAACTGTCAAATCATCAACTTTGTGCTTTAACTTATCATTCTGAGGCAGCACGGTGTAAAGCCATTATTTTCCCCACGCAATGGTGGAACAACCAGAATAACTGGAAACTTGACATTACAAAACAAGAAGAACCCTGCTGATGGTGGAGGCCAAGAATGTGAAGGGGGAGAGCGATACAACCAGAGGTCAGATAAGAGCGAACTGATGGCAACAAGCTACCGTGTCAGGTGCTGATGTGACCGTTAGGAGCAATCATAGGCCCAAAGACACTGTGACATGAGGAGATCAGAGATCAAATCTTCAGCCCTGTCTAACACCCCTGCTCACATCGAAGCCTCGGTGTAAAACACTGACAAAGGTTGGGCACTCCACCATAAAGAAGCTGGAGTAGAAGAGGTCTTTTCTATACACCTTAAAATAGTCAAACATACACATGCAACAAACTTTGGGACACAGTGGTGGGCTCTTTGTAGAGAAATTGGGATGCAGCAACACTTGTATTAATGATAATAACGTCTGGATGGTTTACTTGGATCAGAATCTTCCCCAAAGAGACGAAGGGAGTGCTGAACTCTGTGATGAACAGGCAGCCAATGAAGAAATCCCCAAGTCCTCTTCGGAAAAACTGAAAATCAGACACATGGCACAGTCAGCCGCCTCGGACAGCCTCTCTGGACGGACCAGTCCCATCCACAAACACACCGCAAGCATGACAGTCACTCCTCCCCATACTGACCAGAGTGATGGGCATGAAAACGAGGAGCAGGACCAGGTGATGAAGGATCAGCATCCACTCCTTGCTGACGAAAGCCTTCACTGTCTGAAGAGAGTGGCTGCTGTGTGACCTGGACTGACCCCTGACCCTCTGGACATGGTAGTGGCTCAGATACATGGCGTAGATGTCGTGGACCATGTAGGGCGCCCCGAACACAACAAAGCCATTGACCAGCCAGTGACTGATCCAATCGACATTGTTTATATGCAAACAAAGGACAACAGGATAGGAAAGGTTCATATGTAGATTAATACTATATGGAAAGACAGCGAACTTACTTTATGTATTGTGTTTTGCCACAAAGGGGTTGGGGCTGATTCACAGATTGTAAGAGTTAAAGTTTTTCACGGTGATAAAAACTGTGACTCTTGTACCTGTCCTTCATGGTGTCCCTGCAGGAGGTCACTACAATGACTCCAGCTGCTGTAGCCAGAGAGGCATGGATGGCGGAGACCAGCCTGAACACACAGAATCAGCAGAAACGACCAAATATGTGTTATGTTGCTTATCGGCACCCATAGATACATCATTAAACGCGTCATCCACTCGAAGGTCCATTATGGTGTCTTCGGCAGACATAATACACAAATGTGATGGAGTAATCGAGTACATTCTTTACTTTCAGACGGCTCTTGTCGCAAAGTGTGAGACGTTAGAGGAGCACTTCACTAAGTCGAGCTCTGGTTCACTATAAGAAAGCCAAACTTAGCAGCTCTTCATATGAACCGATACAAAGTACGAAGTTCATCTCAGTAAAGTATGAGAGCTGACAGATAACGTTAGGCGACATTAAACACCCGCACGTCGAAAGGAGTTCGGTCCAGTGACGGGCTCGTGTCGGTTCTGCTGACCTCTCACTGACAGTAACCACGTCGGCATCACTCCACTGTCTGAACGAGTGTTTCAGGGTTTTCCTGAAAGCGTAGAAAAGTCCTGGAAACACCACGGCTCCACACACTAAAGCACGAAACATGATCTGAGACGACGTCTTCGTGTCGTCGCTGCAGCGCCCCAACGGTCAAGTCCTGAGGTACGAAGTCACACCGGAGACATCATCGATGTCACAGAGGCAACCGTCTGTCATATCTGTTTATTGACCTGTGGCACAGAAGCTAATACTGCTAACAGAAGCCACTTCCTCACTAAGCCTTCATACTTGACATGCTCGTTTTTTCATAAGGAGGGCTGCTATTGGCTGGAGGGGACGTCGTTTGAACCAATGGCTGACGGACTCACCTGAAATAACCTTTCAATATGTTCGAGTTAAAATGTCAGAACAGAGATAGCGGCTCTGACTCACCACCGCCATGATGTGTTTACAATAAAGTCACGCAGGACACATTATAACACAGGAACATAGTCTTAACGACGGAGGAGAAGAGCTGGACATTTAATAAGGCAGCTGTGTGAGTCAGGTTCGTCCACTGGGACTGAAAAGACAGCCACCGTTTTCTTTATTTTATTCTATGCAACAACGCTGGTCGTTGACCGGAAACGATATGATGTAATTGCTTGCCTGACCTTGGCCAGGGTATTTTCAAATCCTAATACCTGGAAAACTACTTTTCTTTCTGTTATGCTGTTAATGCAGCTGATTCGTTAGAATTAGTATCGACCGCCAGTCAACCCGGAAGGGGGCGGGTCATGAGGTAAGGGAAAAGTACCCGGATGGGTGGATCTCGCCTGTGGTATCGATTATCAAGTTGCACCATCTATCAGTGGGAATGTGAGATGTATTTAATTTATTCCGTCTGAATAACCACACAACTGATATTCAGAGTGGAGAAAAATGGCATGAAGAGAATTTAACCGCTTGAATAATAATACAGTTGAACTACAGCGAAATTTAATTGAACTACTAGTTTAATTACAAACCTCATAAAACCTGCTTCAGCAGTAAAATGAGTTTTGTGTCCACGTGTTGACATGTACCTGTGATCATCCATTCACTTTACTGACTGTCTGAAGTGACACAGTCTCCTCCTTCTCCTGACTTGCCTCTTCAACTCTTGAGCTTGTTGTTAAACTGTCATGTCTTTTTACACTGTAGGGTTTTAATTTTTAATTTAAAGCTAGCTAAGCTATTTTGCTGTGAAGCTCCAGAAATGTTGTGTGGACTATGAAACTTCCTGTGACTGTCCCTCGGGATGAAGGTGAGTAGATAATGACTGAATCAGTTTCAGGTTTGGGTGAACTTCTCCTTTAAATTGTGAGGACATTTTTGTCAAATGCTCAGGGAATAATGCATGGATCCTGATGGACAAAATCAGGTGTATTTAGGTGACTGGGATCTATAAGTGAGTCATACAGGGGACTTTTGGCCCCCCAAAGAAGTGGAGCTCCTGTTCTTTTTGCTTCTGTTACATTCACAATGTCTGAGCAAAAGTCACTCAGGGCCAACTTTCCACAATATGGGCTAAAATAATACAGACTCAAAGTAAAACCATTGTTTTGTCAACTTTATTTCATATATTTGTGTGTGTGTATTTATATATATATATACATATATAAATATATAATATGTAATATATACACATATATATATTTATATTTATATACAGGGGCGCCACCAGGGATTTTGGGCCCCATGAAAAAAAATCTAGTTGGGCCCTTGTATAGGTTGCCCATGTCTCAAAGGGCCCCCTGTCAGTGCCGGGCCCTTGGAATTGTCCAAACCTTTCCCCCTCTGGCGGCGCCCCTGTTTATATATATATATACACACACATGCACACATATCACACACATATATGTGTATGTATATATATATATATATATATATATATATATATATATATATATATATATATATATATATACATACATATATACATATATATACTGTATACTAATGTGTTTGACTGCCACTGTTAAAAGGTGTGACTCATCACATTTTCACTTGTAAGCATAAATAATAACTTTTTTTTCTCTCTTGAAACTTGGGAAATAAACCAACTGACAACAGTTATGGGTCATTTTCAGCACCATTGAATAGTACATTCTCTATATTGCATCAGGATATAAAAATATACAGATATAGTGAGTTTTTTTTTCATTAAAACATTCTTTCCGTGTTGTTCAATGGCATGAAACAAGAGAGGAAGAAAAGACCTCATGCTGACAATGAGGATTGTTACCATTATTATCGTCTATATTATTAATCCTTAGTAGATCTGTACTGGACTGTCCATTCATCCCTTCACAGCACTTTGAAAACATCAGTAGCAGCCACACATGGGAGAAACAAATGAAATAAAACACATTAGAGGGTCGCCCTCTGAAACATGTCACGTTCACAGTGCCATCGGCCTCCCAACCACTTTTAGAACAAAGAAAGAGAGTGAAGAAGATGCCAACAGAAACATGGGAGTGTTGGAGTGCAGTGGAGGGGAAAGCCGTGAAAACCAAGCTGGCCGGTGGGCTCTAAGCTCTGTGTAACCATTAGCAGTTTGTTACAGTCATACACTAAGAACATTTTATCCACAGTCCAAAGTGATGGTGGTAATGAAGATGCTCATGGTGCTCGGGTAATAACACCCCCCCCCCCCCAAAAAAAAGCATAAAAACAACATGAATTCAAAGCAGGAAAAATGTCAAAAATTGCAACAAGTCAGTTTTAATACTTTGAGGCTTACAAGAAGAAAAATAAGCGAGGCGCGGCAAGGGTGAGAGTTCGGTTTGCAGTGCATAGAGAGGGACTTCTGAGATGGAGACGGAGTCACCTGCAGGTCAGTCAGATGGGATTATTGCCCTGTGTCAGCTTTGCACTCTCTCTCTCTCTCACACACACACACACACACACACACACACACCCACACCAACAAACACACAGGAAACACACACCTCCAGCCAGAGTGAGCAAGACGCAAGAGTAAAGAGAGAGGGAAAGACAGCAGGGCTGGTTGATCAGGTTCCTGTGATTTCCAGAGTATTCCCCTCTCCAGATCTCTCAGTGGAGAGAAGCAGCCTCCAGCCGAGTGGAAGTTTGCGCCAGAATGTGTGTGTGTGTGAGTGAGAGAGAGAGAAAGAGAGAGATATGTCCAAGTACAAGTCCAAAATATGCCTGCCTCCACCAACACTCTTGTTTTCCATCCTTCAGTCAGAGTGGTCCTGCGGCCCGTCATCCTCCAGGAGGCTTCACATCCGTGAGGAGGAAGCCAGCTCGTAGAACAATACGTAAGCATCGCTGCTGCGCACTTGGCTGGAGGACATTGGCGTTACTCTGGAAAGCAAATGATGGGCGATAGGAAGCAAACGTGAGAAGCAAATAATGTATGAGGAAGTACATGAAGACAAAGAAGTTTAAAAAGGTTTTTTAGTCTATAAAGCACACACGGTGTAATGCATGTTCAGTTATTAATAAAAAAACAGCTGGAGCAGCAAACACACAGATCCACACATAATGCATTCATTTGAAAAGAGCGACAGTGTATGGTGATGTCCCGAAGCAAGCAGATACATAGTGGCAGAGATTGGGGAATACATGAGTTCTGTGATATACATGGTTCAGTAAGAAGGAGGGAGGTAGAGGCAGTAGAGTGGTGTGTTCTGAATGAGTGCAGTGTTGCAGGAAGGAGCCCAGAAAGACTGACTGGATACTCAGGAGGAGGCAGTGGAGATAAAGGAGGTGAGGAGGATTATCTGCACCTTCATTACAGCCACTGGAGTCTGACTTATCTGTTGTTGGTCATGGTAACTGCTAATGAGGTCAGGTTTATAACAGACTGTATTAAGATGTGGTAAAACATTCATTATGAATGATTTAGCTCTTTCATATGTAACAAAATCAAGAGAGATTGTACATTTATTCTGACAGCCCCGTGATATATATTCTTCTATGTACATTTTTTCACTTAACTCCAATAATCCTATTAATTAGTGCTAATTGGCAAATTGATTTTGAGGTGGTGTCATTGTGTGTAGATTATGAGCAGCTACTATAGTGATATTTGGTTATATACAGTAGGCTTAATTCTATCTTAATGAAGGAAAGCTTGGAAACAAGCAGGTCTTTTACAAATCAATTCTAATGAAAAAACCTACAAGTTATTTGTTGCAACTGTTTATTTTTTTGTTTTCACCAACTAGATGGCTAGAAGTGGAGAACAAATTTGAGCTTAGTCAAATCTCAATTTTCAAATTGGTGGTGCATTTTTGTGTGGTATTTGTGCAAGAAGAAGAAAGAAAATTATGCTAGTTATATTTAATCCCAGTTTTTAATGGTTATTCCTGCACTTACATGTGTTTTTATCCATGCTGCAAACTACATTTCTTATATAATATGTCTTGATTGGTGATAGTGGTGGTACATACCTGGAGTCATTAAAGGTGTACCATTCTCCCGAGTTGGGATTGCGACAGTAGGCTGTGTAATGACCGCCCATAGTGGTGCCTGAGTGGTTGGACACTGCATACAGGTTGTACACTGCATTTACTACAACAGGACAGAAACAAGAAACAAAAAGGCTGAAGTTCTGTTTTTCACACAAATCTCTCAAATCAAATCAAAAATCTGATACTTCAGAATTATAGATGCTTTGCATCTTTGCACAACATATTTGATTTATGATATGATAACTGTATTATTGTCAAAGTAGAGAAAGACTGGAACAGCAAAAAGCAGTGTGCTGGTTGGGTGTGGGTCTGAGCTACTCAAGTATGGAGGACTGAAAATGCCCAGTTCAGAAATAAATAAAGAAATATATAAATGGTTTGATGAATACATTAATATGCCATTGAATGCACCCAGAACAAATCAGAAAATAAATGTTTGTAAAGTTATAAAATGAGACATTGGTATTGATATCTCTACTTTAATTTGCCTCTGTATTGATTTACCTTTGTATTAATTAAACTTTTTATTTATAGCCTGTTCAATTTTCATTTTAATGTATTAATTTCAAATGTAATCTGGGCAAGTCTAAATGGTTGCCATTCAGCTAGTTCATATATAGGTTACCAAATAGTCACATGATCAGTATGGACAGGTAAGTAGTCACATAATTAATCTTGTTAAAATCACATGACAAAATATGCAATTAAATAGCCATGAGATATTAAAGGCCTTTTTAACTCATCACCCTCTTGAGTGACCCAGACTTAAACAATTCTCCACTTAAGTGATGTGACATTACTTCCATATATATATACATTAAATACATTATAATCATTTTCGTTACAAACAGGCCTGGACCTTAGAATCAGTACTTACTGCTGTTTTCGGAGGCAAACTCCCGCAGGTCAAGATCCTTCATAGGGAAGTTAACAAAGGTGGACAGTTTGCTGGTTCGTCGCGCCTCAGAGAAGCGTTTCAGGTCTGGAGAGTCAAGGACCAACTACTCTGTGTGAAGACTTGTATACATTTGGGCAACAATTTGTATGACTATGTAAAAAATGTCTTATTTGGTGGAATATGTTCAAATCTTCACTCAATGAATGGCTATATCTACATGGATGTGTGATTAAATGGACATTTTCACAAATGATGTGCAGATAAACCAGTTGCAGTTTTCTCTGACAAATCAATTGGGGATTACAAACACATGCAAATCACTGCAAAATAGTACTGACTGACTTGTTTCATGGCTTGGGTGCATCTCGTAGTAAAGTGCATTGGTTGAATTGCACTCGACTACTGTGTGATACGGTGTTGCCATAATACATCCCACTGACACCGACATACTCTCACAGCCATTCAATACTTTTACAATGTAGTGTGTGACGTGTATCCATTTTAGGAGCTGCGCATCTGTTTACTTTCTATGTCAACTCTTCAGTAACGTTACCAAAGCCCCCAACCTTGGTGATAACATGTCACAGTTAACATGTATCAACGAGAGAGAACCACAAGTCTGAAAACTTATTTCTGGGTTTTAGGACTCATTCCTGTGGCGCCCTATAGGCTCACTGCAGATGTCTAATACAACATATCAGTATCAGACCCTGATGTTCTGAGGAAAGGATACGCAGCACTAAGATCTTAGGGACCTTCTGTATTGTGAACTTCTTTGTGCATCTCCTCCTGGCTTTACACCTGTAGCACGTCTGTGAAGAACAAACACAGAGTTAGTTCAGTCCCTGTTTACAAGCTGCCAACGCAATATGAAGCACACAGACTGACACCTAGTGGAAGTACTACAATGAGATGCCCACTAGATTTAAATAGGCAGAATTGAGACTTTGTAAGCGCCTCTTAAGCCAAGTAGCTTTACATGTTTGACCATAAGGAAAACCAAAGAACGCTTGGTAAACCAGTGAACCACTGATTAAATTTAAATGTTGGTAATGAAAAGCAGAAAATGACACATAAGCCGCGTTTTAACTACCAGAAATTTCCCCACGGACTAGTAACTATAGCAGGAACTCTGTGTGTTTCTCTCACTGATTGGTCAAGTACCCCCAGCATTGAATTTTAAGCCACTATGTAAAAAAAAAATAATGGTCTGAAGTAGAGTGGCTCCTGGGCTAAAATCTCTGGGTACCTTGTGTGGAAAACAAATGTGGCTACAGAAATTGTCCAGTGAAATAAACATGTAGTAATGTTGTGATGATACGGTAGTTCTACGAACATGCCTGTAGAATGTCTTCCATTGGTTCTTACCGGCTTTTCGTCCCCGTCGAGGACGTCTTCTTTGGTGAAGAGCCGCACACAGTCGATCAGACTCACCTCACCATAGCCCTTCTGAGCACAAACATGGACGCATTCACATTAGCATGCACACATAGCACACAACACATAAAAACACACACACAAAGCAACACACAAAGAGAGACAGGTAGAAACCAAAAAGCTCATGTTAAGAGCTGTGCATCAGCTCATTAATGCCAAACATTTCAGCTACAACCTCAAATCAAGAGAAAATACAGCTAAAAAGTACAGAGAGAGTCACCTCTGCAGGACCTATGTGTGTCTGTGTGTGTGTGTGTGTGTTTCCTAACCTTGGCGATAGGTAGAGAAAGATCCCAAAAGGGGTCGAAGACAGTGGAGCAGAAGCCGCAGTGGCTGCAAGTCAGAGAGCTCTTCAGCTGCCCGACAAACAGATCTGTAAGAACAGGTGAGATTACATGAAACAAACATGTCACTGATGACTGCAGATAATAAATGTATTTTTCTTTATGTTGATCATATGAGTATCATCTTCCTTTTCGGTGCGAGGGTTAAGCCTGCCTTGCCTCTACTATGCCATGTCCAAACTAGACAAGTTTGATCTGTAAAACAAATGTCACCTATACAAGTCCAGAGTTGCAACACTTAACTGATTAATCAATTATTTGACAGCCAACTATTTACTCGTCTTATGACAGTAAACTGAATATATTTAGATATCTTGTATTGGGCTTTAGGGACATTTTTCACCATTTTCTAACATTTTACAGACCAAGAAACTAAATGAGTAATTAAGGAAAATAATCAACAGATTATTTGACAATTAGCAAAATCATTAGTTCCAGCCCTAAACAAGTCAAGTCTTCGTTAGAAGATTCAATGTATCCCTTTCTATAAAATGTATTAAAAGTGATCATGATGCATTTCTACTTACCGACTATTTTACTGTCTTCTCTCTCCAGATATTTACTCCACATCTTCTTCCCTTTCTCTTCATCCCTGAACACAGATTACAGATGAGACAGAATATTACATACAACATGGACACGACACTCAGCTGTTCTGATTCAGTAAAAAGGTTAATAATATAACAGGGATCATTTCTGATAACTGAGGGAGCTGACCTACTTTAACATAGGTGGCAGAATCTGAGAAAAAGGGATTAAAAAGACACTTTCTAACCCGACACACATTTTCAAGCTGGAAAATAGAATTTACCTGCATTGTTTTTCATACTCAGGCAGAGGGGACTCATATCGAGGGTAATACTCAAAGTTGCAGAGATTAACTCTGACCCTTAAACAAGCCACAGTTAGATAACTGATAATTATATCCAAGGAGAATTGGAGCATTAAGCTGGTCTGGGCCCCAGAGAGGCAACAACTCAACACAGGAGCTCAAACTCTTGCACACAACCTCAAATGAAGAAGCCTTAATGATTCATGTTGCCTTGGTCAGATACTGTATACCGTACAGAACATTCACCAGGCTTCTAAAATCGCCCTATTTTTCCATCCATCAGTTAAGGTGGGTCTCATTCTGCTTTTTCACAAGTCAGACAGGCTGCTCATGGGTAAAAAGTCAATACAATACGTGCTTGAAGATTTAATTTGTAAAGTTCCTTAATATCACCCAAACAAATTCCGCAGTTTAGGATACACTACAAAATAGCAATTTAGATATTTCATTTAGTTTCTATATGTCTCCGTTTGTTCAGAGCTGCACCAGGGCTGCTGTCCTGTGCAGAAAGGTTACTTACGGCAGGTGGTCAAAGTCCTCCACAGTGCCTCTCGGTCTGACAGTGACCCTGTTGACCTCGTTGTGCAGCCCGTCCAGGAGGAAACGCAGGAACTCCTGAGCATCCTGTTGGCTGTAAGACACAGAAACAATCAGTCAGAACCACAAATATCAGGTGATGTTACTGTTTTTGGATGTAGATACAGAACTTCACTAATGCAGTCATACTATTATCAGAAAAAAGATGTACAGCAGCTTACTTGTATCCCACAAATCTGGGAGCATATCTCTGGATCTGAGTTTTGAACTCAGACGGGCTAACCGCCTCACTGCTGGACAACGTCCACATGGTCTGTATCAGCTTGGCAAATTCTACCAGAAGACAAACATTTAAGTTAAACACACTGGGACATAAAATAATACATGTGTTCAGGTTGATGGTCTACTGAAGCTACAACTAATTTTCTAATCCTCTGTCAGATTCTTAACATCTCAAACACGTAAAAGACCTGGAAAAATCATAAGGAATCATTGTGTTTCTTTTCCTCACACGTGTTCTGAGAGATACACTTCTTATCCAGGAGTAAACAGTTAATGAGTTTGTTAGTTGTGTGCAGCTATGAGTGTTTGTTTTGGACTCTAGGGGGCCTGTGTGACACATCTCTCACCTTCCATGAGGGCTGTGTTGGTGCGGCTGTTGTTGTTAAGGTCTCTGCGGTGCGAGTTGTGCAGGCAGTAGTCTCGCAGGCTGTGTGTGTTGCTGAGACACTGCAGGATACTGTTCATGAAACACTGCAAGGAAAATCAGCACAGAAAGTTTGATTCCCTGACGGATGATGAGACACAAAGCTCCTGCCTTCCTGTTCATTGATGACATTTTCTGGAAAGAAGTTAAAAACTCATTTTACACTAAAGACAACATGTCTGTTTAGTTCTACTGTAAATTGTGTTGTTTGCAGGCTTATATTTAATTTTTTTGTTTTGCCTGTCTTTTAACATACACGTTTTACATTGTTTACAGATGACACAATCAACCAATATTTTGGGCTGGGCAATATATATGATATATATCCTCATCAAGATATGAGTATACTGTATACTGTCTGAGGTTTTAGATATCGTTAGATCATACAGCATAAGTGTTGTCTTTTCCTGGTTTTAAAGGCTGATTTAATTTAACAGCACGTGTGACGTCATTTTCTAAACTTGTCAGACCGTTCTACTTGTTTTAAAACTTGCTCTACTTGCCGAAATATTGTGAGGTTTGATTTCGTCACTCAGTCCTAACATCAATAAAGGGCTTGTGAGAAGATGTCATAATATCAAGATTTATATCATGTATCGTGATATGGCCTATAAATATAAATTAAGAAAAGAAATATACACGTATATAAAATATAGATTAGAAAAAAATGTTTCCCCTGTTAACAGTCCTTATGCTAAGCTAAGCTAAATGTCTGCTGGCTCCAACCTCATATACTCAAAAGCAAAACAGTGAATGACCCAGTCACAATATTAAGTTGTTAATGTGATGATCAATGCCTCTGATCAACTTAGGAGGTTGATATCTAGACGGACAGGTGGACAGTATGTGATTAAAATATGATGATGCAATTAAAAAGATTTGGTGATCTGGAAATGTACAACATTTTAAAAACTTAAAAGACAAATTAAAAGAACCCTTACGGAGCATAATGCAATCCTCCATGCAACGTAATTAATTTACATGCAGGCATGTTGTCAAAGATAGCACTGTGTATATACTGCTGCTCCCATCACGTGAGGCATGAGCAATTTGGTAAGATCAAACCAGTCAGAGAAGGAGAGAACGAGTTCTCTCTGGTCCATAGTTCAGAGCTCTCTGATTAGGTTACTGTACACAAACAAACACACACACACACGCACGCACGCACACACACACAAGCATACACACCACAGCACACATCGTTTATTTTAGGAGTCGTCCACCTGCCTGTTGCCTGGTAGACAGATACGCTGCTGGACCATCAACAAAATACTATCAGCGCTACACAAACTGCATTATGGGAATTCAGATCCAGCTTCTTCCTCCACTGTGAAGAATAAGATGCTATTGCCGGACTCTTGGCATTAGACAGATGTAATTACATACACTGTGTGTGGCTGCAGACTTACAGTGTTTCCCAGGTTTTTTAGTCCCACAAGGCCTTGGGCACTCTTTGAATTCTGAAAGACAAAAGACATAATATTTTAATAAAATTCACAGGATAAATTGAGCTTATAATGAACTACATTTATATACTTTAATTCACCAAAGCATTAAGGCATGTCCATCTTGACAAAAAACATTTTCTGTCCCATCAATAACTCTGTTTGACTGCATGTGAAAATATACAAATATACAAATAATAAAATACACTGATATTTAACTAAAGAAGAGGAGGAGGAGGGGGAGGAGGAGGTTTGCTGCTGTGCGTCTCTGTGTGTGCTCCATTCTCAGTCCATGGATCAGGCAGGATAGGTAGCAGCAGCAGAAACAGTGTATCTCTACATTAACATGCACATTTGTGCATGAGGACCAGCTGATAAACTTAATTGATTAATTTAAAACACCTGACTTGTTTTCTTTGGAGAGTTTCCTCTGCAGCTTTTAAGTTTCCCTGCTTAAATATGCCACGATATATGTTACAGTGACATGACTGCATTTGTGGAAATGTTTAAAAAAACTGAAAGCTGCCTCTCAAATCATAAAATCAGAGTGTATGAACGATGTGAACCTGCCTGTGTAGGTCTGAAACTAGACAAAGACACTTGCATTGTGACACTTTCTGCAGAGAATAAGATAGAGCCCTAAGCCTTACTTGGCAGTGCTTTACCATGTATTGATCAGTAATAGATGAATTAAGTATTTCTGAACTGGTCTAAAGTTCTAATAAAACCTCTGACGAAAACTTCCAGACATTCTGTCTCTTATTTACATTAACTACTTCTGCTTTCGCATGATGCATTTTCACTTTAAAAACTTGTAAAGCAAACATTGTACAAATACAGTATCACATAAATAACTGTATTTATAATTACTGGAAGGGAAAATAAATTAAAACCACATTCAATCCCTTGCAACAACACAGCTCTCACAGATGTTCTCTTATATACTGAAACCACTGGTTGTTCTATCACCAGACGCATATTTACTGTGTTATTCCTTCAGGGTGGATTTGTATTTTAATGAGATCCCAGAACAGCAGGACAAACAATAAAACCCGGACATGTGATGAAGATGTGATCCATCTACATTTTGCAGTTGAATGTGTGTGTTGTGTACATCTAGAAATGACAGGCAGGAGGACTTTCTTTGTCAGAGGAACTTGTTTTTGTTATCCCGCAGTCAGTTCCTCCCATGGTAATCACTCCCAGATGGCAAAGTTCTGATCAACAACAGTAGATAACACAGAATTACTACACCTTGAGGAATTTCTATACTGTGGTGTTCGCTGTTGCTGTTTCTCAGGGCAACAAACCATGAAATACATGAACTTAATCTCTGTGAAACACAACAGATGGCTAAGCATATTATCATGATATCTAAATCTTAAAATGGTACAAAATGCTTTGCAGAACTTATGTCATCACTTGCTGCTTTTAAATTTCATTACATAAGTCAAGCGGTTATATAATTGAGTAGCGAGAAGAAGAAACTAACAAAGAACACGGGGGTGGCTAAGGAATGCACTTGTGCCCTCCACTAAGGAGCTGCGGCAGCACACAATTACACTTCATAAAACAGGAGCCGTGCCAAATTTAATTAATTTTCCACATTGTTAGTCAGTCAGTACAGTTACAGTCAGTCTGAAAACTAAACAACGAGAGAAAGCACAACAGCAAGATGGAAACGATGATGGCAAATTCCAAAACACAACGACATTAACCAGAAATCACATCAGAATTTGTCAACCAGAAGGAGTGGGACTTTTACTTGTTGAATAAGAATTGGCAGATCAGTGCCAATAACAGCAGGAAATGTAAGGTTAGTTCACGCTAAACCGAAATCAAACAGAATTGTTGAATTTGCAATCCTGGTTTCCAAATTGCTGTTGTGTTTTCTCTTTTGCGGTTGTGTTTTTCTGAATTGCTGTTGTGATTTACACTAATCAGCCACCGCACTTTTTCAAGACTACACTCCTCTTCTACCAATCCTTTCTGCATAGAAAAGAGTATCTGTGACACAATACTGTACGTGTAGAGCAACAAAAATGATGGTTCGACCAGCTTCAGTCAATCTATAAAAACAAGCCGACTAGCAGTCCAGCAGAGAAACTAACAGCATGGTAACTTGAGTTTGTATTTTCTAAGCAGAGAGCAACTCTGCAGGACCAGCAGCTTAACACCAGACACCTGATCTCTCTGGTGACTGAAATCTATCTATCACATGGCCCCTGTTACCCTCACCTGTGGTAAAGCTCAGGCACATTCACTGAAGAGCACTATGGATTGGGACCACCATAAAAACTGTCCAAATCCAGACTTGAGACCACATGAAAACTAAAGTCATCTAAGTATTCAAGACTAAACTAAACAGTCTGAAAGACAAAGGGGACGTGGTTGTTATAGGATGAAAAGACCTAATTAGGGGAAAGGGACTGTACAAAGTGGTGGTGATCCAGTGTTTTCTCTGTAATTGTTGTATTGCAGTGGTGGTACTGGGTAACTTTTGACATTGCTCCACATTTATCCCTGGTCTTAGTTTGATTCTTGTGCAAAGAGTGGTTTGCAGTACTAATATTGTTCATTTAGGTTAACCGATTATGATTAATTGACTACTTCTATGCACAAGGTCATATACTTGTTGGTGTTTTTCATTTGTTTTATTTTGTTTTCTAGATTATAATGTTCAATTTCCCATTGTATCTAGCTGTGGTGATCATGCTTTAGCTGAGGGGGTCCACTAGGAGTGGGAATCTCTTGGCACCTCACGATTCGATTCGATTCCGAGGTCAACGATTCGATTCTAAATCAATTCTCGATGAATCTCGATGCAGCAAGTTTTTTATGTACAATTCCATGCACGATTTAAAAAATATATATAAATTAAATCTGAGTATCTAATCACTTTCTACTTTTTTCTCACTGTGTGACTACTTGGTACTTTCAAAGCAAAGTATTTGTAATGATCCATATTTAATTTACTTCAAATATATTTAATTGATAAAACAAATGAAAGAAATGTGGCAAGTCAACTGGAAGGTTACATTTGCTAGCAAACATCCAGCTTTGCAAAGAACCAAAAGGAAAAGAAAGTTAGTTACAGGTGTCGTAAGTTAACCTGGACGCTGCCCACTCAACGCCACAGCTAACAGCTATCAGCTATCAGCCAATAGCGGTCTCCACGCTGCTCTCGAGCTGCTCGGCGTTAACAAATGCCTCAGACGAGTTGTTTGTGAGTACAGACATTCACGACACATCCCATGTTTTTTGTTGTGTGCACGCCATCAACTGTCCGGGCTATTTTTGACATTTGTGAATCGATTCAGAATCATCCACATCCGAATTGCGATTAATCTAAGAATCGATTATTTTTCCCACCCCTAGGGTCTACCACTCATAAATGAATGTTGAAGACACACCGTGACAGCCTTTTATCTTAGTATTGTCAAAGAAAGGAATCAGTTAGAAATGTCTGACTACAATGTGATCCCGAGGCCCTCATCTTTTGGGTTTAACCTTGAACACAATCAAACAGGATTATTTTCATTGTCCATTATTCTGTTGTCTTTTCTTTCTTTAATTAATCAATCAGTTGTTTGGTCTATAACAAGTCAGAAAATTGTGAAAAAGGTTGTGTTTCCCAAAGCCTAGGATGATATCCTTAAATATCTTGTATTATCCATAACCCAAAGATATTCAGTTTACTGTCATAGAGGGAGGAATGAAACCAGGAAATATTTGCATTTGAACACCATTTAACTTTTAAAGAGTTAAGAGTCACATGCTTCGGAGATACATTCTCTTTTCAACCCTTTCTACATTTGACTATTTGCTGACTATCTAAAGTTACAAATAAAATACTAAAATTGCTTCAAGTACTATATATCTTAAATAACTCAATATCAAATGCAACGGCTAAATAATCTTACAAACAACATGTAACAACAAAGAGAGAGTCCATGGTGTACCCCACCCTTCACCCAACTTTTGCTGGGAACAATATCAGTGTATCCACAGAAAATGGATGGATGAATGGGCGGACGGACGGATGGAATGAGACGCCCCAAATCAACTGTCTTTTTCCAGACAGTTACATAGTGTTGCTTTAAAGAAGCTGATATCAGACATTTTAGACCTTTTTTCCCCTTAACTTATTTACTCAAACCGATTAATCGATTATCAAAATAATTGCCAATTAATGTAAAAGTTGACAGCTAATAGATTAATGAATTCATTCTTTTAGCTCTACAATCAAAGAGGTTGTTAGATGATTTTATTTTATTTTTTTATTTATTTATTTATTTTTTAATTTATTGTTTTCCATTTACCAAAGCATTTTATGAAATAACACAACATGAACATGGGGTGTTTTCTGTCACAAAATTACCGCAACATTATTAATCACTCAAGTACATCTTGATATAGAAAAGAGACTTATACAAAGGAAGGGCGTTTCAGGGAAATGTACCTTTTCCATTGCTTCCAGATATCATTGAATTTAGATTGCTGGAGCCTCATTGAAAAAGTGATTCTTTTGTTAGATGATTTTAAGAGCATCTACAATATATTAGAGAAGCTGGACAGAGCTCATACGAACTGAGTTGTGTGGTAAGCCAAAACCTGCATCACCAAACCTGCATGTGACCTGACGAACTCTACTGTTCCAATTGCCACATAGATTCATTATCATGTGTATCAAAGTATGTGAGTGACCACAGTCTGTACTCTCAATGGCCACTCTGGCCAAAAGGAGTAGTGAACACACCTTTAAAATATCTATCAGTGGTCAATGCCAGAAGTAGTTTTAAGTGTGCAAGTAAACTCACTGAACTGTTTTTGAACTGAACATTATTCTCAATCTGCTGTACATAAACATGAGAGAGAGATGTTAGGGTCAACATCATTATGTTTCATGGCGCTGGAGGAAACCGACTAACAAAGGTCTGCGCTGGATCAATAGTAAAAGTCTGGGGTCATACATCTAACAAATATATGTGTAATTATTGATTCGTTTGCTAAACACCACAGTTTCTCAGTACAGTTTTTTATCACATGACTGTTTTGAATCATTTACTAGCCAGTGCGGCAGAAAGCCTTGAAAGATTTACTCACTAAACGTAAAAATCTACCTTCCCTTTGAGCCTGTTGGGTGCTAATTTCTGACCCTGTAAAAAGCATCTACAGGAAAAGTCAAAGCCTATATTAAAATATTGATATCAGGAATTGCAACAGCTGCCCGTTGCTACTAGTAACAAGGTTATTGGAAGTCCTGAGAATTAACCAAATAAGCTTAAAGACACTGACACACTTTCTAGTCCTGAGTGGGAGTGCAGAGTAAAGAGACAATTCTATGTGGGTCACTATGAGCAAATTACATTCTTAATATAAAGAATCTCATAGTGCAGCTTTAAGGAACTATATTGCGATTGTTAAGTACTTTTCTGTTATTTCAGCTCTTAACAGAAGAGCTTAGTTTGCATGCAGGTTTAGCAAAAGAACCCTGAATGTAATTACAGAAATCAAACTGAGCAGTCCTGTCCTGAGCTCTGCTGTTAGCCTCCAGGAGGTATACATATTGGGAGCACGTTCGTTTGTTCATCAGTAGCATGAGCCTGCAGCTTAAATAGTTAGGAGTACTGATGAAGCATGGGCTTTTTGCTATTTTATAAACAACCTCTGCCATCTGTCTCAGCTTCAGCAAAGAGAGAGAGTCAGTGCAGCATGCGGGGGAAGGGGGGGGGGGGTCTATAGTTTAATTAACCATGGCTTATCTAAATCCTACTTTCTGTAAATTCCATTGTAGTGAATGGAACACTTTATTGGCCACGGTCATATAACATAAGTACGCAAACACACACACACACACGCACACAGCTTTTTTGATGACTGATCCTCTGTGGTCACGTCAAATTACATTTCATAACAGACAGACAGACAGAGAGACAGACAGACAAACAGACACACACACACACACACACACCCACACCCACACACACACACACACACACACACACACACACACCTCTTTACCCCACTGTTGGAATGTACTCTGCTGACTATTGCCTCGGACAGCCCCAAAAATAGCAGCTTTGCTTATAATAACGCCTGCTTGTACACTTGCAATTGGCTGATCATTCGGCCGGCCTGGCAGACGTCACTACAATGAAACATCTTGGCTCTGTCTCCATAGCAACGCTATTCTTATTTTTTGCGGGATGGAATGCTAGAGGACATGGTGACATCACAGTGACAGGGCCAAGTGTAGAGGGAGTGTGTGTGACTCAGTGTGTGAGGGAGTTTGGATCGGAGGAGTCGAGAGTGAATGACTTGGAGCAGATGTGACTTTCACACGAGGACCATCATCCCACGTTCACATAAAGGTCGATTCAGTTTTTATATCAAGATTTGACTCTTATTTAAAGGCAGCATTTGGAGCATTAATGGATGCTAACACTAAAAGCTGCACTGACAACATTATTTTTGGTGAGTAAGCAGCCCTATGGGGCAGGGTCAAGCAGCTTTTATTGCGGCTTTGACAAAATGTTGAGGAAAATCTCCAGCACCACACTGGAGGGATCTGATCATGTGGGTATGTTCAGCGATGAGCACTGTTTAAAATGGGAGTCAGTGGAACCAAGAAGTGACACTATGTTTCAATTAGCAGTCTACTGAGTATAAATGAAATGAGGCAGTTTAAAGCAGCTTCTAACACTGAAGCAGAACAGGACACAATAAGTGAACAAGGAATACAGTACTCACCACTGTAGACAGTTTACACAGGTGCATTTTTCCAAAAATGTGGTTACACAATGGTAGATTTATAGTCAATTAAACTGTAGTTTGTTATTTCACTGTTAACAATGAAATGCTTAATAATCAATTTACAAATCAAGACCTATTATTATTTTTCATTTTTCCATTTCCTTCAGTGTGTTATCAAGGTTTTTTTTGCATTTCAGTGGTTTTGAAAGTTAAAAGGTCCAAAGAGAGCTCCTCTCTCCCACAGAAAACACTGCTCCTGAAGTTCCTGAAAAGTCTCCACAGAAGTTCCACCTTTAATTCTGTGACTTCACTACATCACCATGTCAGACATCTGCATAGTTTATTCCTGTATTCACTGTAGAAGTGAACCTAATTGGAAGCTGAAAACATTATAAAGTAGGGCAGCATGATATTGTCAGAAAGTGAAATTGCAATTACTTTGACAGATATCGCAACTGTGATATAATTCAAGATTATCATGGATGATTACATTTTACATCACAATTTTCATTGCCTATACTAGTGAAATCATGATGATGTGGCATTTCTCCCAGTCTCTGCCAAAAAAACATGTTTTATTACATCTGGAGAACAAGCCTGTGGGCCAGAGCATCTCTGCAGCACTACAACATTTCATTAAAACATTGTTTTGTGACATTTTACCTTTATAAAATAATTGCAGTTCTTGCGACTTGAATAATTAGTCATGCGTCAATTGCGATTTCGATTTTTTTCTGCAATTAATTGTGCAGCCCTATGACAGAGCCTACCAAACACACAGTGCTTGCTTAGCATGTCCAATAAAACTAACTAAACAAATATGTTGAAGAAAAAGAAGCAGCCTGGGACATTTTGATCACTTTCACACTAAAAACCATCTGAGGGAGAAGCGGTGGAGCGATGGGAGGAGGGGGGGTAAAGCAGCCACAGCAGTAACAACAGCTTTACTAACTGAGATATGAATATTAATAATACTAAAAGTATTATTATTATTATTATTATTCACACACCACCAACTCTAGTCCTTATAGTTAGTGCTGAGATTCCGTGACTGCAGTATCACATGCTTCGGAGATACATTCTCTTTTCAACCCTTTCTACATTTGACTATTTGCTGACTATCTAAAGTTACAAATAAAATACTAAAATTGCTTCAAGTACTATATATCTTAAATAACTCAATATCAAATGCAACGGCTAAATAATCTTACAAACAACATGTAACAACAATTAAAAAACATAAAATGTTTAAGAATATTTTGACTGCTACAAAAAAATGTGGACTAGTAATTTTTACACCACAATTTTATATTTTCATTGAAAAACATATTAAAATCAGGATGATGTGACCTTAGTTGGGGTCTGTACCAAACAAACATATTTTCTTATGTCCGGAGAAGAATATCTATGAGCCAGGTCATATGTGCAACACTACAGTACTTCCTTATAATGTATGTATAATGTTCAGTCTGATTATTAATTGCAGTTGCCAATTTATTTATGAAGTGGAAAGAAGAGTGATTACATACTCAAAATAATGTATTGTTTCTTGTAAAAGATAAAGTGAAAGAATGGGAGAAATAAAGAGTGGGAGGAGTACCAGAGCGGATACATTATACCAACAGTCACAAGAATGAACATACATTTACTGTTCACAGGCGACTCGTTCCATGTGAGCAGACTGATATACACAAAAGAGGTAGCCCAGGGGGGTAACTTTGCAAAAATGCTCTATTCATAAATAGCAGAGGCAGCTCAGGCAACTAGCAAGCTGCTTTTGAAACCCTACTCCCCTTAGGCTAAAAAGCATGCCGAACAGAGAGGCTTTCCACGGCCAGGTTGAACTGCTTCCTAAAGCCAGGAATAAGAGACACCAGAAATGTCCCTTGGCGTGTGCCCAGCTCGGTGGAAGTAAAATCTCAATCTCTCAATCTCTATCTCTCTGCTCAATTAAGTCAAAGATGTGGGCCTGCTGGCCTGAGGGATGGGGGCTGGTGTTGGAGCAGAGGAAATGGGTCAAAGCAAGGTGAGGAGGCTGGAAGAAATGGATAATCCCTCATTATGGCTTTCCTTTCTAGGGTGACTTAATAGGGAAACAGAGGAGGACAGCAACAAACTAGATTAAGGGAGAAAGATTCTGCATTTGTGCCCGTTTGACAAACATGATACTGCACAATGAACTTTGGCCTCCAGGCGGTAGATTAAACTGTGCAGCATGCATTCTTTGTTAACATCAAGCTTAGTCTAAGGAATGTTAAGTGTAACAAATGCCTGACATGCATTCCTTTAGCCTCGGACATCAGCTGATACTGATCAGAAGATTAGGACAGGAAGGATTTCAGGTTCAACTGATGGTTTTAAGGCTACATTCTTGTCATAAGGACACGACTGTGGGAATGCATTTACATGTTTGTTGAAGCCTATTAAAGCTATTTTTACTTGGAAGCCATGCACTTGATGATAGCATTCATGAGAACCATTTGCTCTTGACTGTTTTTATTGAAATAAGAACAATATTTCCACATCTCTTAATTTTGATCTCTGAGTTTAGGAAAGTCATTACTCATCAACGTTTTTAACTAGTGACTGAAAGCTGAGGTGAAAATTTCTGCCATACAAGCTCACCCAATTTATATTTTATTTTTGATGCTAATGCAGCATTAACAAGCATTGCTATGGACCAATGTATTGATGAGGAGAGGGTCTCCATTTGTTTAATCTGTGCACATCCAAACATGCACAAAAAAAACCAGACACGTTAAATGTTCATGGTAAAAAGAAAAACAGCTATGTAACAACAAAGGAAACGAATAAGAAAACTGCTATCTAGCAAATATGGATGTAAATGATGAACAAATACGGAAGTTAAGAAAAAAAAATTAATGGATAAAGTCAGATGTTACCTGTGCCTTCTCTTGGGTGAGGGTAGGCCTCAGCAATATGGCAAAAAAGTCTACCACGATAATGAAGTTTCATATCTGCTGATATTGATAATAATTATTGATCTTCTTTACTGACCAGGTGAAAAAAGGTCGAAATCAACCTCTTAATTTTGAATTTAACCACTTTATCAAGTCACACAGGTTATGTTAACACAATAATGAAAATGAATGGGTTGTGCTTTTCTCACGGTTGGTTTGAAAAACACTCAGCCATCAGCAGAACTGGTGCGGCGCATTGTGAAAATTAGTTGCTGCGGTGGTCGCGCTGACCACTTTGGCTGGCGCAGCAGCAGCGAATGAGCTCTGCCACACTTTGGCAGCGAAGAATGGCACCATAGGATGAGTGACACCCGAGAGGAGCAGCACAAGACTGGGACAGAGGCTGAAAGGGCCGGTGTGTTTGCCGGCAAGGCTGCAGCTTGTAAGCCACCGTATCAGACCACAAGAAAAGCACAAATGACTACTGTGTGAGTTAATAGTTTAACAGGCAGAGCATGGCTGGTATAGTGAGAAACAACCTGATGCCACAGCTCCTCAGTAATCAAAACCTTGTGGAGATGTGTGAAAATAACAAGCTCCGAGCACAAATGATAAAGCTTAATAAAAAACCCACAGGGGAGCTTATTCCAAATGATTAATGAGTGCACAGGAGCATTCTGATGATCTCTGTACCATCTGCTATGAAGTTTAACAAGACATGCAGGTTAGGTTAATTGGCAATCCTAAATTGGCTGTAGTTGTTAATGTCTTTTAATGTGTAGCAACCTCTTGCCCAATGTCAACTGGGATGGACTCCAACTCCAGCAACCCTCCAAATGATAAGCATGATGAATATATATATATGCATGGCGTTAAAGAATGGATGCTCTTCATAGTGCATATGCAGTACCTTCATATCAATGTATTAGGTGCTTGCGTTACACCCTTATATCGGAGTCTGCCCAAAAAAACCTACTTTTGATCGACAATAGTCCATAAGTTTAGAATAGTCCACCACCATTAAAACTAAAACTCTCCACTGAAACAGTCCTAGTCCTAGGAACTCACAGAGCTGGTTCAAAATCAATGTGGATGATTAATATCTAACTGCAGTATTGGCAATGCTCGATTAATATGCCTCCAACACCAAAGCAATAACACGTGCCACTTTCTCCCCCTCCATGCTCTGCTTGTGCCTCCTGGTTTGTAAACTAAACTTTACATTACCAGCAGCAGGATGCCTGGCTCCACCTGGCACTGCAGAATGCCAACTGCTGATTGGCTGGCTGCTGAGAAAGAACAGCAGAACAGTCTGTTCTGACCTGTCCCTCTACTTGGCAGACCATCATAAACATTCTCTCTCTCACTCTCTATGAGTTACCTTTTTGGCTGCTGTTAAGTTTCTCCCATGTGAGATAAGGTGACACTTTTGCTCACATACCAGCTTATGTATGTGTGACTGTGCAGACACACACTTAATGTTGCCGCTTTACTGGGAAAGAAAGACAATCTATGTATCTCTCCCTTCTGAAAAGCACACAAAGGGATGAAATCAGTCATCGGAGCTTGAGGAGTCAATGTTGGGTGACGTGTTTCCCACACTTACATGCAATCAAGTAAACAGTGAGATCCTCTAACTGAGAAGAATGGCTGTCTCTCTGAGAAATACAAATAAATATAGCCTACGATCCTATGAACAGGGCCAATGAGTCACATTTCACTAGATCGACGGCCGTGAGAAGACATTGTCCACACACCAGGGGTATCACACTAGCATCCAGCATTGCATAGATAACAGTCTGAGAACATGTGACCATAAAGCAATGCACTGGCTTCTTACATAACTGCTCTGTTCATCTTCACACATCTCCAGAAATGCATTTCTCCAACATGAAAAAAACAAAACCACCCTCAGTGGTAAAATAGTTAACTACTAGCTAACAGGCTATCATACTGAAGCCTGGACTTCATATTACAACACCCTGCAGTGGAACATCACATAGCTGGTTTGAGTAAGTACACAGAAAATAACCAAATACTTACAGTATGTATAACAAATCACCTCCACACTGTATTCAGTATAGATTCCACATAACTCGCATAGGAAAGGGAAAAAAGTGATTCCCAAATTAAGTCAATGCCAGTGTGGTATTCTCAGGCTATATTTGGCAGTATTTTGCTTTAGTATAAAAGAAATTAAAAAATATATACAATCTTCTGTGAACACTTCAATCCACTAGATCCAGATTGTTGCATAAAATTGTACTCACCCATAGATATACCATCTTAATAAGCATGACCATGCCTTATTCCATTCAAATAAACAAAAAAGCCACAAAAATGCTGATGTTAAAGGATGTGAGAAAGGTGGATCCATCCCTTTATCTGCATCCATACCACAAATGAATGGGGTCAACTTAGGGCCGAAACCCATCCTCCATCTTTCCAGTTTTGTAGAAATACATTATGTAGTGTTAGTGTCATCCTGCAGTTGAACCAACTGACCAACCACAGATTGACACACAAAATTTGTTGTTCTGACAGACATAAAACTTGATATAACCTAAATGTACATATATATATATCTATGCACACATATATATACGCCATATTATAAGATACAATGAAATAAAACAATATACAGATTAACATTGCTATATTGATTCTGACTCAACTGTCAATTTTTCTGTCAATCATCTAGTTGAGTCATCATTCCAACATTAGCTTTAAAACTACAGAGCAAGATTAGAAAGTTACAGCAGAAAGCAACCTTTGGCCTTCCAGCTGTCAGTGCTAGTGTGCTGCGAACATGCTGTGCAGAAACACACACGAGATCACAGATAACCACACACATTCGCAACTGCACATACATTTTCCTCATGCACAAATTCATGTATCCACTTACTAAGACAAAGACAGATTACCTTATGGTGGTTTGTATGGGGGGAGGAGTAGAGGACGGATGATGACAAAGAGCAGAAGGAGAAGGACAGGACAAGAGGAGCAGGTGGACGATAACAACAAGGCTGAAAACGTGCCAAGCAGCCAGGCCTGGCCTGTACTAAAGTGTATTCTAGTGTGATGTCTCATTACATAACAGAAGCTGGCACACAGCAGCTCCACTCCACACTGTAGCTTGGTAACATACACATATACAAACAGACACACACACACACACACACACACACACACACACACACACTTCCAGCAGGAAGACTCCAGTGACAAACTAAGCAGTTCCTCTTCATCTTCTAATAGTTGGCTTTCAAATTTCACTTTCAATTTCGTAACGCACTAGCAATTTAACCTTCCCTTCTGTACACAAGGAATGGACAGCAAGGAAAGATTTAATGATGCAATATGTAATAATTTGTTTCAAATTGGGGGCAGTATATTACGAGAGTAACTGCTAACTGTCGCTGTCATTAGCAAATCGGCTCAGTTAGCCATGCAGCTAACGTCCAGATGGGAAGCTTGGCTAGCTGGTTAGCCTTTTAACTTCAGGAGATATCTCTTTAAAACAATCAAGGGGCATTAAAATTCTTATTTCTTCAGATTCAAATTCTTTCTTGAATTTTAGGTACTTTTGGAAATGATGAAAAATGTCAAATTCTTACATATTGGACTTTTAAGGCAAAGACAACACACAAGGTCTCTTGTTGTCAGTAGGGCCATGCTAAGCAACAGAGCCATAACCAAACTTAATATCACACAGATTATGACAATTTACTGGTTTGCTGAAATTACCTTTCTTAGGCATCAGCAAATGTTACTAACAGTCCCAATTTCATTAGGTGTGGTTAACATATTTGAGATCATATTTACTTTTAATTATTGAAATCAGTTCTGTGCGGAAAGACTTTTTCTGAGGAAAGATTATTTTACAATCTTTTCCACCATGATAATACCTAAACTCATCAAAATAATTACATACATTTACCTTGTGGAGATGTTTTGTCAACAGACTGAACTGGCTTAAACACAATGATTTTCTGTACATTATGTACTCAGACCTACATTTTGTGTATAATCTATGTGGCTGTGTGTCCATATGGAAACAGCCGGAGGCAACATTCATATCCATGATATTCTAGGGCATAAAAAGACCTGTCACAAAGGGTCAGTCCTTTATTTATTTCCATTAGAGGCCTACAATGGAATACATAAGAGCAGTATAGTAGGAGCAACTGTAGTCTATGAGGGGGATTAAATGGTGGTTATATAACCAGTGACCTGCCAGTGCAGGCCTACTGATCCTGACACAGCGGAGTACAGCGGCTTAAAAGAGCGGCTTACCTCTGCAAATGACTCACTTCAACGTTTAACTGATCATCTTTGACAAGATACAGTGAAATAACCATCTGTGTCCTCTTTATAGTGACATCAGCCTCGTTTCTGCCTACAAGGAACCATAGCTCTCTTACTAAAAATCTGTGGACCCTGGTTCCAATTCCTGCTTACATTCACAGATATCATCCAGGTTGAGCATGGAATACTACCCATGGAATTGTATGAAGTAGTGAGCTTTACATAAATTCAGCATCATTTGACACGTAAGGGAGCCCTTTAATATGCGTTTTAATCTTACTGTATGTTTACACTGCTTGTTGCCACCCACCGAGAATCATTGACAGGAGATGGTGGACCACAGGAGCACAACTACTGTTTCCTATGTAATACATGGCTCTTTTCATGGTTACTAACAGACAATTCACAAATTATCTTGACTACGGCCTTGTGAGTTATGCAGCTTTGCCAATAGGAAAATAACATGATAAAAAAAAAAAAAATTGGCAGATATTTCAATGGAGTTTGGTGTGCCGTTCTGTGTGAGGCAGAGATAACGGGACGCAGCGGTCACCATCTCTTACCTTGGCTTGGTTTATTAGAAGCCCCACGAAAGTTGACACCAGCACCGAGCCGGACATGCTGCCTTTCCTCCGCATCTCTTGCTTCAGAAACGGGAAAGCGGCCGCCGGCGGCTCCTCGGATACGGTCACCGTGTAGGACTGTCGCATGCTCGGCATGCTGGCGGAGGAACGAAGCCAAGGACTGGTGCGAGTTATTCAGACGAGAGCTCCGCTTGACGAGCCGTTTTCTGTTGCAAGAATTAGACGTTTCACTCCGTTTTGCGATAGCCCCCCTGCCTGTTGTCATTCATTCATTCATATAACAGCACCAGCCTCACAAATCACCACGCCGGAACAGAGGACCTGTGGCGTTCCCCTTAAATCACTCTACTAACCCCTATTGGGAGCGATAAAGCGCCGGTAACACCGATAACGACTAAATAATTACCAATGAGCCACCGAGTGTTGAGACATTATACACAGCTGTGTGCAAAACGCGCGCCCTGTCACTGGAGTAGGTCCGTAAACGATAATAAATACATAGTGTGCTCCCTCTCCGTTGCACAAGACTGGAGGTCTGTCTCCCCTGGCTCGGGTAAGTCGGCCTACAACAAACGTCAGCGACCGCCTCCAACCCTGTTGCCTACGTCACAGTCCATCCTTCTCCACGGTGCTGTGTCAAAGCTGAAGGACCAAGGAGACTACTTGTCTCCAAAATGATCAGGGTAAGCCCTGTTTCGTCCACCAAGGTTTATATGCCACAGTACATTCTGCCACATACATTGTAACAGCATGATTATGGCTACATGTAAGGCACACTGCTGTATACATCTGACAATAGGGATGTTTCTTTTACTACAGTCTGACTCAGAGGGTCTAAAATTAGATTCTGCGGTCCTAAAATTGGTGAGGTTCCGGTGATTCACCAGCAACAGAATAGGTGTTGAGTAGTAATTAGTGTCACTCTGTCACAATAAGAGGATGAAGACAGAGTGCAGTTACACACCTGTCAAGGGATAAAATCAACAATAATGATCCTCTACCTAGAGTCTCTGGGAAAAACATCATAGGGTGCATAACAAGCTGCCTATGAATTAATTTTGAGGTACAGTTTACAAAACTTCACAACACAACAATACAAACCAGGCATATAATCACCTGTACTAGTTTAAGATGATGAAGTTGTAAAAGCTAACCAGCAGTCATGGAACAGCTGGAAACGCAACCTAGTCGCCAGGTTGGTTAACATTTCTGTTTCTCATTTCTAACATCAGCTGTGTTTGCAATGGCAAAATATTTTTTTAGGACCTTGTGTGGCCACCAAAAGATATTTCAAACCAAAACATGATATTTTCCTCACCTTAACTAAGTAGTTTTTGTGCCTAAACCTAACCGAACCAGATACACATAAAGTTATAACATAAAGAAATGAAAAGTTTCACCATATTCATGGTTTTCAAAAATGTTCATTGTCAACGTTTTTTCTTTGGTCTGGGTGGGTTAACGACATCGATGAGAGCGGTGGGCCTGAACTAAAATATTAAAGTCGCAGGCAGGAAAACCAGAAAAATGTGTTGAAATGCTCTGGAAAGCTGGTGGGAAACTTGTGTGTTGTTTTTGTTTTCCATCTGACCCACTGAATAATAATGGAGCAGTCTAGTATTCATATATTTTTCAATGGTTAGCTCAAATGAGTTAAAAAGAAGAAGGAGAACTGATAGTGAATGACAGCTGAAGAGACCTGGAATAATGTTGCCATTAGTGAAAAAAAAACAGACTGCTATTGTAAGAAATTACTACACCAGTGGCACCAACCAAAAAAAGAGCTACAGTTGTTTACATGGTTTTCCCCCCATGCTAGAACAAACCCATCTTTCTCTCTCTGAATACATCTTGTTGATTGCTAGGGCACCTGCCAGAAAATCTGGAATACAGACAGGTTTTGCATCACTGTCTTTTGATCCATGATCGGGAGATAGACAAAAGTGTGACTGAATCTGACTGAGGCAGAAACATTTGTCTTTAGACATTTGGACAGACTAGAATACAATCATTGGGGAAATTTTTAGGTGGAGCATATTACTGCACTGCTGGTGGTTACACAAGGCTGTTGACTTTAAGCACCTCATGACTAGGGATGCAACGGTTACCGGTGTCATGGTAAACCATGGTAAAATTCCCAACGGTGAAGGTTACCGCTTAAGTTTTAATTACCATGGTAATCGCCGCGATAGATAACCATGGTGTGGAAAACTCGCAAGATACTTTATCTAAGTCTCACTACGCAGGCGCAGCATGCAACGTGCACTTGTTATGTAGTGAAGAAGACATGGCGGAGGGAGGACGTGATAGTAGCGGCCCTCCAGGCATTTATCTGCCTTTAAAGAGAACCAAATCTGCAGTCTGGGTGTATTTTGGTTATTATAAGAATGCTCAGGGACAGCTGGTCGAGGATGGCAGCCCTGTCTGCAGGAGCTGCGAGAAGAAAGTTGTTGTGAGGGGCGGCAACACATCCAGTTTACTTACTTTTACTTTACAACCATCACCCTCAACTGTTCAGTGAATGCAAGGTAAGCTAACCTTAAGCTCGGGTGATGTATGTGTATGTCAAGTTTTTTCTGTCTAATTTGCTGTTGTCACTAATGTAAACTGACCAGATAGTGGTATAATTGAACAAAGTTGATCCGTGATTTGGCACGTTTTCTGAACCGCTTTTTAGTCGACCTAATAACCTAATAATTCCCCAAATATTGATGCAGAGCTGCAGTGAGGAGGATTTGAGACAAAGACGTACTTAGTGGACTGAGTTGGTGAATGCAAACTGACTGAGATGACTGACTTTCATCTCAGCTCTGTTCACCGGAGCAGCGTCTACCCGTGGCTCAGCAGCCGTTTGACCAATCAGACTGACTGAGTCCACTGACAACAGACGAGCAGGCAGACAGAGAGACAGACAGCCAATATATATTAGTAATATCAGAAATATTATAACACTTGTGGATTATTCGTAGAATAGACTATATATAAAGAATAATATAAAATGGTGAATATGACAAGTGTCTAGATAGAGATAAGAGTCAAAATAGTGTATTCATAATTAATTTAACAATAATCCTTTTTGTTTTGATCAAAAAATGATCCAACCTGTTTCTAACAAAAGTGATACGATCTTAATTGTGAGTTTTGTGATCTGTTGGTTGCACCCTTAGTATTAACTAACAATGACAGTAATAATTAATAATGACATTTTCTATTCATTTTTTTCACAGAGAGGGTCTGCTGGCCAATCGAGTGCTACTGCCAGTACATCTTATTCTACGTCTGTAACGCAGACATTAAAGGACACGTTTCAGAAACAGGCTGCCTCATCACAAAAAGCCAATGAACTGTTTTGCACAGTTTTGATACATTCGTTTAATGTTGATTTTGCAGTGTTTTGTTAAGGTTTTGGATTTGGACTATTTTAATATATAATACATCTATTTAAATATAAATCTTGGTGAAATTATTTCAAATTAACAGTGTATCAGTATTTTTTCAACATTTTGAGGACATTTTAAAAATACTGCGGTATACCGATAACGGTGATAATTTTGGTCACTATTACCACGATGTGATATTTTCATACTGTTACATCCCTACATGATAATATTGAACACCTTGATTAGGGCTGGGTATCAATCAAAAATTTTACCGGTACCGATACCGATACCTTTACTTCGATACCGGTTCCTGAACGATACTTTTTTCGATACCAATTTTATAATATCAATGCTAACAAAAAGAAAATGGCATAACACATTACAGTACAAATCTTGAGTTTCACTTTTCAGCTTTGGTATTTTTCCACTGCAAGCAGTTTTCTTACAGAAAAAATAAACAACGAATAATTTTCAGCGCAAAAGAACACTTGCAAACAAGTGACAAGTCAATGTCTAATGCTCACTGCTACATACTGAGGACCTTTTCACTTAGCAGTTTTTCTTCAGAAAAATCAACATGTCTGCTTTCTCAGTGCACAGACAAGCCTGCTCCTGGCTGATGGTGTCTACTGTGAGGAGAAGATTAACATAACAGTGAACGTTAGGTGAGCTGTTTAGCCAGCTGACCTTATTGATGAGAACATCTTTACAAGCTAAGCTTTATGTGTTACTGTCAATCTCGAGTTAGTTTTAGATTTAGCTCGATAGCCATAAAATAAAGCTACACACTAATATCTTAAGTTAGCATTACACACCGGAGTCTGGTGGTGGAGATTTTGAATCTTGCCTCTCAGGCTCCGTAACGTCCACAGGCGGACTTAAATGCTAAGAGGAGGATGGCTGCGGTCAGCTCTTTCTGCAGTCAAACACGGAGCAACTATCTGTTCCTAAATTGATTCCGTGCACGGTCACGTGCTTCATAAAATTAGTCGTGTTGCCGGCTTTAGCAACGATGACTTTTTAGCATATATTGCATGATTAGCATCAGTCTTGCTTAGGGATGCTCCGATCGATCGTCATCGGCTGATATGGACCCTAAACAGGTTGATCGGTGGGCTCTCAAAGTGCAGATCAGAAAAGTCGATTGCATATAAATATGTTTATATTAGGGCTGTCAAAGTTAACGCGTTAATAACGCGTTAACGCAACGTCCTCTTAACGCCGTTAATTTTTTTAACGCGCGATTAACGCTCAGTATAAAAAAATAAATAAATTTTAAAAAACGCGCATTGTATGATTTACGGCCATCCTGTAGTCTTTATACAGAGGGTGGCAGAAGAAGAAGCAGGGCTGGCGGTTCGTTATAAACACGGCAGACTGAAAAGCAGCACTCGCTGCAAACTCTTCATCTCTGCTGTCACTCACGGTGGCGTACATTTGTTTCGCCATCGCCCTGATCATTTTGCGGGACACTCTCTCGTGGCGTGCCCGTTTGCTGATAACTCATCCCCGCATGTTTATCTCAGGCTTCTTGCTGGCCTTCTTCCTCCCTCCAGCAGGCAGCCTGGCCCTGCTGCTGTCCTCCTCGGACAGACGCTGAAGCTCCGTTTCTCTCACTCTCTTGGGGTCAACAGAGAAACGTCTAGCGGCTGCTTCACCCGAGTTTTCCTCTGAATATATCACGACAGAAGGTTTGAATTTCAAGTCGTACTTTTTATTGTTTTGCTGCACTGGAGCCATGGCGATCATCAGTGTGATACTGACTGACAGAAAGCAGCACACTGCGTGAAAAAGGCGAAGAAGAAGAAAAACATACAGTGTCAGTGGACACCACTTGCAAGCCAAACAGATGGCTGATGCAGAGAATCCGACGCCCCCCCTCGCCAAAAGCAGACAACCCTGGATTTATTTTCCTGCATGATTTGAAGTGTTGAAAAAACATTTTCATGATGCAAGCATATTTGACCTTTCTTATGTTGTTAAAAGTATTAAGAACATGAAAAAAATACATTAAGGTACATTTAGAACAGAAAAAAATGTGCCAAAAAAATTGCAATTAATTTGCAATTAATCGCGAGTTAACTATGGACAAAATGCGATTAATCGCGATTAAAAAAATGAATCGTTTGACAGCCCTAGTTTATATATATATATATATATTTTTTTTTTTTACCCGAGACGGCATTTGAGAACGCGCCACACAACAGAATGCGGTGAGTATGAGAAACAAGCCCGGGCAAAACAAATCCCAAAGACACCCGTCACTCAGCTCACTGTAAGTGAAACGTTTAGACGTCCGGAGCCTTACGGCAGGGACAGTAAAAGATGGAGCAGGGTTCTCCCCAGATGGTGGAATAGCGGCGCTGCGCCGCTATACTCATTTTTAATGTTAGCTGCATTATAGCGGGTGTTTGTGGGCTGCCGCGGTCTTCTCGTAGTGAACAAGAGTCCGACGAGGTCCGACACCACAAAACAAAGCTACTAACGAGATAGTGCCGTTTTATGAACTACGGGAGCCCGTGAGAAGCAATCTCCAGCCCGCTGAGCGATCTCTCTACCCCCCACCCCCCTTCTGATCGTGCGCCACTACACTACAAATTTCTGGGTAGAACCCTGTGGAGGGATATAACAACAAAGCTTATGGAAAAAAGCTTAATTTTATTTTATTTCATCTACTGCTCTTGACAGGATGTAATGTTTACACAAATAAAACGTTGATTGTGGTACATAAAGATCTTGATTGTATTTATTATTTATTTTAGTACAAATGGTTTTACCACTTTAAGTGGTGCACAAGGCTAGATTGTAAATACAGGACATTGAGGATTATTATTATTATTATTATTCTCCCATCCATTCTGTGATCGGTGATCGGTATCGGTATCAGCAGATTTATGATTCCTGTGATCGGTGATCGGATCGGCCCCCAAAAATGCTGATCAGAGCATCCTTAGTCTTGCTAAAACGCGCTTTTCACCTCGGTGGCATTTTTTAACGGGTTGGACGACACACACACACAACTACAGTTCACAACACAGATACACATGAACCCCGTCTGTGGGCGTAACCACAAAGCGTCTCTGGTAACCACATATGTATTTTTCCTGCATGCCGCAATTACTAGTAACGTTACAGCCAATCACTGGCAGCATTATCAGATCTTGATCACGTAATTAACCTCTGGGCTCTGAAACTTGGCATCGAAAGACAAGGCATATTTTGATACTCTATTTTTGATACACTATTTTGATGCTACCTAAGCATTTTGGTCGGTGCCATAAAAGAACTGAAGTTCGGTACCCAACCCTAATCTTGATACGCAATATCTGTGACTGGGAGTTTTAGCCATTTTTTAACAGAAGTTTCTGAACTGCTGCAGTTAATAAATAAGAAAGACTGTGTGTGCTGTGCCTCACCTCTGACTTACAGGTGGTATAGTTCAGGATCAACAAAATACAATCCTTGTCATTGTCATCAAATTCATTATCTTTAATCAATTATACATTGGAGGGTCAAAGAGGCCTGTAGTAGATCCCAGCTGACGCCCTGGACAGGTCACAAGTTGTCACCAAAATACCAAACTCGCAAAATTATGGAGAAACAGTGTGGCAGTGATGCTATATGCTTATGTGTCATGAAAGCCGGCCCTTCGTTTCTATTACCTAAAATATCAACCAATAGCCATATCGATGCAACATGCTTTTCTGTACTTGTCCTCAGAGAAAGGGTTGAAACAGATACTGGGTTTACGGTGTTGGTGATTTTAGCTGAACATCGGTTTGGGTCAAACGTGTCCCCAGCAGCAATCTCATGACCCAGGCTCAAGCGTGTGTACACAACAAATAAGCAAGGAGCACATTCCATCACCAGGCTAAACATGTGTGTGTGTTTGTATGTCTGAATGTGTAAATCCCTGAGATGGAAAACTACAATGTAAGAGAAGGGGGCAAAGAGTCAATGTTTGTTTAATGATATGCAATTATATCTAATGCAAAGAGCTAAGCAGTCTGGTATAAAAAAATGGGGCTAAAGTAGTCTGAGCAGTTATCTAGGAGAAGCCAGAGTACAATTGCCTAAGGATAGCTGTTCTATTCCCTCAGCTAAATTAGGCACATGAGACTGACAATCAAGTGTTCAAATTTAACCTATGTGCAAAAGACTACTGTAGAAACAAATTCAAACAATTCATTGTTGTTGATGACGGAACTGGGCCCATATTCTACATTCCTACGAGGTGGATAGTGTTCTTTAACTTGCTTGATACTTAATGCTGATGCCACCTCATTCCTGGTGGGAGTTTCAAGACAGAATGAATGAATGAATGGATGTCACTGTTACAGAACAGAATGAAGTCTTCTGTATACTGTACAAATGGATATCAGATAAAGTCAGAAGTCTGCTAAATACTTATTAAGCTAGCAAGATGAACAAACTATTATTACGTATAAATTACTTTTTTAGTCGATTAAACCAGGTGCTGACTGGCTCATTAATAGTATGTGTGCATCTATTGAGACAACTGATAAATATAACATCCTTAAGATGTCTCAGTCATGCTGAATTAAAAAAAAAATGTGTATCATGTCTGTCCTCATGTCTTCAGATTTTAGTCAGTTATGACCCCTTTAACTCTCCAACACCCGCTGGGGAGGCTTGTCTCAGAGTATGAAAAGAGTATGAAAACCTCTAATCTAAATGCTAGACTTAAACTCAAAAAGTTTCAATTGTTCTAAGCAAAATAATTGTAAATCAGCATGCATTTACTTGTTTTTTTCTGTGTTTCAGTGTTCAACTATGTACCATATATACTGCATTTAACATTTCATGGGTAAAGTGAAAGAACTGAAGTCATTGTACCAATGTTTATGAAGACCATGAACATTGGTACATTGGTATTAAATTGAGTATTTTAAAATTTTGTCAAACCACCACCAGCCTTCTCTTATGATAATCGATTAATTGTTTCAGTCAATCTCAAACATTAACTGGTCCAGCTTCTTAAATGTAAGGATTTGCTGCTTTTCTTAGTCATTTATGATTGTAATTTTGGGTGATGGGAAATTGTGATGTGCATTTAGAAATTTAGAAATTAGAAAATGGACTTCAAAGCACTATCGCTCTATTTGTACAAATAATTGTGCACTATTTTATTTTATTTTAATTATCTGTATATTATGAATGCAGAATCTGTCAGCAAGATTTTGGAGAAATTATTGGCCAAATATCCTCTCATTATCTACCGCTTCACCCAGCTAGTAACGAGTCGCCAGCTCGCCAGTAACGAGTCGTCAGGGCCTTTACTGATGGAGAGGCCGCCATGCAAGGTACCAACTGCAATTTTGGGGTTCAGTATCTTGCTCAAGGATACTTCAACATGCAGGGGAGCCGGGATTCGAACCAGCGGCCTTCCGATCACTAGTCGACCTGCTCTACCCACTGAGCTACAGCCACCCCTATGGCCAAATATCCATTATTCTTTATGCAGATATCCAGAAGCCCTAATACATTAGCCATTGCTGCCAGATACTGAACTGTCATTAGATAGTATAATAGTCAACGGGTTCCAAGATTGGTTCAAGTATTAAGATGCCTTGTTTGATTTAAGAACACGATCCAAATACTGATACTGGTGCATCCTCAGAATTCTAGCTTTACTGTGTTAAAATAGCTGTCCTGACAGATATGCCACACAAACCCCACCAAGCAGCCCCCTAATCAAATTATGGTCTGGCCCATAATTAAGAACAAGGTGAATCGTACTAGACTGTGTTTTATTTTGTTTTGTTCTTTTTTATCAAACCATAAGCTGTCTGACCGAGGAGGTGAACTGAGAGTCGGGCAATCTAAAAATATTGTTGACTCAACAGAAAGTCTAGACACAAAACCTAAGCAGACAAAACTGGAGCAAAATCAAGACAGCTTTAACTTAGGCCTTACTGTGGTTGTTTGTAGGAGCCAAAGAGCAAAGTGTGAGTGAAAGGTTGTCGGTCTTTGCACAGAATTAGCTCTAAATTCAAGGCGAGGCAACAATGCCCCTTGTCTCGTGTTTATAAGTCACACATAGTTCCCAAAAACTAAAAAAGTTTGCACAGTAATAAAAAAGTTAGCTACAATGTTGCCTGCCACACTGTACATCTTTGGACAACTATTGTAAAGTTTGGGTAATAGTAAATCTGACTTATCCAAAAGTCTGTTTTACAACTTGTTTCATCTCTGCAATTCTTTGGCCAAGTGCAGTGTTCCTTTCTTGTACATGTGATCTCATTTGAACATTACACAGGAGAAATTGAGAAAACATGTATGACAGTTATGGTAAACAGCTTGACTTACTCATAAACATGGCACAAGATGAACAAGACCATGTGGCACCGTCAGCTGCTATTTTTGCTATTCATAAACTGGGTTTGTTTTGTTTTGCCAATGCTATTAAAAGACAGGCTTCAACAGTGGCGTAAGTGAAAAACATAAGATACCCCATACACAGCAGTGCTTGTCTTTTGGTGCAGTAGGTACTCTTTATCTGAGCCACTACGTTTGTTGATCACTTCATGAAAGACATTGTAACGTCAGTTACAGTTTGTGAGGCTAAAACGTATTTGTAACAAAGACAGCGTTTTGACATGAAAGCAAGAGAAATAAAGGCAAGAATTGTCCAAAGATGTTACAAAGACCATGTTATAGATACAGACAGCAATAGGTCTAACTCCCTAAATAGAGAACAGTTATTTTGCTCATCTCATAAATCTAAACATACCAAAGTTGCTCTTCTGTGTCTGAATACAATACTATTTCTGGAAGGGACAAGAATATTATCAAAAAACATAGGAGCTTACTGAAATATGACCCCTCATTACAGCATAACCTTGGCCTCCATGCCAAGGTTTTGTTATAGAAGGGGTAAGTACATAAGGGACTCTATTGTGACATATATTTATAGAGCACTTATAGACAACTAACTAGCTAAAAAGGTCTCCACATGTACACATTGCTCTAATACTTACAATACTAAATAGTTTTGCCACCCTCATACAAGTAAAAAATAAAAGATTAAAGAGTTTATTAACTGTAGTATCCATGCAGCTTTACGTAGTATGTAAGCCCAAAAAAAAAAAATGTAATCTTAAATTGAAAATGGTTGAACATAAAGCAGGCATAAGAAATGAGGACATGGATTACGCTATTGCGAGGCACTACAAGGACAGAAAACACAGTTCTGCTGCTTCCCTTAAATTAATAGCGACTGGCCCACCCTAACCCTACATAACATCATAAATCAGTTATTGAATGGGGAGCAAATTTAATATATACTCATACTCTTTGGAGCCACATGGGCTGAATGAGACATTAGACTAAAGTCAATATTTGTGGTGTGTACTTGCATGTCTAACCCACAATGTCTCATTGTGCCTACAGGTGAGGTATGTTAGTAAAGTTGAGCACTCTATTATGGGGGGTATTTTTGTACTATGTACCCTGATAATTTTGATATCGGCTTGGCATTGTATAAATTCTGTCATTTGTAATGTAGGGAAATCTCCAATCCCTCCTATTTGTTTAACCAATGTGACATGCATTTTATGAGGATATTTATGTAATTTGTATTCTGTTATAGCCATCGAAACCGTATACATTCAGTGTCTACTCTTCTATAGTACTGTGACTGAAGCAGCCTGACTTTGTATTCTGATGTTAATACTTTTTTGACTCTCATTTTTGAATCTCATTAAAAAATATATATATCATAAGAGCTATTCATTAAAATACACTTTCAGGTAAAGATTTACCAAGAAATGCTGTCCTCCACTCTTCCTCCTTTCTACCATCCATCCCCACCCTCCCCCACTCTCCAAACCCTCCTCCACTCATGTAAGTGAGTGGATGTATAGTATCGGGATTAATCCTGAGGGGAATTGGGTCAGTTGTGCTGCATGAAGGGAGCTCAGGTCATTAATACTGAGCTCAGAGACAAGGCTAGTGGTCTGAAGACCAAGCTTATCATAACTTGATAGCACCTTCTGAGGGGTGTATGCTAGCTAATTGCTGGGTTAGAAGGGGTAGTATCTATGCTAAGTCCTAATTTTTGACCTGACGATGGAATTACTTACATAGTATATTGGAATATTGACCTATTATTTGTATATGATGGGTTTCTTATTAGGTTAATAAAAAATTAAGACAATTTGTGTTGTTTTACGGAATGGCTTTAACATGTTAACAGGATCATGTAAAAAGGATGTAAGCAAGTGTAACATGTCTGATATATTACTGTTCACCAGGACAAGTTTTGACTTGAGCAGTAGTGACCCCATTTGGTGAAAAATAGTAGTATCAGAAGACACAAAGCATTGTGGGGCTTCACCATGTGTGTGAAACTTAAGTGTGCCTCTGTGGTGACGACTGCAGCTCTGACTCAGCCTTACTCAGCATCTGCATATTGATCCCTCTGGAGCAGCACATCCTCTGTAAAAACAGCAAGCTTCAAGCCGGCATGTGTGAGAACAGAGGACATTCTCTTACCATGGAGTCCCTGGTGGGGGAGTCGGACAGGCCATTACTGCTTGGCTCCCATGTTGAAGAGCTGAGCGCTCTGCTGCTGCTGCTGCTGCTGCTGAAGGCCTCCTGGGTGGAGCTCCGCAATAGGCCTGAGTAGCCTGAACGGGAGCTAGTGCTGTACGAGTTGGCTCCATCACTGGCCCGACTGCGGTAGCTCCGCAGGACACTGGTGGAGGAGGAGGCGGTGGAGGAAGAGGACGAGGTGTCGTGGAGGCCCAGAGAGGCCAGGTCCCTGCTCAAGTCACTCTGGGATACAGATTTCCGTCGGTTGAGCGAGATGCTAGAGGCCACCGGTGAAGAGGAGAGGTAGCTGGACTGTGTTGAGGACGAAGAGTAGGAGCTGTAGCCGGTGTAGGCGGACCCCCCACTCAGCCCTGACCTTCCATAGCTCTTGACAGGGGTTCTGCTGAGGCTCTCACTCCGACGGCTGCTGCTGCTGCTCCCGAGGATGTCTGTGCGCGGGATGGTTCGACCCCTTTCATAGTCGGGGTCTGATGAGGTGCTGTAGTTGCGGCTGCGGGCTGCAGAGCTGCTCATATAGCTGGTGGAGGAGTAACCTGAGGAAGAGGTGGAGGAGGATGTGGGGGACTTGTAGGAGGACAACCTGTCCCGCTCGGTGTAGGAGCTAAGGCCCGGGGTCAGGGAGGAGCTGTAGGAGCTGTAGTGGCTGGTGTAGGAGGGGCCAGCGTAGCGCTTGGCGGTGGAGGAGACGCGGGACATGCTGCTGCTGCTGGTTTCTCAGCCACAGGGATGGCGAGTCTCTGGAAGACCGCATCGACTGCAGCCACAGCAAAGAGACACGAGTATTAGTTCATCAGCAACAATCAAATCAATACTTTCACTTACTGTAGGCAGCAGTTAGGACATCAGTTATCTTTGCATTGATTTGACTATTCACTATGCATTAATTTGCTTTTAAAGACACAAAATGATTAAGAATGTGCATAACTGACAAAAAACATTTTTGGCACAATATTCAAAAAAGAAACTCGAAAGTGATACATGCCAGGCTTACTGTGTAACACATTACCAAACTGACCCACACTCATTATCCTGGTATTTTGTGTTCTCCCTCTCCCCTTCAGGCTGCCATGAGCTTCCATTCACTGCACTACGTTATCAAAATCAACTTACAACTTGACACTTCCATCATTTAGATAATATGTCAAAGTAAACTTCACTTTAAATGTGATGTTGATGTTTTTCCTGTATGATGCATAATGCAGCGGTAGGTGCAAATTGATCTGAACTGCATTAGCCTGCAAATGCTTTAACTTTTACCAACTTTAAAGCCACAATTTATTTCTCACTCAGGCAGCTATTGCTATAAAATACAGTGTGGCAGACACTCCCACACTCGGTGTCAATGGCTTTCACCTTTCAAATGTCTTTTAAACTCCAGGGACCCAAATTCTAATGCAGACTTTAATGCAAAAAAAATGTGTTTGTTAATAAAGATAATATTGCTCCCAGCCCGTGACAGATGGTGTTGGCCCCAACAGAAAAATCATTTTGTCCCATCTAGTAATAGTGCTCCAGTGTTCTAGTAATAGTAATAGTGCTCCAGTGTTAAAGTCGTAATAAAATATATATAATAAAAGTATTTTTATTATCCTGAGGCAAAAAATAATTAATGATGAAACCATCCCAGGTTACACCAATGATGTTACATCGTGGAATGCAATTTTGAAAGTGTTTTTGAAGGGAGAACTGCCAAAAACATAAACAATGCAAGAGTGTAATCAGGTGCAACTGAAGGATGTTGGTTCATCTGTGGCATGACACTTTTCTACAACCTAGAGGCCTTGTGAAGGACTTCTTTAACTTATTTTACTTAACAGAGGTTTATAACGTAACTTTTTACTCCTCACATTTGTGTTTGTATCTGGATCTTTCTTACACTTCTTTGTAGGGATGTAATGAGCTCACAGTACGATATCATCAAGATATATAGTCCACAATATGATATTTATCATGATATTAAAAAAGAAAAGAAGATGTCCTGAATAGTGTCCTTTAATGATACATGTGATGTGCAAGGCATGTATTTAATTACAATTTGTGTTTACTTTTTACTTGAAATACTTAATGCATAAATAAAAATTACCCATGAAGTCTTTTTGACAATGAATGATTGTGTAGAATAACAACACAAAATAGCAGCCAGTAGCTAATAGCAATCCCTCCCTCCCTCCCTCCCTCCAGCACTCTCTGCTGTTTAAACAGAGAAATACAGTGACAAGGGCAGATCATAAAATGCTTTCATAGTTTTAGATCCATGAGTTGTATGAACAAAATAGCCAGATGATAGGTCCCAAGGCAGTATCGCATCATTTTTTGAGAGCGATATCGTGAAATTCTGTATATCTTTACATGCTTTCCTTGTTATGCCTCTGGGTGAAATGCGTTGTTATGTTTTTAAGCTGAATACACATTTGTGACTATGTTTTTCATACAAAGCTATGTCTGTATATGTGTCCTATCACCTCACATGTTCTGATAGTTGATTGTTAATTTCAAACCCTTGCATGTTTGGACAACATAAAAGCAATAACAACAACAAAAATTATATGGAAATGCTCATTTATGCCCTTTTTAAAGCAAAAAACTTCACTGCAGCTGCGAAGCTTAAAGTCTCTGAAGTAGGTGAACAAGCTATGCTGAGTTTAAGGTCTCCAGGCTCGTACAGTGCACAAGTTTGCTACCCAGACCTGAGGTTTCCAAGCATCGCAGAGAGACGCCTACAACATGGAGCTGACATCACGCAAGCCTGGGGAGCGTGATATACAATCCAGCAGAGACAGATCTGGAGTGGCACAATTAGCACTAGCTAGCATGCTTGCTGATACACTATTGAGGCATGATCTAATGCTCAACGAAGGCAGATGATCTTGTACTGGGCTTTAAAACCCACTCACTGCGAAAAAGAAAATAGAAATATGGAAAATAATCTCTCCAAACTATTTTGACATCTCAAATTGCTAATCCTCTCTCTTGCAGGCCACCAGTCCACCCCTCCTCCATCCCTCGGTATAGTGTGAGTCTCCCAAAGCTATTATGGGATAGTCCAGTTAGGTGTCGGAGGTAAAGCCAGGCAGGCAGCACAGTGTGTACCTGTGGCGGTCGAAGCAGAGGAAGAGGCTCTTGTTCACATGCACAGCAGCGTCTGAATAAATAAAAGTATCTGGTGTTGCTCATCCGTGTTGAGTTTAGTGAGAGGCTCCTATTTCTTTAATCTGTCTCTCTTTCTCTTACTGCTCCCTGTCCTTTCTTACCCTCTCTCTTCCTCATCGGCACCCTGCCTTCTCTTCAAGTGCACCTACTTCTCCTCAGTATAATTTCCCCTCCCTCTGGCTCTCTATCGCTTTCTCCCTCTGTCTCTCTCTCTCTCTCTCTCTGACCACAGGTCTATCAATAATTCAGCTTATGGATCTGGAGTAGGCAGACAAGCAGCGTACTGGAGACAGGCTAACACAGACTGTTGGCCAAAATACACAGAGGCAGGCAGGTGGCCGTCGTCATTCAGTTGAAGCCAGCCAGGATAACAGCACCAAGAAGCTAGCCTCACTTTAAGTCAGCCAGCTAAAGGCAGGTTTGTTTCTATAATTTGGCAGTGGTGGGTGTAGGAGAGATTTTAAGGTTTTGGCTCTGTAAGGCACATGGCAACAGTAAGACATGAACACTGTCTCTGACATCACCCACAGTTTTCTAACAGGAGTATGACTGGATCTGGATGTAATCTTCACTACCACTTTTGACAGTTACAGGAGCAAGCCATTTACCAAGTTTGGGTAATATGGCAAGCAGCAGAACTAAAGTGGGATAAACAACTAGTGTGAAAGGTTATGTGACCTGTCATACAAGACAAAATAGCCCTAAACATACTCCTCTAAAGATGATGGTACATGAATGAACAAATGTTTAACATCCTGAACCATAAATCAGAAGCTTTCCATATTGTATCAGACAGAGAGAGGATGCTACATCAGAGCCAAAGTGCATTTTCAAATTATTATCAATAATCTGAAATATGCTTAATACCTGCCTTGATAATAGATGAGACCAATAATTGGTCCATCTCTAAATGTAAGTATTAAGGGTAACTGGATACTACATTCAAAGCTGGTTCCCTGCATTAATTTGAAAGTTGGTCACAGTCTTTGCAGGCTTCCTTCTGCCTCTGGGTTTGTTCTGTATCAGAAAAAAGTGCATTAATGTCTTTGAATTTGCAATAAATCAGAGAGGATCTGATTGCGCCCCAATAAAAAAAATCCTATGCAAATTAATTTATGTCAGTGTACATGCTCTGGTAATTTGACCTGGTTATTTGCTGCCTGAACACAGAGAGAACACTAGCCGAGCAGTATTTTCAAAGTGTGAACCCGTAGAACTTATTCATCACTGCAGATTCCACCAATTTACATGACTGCAGTTGGTAAGACCACAGGGTCAACAAAATGGGAGTAAAAATACAGTAAGAATCCTGGGTGATCCGCAGCCATGACTTGTGTTTTCCTTGACAAAACTGTCAGTGACACCCACTGAAGTGTAGGTTCTGTGATATTTGGAGCTATACAGACCTTAAATAAGGGTAGCCTGCTGCTCTGAACCCATGACTGCACCATGTTGGCTAAACAAAGCATCTTGGTTAAACCTTATCCTTAGTGCCTCATGCATGCACCTCTTTGTTTTCCCACAGTTGTGTCACAGTCAAAGACCAAGGGCAGCTGAGCGAATCAAGCTCAGGCTAGCCTGCTGGGAAAGCTGCTAAGAGTGATGTCCAGGCAGCAAGTCACATCGTGGGAGTAACACCACACAGCACGGACACACAGAATTGATAAGATGATAGCAAAGTATGGATATCACTTCTGAGAGGAGATGTCTCCAGGGAAACAACACACACACAGGAATGGGTGTACTCTGGCTGCTCTGCATTTTCGGCCTCCCCTGAGGTTGTGCTAAACAGTTGTTACCATAGCTACCCCGGCAACAAGCTGCTTTTGTTTGCTTGCTACCAACACATAAAGGACTTAAAAGTAGCAGCAGGGCATATTCCATAGATAATTTACACACTATCTTTCAGAGCCACAGATGAGTGGCTGCACTTGATGCTCCTTATTCCTTTCTTTCTTTCAAGAAAACATCAGGGAAATTAAAAGCTCTGGAAAAAAATGAAACGATTAAATATTTGAGGTCAGAGGAAATATAGTGAAAAAGAGTGAAAGCATAGCAATGTGAAAATACAACATTCTGCTACTATAAAAGAGCTGGTTGGTCTGCCAAGCTGATGCTAAATCTGTATTATGTGTTGGGGACACTGGTTTTATTAGCAATTAATAATGACTTATAGTAATTATGAAAGATTGTAATAAAAAATAGTAATGTCAGGAATCAGGGGCAAATCATTCACAAAGACTAACTCACTAACAAATGGGAAAACAGTCTCAAAAAGTCGTGTTCACTTTAGAATATAAATATTTATGAAATTTAACAAAAAATGAAGGAAATGAATGTGAGCACTGACTTTCACAACCAGCTGTAAACACAATACACACGCACAAATGATCACAGAACACTTCTCTGTACAATATGATGTACAGTGTGTGTGTGTGTGCGTGTGTGATTGCAGTTAGCACTCCCTCCAATGTAGGTGATCAAGTTCTTGACTTAAACTTAACAATGGCCAAACCATAGATTTATATAATAACTAGAATAAACCAATGAGAATTGCTCAGCGCTCTGAGCGCACATGCCAAAAAGTGGCTTTTGCATTTACTCCAAATGGGTCATGTGGCCCATTGAATATGCGCAGTATAAGTTTCCTGTGAGTTCCCACTTGGCCCATAGACTTTATTAAGGAGAGCCCAGGTGTGAATGTTTGTCAAGCTGTCTGGGGAGGGAACTAAGTACTGCATTGTGGGAAGGGTGATAGGTAGTGTCACCTACTTACATCTGAAGGAGAAAAATCATTCCTTTGTGTAATTTTTCTCAGGAAAATACTATACCAAAGTCTGTAAAAAAACCTAGCTCAAGATTGTGCCTCCATTATGGAAATTGTAGTCTTTACCCAACGTCACATAATCTAACGACTTGTAGGCCCATCAGCAGGCTCAGATTTTTTAAGCTTCTTGTTCCCAAACTCCAACGCCTGGTCCAGGTCTTAAAACCTGTGGGACTGGTTGAATTTGACATTAGCACACAGTTGGAGCTCCGTCTTTACCTTGATGAAGGCCGCCCTCTGCTTAGCCACAGTGATGGTGAAGTCCAGAAAAATATATACTGTTTTCCAATTGTAAAGCAAGGGAGAAGTCTCTCTAGCCCAGCACAGAATGTCATTTCTGTCTTGAAATTGTGTCACCCAGACAATTACATATCTTTTTTAGTTTAGCATGTAATTCTAGCCTTGTTTAAAACAGGTTTAGCCGCAAGTCCCAACAAGTCAAACAAAGGTCAGGCTGTAAATTCTGTAGGTCTTGGTCGCCCTGATCCCTCAGGCAGACCTACGAGTCAAATATTGTTCCACCTGGAGTGTGCTTGCATATCTTCACATTTGTTGCTCAAAGACTTCAACATAGCAGTGAGACAATCAAGATAAGCTTGAAGGTTAGCTATCACCTTCCAACAGGAAGGTTCATTGGAGGAAACAACAAAGTTGACATGGGCAAAGACAGCAGGGCTTGACAGTGGCCCTTTCTTTCTGAGGGAAGTCTTCACTTATGCAGGGATGAGAGGCTGGATTGTACAGCATCGCCTCGGGATCTGGGTATGTTCAGCAAAATCCAAATGTTTGGGTGCTCCCTAGTAACTGCTGAAATGACGGGTCCGCTTCTAGCCAATGGAAGAGGGAAATTTTGAATCTTGAGAAATGTAACTACCAGGTGCTACTTACTAGACCACTGGTGTTGGGGCAGATTTCCGTTATTGTCAGGCTTTACTAGTGCGTGGAGGTTGCATGTTGGCTTTTGGTTTTACATGCAGGCCTCTCTAGTGTTTGAACCATGTGTTGATGTCCCAACTTAAGAGATCTGTTAACAGACCACATGAGCACAGGGGAAGACAAGATTTTGCCAACTGACTGCTGACAACACTAAGGTCAGGAACTGCAGGGATGAGGTTTCACTCACTGAGCAGATTTCATGAAACCTTTTGGTTATACCAACAATTTAGGCTAGTGGAACACAGTCAATTACCAGCATTACCAAAGCTCACTGATGAGCAACTGATGATGTTTCTTTCTTTCGATTATAAACATGCACTTGAGCCAATCACAAAGTTTGTTAACAATAACTTTGCAGTAGAAAACCCCTGCATTGTGCACTTGCTTATGAAGAATTTGTCTTTTTTCATCAATTTGATTCAAAGTGTAAACATCTCCTTTAAAATGCATTTTTGATGCTTTCATATCCCATTAATAACAACTTTCACTAATGTTAGGTTTGATACCTAATTTGTCTGTTGGGTCACAGACAATGACGGCTTAAGTTTGCACAGCGCTGGCAGTTAGACAGAAATGTCACGGTTGGGTAGAAGCTAAAGTAGAGCAGAAACATCAGATAGTTCACACCAAATTGCAAATTTGTTTCTAATCTCCAGGCAGTGCGAATAACGTGTCATGAAAGCCTAATGAACAACAATGGAGGAGAGGATAAAACCCACATCTACTTGTACCAAAACAGGAAAAATAAGGAGCTGCTATGGAGGGAAGTGAGCTAGAATGTAATACTACCTGGTAAGTTTTGGAAATACATCTCAGCAAGGCTGTTGTACTAAGAGTGTTGAAAACACCTCACCCCTTGTACAGACTTGCTTCATATCAAAAAAACACATCAAGCTACTTGATTGTTGCACGCTGGAGCTTCCTATGTAAAATGTCGTTGTCTAAAAGCAGAAAAGTGGATACAGAGTGTTGGGTTTTCCAAGAAATATGGACCACTTCAATATCAGACTTCCAGGGACAACTGAGAGCAGAGAAGAATTGCTGGCCGATTTGAAGAAACAATAGTCTATTTTTATTCATGGTGGAGAAATGAGAGACACAGCTGCAAAAGCTAGCTACCTTATTGCTAACAAAATAGCCTCTGCTTTAAAACCATATTCAGATAGTGAGTTTGTGAAGAAATGCATGATGCAGGTGGCAGAAACTGTGTGTCCCGACTCCGAGAAGCAGCAGGCTTTTGCCAACATCAGTCTGACAAGAAACACTGTGGCAGAGAGGATTTCAGAGATTGCTAGATTACACATTACACATGTTGCTCAGACCATATTCATCCATATTGATCAACACTGCAACAGCGAATTATATTTTCAGCTCTCTCATCGGAGTGCTGGACTGGGTCGGCACGGATTGGGCTCGCACTGACAGCTTGGCAACAGATGGCACACCATTTACTTGGTTACTTGGTTAGTAACCAAGTGTCAGCCTTGTTTTGTGTTTGACTTTGTTTCCTTGTTGTTATCCTACCCGTTTCCCCCCTCCATTTCCCTCACCTGCTCCTTCCCCTGCATGTGTGCTTGTGGGCGTGGTTTGCTGCTGTAGCAGAAAGACGCACCTGAGTTTCATCAAACTCATCAACAGCTACTACATAACCCGGTCTCCACTTCACTATGGTGCCAGATTGTTCCATCACTACCGGTGACTCTCCAGCATTCTTTCCCCGTGACTTAACTTGTGTTTTTTTATTCTCGTTTTTGATCTCCAGTGTGCTTTCTGGATGTCTTTGTCTGACGCTGTTTGTGCTTGCCTCAAGTGCAGATTTCTCCGGAATTCTCAATTTCCTCTCCAGCTCACCTGTACTGCCTGCTACGTTCCTGTAACCCAGAGAGATCACTCAACCCTAAAACTGTCTTTCTACAAGGACTTACTACACCACTGTGTCTCAGCTTGGCGGCTGCTTGGATCAGGTGACCACACTACTATCCTCCATATCCCCTAGTCCCAGCTCTTCACCCCCTGCCTAATTGCCCATTCCTGCTACAGTGGCTTCCCACAGTCTCCCTGTTAACCATTTATCCCCATCCCTGCCATGTACTCAGGAGAGTTAGGTAAATGTGGATGTTTGCTAGTTTTTTGATCAGCAGCCTAACATCTATGTCTCTGATAAAGCTAACATTGCTTTTGTTGTGAGTTTATTAATTGATAAAGCATCCCAGTGGGCAGTGGCCATGACCACACTGAATATGCCAATCTTACCTGCTCTTTGTTGCTGCGCTAAAGATCTTTGACCACCCAGTACAGGGTAAAGAAACAGCTAAGTGGCTTCTCTCACTCCAACAGGGGATCACGTTATTGACTTTCTGAGAGCGATGATATGTCACTGCAGGGGTTTTCATTCAAAGGTTTACTGATAGCATGAAGATGAGCTATCTGCTAGGGATGAGACAACTGCCGACCAGCACATCAGAAGCAGTTTGGGGTTCAGTATCTTGCCCAAGGACACTTCGACATACAGACCAGGGGAATCAAACAAGTGACCTTCCAATAACCAGACGCTGGCTCTACCCCGAGTCACAGCCACCCACTTTTCTGAAGAGTCTCCTAAGCTTTAGCCATCCGCCTCAACAACAGAGTTACCGATACCGGTAACAGAGTTATGAGACTTGCCCCCATTCAGGAAATCCGTTCCAAAGTTTGCAGCCAGCTAGCAGGCTAGCATTGAGCAGCACTGTGGCTAGCCAACATGTCCGGTGTTTGGAAATATTTTTCACTGGATACACCGCAAATCAAGACAGCAAAATGCAATGTTTGCAAAGCTGTGATTCAGAGAGGCGGAAGCTCCCTCGCGACGTACAACACCACCAACGCAATTGAACATTTTAAAAAGCATCACGTGAAAGAGCGCGAGGAATTTTTAGCCGGGGGGGCAGAAAGACGAAAGGAGCCGCCAGGAATCACTTCTGGAGTCATTCTAAAAGCAAGGTTAACTCCCGGCAGACAATGTGAAAGCTAAAGGGATTACCAAGAAGTTGCTCAACTTCATCGTACTCGATGACCAACCGTTATCAGTGGTGGAAAACGTGGGATTTCACAGCCTGATTGAACACTTGCAGCCACGGTATAGTTTACCATCCAGGAGATACTTATTAGAGACAGCGCTACCTGAACTATACAACCGAGTGTCAACCAAGTTAGCTGAGAAGTTAAAAAGAGTTCCAGCCCTGAGCTTTTCTACAGATATTTGGACTTCAGATGTCTGCCCAATGTCATACTTGCCTGTAGAGAGGAGTTTATTTCAGCCTCATATAAAATCAACAATAATGAGAATTAATAATATTAAAGCAAACAGAGCTCTGGTATCGGAATAGTATCGGTATCGGCAGATATCCAAATTCAGGTATCGGAATCGGATCGGCAGTGAAAAAATGTGGATCGGTGCATCTCTACTGCATATGCTCTTTCAGTTAATTTAAAGATGTCACTGTAACAAATATCGTGGCACATGTAATCAGGATAACTAAAAGCTGTAGTTATAAACTCTTCAAAAGAAACAGAATTAAACTTTTAGCTTCTTAAATACATGTTTCAGGATCTCAGGATTTATCAGGACAGTTACCAGTTGTCAGGACTTTTAAACAAGGACATATATCTGCTGTTCCATGTGCGCAAATGTGCAGGCTGCTGCTGGAGGATCACTGCAGGTAGGGATGATGACTTTTTATGACCTCTCCAACCTGATCCTCGGACTTAGATCTGCGCACACACAGAGGGACGTCTAGCAGTGTGCCTCTTTCCTTCTCAAGCCTTGTACATTTTTACTCAATATGGACAGATCTAACAGCCTCTCACCTGGCAAAGATAAATGTGACCACAGCCAGGGATCAAGCCGGCTAACTTCCGGTTTAGCGCCCAACTAACTTGAATGGTGAAAAAATTATTTTATCGAGCAGCTCTTCTAGACTTTCTAAATTTTATTGGACCGAATGGCTCAAACTCTGAAAGTATGAGTCATTTTGCAGCCTTTGTGAGGCTGAAAACAATTATGTGCGTCTGAAAATGCAGCCTCTACTACTGCAGGAACGTAGAACTGGCTTCTTTGCAGAGGAAGTTCCAGTCAAGCCAACATCGTTAAATGCTCCTCCTCTTCCTCGTTGGTTTCTTCACTGGTTTTTATAGACATAGTTTTGTTCTTAAAGGTAATAATGTCAGGAATCAACATGGGGAATTCGGAGATCTCTGAGCTGTGCTGGGTTTGGCCTGGTCTTACAGGCAGCTATAAATACCCTGAAATGTGAGCAGATAAGAGACTGCTGATGTCTGTGAGGGCCACACTGACGCCTCTGCCCTCCCTTTCTGCCCGTCACAACTAGTTGCCAGGCTGTTTTGTATTAAAACTAGGCTTGACTATGTGGTCATTCTGACAAGCCATAGTTGGACCTTCTCCAGCCTTCCCTAGCTACTGATATGACGCCATTCCAAACCCGCAAAAAGACTTGTTTCAAATCTATTTTCTGCTACAAGAATAAGTTCAGATTCAATACAAGTATAAAATTCCCTTAAGAACTACCCTCAACAGCATATTTCACTACACATCCAAGTTTCTACAACATGAAAACCATCTGTTGACCACTCACAGTAGAGGCCATAGCGCAGCAGTAGTAACCTTAGAGAGGACTGAGTCTAGGCTACAGTGATGTTCTAGCCTCTGCAGCTGACTGGCATAATTCTTTATTCATTGTCACCTAATCATTTGGTAAATTAGATACTGTGATTATTTGAAACACCTATCAATCTCTGCCATTCCAAAGAGAGAGATACGCATTAGATACGCAGAGGTGGCTTAAAGCGACTTGAGGTTGGAGCATCCAGTGCGCTTCCAGTCTATTCACAAAGACTTAACCACCAGCAGCACAATAGTTCACATGTGGATCAATGATGATGTTAATAACTTTAGATTTCAAAGACTTCATCTAAAAAAATATGTTGATGAATTTTATAAACACTCGAGTACAAATTCTAAATATTCTGTAATACTATACTAAAAAATAATCCAATCTGGCTTCAACTGACAGCACTCAATGGAGAGACTACACTTATTCATTTTACAACTTAGGCTCACTAGTAGGACTAGGATACCTGGCGATTTGAGGGGGGATGAGGGGGGATGCCGTCCCCCTTGTTAGCAAAATTACCAAAAAGCATCCCCCTTGTTAACCAGCCATCAGTCTCCATCCCCTAGTAGCAGAAAGTGTGTGACAAATAAATATTCAGGTTAATGGTGTGTGAGCACTGGGTGCGATTTATTTAACTAATCATACTTACTGGTGTAACCTGAAGAAAAGAGTTCGAAAAGTAGAGACCAAATTATGCCAATGAATGTGGACATGACTAATATAACCACAGGTGGTCTTCTTCAGGTTTAAGTAAAGAAGTGAACACACCTGAATTTAATATAGAATTATAAAACATTGCAGGTACAGCATTATCTACCAAGTAAGCTAAATAAATAATTTAACCAAACCTGTATGCATATTGTCTTCATGTGATTGGGTGCTCACACCTAATTATGATGGAAACTAAGAAATCTGTACCGAAATGACTGAACTTTGATACTGTTACATGTTTTGACATAACAGACACAGTCTTTTATACACAACATTTTTCAGATCTATTTGCCAAATCATAATGTAAAATGGGAGACAACAAGAACAAGAACATTACAAGAAACTTTATTCATAATAGTGTATAAGAGTATAACTTTTACTTCTACTCGAGTAGCTGTTTATGAAAAACAGTACTTTTACTTGAGTACACTGGCTCAAACAGACAACAGACTACAACTTTATGTAAAAAAACAGAAATTATTTGTATTGACAGACACTAAAGCCCTAGTAATGCTGGATATTAACATTTGGAATTTTCAAAAATCTGATAATTATATCACTCGCTTATTATTTTTAATATTCAAATTCTATTAGATTTTTTATTCTCAAAGTTTTTATCATCAATATTTACTATGTAACTATACTTGCTAAGTAATAATTAAAGACCCTTCCAGTGTATTTTGTGATATTTCATATTTCTTTCCAAAGAGCCATACTGTATGACATTATTTTAACTTAAAAAAGTTAAAATAACTTAATTTTGTGCTCAGTTTTAAAAATCAAACATTTTAAGATGGTTCTAAAATGGTCTACATTACAACTAATCCTGGAGTTCTACATCATTCTCCAAGCTTGGCTTATAAGAAGGGCATGGCTCCTCTTAAGAAACAGGGCAGTGTGTAGTGTGTGAGTAGTCGAGCAAGAGAAGGAGAGATGGCTCTGATGGTTGCTTTCAGAGCAGACCAGTGCTACTGACTGAAGCAGAGGCAAGGTTTAGCAGAGAAGTTAAGTTAAAGTTACAGTTTGACCATGAATAAACTCTGCAGCTCCTCAATACCCAAGAAGTACTTCTGTCCGAGTGTCAGCTAGCACTATCCCTGCTAATATTCAGGCTATTGCTTTTCCATACTAGCGCTATCCATGCTAGTGATGTTGATCTTGCTAGAATTCTAGTTGCGATGGTAATGGGTAACGTGCAACCAAACCCCCATTCTCTGTCTTAGAGAGAACAACGACTTTAACAGGAAGAAAAACTCACTGGAGGTGTGCTTGGATCTTAGGCACTGGTAAGCCCTGTGAAGAGGACGAGGGAAGCATTGTTTTCTGATACTATAATGTTAGAGGTTAACGTTAGCATATTGTGATTCAGACAACTTTACCATTCATTAGAATGCAAAGTCTTTTGTTTTCACATACAAGAAGACCAGAAGCTATCATAATACAGACGAAAAAGTCTTTGGTGGAGCTGATCAGCTGTACACTAAATGTTGCTAGTGATTGCTGTACTGATAGCATCCTACGTTTTGTTGTCAACCCTCTGCTAATATAGCATTAAGTAAGCTACCTAGCTCATGTTTACAAAACCCACATTCAGCATTTTTTTTCCGCTTAGTGCACAAATGCTTTTTCCCAGCGTTCCCCAGCACTAAATGTTAAATTGACATGGGGCCCAAGGCAAGAGATCAAGATTTGCTCTCGCTAGCCAAAACATTTATTTATTTAAAAAAACAAAAACTGGAATAGTGATTTTAGCGTTCAATTGGATTATTCGATTATAAATCGGTATCAACTGATATATTTGCCTGGCCTGAGTGTAGCTCACTCATTCCAGTTTAAGCTTTTCTCCACTGGCTCAGTTTTAGGATTAACTTCAAAATGTGACTTCTGACACAACATAGTATGTATTTAAAAGGAAGGAGGAGCTCTGGATCATCAGAGTAGGGACTTCTGGCTGTTTCAGGGTCAAGGCTAAAAAAACTAAAGGTGATTGTGCTCTTGCTGCTGTTCCTTCTCAAGTCTCAACCAGCCTTCCATAGACTCAGAGAAGTCAAATCAGGGCACATCTTTAAAAAACTCCTCAAAACCTATTTGTTTTCTCTGGCTTGCTTTTGATTACAATTTTCAAGTATATTAGATAAACTGGTCTCCATTGAAAATCTGAATGTTACCGTCATTGCATTATACAGTATTACAGATGCATTGCATGGCAGTTTTGTAATGCAGTGTGCATGTGCTGAATGTTCTTTTCACTCTATTTGTTATGGTGTAAGCATAATCAAAACCTTTCAACAGTGTAGGCTGCAATCAAAATTACCCTATTAGTGTCACAGCCTGTAGGTCTACTGGCAGTCCTGCTGTAAACTGAGAAGGAACCGACGTGCAGCATCACCTTTCCAGTTTAGTCATTTCTGTGAGTCATTGCTAAGCAGATAAAACAACACATAACTTATCTGTGAAACTTTTTCTAATTCTCATTCACAAAGGGACGAGTCAACTCTGTCATAATACGTCAGAACCATGCAATCAGTGACGTCAAACAGGAATGCGATATGAACTCCATGTACTTGAGGATACTTAAGACTTCACACCGTCAACTGGGTCAGCGTGTGTGTGTGTGTGTGTGTGTGTGTGTGCGTGAAGTAGTTAGCTGCCTACCTGCTGTATTTGCAGCGGTGTGTGTCAGTCGCCACAGACTGTGATGGCTCTGGGGCAGCTCATTCTACTGTTGCTACCCCACAGTGTACACATACACACAGGGTCTGTGACACTAATCACTCCTGTGGAAACACACAGACATGTTACATTACATACAACATTCAATACAAAGGACAAAACAGTCAAACAGCAATATTGAAACCTTTTCTGTTGACTGCGAATTTCTTTAAAGTAAGTTTAATCTGAAACAGGCGAATTCATACAGTATCACCGGATTACATGCTGTCAAACACTACTATCGAGCGATCTGAGTGGGATAGAGGCTGGAGAAGAAGAAATATATTGGCTGTAGCCCTACAAATTGACAAACATAGCAGTTCACATCAACACCGTGATTTGTTTTGGGCTGTCTCTCCCAGCAAACTGTTGACTTTACAGCTAACACACTCAGCATGAACTGAGGCCACCAGGCAACACATTCTCTGGATTTCATGTCCAATCATTAAAGGCTGGTGATGCTTCCTTCAGCTTGCATTGTCAATTCCGGAAAAGTTGCTCAATTATAAAGCTCAGGTAAAGCTAGGCAGTCAACTGACAAACAGGTACCTAAAAGGAGAAAAAGGGAGGAAGAGTGGCGGTTAAGTTGGTTCGTAAGAGGCTCACCCTTGTTGTTCTGAGCGGCCAGGCGAATAGACAGAAAGCAATGAGGTGCTACTTGGGAGGCTGTGGCCCCAGAGTGTGAGAGGATAGCATGAGCACAGCGATCCAGAATGCCACAGATCAAGTTACAGGGCCGGTAAATATAGCAGATGCCTATGACCTCTGCAGGTCGCTCAACCCTAAGCAGCGTTCCAATTTGCTCTTAAAGGACTAGCATTTAGGCTTTATATAAGTCAAGCTGGGTGTGTATCAAGTCCACCACACTCCTTCAGTCAGCGGATTGGCGGCTTTCACAGAAACTGAAATCTGAAGTGAGAGTGGCAAGCTTCACTGGATCACGATTCATCCACAGCTCCTCCAGTGATAGTGCCACTGCATAGCAAATGGCACAGATATAGTATACACCCCACACTGCCCTACTTAGTGATTTGTTGGCTGGGGGTGACTCTGACATTTCACATATAAAAGTGAAATCCATCATCAATTTTGATGCTAATGATGCTAATTGTATCTCAGCTTTATATGACATGGACCAGTCCGTGCATTAAGTATCATTCATTTGCATAGGTTCAATGTTTCATTGTATATGAAAAATGATTCTTAAGGTGTTGTTTTCTAATTGCACTGTCCTGTTTGTGCTAATTTAATAGTATTTTGACGCATATAAGCTCACCCTTCAGTAGCTGATGTTGTCATCGTTGCATTAAACAAAGGCATACAATGTGATGCAGTGTACCAGATTGTCAACTTATTCTATCATCCAACTTGTAAAATGAAAAGTGAACACAAGAGGTCGTGAGCCGCTTTTGAAGCGTGCGGGCTGCAGAGGTCAATCTAAGATAAAAACATTAACAAAACAGCAAAATAAAGAGCATTGTTCACCACTGTCAAACGCTTCAAAGCTATTTGATATTTAGATGTTTTTGTATCTATTATCTCTAAAATAAACGAAATACATTTCATATAGTTTCTTTTGAGTTTATTTATTCTGTCTTTACCAGGTTAAATAAATAAAATAAATAATCTTTTTGATGGATTATCCACTGGTATGTGCAATAAAATGAAACAAAAACAACGGTAAGTAATTAGCAAGGTAACATAGTACTACCGAACATAACACCAAACCATGAGGAAACCACTTGAGCAACGTCACAACGAAATGAAAGATTTGCCAAATATAGTCACAGCATCACATACTGCGCCATGTTACACTGGGCATGGATTTCAATAACATGAGTTACTAGGCCTCTTGTGTGAATACATGCATTTATTTATAAACGCTGAGGTCATAGAGCCAGCAGATCTAATTTTGCTCTCAAGTTATTGGAATGTATGCAGTGTATTTGTGCAGCCCATACTGAATCAATTAAAGGTCATTTATCAAGGAAACAGAAATAATGTGTATTTTTACTAACAAGATGATAAATGGGACTGAGATAAACTTTCATCCTCTGAACTGGTCGAACACATTAAGAAGTTACGCACAGATAATGTAAATCCGTCATGCTGTGGGATTAAGACAAATTTGAAATGGCCAAAGTTATTTTTTGCTCTGACTATAGCACAAACAAGCCAGTTGCTTGATGGTTGGCGTAATTGGCTAGTCCTAAAAAGCCATACTGCCCATAATGTCGATGGCCAGCAGGAACACTTTTCTCAAAATGTTAGTGTTAAGTGAAAACTGTTTTTTCATGTGTAATTATAACTGTTAATAACCCTTGCAATACAGCAGTCAACATGTTAACACCATGATAGAGACTTTTGCATGAATACCTGTCTGTTTTTAAAATCATTTTTCATTCATTCATTCATTCATTCATTCATTCATTCATATATTTAGCCTGATTGAGAGAGACAATACATAAAAATATGCAGACATATGTATACTTGTGGTTCACCATACCAGTCAGATATTGGGACAGGCTGACATACTTGTCCGTTGAAAGGAACGGCGCTTAATTGTTTAATGCGACAATGACAAAGAGCGTTAATCGCGTTTCGACATCGTGAGCTCACACGTGTCAAATTACAGTTGTAATTACAAAAGCAGTAGAAAGAAATCAGGAAATAACTCCTAAACTGGCACTGTTCACCACACAGCTTAAACAACTGCTAATGACATATACAGTACTTCATGCACTCCATTATTCTGGCCACATGTGTATGTTGCCTAATGCACTACTGGTGCATGAAATGTATATTACCAGTAAATTACCAAATATAATCTTGTAGTACCGAGCATGTGTGCAAGACAATGGAAAAAGACAGACGTAGTAGCCTACTGTGCTGGACTGTGGTCTCTGTGAGGGGTAACGTTATAGCACTGGCACAGAAGCCATAGTTGATGCACTGCAGTGCGGCCGTCAGCACACGATTGTAACTACACTGATACGGCGCGAATATCGCCGTCGTCGAAAGATTCGACATTACAATATTTTATGTGGATAAAGACATTCCACACAGCGTTAGGTAACCGCTCAGACCCCCGGAGCGTTGCTCGGTAATGGTCGCGGGGCAGCTTTGACAGAGTGCTGTCCGGAAAAGGGGCGGAGAGGAGACCGAAACGGCGACCACTTACCGTCCCCAAGTCCTTTGGACCAGAAGACAGAGACATGTAGAGTTAATACAACGCGTGTTAATGATTATTTTGTCAATGTAACCTGGGTAACGTCATGCGTTGGACAGTTCCCCGGCTAACTAACGTTAGTTAGCTAACTCAGCACTGAGTGTCGGTGTAGCCAGGACAGCAGCAGTGGTACGCTAGTGTGCTCAGAGGCACCGCGCTGTGAGTCAGTTGTGCCACTACTCATAGGCAAACATATACATGTACATATTTCACGGTAACGTAAATAACAAAACTAGGACCATTGCATTACGGAGCCCACTCCTACCCTAGGACACAGCTTTTTTAAAATAACGTTAGCACAAGCGAGACTTGATTCGACAAAAGCTCAACTTTTAGTTATATCATCTTTTATTTCTTCGTCCAGAATACCCCGTAGGCCAGTTTGGGTTACCTGTCTAAAGACATGACAGTACAAAGAAGGAGCTGCAACACCGAAGATTTTAGTGATTTATTGTGACTTCTAACATGTTTTCAATGGTGGTTGGTGAGAAATAGTTACATCCATTCCCGACTAGCAAGTCAACGTAACATTACCAGAGTTCGACAATAGTTTGTCCTGTGCTTCTGTGGCTGGTAGAGCAGCTACCTACCAGGGTTATGGTGGTGTACGGTAGCTAGTTAATTGCAGTCACTCACCTCACAGTTGGAGATCATCCCGATCCAAACGGGCAGCGAAACGCCCCCCCAAAAGTAACTTTACGGCCCGTTCGTGTCGCTGTTTAGACCATGACCTGAGTCGCTTTGGAGGATGAGCGGTACTGTTGGACAGAGGACTACGCCGCCATGAGCTTTAATCAAGACTATGCTGGTATTCAGCCATATCTTCTTATCCCTTTGCAGTTGGAGAGTTCGGCAACCAAGTAACGGTCCTTTTCGCTTTAACGGTGACGTCAGTCCGGTAACGGAGCTGGTTTGTGATTGGTTCTTACCTCTCTGTGAGCGTCACTCGAACCGCCTCCTACACCGTCGCCATGGCGATGAGCGTAAACATCAGAGACTTCTTTCATTGAAAAAATGCGTCGTTCTTGTATATGGGAAAGATGGCCACTTGTATTCATTCACTCGAGCTTTGTGGTCTTAGGTCTAAGTACTATTCAGCTACAGGGTAAGTTTTCCAGTGGTAAATAATGCTTATTCCACCCAGTTAGTGCAGTTTTTTTTCCTTCTTTCCTAATGTTTATGCAAAATCATTTGAATTTAACAATCCCCTGAGAAGAATTCAGACACTTCAATTGTGCAGTGTTTTTTTTTTAATCTATACGCTTTTTCTGGACTTTGAATGCAACTGTAACGGTCACCACATAATTGATATCTGCTGTGTAAAAATACAGATGATCGGTTTTTACTGTTTTGTGATTTTTTCCCCCTCGTTTTTAGTATTTCCATTTTCTTTTTTAGTAGTAATGAGAACAAGATTAATACATGCATTCAGCGAGTCCTAGGTAAATAAATACCAATAAATTGTGAATATGAAATAAGTGCCTCCTAGCTCATACAGTAGATGACATTTGATTATTTGTCACCATCACGAATGGATAACGGAATGGGTCCACTGGGCAAAGGCTCAGCTTGGCCCAAGGAGTCAGGGTGCCTCTGGGCCTGAGCATCTGTTCGAGCCACAAACTACCACAAAGGGTCAGAAAAAGACCACAGGGGCACGAAACTATCGAACTATCTACTGGAAATGACTGTGAGTAAACATAAAACTACCATAAAACAACAACACAGACACTGTGACTCTATTAATCTGGGTGTGGTCTTGTGGGAGGGTTGGGGGGCTTTACATTTCTGTTGCCCAGGGGTGTGTTGTCTTATAATCTGCCCAGGTCCATCGTTATCATCAGAGTGCCCTTATATTTGTTATACACATGCACTATGCTGCTGCTAAAATCAGTTACAAAAATATATTCCTAGAAGATGAAAATAGAGCTTCACATGTTTATAAACAGAGATGGGGGAGGTGATAAGCTTAAATACTGGTGCATTAGTCTAAGCGAGGATGAAACCTGCACATTTAGTCCTACTAAAATCTATACCACTGTAATCAAAGAGAAATTTAGTCTTCAAGAGTAGCAAGTGTGTATTTAGTTTCACAGGGTTCCATTCAAAAAGTATGTGCTGTACTGAAGCTGCCAGATGTCTTATGTGTTGAGTATTTCACTAAGCAAAGGAAATATCGAGCTTTTCAGTGCATGAATTATCTCCATTTGAGCAGGCAAGCTCTAATCTAACAAAAAAGTGGTTCATCTACAGAAAACAAATCTGATATCAGTTTATCACATTTCTGAGCGATTATGCAGCATTTCAACTCAACTTTGGCTTCTCATTTGCTTCTTACAATAAGATCTGATTGAATTGTCTGTGATGTTCTGAATGTTCGATAATTCAAGAACAATGAAAAAATGCTTTTAAATAAATTACATATTTTATATTATTTTGTCATATTAACTTCTTTCTATGAATCTATATGCATCGATGTTACTGTGTTTAACTAACAGAAAAAATTGATTCTTATAATAAACTTGAGTATGTTAGTATGTCTAAGTATGTCTAAATTGTTTCTTTGTTCAAGTAGTCACTTGTGCTGGGGAGTGGAAGCATCTTCATCAAAGAGAGTGAGTCATAAAATCATACTGCATTATAACCGTCTCTACCACGGAACACATCCAGGCCCATGAAGCTTTTGCTGTGAATGAAACAAAGTGTCACACACTGAGGAGGGAGATTGCCATTTATTACCATTCAGTGATGCATCTTCTCTACTTATACTAATACATGAGAGATGACTCAATCTGTTCCATTTAATACTTCATATAGGTGCCAAATAAAAATGATTATGTTTTTATTTGCCAAAGATTACGAACAGTCCCGTGTTACATATAGATGGGGGAGGTGATCAGCTTAAATACTGGTGCATTAGTCTAAGCAGGGATGAGACCTGCACATTTGGTCCAACCAAATACCACTGTAATCAAAGAGAGATGTATTCTTCGAGAGTAGCAAGTGTGTATTTAGTTTCACAGGGTTCCATTCAAACAGTATGTGCTGTACTGAAGCTGCCAGATGTCTTATGTGTTAAGTATTTCACTAAGCAAAGGAAATATCGAGCATTTCAGTGCATGAATTATCTCCATTTGAGCAGGCAAGCTCTAATCTAACAAAGAAGTGGTTCATCTACAGAAAACAAATCTGGTATCAGTTTATCACTTTTCTGAACGATTATGCAGCATTTCAACTCAACTTTGGGTTCTCATTTGCTTCTTACAGTAAGATCTGACTGCACTGGTTTCCAGGAGTAGAGCAGGAATTCAAGGATAAGTTCAATCAAAAATGAAGGTTCAGTGATTCCTCTCTCCAATTCTCTCTGGCATGCTGATGGAGAGTCAAGTGAAAGTGAAGTTTTGTAGACCACAAAACATTTCTGGTTCTTCACACATCGCAGCAGCATTCTACTAAACAACTGAAGTAGCTGGGGACTTGAATGTAAAAATAAAAAAGCAGAAATTAAAAAGAAAATTAAAATGACCGAGATCCCAAACTGATATGGAAATATTTACACATTACACATTTACACCCACTTCAAAAGGGGTTACGCGCCAACACTTTTAGCTTTGCGGTTATAGTGCAGGTTTTTTTTTTTTTTTTTTTTTTGTTTTTTTTTTTTTTTTTTTTTTTAGATTTTTTGTGGCATAGACACCTTTATTAGCAGGAGACAGTGAGGAAACATGGGAGAGAGAGGGGGATGCGACATGCAGCAAAGGACCTCCAGCCGGAATCGAACCGGGGTCGGCTGCGTTTATGGCATGCGCTCTAACCACTCCACCACCTGCGCGCCGATAGTGCAGGTTTTGAATGAAGACCTACATTTACGAGAATTGCTGTGAAGTTCCAGAAATGTTTGTGGACTAAGAAATTTCCCCCGACTTTCCGCTGCCATGGGGGTGAGTAGATAATGACTGAAATTTTGTTCTGGAGGAGTTTATCCTTTAATGGGTTATACCTGGTTGAATTTAAAGGAAAAGTCCACCCTCAGTTACTCTTCAGTAGGTATTTTTTTGCTACTTAGATTAATACGTTTCCAGGTAATTTGAGTTGAAGGTTGTGTCAAATCAAGTCTCAAGTCAAGTTAACAGCAGCATATGGTACTTGTAAAGAAGAAATACACTGTGTCTGTACCTTTTTAATAAAATTATTGGCCAATGTATCTCACCTGTTAAAACAAATATGAAAATGAGTTGCTATTCAATGAAAGAAATGTAATCAAAGAAAACAAAAATATAACTTTTAAAAGGCCAAATTATTTCTTAATTTCTTCTCAATGAAAATACCACTAAATATCCCTTTTAAACAGTGAAATACTGTCAGCTAGACTTTGTCAAACAGTGACTTGAGTCAAATCCAGGTCACAATGACTCCAGTCCAAAATCTGAGTGGTTATAGTGAATTCTGACCTATTGAGACTACTGCTGGTAGAATTATTATGTCTGCCTCTATGATGGATGTGTCTCTAGAAAGGCCTCACACAGGCCAAGAATCTGAGGTATGCTGTTGATGGTCCAGTTGGAAAGAGAACAGTAACTCAAAAACAACAGATTATTACATAAAACCCACATGGTGCATTGCTACAAGGTGTTAGGATGGAATTTTCCTTTAAAGGGTTGCAACAATTCTCAGTTTTTCTCATTCACCTTGTCACACAACATATAAAGTGTTCATGTTGTTTGACTTTGCCTGAGTTTTTCTCACTTATTTGAATGGACAGGTCTCAGTTGGTGATGTCACAAAATATACCAATCAGAAATTAAATGAAAATGTGTTGACATTTGGGCTTATTTATTTATTTTGCAAGGCTGCTGTCAATCACATTTAATCAAACCACATCCACACACTCTTGATGGAGCGGATTAGGTGAGTTTTTGTTTGACTCTTAAAAGACAATAACCTTACTTTTATTGTTGCTTTACTCTAACAATTTCTTGATGAGAGATATACTTTTAAATTAAGTTTTCAGGGGGTTTAAGGGCTGTAAATTGCCTCTGCCAATATTTTTGGCTTGTAGGAGGTTGGACAGTAATCAACAGACACAAAAAATAACATCTTTACATTATAATATTTTTTTTTAAAATCTGGATGAATTAAACAGGTAAACAATAAATATAGATCAAGAATATTTTCTTGGGCCGAACGAACAACAAACTTCTATCAAGATCTAAGCAGGCATGACGACTTCCCTCGCAAACACAAAAACCCCTACAAATAATAACATACTGCATGTTCTCAAGCACATCTCACACTGATTAGTACATACACTGTAACTCAATACTGAAGTTGGTGCCAGCACTGCACTGCTGCCTCTCCCTGTGCTGGTTTCAATGGCTGTGGTTCATGCTTTGCAAACATTTAATCAGCATTACCGTGATACAATGGAACAACAGGTTCCTGCATTGTAACTCGTTTCATCTAACCTGCTATATGTCAGTGCTACACCTTCATACTGACTCTTTAGTCTATGACATCACACCCTCTAGTATTCAAGTATTGCAGTTGTGTTTTAAAATAAAAAACTGGTAAATTATACTAGTAAGGAATTAAATATTGTTGCATTTACATATTTTAGATATTGACACTATTGGGGTGAAAGAAAACTGATAAAAAGAGGCCAAACATAGCACACTGAGCTGAGTTTTTCTATCAACAGTGGTTGAACTGAGAGTACAGCCCAAACCTATTTCTTTCCAAACAGCCCCATCATGTGAATATTTAATCTTGTGGCTTGACGAATCAGTGGTGTCCATAGGTATAACCCTGCGCACTGTCAGGAATCCCCTGCTCTGCTAAGTTGCTTGCTATAGGGAAAATCAATAGCACCAAACATCAAACATCAATGCTCCTCTGATACATGGTGGAGGCTGTATAATAAAATCAATACATACTGTAAATATTCCACGTTATAGTGATAATAATAATGAGCTATCTTTGGCGGAAGTACTTCTGGGCATAATTGGAGTGAAAAGAATGCACTAATGTGGAGCAGATAGAGCACAAGGCATAAAGGAATATTTAACTGAATAATAGGCAGTTGAAAGGTGTATACACATGCATGAAACTGAGCAAAAAATGTTCATTATTTTCTTAACTTAGTAAAGTGTAAAGACGTACATCCATTGATTAAGGATTTAAAGGTGCATCAAACAAGACTGTATACAATAACAAAAAAATATGCACTTATATTAGGTCAACGAGTAATAAAATTAAGTGAAATAACAGAATGCTTGAACACAAAAAATATAATTAAATACTTTGTCCCTTTAAATTATTAATGACAAGCTCTCAACCTTAATCCTAAATTGATTAAGATGATTTGAATAAGCAGCTAATGTAGCTAAAGAAATGATAGGTGGATGAATAGAATCAAATCTGTAATTACATGGTGATTTAAATAGTTAAGTTGTGCCATCATACTGCTCCTGAGCAGAATGTGCATGAGAGAGAGATTGTATACAATGATCCCACCGTGTGTGTGTGTGTGTGTGTGACTTTTTTTCTCACAAAAAAAAACAAACAACAAAAAAAAAACTGAGCTGTTGCAGTTACTGTAGTGGCAGACATTTTTCTTTTTAACACTGTGAAGCCTGTAGGGGGCAGCACATAACATGATACTACAGCTGCTTTGTAGTATGTGCACGTATACATGTTTGCAGTAGGTGTCTTGCCATCCATTCATCCCTCCACCCCTCTATCCATGCACCCATCCATGCATCCATCCATCCTCTGCGGCTTATTCTGAGCCACTTTCACAATAACATTTTGCTGCTTCTTCTGGGGGATCCCAAGTCGTTACCGAACGAGATGAGACACCTTATCTCAGTATGTTCTGAATCTACCATGGGGTTACCTCCTCTCCAAACGTGCATGAAAAACCTCCAAAGCAAGGTGCCTAGGAGGGTCCTGATCAGATGCCTGAACTGCCTTGACAGGCTCCTTTCAACCTGAGAGAGCACCTGCTCCACTCCTTACTCCCTCCAGATGTCTAAGCCTGTCACCCTGTCTCTAAGAGTTAAGCAGACCACCCAATGGAAGAAACTAATTTTGGTGGCTTGTACCTTGATCTGACCTGATCTCATTCTTAAGTTACTACATGAAGCCTGTCACCATGGGTTAAGTTTGGAAAGTAGATTCATTGGTAACTTAAAAGCTTTGCCTCCCGCATCAGCTCCCACTTCACTACAATTGTTCATTGCACCAACCGGCCTGTTGGACTCCTCACTAGTGAGCAATAACTTGAGATACTTGAATTCCTGTTCTTGAAGCAGAAACTCATTTTTAACCCAAGGAGAGCAATCAAAATATTTCTGGCCAGGAACCGGGGCTTCAGACTTGGAGGTGCTGACTGTCATCCCTCCTGCTTCACCTACAACTGCAAACCACTTCACATATGTTAAAGTTCTGAGTCTGATGAAAGTAATAGAACCACATTATCTGCAAAACACAGAGGAGCAATTCTGAGGGCCCCATACAAGCTGCCCCGGCTGAACCTTGAGATCCTATCAACAAACATAATCAGTGACAAGGGCCATCCTTGATGAAGCCTAATAATCACTGGATGGCTAGTCGCAACAGCTCCAGTGCCCCATACTCCTATAAGACTAGATGCAGAACACTGTCATAAGCCTTTCTGTAGTCCACAGAATGGTCAGAGGATAAAAGACAAAAAAAAAAAAATCTGTTCAACCTGTTTTCCCTTAACTGTCTCGGTCCAATTTCACTTTATCTAAAATCCCCCACCAGTCGAAAATGTGTGTGGCTTATTGTTATTTCACTTGAATGGCCAGATTTCACTGTACAGAGTTTGACACAACAACACTGTTTCCACATTCATCTGCTGAAAGGGTAAAGCTTCTCTGAAGTCACCTTAAATTACTAATGCACAATATTGAATTTTTGCCTTTTACCTGATATGCCACTATTTTCCAACTCGTTATGGCCAATCACCAACGGCAATAACAATATATAAACCATTCCACCTTATTGCCGATGACATTAAGTCTCTCCTATAGTGGAATTATAACACAGATCAGCCACAACATCAAATCCGCCTACTTAAAATTGTGCAGGTTTCCCTGCAGCTCTGACCTGTCAAGGCATGTTCAATCAGGGACATCCTGCGCTGTCTGGCACTGGGACATTTGTGGCAAGTGGCATCCACATGATTACCAATACCCAATGATTCCCAGCAGAACATTGTTAACAAAACGATCAATGAACAATCACTTGTCAGTGGTTTTAATGTTGTGGCTGATCAGTGTATATATCTAATCATGGAGGCCCACTAACAGACACAGACATACAATGCTTTTCAAAATGTACACATTCTTGGGCAAAAAGAAAAACTAGTCACCACCTGCCTATGCATACTTGAAGTGTCATCTCCTCAGGTTGTAAAGGCAGAAATATTCATGTCTTGGTGGCGCCAATATTTCAGGCTCGAGCACCGACCAGTGCAAGGACCCTATTTTAACGCAAGGAACTTTTGTTGGTCCAAACTAATCACATTTTTGAGGAGCCAAATTTGCTTGAAAACTCATCAAACATTGCACAAGGGCTAAATGGCTCAGCAGCAGCCCCTAAAAAGTTTGCCTTTGCTATACATTTTACCTACATGTATGCTATTTGGTAGGCACATGCAACATCCCAAGACTTTAAAGTAAGTCTCTTGGGGACATTACCTAAACCCAACAGGTAATCGGCTATTTTGTTTAGTTTATATTAAAATTTGGTTAATAAGACTCACAGTTCCATCTTAATCTTGGTCAGCATAGATAAAGACCTTAACAATGCTCAGTAATCGAGTAATTAATGTAATCATGGTGTCAAATTAAAGTATTCCGTCATGAAACAGGAAGTGTTTTTTCACTTGACTGCTCCAAGCTTCACTTGTTTGCTAAAAGTCTTGTACTGAGGACATACAGAAAGGTATAGGCCCGACATGCTTAAAAATGACTTCTGGCATGTAAACCAGACCCACCTCATATGGGGTAAGCAAAGCCTTAAGACCTTTATTACGGCAAATAATGAATCTACATATTTTCTTTAAACAACATTTTCATTGTTCTCACTGATTGCACATTGTCCACTCTGCCCCAAACACATGAGCATATGTTCGATAACAGTTCCAACCTAAGGACATCTACAGCCAATATTCAAAAGTCACTGTGTCATCTACTGACAACAGGAAAAAACATATTGCGTCACAATAATTTTGTTGCGCATATATTTTTATGCTGTGGTCTATGCTTGTTAGAACATAACATGTAATTAGTGGGTGTTTTCTGGTGCCATGGGAAGTGAAGTTCAAATTCAGAGCCTTTTATCGACCGGTCAGTGTCCATGGCTACCCCGTACCCCAACGCACAGAGGGCCAATTTCAAAGCCAATTGGGTCATTCCGTGCCAACTCACCCAAAGTCCAGAGCTTCTCCCAGTTCATGTCAAGGATTTTTCTCAAAAATATTCATGTTAAAACTTGTTGAAAATGTAATTCATAACATGACACAGGACCAAAATTTGGTTGCAAGAAAGTGAAAACTATTGGAGATAGGAATTTTTTGAAAAGAACTGATTCTTCCTTCTGGTAAAAAATGGCCTCTGGTTATTGATCTGATTAGTTTTACCATTCAGCAACAACCATTAAATTGAAAACATGTTGCCAACATTCCTTAGTGTCTCTCGGATGTTCAGGACATATTTCCATCCAATCCAGTGAAAAATAAGCGATTGGTGGGGATGAGCATTATAACATATAAGGAATCAGAAAAATACTACAATTTAGCTCTGAGGGCCAAACTTCAACAATAACTTACAAAGTATTTGGAGTACAGTTAAAGGATTTTACAATTTAAACACAATTTTCTTCAAGAAAATCCATGACATGAACTGGGAGGTCCATTGAATTGACATAGAATGACCCTATACCCTATTTTATGTGCCAATATTATTGTGCATCCCTCCATTCAATCTTGTACAAACATAATGACAACTAGTTTGGAAGCCAATCCTGATGCAGTATGCAAACGTGTGATGTGGAAACAAGAAGCCTACAGGGCACATACACTGACAATCAGTGAAGTAGGAAGATTTTACGTCAAGTAGTTGATCTTTTATGGCTAATTCCAACATTTGTGTATTCATAGATTCTGGATTTTAGGATGAGGGAGAAGGAGTCAATACGTTCATACACTTCCAACTAAAACCCGTAAAGAAATCATAATTCAAAGGAAAGTATTTTTACACATCTTGAAATATCTGGGAGGATTGTAAGGGTTTAAAATCTGTGTTTTCTGTTATTAAATCCAAACTGATTGTTGATTGTCATTCTGGCTCTGGAAAGATTCCTGGCCTTTTTGATTCTTTTGTCAAACAATCTGAATGGGATGTAACATCTTGTAACTTTGGCAGTTACACACAGATATACAAAAAAAATCCACCACTATACAACAAAATGAACTCCAAAAATGCTAGTTTCATTGTGAACCCCTGCATTTAACATTGTTTATGGCATGATTTTTCATTCAGCAACTGCTGCTCCTCCTGATATTGTGCCCACAAAAGTGCAGATGAGCACAGTACTCCTTCTCCACCCTGAAAGCCCGGCGTCACTACTAATCAGGGTAGCTTTTGCATCAACTGGGCAAGTCATTGGTGTTGGATACTTACCTAAGCAGGTGCTATGGTACATACCGTGTGCTAAGAGAGAGAGCTGCTATGCTGGCACAGCAGTGCCCTCCCCTCTGTTTAAGCTGTTAGCTAATTGCAAGTTGCTCTCTAGGTCGGTTCTCCAGTGTGACAGATTTGTCCATTAGCTCCAGTGGATGCCCTTGAAAAAAGATGAAATACATAAAGTTCTTAAAATCCACTCCAGACTGGCTGCATTTCCAGCCAGAGTCCCCCAGCAGCCCGCTGTGCAGTTGTCATGACAGTGTTCACATCATTTTCTTCTTTTACTCTCCAACATTCCATGTCGCCTGCTGATGCTGTTCCATATGCATTTCCCAGTTATTTTGTGATAATCAGTTAACCACTCAACAAATAATCCAATTAATCAACCAATCACTGAGTCACTCTATGTCAGCCAGTTGGACATCAGCGGTTCACTTAATCTTGGGCACCACCAGTATTTCATCCCCGTCTTGAATGCTGTAGGAATGGAGAACCCTGGTGTTGTACCGCATTTCCTCCGGACCAAAGGCGCTGCACTTGTCAATGTAATAGAGCCTCATGCTATTGGTGGACAGCTGGACCACTGTTTTCAGCTGCTTTTTCAGTTCAGCTACCGTCTGGTCCAAGCGGATGTTCAGCTGAGACAAAGACAAACAGTTTCTACATTTAGGAGTTAAATGGACACCAATATATCTCAGAGTAGGTACATTAAGCCAAAGTCTTAAAAGTTGTATATTCTGTACATAGTGGGTGCAATTGGTCTGTAACAATATGTAGGTGGGTTTTCTGTGTCAAATGGCATCCACATGAAGGACAGGACCCAAGGTTCCCCAGCAGAACACTGGATTGTAAAGTAATTATCAATGTTTTTCACTCCACGTGTTTGCCCTTTTAATGTTTTTGCTGATCATGTATGTGTATAAGCTATTGTACAGGAGACTAGATTGTACTCTTATCCAGCTAAGCTAAAATACATCAGAATATCCACTAGACTTTTAGGCCAAATGCATAGTTAAGTCTGTATTCCTTTGTTTTATGGTCATTTGAGGGCAAAGGTCTTATCTCATTATAATACGACGAGCTGAAAACACAAAAAGAAAAATATATCTATGGACACTTTATGTATAATTCAGGAAAACAGAAAAACACAGTGCAGTAAAGGGAGACTGAGAGACTCAGCATATTTGTAAAATTTAAGTCAGTGTTACTGCTCAGTCGGCTTTGACGACTTCTGGCAAATTTGCTCCCAAACCACGCTGACTCAGCCTTGTTACTTAATTTGTTACCCAGTTACCCAGTAATGTTGTTATGTGGATGCAAAACATGCAAGTATTTTACAAATTTGTCTTGTCCAGGTTAAGTAATAATTTTGGTGAATTGCTTAATCATATACAGAGATTTGTCCACTTAAACTACACTAAAACTATGAAGGATGGATGGAAGGATGTTTACATAATCGATTTTGGATGACACCAAAGCTGCATCACTATTACTAGGTATGTCTGGGCTGATGCAGTTTTTGATTACTTGCTACTCCTACTAGGTGGTTAAGAGAAGGGAGGAGTCAGCAGTCGGTAAAATGGGTGTTTCAAAAATGTGAATCACCACAACCACAGGAGGTCAAACATTCATACAGTGCATGTGCCCAACAAATATTTGGCTGATGGTCGAGTAGTATGTGAGATTGGCTGGGGATAGATACACACACAGACACACACAACCACAAACACAACTCATTATCCCCTCTAGGCTTAACAAAAAGACCTTTAACAGGATTGCAAGGAGGAAGTAAGATTACATAATATCACTTTAGGCCCCGCCTTCCTACACATGTGGACAATTTCGACTCAGTACCCCATTACCTGCTCCACTTTTTCCTCACAGTGAACCTCCACCTGGGCACGGCACCGAGGTCGAAGATCAATCTCAGCAAGCGGTTCCAGCCTCCCATACTTGGTTACCAGGGAATGGTGTCTGAGGAGGAAAAGAGCAGGTTTTGCTGTCAATCTTAACAGTGCACACACCACTGCAGTTAGTGTGTACAGACAGGGAGTACAGCGAACCTGTAAGGCAGCTCTTCCTCAGGGTAGTCAAAGTAGTAACGGATGAAGAACCGTTCTGCGTCTTCTCTCTCACTGTCAGTCACAACACTGCCATTTAACAGTGATATTGAAGGAAGCCTGAAAGGAAGCACATACATTCTGTATTATTGCAACACTCCTCAGTATTAGCAAAATACAAAACAACCTCTATATCTACACTATTCTCACTGATGTCATTGATGGAACTCACTGTGCTATCATGAGGCTGCGTCGCTCTGCGTTGGTGTAGGCCTGCAGTAAGGGAATGCCCTGCAGCCGCACTTCCTCTAACTTAGGGAAGAAGTTCAGCTTCTCAATGTCAGCCCATTGGTTGAGACCTGATAAAACACATACAAGTCATGTTTCAAATAGTTTGGCATATGGTATGTTAAATAATAGCAAGCAAGCATTATCCTGAAAGGAGAAAATTAGAACATATGGCAGCAAGGCCCCAAAAAGGTAGCATTAAGCATAAATAGATAGATACATACACCAGAGCAAGACTTGAACACCAACAGCAGTAAAGATAACTGGCAGGTGAGCAAAGTCCTTCTGAGAGTGAATATAAATACGGCTGCTGGTCCACATAATATACCTGGTTGTGTACTCAAAACATGTGCTGATCAGCTAGCTGATGTTATTACTGACATTTAACATCTTACTCATCCTCATGCTGGACGCTGTTTTTTTTTTTTAACTTCAGCTCAGCATTCAACACAGTCTCACCCTTGAAGTTGATTGGAAAACTAAACACTCTGGGCTTGAGTAAACATTCTGCAACCGGGTATTGGACTTCCACAAGCAGTACCCAGAGAGTAATGATTGGTAGTCATATCTCAACTACGGGAGCCCCCAAAGGCCGTGTGCTCAGCCTCCTCCTATCAACACTGGAAACCCATGACTGCACTCCCAGACATCTCTGTTGTGAAGTATGCAGAGGTACCACCATAATCAGCTGACTTATAAACAACCAGAGTAAAAGTAAGAGAACATACCCAGAGGAGTGATGCACAGAGAACAATCTACTGCTCATCGTCAGCAAAACCAAGTAGCTGATTGTTGATTTTGGAAAAAAGAAGGCAAAGACAGACACCCCTGTCTACATCAGTGGAGCTGAGGTGGAGCAGTTATTGGATCTTTGGAATTACCATCACTGAGAACCTATCTTGGTCATCACACATCTCCAAAAAAGCTCCCCTGGTGCTTGTACACTGGGACAATGGTAGTAGTCCAATTAAACAGCCTAATCAAGCTATGACCGTAGCTCGACTTTCGTGTGCATGGAACCGTAGTGAAGTAGTATGAACACACACACTATTTATTTTGATTGAAATTCTACATACAGTACACTGTCCTGCTGTTTTAAATGCACTATTTCCACCTGTCTAAGTAACGTTTGTTAAAAACTACGATGCCCAGCTGCTTTAAGCAATTAATGACCAATATTCTTCTTGCTTCCGATGACATGTCTATCACTGATACATATTGCTATCGTTCTAATGCCCAGACCTACCTAATACAAGTATTTAGTCAACATCTTAATCCTATTTGACAATCTTTGCTGCCTTATGATCTTGTGTTTCAATATTTTAAGTCTAAAAATCTCTGACACAAACTGCGCTTGTAACCAGTGTAATAATCTCAGCCTGAGAGCAGACTTCAATTTTGTTTTAAGAAATATAAATCTTTAGGACTTCATCTGAGACAAAATGACTTGCAAAAAGGATGTTTCCTGTGCCTCTGGTGATTTGACAAAGTGATGCATTGAAGTCGATTTGAAGATGTCTTTGGTTATTGTCTTTGTCCCATCTATTCTCAACAGAACTCTAAAAATAGATTCACCACTGATATTCCCCGGAATAGAAACCGTTCCTGTGATTGGATGACATGGAGAAGAATCTAATGTAGTACTCTCCAAATAAATCAAAGATACGGTCACATGTTTGCTTGTGCTAATTTTATCATCTGTTATAAAGTCAGTGCACACAGACCCTGATACTGTCATCCTGGGGAAACATCTGTAACCTAAAATCGGTGTTAAATTAAACCATCACAGGACACTGAAACACACATTCAAGTTATTGAACATGTCCTTCACAAAAACCAACAGACAATGAGCCAACAATCAACTATTCCACTGACCTGAGTTGTTCAGGTTGATGCTGCGTAGGTTGGGAAAGAGCCGCGGCAGGATATCCTTGTTGTCCTGGATAGAGGCTAAGTTGTTGTTGGCCATGACCAGCGTGTCTAGGCTGGGGAACATGGAGCCAAACTTGCGGACTTCGGCCCAATCCTTGAGGCTGTTGTCGGTGATATGAAGCAGGCGCAAGGTGGGGCAGGCCACACTGGAGGCACTCACACTACTGTACTCATTAAGGCAAAGGAACAACTCCTCCAGCCTGCAAGACAACACAGGATGAAGAAGACAGGAAGAGTGTGACCCGGCCCTTCTGATGACAATACAGAGACTAATTATTTAGTGGAAATCGCTCTCTGTTATTTTTGTTCTGGTGTTAGCTCATTAAAGATGACAAGGGCAGACCCTTTATAGCTGGTTTTGGTGGACAAGGATAACAGCAGCAGTGCTGTGTGGAAATATTTCACATTTGAGGCAACTTTGAGGCTACTGAGCAGCGCTCACAAAAGTGCTAACACAGTAAATTTAGCAAAGGAAGAAAGTCGACCCACAGCACGCTGATTTCTGTAAAGAATTTTGAGAGCTGTGGCAGCTCCCACTTCAACATCACCAATTCATGAAGATTTTCATAATAAACAGACAGCAGAGTTTCAGTTGACAGGAAAATACTCGACGATGGTAAGATGGAATCGCACTAAGAAGCAGATGAGCGACACAAACATTGTTGTATTTATCATTTAGTGAAAATCTTATTTTATATTTTGTTGGGTCAATTTTCCCAAAGGTATAAAACATGGTATCAATTATCAATATTTTTTCAAGATGTTTTAACATAATAAGAAATTCCAGTACTGTAACAATGCTAGTAGAAAGCTGTTCCTCAACTGATTAACCCCCCAGTTCCACCAGATCTGTGTTCAGTCCGTCTTTGGTCTGCCAAAGCAGCGGTGCTGATAGGTTTGACTCTAGTCTATGTGTGTACTTCCACTGGCTCCACTGCACTGCGCATCTACTCTGTTGCAGCTCTGACAGTCCAGACACTTCCGCAGCAGACACGCAAGGCTTCTATATCTGCCGCAATATGGCCAAATTCAGCACAGCGCAGATCAAGTGACACAGGAAGCAGACACTGAAACAACATTTAAACACCTAGTAATTTTTTTAGAGTAAAACACTCCGTGATGATGCCCGCACAAAAATGTCTAATGATATAGCTACTCTGGATGTCATTACTCTGGCCTCCAGCACCACAGTAAGGAATCTGGAAGTTATCTTAGATCAGGATTTGTCCTTTAACTCCCACATAAAACACATTTCAAGGACTGCCTTCTTCCACCAACAGAACATTACAAAAATCAGGAACCTATATTACAAAAAAAAATGCAGAGAAATGAGTCTATGATTTTGCTGCCTTAAGGCTGGGATATTGAAATACTCTTATATATCGGGCTGCCCCAATAAGTCTGTAAAGACTCTCCAGCTGAAAACATATCTCTCCTATATCAGCCTCTCTGCACTGACTTCCTGTAAAATCCAGAAGGGAATTTAAAATCGTCCTCCTCACATACAAAGCCCTTAATGGCCAGGCACTGGCATATCTTAAAGACCTAATAGTACCCTATTACTCCACTCGTACGCTGCACTCTCAGGATGGAGGGTTACTTGTGGTTCCTAGAGTCTCCAAAAATAGAACGGGAGGCAGAGCCTTCAGCCATTTTAAACCATCTTATAGTGTCAGCTCAGGAGGCAGACACCTTCTCTATGTTTAAAAGCAGACTTAAAACTTTCCTTATTGATGAATTTAGGGTCTGCATAGGGTCTCTTAGCGATGCTGCCATAGGTTTAGACTGCTGGGGGACTTCCTATGATGCACCGAGCTCCTCTCTCTTTCTCTCTATCTGTACACATTCATGTCTAATTAATGCATGTTACTGACTTGACTTCGTCCCCAGAATCTCTGTGCTCTCTGGTCTCACAGGTTCCCATAGATGGTGGTTGGCCCTGCTGCTGTGGTCCTGCTTGACTTCTACTATCATCATCATCATCATCATCATAATCGTTATTATTATTATTATCATTATCATTATTATTCACTTAAATTGATCATTTCAAGTCAGAAAACTACTAAATCCGTGTTCTGCCTTTATTCCTCAAAGTACAGGATTGCCCCCCTTTGTAAGTCTGTGTAGAAAAGGAGTAGCATTGATTAACTATTCTTCTTACTCAGATATCTCCCTAGTGAGCAAAAGCACAGTGTCCCAGGACACTTGAGTGTTGTTTAGGACGAGGCGTCGGACTCGAGAAAAGGCTTCAGTCCACTGTGATTCAAGGTGCATTCCTCGCAGAGGGTTGGAGCTCAGGTTCAGGAACTCCAGGTTTGGGATGTTGGACACAATTTTGCTGATCTGAAAATTAGACAAGGATATGAGTTTATCTGCTGAGTAGTCTAAAACCGCACAAATGTAAAGAGAAAACTAGAAGATTTCACTCTTTGGACGGCAGTATGGCAAAGGTAAGATAATCCTTTATTAGTCTCACAATGAGGACATTGGCAAAATTACAGCAGCAAAGGGGATAGAAAAACTGCCATAGAGATATAAAAAGCTCCAGCTTCACAAGTTTGATGGTTCATTACCATACAGAGAGTATGTTGTTAGCATTCATTAGCAAATTGAATGGACTCTTAGTCATCAATTTAACACTTAGTGCTCAATGCACTTCTTTGGAGTAGATTACGCTGTCGCTTAACACCTTGTTCATCACCGAGACCAAGAGACTGGTAAAAACTGCAGAGACGCCTATAAGGACACCTGACAGCCCGTTTGTTCATCAGAGACCGAGAGACTTGTAAACCTGCAGACTAGACTAAGAATGCTGAAATAAGGTACCAAGCTTTTATTTTTGAGTGAACCAGCCATACATTTTGGGCCTCATCACTTTCAAGCCTGGCATCCGGCCTGCAACAGGTGATTTCTAGATTTTGTGTTATTATATGCCATCTTAGGTGTGTAATGGTGAGCGTAGGCCCACCGAGTTCAATGTGCATTTTAGTTAAGGTAACTTGGTTATATTGTGTACTGCTACAACTGAAATTGTTGAGAGTGTTAAATATTATTTTGTTTGTTATCTGAAACTTTGAAAGGTAAAAAGGAAATTCATTATTTTCTATATTGGATTTCAGTCTGGTGATTTATTATTATTTTGTTAAAGGTGACCCAAGACAATTTATACTGTATTAGCATAAGAGAAATATAAAGACATTGTGTTCGGGTAGCCAGTACAGGGGGTAATCGGGTAATGACTAACAGCACCTCAAGCCAGTCCCGTAGCTTGTTATGGGACAGGTCCAGCTCTATGACATGAGCACAGAAGGCAGCGATCTCAGTCTGGTCTCCCGCCCTGCTGATCCCACAGCTATTCAACACCAACACACTGGGCAGGTTCAGACGGTCTGGAGGTGATGTGAAGGATGATGGGAGGAGAATTGATGAGAATGAGTCAGACAGAAGAGAAGGTTCACACCAAATGTTTTTTTCGGGTTGTTTATCTAAGTAAAATGGCCTTGAAATTTAACGTAATCTGTCACAGGAAACTGTGATTTGTTAAAACAAAAACTACCATACTAAAATAGTACAGCATAATGCTGGAAAAGTAAAGGGAAAGTTCACCCATAAATGAAAATTATCTCACCCCCATGCTGATGTATAGTTGTGGTTTACATACATTAGTAAAGAATATGATTATGATGGAAGTCTTGTGTTCCAATGATTTCGACAGTTCTAATTTTCCTGTGATGGAATGAGTGGAAGTTTGGCTCATTAATACATTTATTATAGGTCTTCTGACAATCTGGCCAAATCTGCTGGGTCAAAAATATACATACAGTAATTGTATTATTTGGTTCAATGTCTCATGGCCATTTTCACTTCAATTAGGTGCTTTTGATAGCCATCCACAAGCTTCTGGTAGTCCTTTGGATGACTTTTTAACCACTGCTCTTGACAGAACTAATGAAGTTCAACTAAATTTGTTAGCTTCCTGGCACTGACTATTTTTTCAGGACAGTCCACATGTTCTCGATTGGGTTCAAGTCAGGACTTTGGAGAGGCCATTCCAAAACCTCAATTTAGCCACAGTATCATTCCATCACAGAGAATAATGTGCAGCTGAGAAATCACTGGAGCTGAGGACTACCATGGTGTACATGTTCTTTACAAGTGAATGTAAACTTTTGTTCAAAATACCTATATACAGTGGTTCCGACGCACTAAGTCTCCAGGAGCCCCCGAGATCCAAATGACTTTGGAGGCATTATTTACCCCCTTGACATGGTTGTGTCTTCCCTCTTCCAACCGTGCCAGGGCCAAGACAGTGTACTGTGCTGAGTACGGTATGGAGCAGTCACACTAGCCAAACAAACTAGACTTTGGGGGCTAAATGTGCTCGAGCCTGGTACAGATTGCCTAGTGTAAGGGCACCTTAAAGCGTTTCCTTAATTTTCTTGAGCAGTGTAGGAAAAAAAAATCACCAAAGGAGGAAGGAGTCACTGCGGCAGACAGCCATCCCGACCAAGTCTTTCAGTAAACTTCCCCGTGGAAACATCAGAGGAGACATTCTGCCCTTCTTGGACGGTGCGCTACGTATTGAAGGAGAGTGAAGCCTCAACATTGAGGTGTACAAAAAACCTACACACACATATCAATACTTGCTGTTTGACTCTCATCACCCACTGGAGCACATGCTGGGGGTCATCAGAAGCCCAAACCATCGGGCTGAGACCATGACAGAGGGGCTGGAGAGGGGGAGGAAAAGGAAGGAGAAGGAACAGAAGCACATCAGAGGAGTACTTAAAACTGTTGCTACCCAAACGGGACCTTTGTCAAAATGTCTAAAAGATCCAGAGCAGACAGAGAGGAGGAGACTGAAAAGTGAACAACATTGTCATTCCCAATTTCACGGGAGTATCTGAGAAACTCAGGAGGATCTTCAATGAACATCCTATCCTGGTTCACCTCAAAGCTACCAACAGGATGAGGCAGAAACTTGTCCATCCAAGGACAAAACACTCAGGCATGAGGAGAGTAACATATGTTATGCTGTTCAATGCAGCTAGGAAAAAAAAACTCTCCATAAACAAATGGCATAACACAGGAGGGCCAACTCCTCAGGTCAACATTCTGCTGTCCACTTACATCTGAAGGAGAAAAATCATTCCTTTGAGAACAGCAATGTAAACATCTTTGCCAGAGAAGGCAGGTAGCTTGAAAGAGGAGTCAATGTCAAACTGGAACAACCATCTTTGAACAGAGTAGGTGGCATACGACATCACTTATCCCCCACCTACAACGCAGTACTGAGTTCCCTCCCCAGACAGCTTAACAACCAGGGGCGGACTGGCCATCTGGATGTTCTGGAGAATACCAGAACGGCCGGTGCAGCAGGACGGCCGCCGGCCTCTGCGCAGCCGTCACAGTTTTTTTTTCTCTTGCTTATAATCGACTGCTGTTCCATGTCCTGACCGATAGGTGGCAACCAGGGACGGACTGGCCATTGGGCAATGTGGGCAAATGCCACTGCGGCCGCCTGATGATGCGGCAGCTCGCGGGTCGACTGACCAATCACAGAGCGGCCCCAAGCTCATTTCTACCAGCCGTTTCAAGAATCAATAAGGTTCCTATGCCAAACAGCAATCCAAATTTCTCCTAATTCTTTTCACTACTGAACTTTCTAAGCTAAGCTGTATTTACAGGCCTCGTACGTGTGTCTATATCACAGTCATGGTTACCTTCTACAGTCGCAAACTTTTATATCACTCTGCACTCTTTTGTAGCGAAATGTCTTATTCAGATATTCAAAAACTAAAAATCTACCTGCATTTTTTATTTGAATAGTTGTTTGCAAAAGTTAAAATGAAGCAATGCCTTCTGGGAATTTCAAGACTGAATCGAGTGACCCACAAGTGGCCTAATGACTCTGAAACCCAGAGCTCACATGTGACCTTAATGACTCTGTAAGGACACTCCCACACAGGGTTTAAAAGCCTGCAACTCCCCTCCAGTTAGTTGGAACTTAAGAAGCCTCTTGGATGAGAGGTAAAACATTTTCAAGAAACTGAAATAAGTCCAGTTGCCTACAATACAGCACTTACAATTACCATTGACCTGGATGACTGAGAACCTTTATCAACAAACACCCCAGTGGAGAACTTCCCATTACCCTTGGGTTGAGTAGATTATGACTGAATTTTCATTTTTGGGTGAACTGCACCTTTAAATAGAAAACTATTATACTGTTGTCCAAAAACAGTTGTCAGAGCCAGAACATTTAGTAATTGTTGCAATTCACAAAAATAAAGTAATACAGTCATGAGCTGATGGTGCTTTACAAACAGTAGGGAAACAAAGACCAGTAATTGCTATGGGACAATGATACAAGTTCCCAAAATAAAGAGCAATAACTTAGAATTGTGACGTTTTAGCTAATGAAATGAAGCACATTTTACAAAGTTTAAATTTTTCAACACCAAAATGCCTCAAAAGACCAGAATGCAATGCAACTACATGGCATGTACTCAACCCAAATGTCCTAACTTCTCTACAACTTGTGTACTTGTAAAAATATAATTATAATTTTTTTATGCAGTCTTAGTTTATTTAGACTACTACTACTTGTATAGCATTACTTATCAATACTCAGTACCTTGATGAAACTTCAGAAAACATTGACATTCATTTTTTAAAATGGCTTCCAAATCACATTTAAAATGAGTGAGGTCTTACGCCTCATCTAATAGTGTTCTTTATGCCCACACAGATTTGATGTGATGATGGCGAACATGACACGTGCACATGATGGAAGTTCATGAGGGCTGTTTTTGTTTTATATGCATCCTGTTGTGAATGTCTTTCAAATACGACAGTTGAAACAGCTTTGATTGACATCTCCGAGTAAAACTTATGGTTTATTGTGAGGACCGTCTAGGTTCTCATTGATTAAGAAAGTCATTCTGGTCAGAAAGAACTTTGTATCCCTGTTATGAACTTCTGTCTCCGTTCATCGGTGAGTAAAACTAATCTGAACTAGCCACAGAATTGAACCTGAAGAGAAATATTTTCCTTCTTCATAGCTGCTAGCTAGAAACTCTGTCTGTCGGGGAATCACTAACAACTGCCCTCTCTAGCCACATATAAAACAAGCCTTGTCCCATTCTACAGGGGCTGTAGTGAGGTAATTAATGAATAAATGATGCCCACATCTACGCATCTGTTAATTTTACAAAGCAAGCCATTATTCACCTCCAGCTCACCTTTCATAGGAGAGCCTTGAGGACCTGCAGTGGGCACCACCACCACCCCCATACCAGGCCCTCTGCGTAATGGGAAGTTCTCTGGACTGTACTTTTCACTCATCACCTCCACAAAGGTACGACCCTCCATGTTCTCTGGTGGCTCCATGGCTACGCTCCACTGAACAGCCTCCCCCTCAGCTGTCGAAAAGAGACAGAGCTTTAGATGTTCTTTATTGTTCACTAGGGAAATTCATTTTGTTCAGGTCAGTCAAGACAGTAATATACAAAACAAGTAAACACTGTAAACGAGTAAACAATATGCTAGTACATAGTCCTGCTTTATTTTCTAAATCAAATCAAATCAACTTTATTTATATAGCACTTTTCATACATGTAAATGCAACCCAAAGTGCTTTACATTAAAAGAAAAGAAAATGAAACAAACCCCCTTAACATCCCCACTCCCCGCACCCTCATTCATGTAACCCACACACACACACACACACACACACACACACACACACACACACACCCTTGAGCATACTACACTAATACGTAAACCCCACCCCCCCACCTCCCCATAAGACAAAGTGGAATATGGCTGAGCACTGACAGACCAAGTGAGGAAACACCATCTTATGGGATGGTCCTCACCCATTTGCTACTTAATACATTTTGCTCTATGGATTATTAGACTTTATATTTTATGCTGATTTCTACAATGTTAAAAAAAAAAATAGGAAAAACATTAATGTATACAGAACCGAACCGAAAACTGTGATCCCGAAATACTGATAAAACCAGATCGTGGATTTTGTAAACCGTTCCACCCCTACCTGTAGATAGTGACAAGGATGGCCAGAAGTAACTCTGTGACCCTTACCAGTTCTAGTATTAGGCACTGAAACTATCTTCTACCCATGAGTTTTTTCCCCCTGCATGAAACTACTAATTGCGGTAGTGTATTGTATTGTTTATGGTCCAGAACACTTTTACGTTTCCCCACCCCTTATCTGACTGGGTTCCTGTTTGAATTTTACTAGGTAAGAGTCCAGTGGTGACCGGTTAGAGACTGGCAGATACACAGCAGGTTCGAGTCCACTGCTTCGTTATATGTTGTCATTACTAGAGAGTGTTAGTGTCTAAATAAGTGTGCATTGGACCTGGAAATTAGTGCCGAAAATTCGAAAGGGTATTTCAGCTCTGACTACCAATTTGTAATTTGTTCTTTTGTTTGTTTATATTTGTTTTTACTGGTTGAGATGGATAAGTAACTAAAGTAGATAGTGAGTTCCTGACAGAGGATCCCTGACCTGGTAAATGCACGTGACTGTTGAAAGCGATTATGCAGTGGATGTCCCAAAATGGTTTAATGGACACAAGCAACAAAGAAATGTTGTTTGTCCAATATAAGATTAATTTGACAAGACTGTTTTAGAACAACTAAAGGTGTAAGGTACAAGATGAAAAGAGTTGAATAAGACGGTAAATTGGTTAAGAGCTATGGCTTTGGGATTAAGGTAAAAGAAGAAACAGAACCTTGTGTTTTGGGTTAGGGTTAGGCAAGGTGCAAGCTGCTCATCAGGAGCGCTAACCACTAACCACTAACCGCTAACCTCACACACACACCCTTTGAAGAGCCCCAGGGAGCAATTTCAGGTATAATATCTTATCTAAGGATACTCAACATATAGACTGCAAGGGCCTGGAAACAAACCGCCGACCTTCTGATTGGTGGGCGACTGCGCTACCTCCTGATCCACAGCCGCCCCATGGTTAATCGATTAATCTTGAAATTTATTTGCAAATGAATCAATAATGATAATAATCGGTGGTTGTAGACCTCTTGAAATAGCTGCTTTTCTTTATAGCCAACATTTGGGAAATGCAGAAAGTAATCAAATTAAAGAAGCTAGAGTCGACAATATTTGTGCTCTACTTTTACAGAGACGAATAATCAACTATCAAAATGTTTATTTTTTAATCCACTGAGCCTTTCAGCTCTATACTAGTAAACTGTTGATAAACTAAACTGTAAGTCATGTTGTATTGGAGAAATTCCATGACTGGTAGGGCACAGTAGTCCATTGTTTTAACTGGCTGTTCCAGTTTAACAGCTGGTTTCACATACTGGCTCTAAAATTTCAAAACATTGGTGCCCTGTTGATGATAATGATCAGTCTGTTTATTTCAGGAGTTCATTTGCCATTTTACAACCTCCACATTCCATAAAACAGCCATTAATAACACATTCACCACATGTTGTAGATAAACCATTTCACTTCTCCCAGTTGTAGCCTGTTTAGATCAGGCATACAAACAGAAACACAAAGAAGGCTAGGTCTGATCGATGCCTGTGTTTCTATTTTTGGAGCTGTATGGATGATAATGGGATCAGGGAGTGACAAAAGGGGGTGTCTCTAAGTCTTTATCAGCAAACCACATAGACACTGTTCCATTCCTGATTTTGCCCAGAGAAGATAAATGAGAAAGCTAAACTTTTAAAAATTTAAATAAGCGCAATATGAAGAAAGCCCTTTTAACCTACCTTATCACTTCGCTTTCTATAATTAAAATGACAAGTAGATTTGTGTGTTTTGAAATGCATGGACAGAGCCTTGACCTGGAATCTGCTGGAAGCAGGCATAAATTATGTAGTGTTTTTTGCTGAAATAAAAAATAAAAGGATCCTGTTACAATATCTTAGTTGACAAAAATGGGATGCAGTAAATTGTGGTAATGTACGAAAGCCCTATGTTATTGTTGAGCATATAAATCCAGTTATTTGCTGTAACGCCATTGTTGTTTCTACAGACATAACACAGATGCCAAACAACTCGCATGTGAGATTTCCAAACTGTTTCTGTCATCTCCAACTGAATATGGTTATAGTTGATATAATGATATCGCAGAAAGTGTCTTACCTGAAGGGATGTTTCCTTTTTTTTTACCACTATCACTGCTCACTGTCTTCTTCTGTGTTTGTACTGGTGGCCTGTTAAAGAAAACAGCAGCAGCCTGATTCATTTCATATCCACTGACAGATGTATTCTTTCATTCACTTGAAGTGCAACTGGAACCGAACACAATTAACTTTCACACTAGACAAAGCTGTCTATTTGGTAGATGAAACAAGAGGCCAATTGTCTAAGTCAGAAGTGTCTTACTCCAGAGTGCCTGGCCGGGCTGACATATGTCTCCAGAAGAAATCCTTTCCCTCTTTGATCAGTTTGTCAGGATTTGCTCTGGACAGGCCAGAAAATGGCAGACTTGGAGGGCATTCACCACATGACACTGGAGAACAAACAAAGTCAAAGATCAGCTTCTGCCTTGGAAATTATTTGACAATATCAATAAAACATAGAAAGACCATAAAACCCCATTTCCATTGCAGAGCAGGTGCTACTGTGAGCAGCCAAGTTTTCTCAACAGTGCAGACACACAGCAGACAGGAATAACTATAAGGGCTAATACAGCTGTGCGGCTGTGGCTCAGTGGGTAGAGCAGGTCGTCTAGTCACCAGTTCGAATCCCGGCTCCCCCTGGTTGCATGTCGAAGTGTCCTTGAGCAAGATACTGAACCCCAAATTGCTCCTGGTGAGCAGATGGCGCCTTGCATGGCAGCCTCCGTCATCAGTGTATGAATGTGTGTGAATGGGTGAATGTGGCATGTATTGTACAGCGCTTTGAGCTGTCGTTAGACTGGAAAAGCGCTATAAAAATGCAAACCATAACCGAACACTTATCCGTGAGTGACAATATAAGCACACTCGGGACTTATGACTGTACAGTACGTCACTTGAATAGTGAAGAAAATAATTTGAGAGAGATAACGGGGTGATGACGTTCTGTTGTGTCAGTCCACTGTGCCGAACCCCATGAGAACTCTGATCATTTTCTTGTCTGTGCTTATGAGTACATGTACGCACCGACACTTCGGCATACGTTTTACAAAGCAAGTACTATTTGAGCAAAATGTTCACTTTTACGGGCGTTTTACCAGCCAGAGCCTCTCACAGAAGAACATAACGGTGTGGCAACAACTACTACAAAATGATTATAAAAAGTTGATATTTTATTGCAATGTCGTGCTACTGATTCGATTAAATCTGTGCCGACCTCATATTTAACTTTGTGATTCGCTAAAGAGCTCACAGAGGTGTTTTAACGTAATACTGAAACGGCACTGGCACCTACTGTATGAAGTGACAGATTTTCGAATGAAATATGGCCAGTCTGTTCTCCATGCTAAGCCCGCTATGCCAAATGCCCTTCGACCGTATCGTAATTATTTACTTATCGGTAAATGTGCATATCTAACCATTGAAACGAGACAGCTTGCTATTCAATATTTAATTCCTGTTAATTCGGCATACACCCCTTTGATAAAGCAATAGTCAGTTAGACAAAATATCAACTTTCATTGGTGCTTTACTAGCTACAGTCCCGTACCAGGCAGCGTCAATTTGGTTAAAAGCGATCCTGGCAACAACAGGCAGAGTGATTACAAAAGTTAATATTTCATTGTTGTGAATGACACTAATTTAATGAGAGTTATGCCGAATTTATGTATAACTCGAGGTGATTAATAATGTTCGTACTTTGGGCTTGTTTCGTTACAGCTAGGCCGATAAGGCACAGAAAGCGAAAAATCGACCGATTTGTTAACCTAGATTGTTTCTTTTATTAAAAGCGTATGGCTAACCCTGAACGGCCAATAACATCACATTCCAAACCATTCTATCCCAAGTGCTCCTAATTAGCATTTGACGAGTAAATAACAAGCGCAACTGCCTCTTGTTGGCAGCCGAGGAGACAGTGTCCAGTCCAGACTCAGTGAGCCTGACCCCCAGCAGCATCTCGATGGAGTCTGACATGGATTACAGATGGCAACGATATAAACATATTTCCAATAACCACTGGCTGATGACAGTACGCGAAGAGAACGGCTCAAATACTGATAGAGTAGGAGGTCGTCGTTCTACATACCTTAAATGTCTATTTTGAATTTTCCTTGTTGATAAAAACAAACCAGCTGTCATTTTGCTCTCTCTTGCATCCCGGAAGTGACGTAGCTTCTTAGCGGAGAACGATTTTTTTTCCCTTTAATTCATTAATTCATTTTAAAGTAGCACATTTGTATTTGTAGTTATGCCTGCGAGATGCTGCTGTACAAAAACAATTAAAAAATAAAAGTGAGTGATCTCTTACAAGAGGAACTATGATGTCATTGTGTTCTCTGGTCTTCTCTCATATAGCTGGTCTGACACTGTAGATATGGTGCTTCTTATTGTGTTGACAGACCGTGCTCATGGTAGATATTTTGACATGTCGTGGAAGGTAAAGAACAGGTGGAACTAATATCACTGATGATGTCTGCATTCAGTTTAGGTGATAAGGTTCAAGGTTCTGGTATTTTGCATACTGGCTCACTGAAATGGCTTAATTACCTACCACTTATTAATGAGAGTGTAATTGTAATTGAAATACGTGAGTCAAAATGTCTGCTGAGAAAAATGCCTCATCAAAATATGTAGCGGCCCCTCGGATTCATTGATTAAGACGCAGAGAGTTTCAAACGGGTGTCTTTTAATTCCCTCTCCTTCCTTTTCCATCTTCATACAACACCGTGAAAACTACAGGATAAAGAGAAGAAATACAAAATGCTTGCCTGTAGTTTCACAAATACTTCACACATAAACCAAGTTCACATATTAATCATGTTGACACCCAATACAAATCATTTTAACCCATAACGATGAAACATGAAATGAAACATAATTTTAAGTTATTATGACAAGTGTATCACATGCTTCTTTTAAATGAAATACAATATATTGTAACTTTTCACAGAAAGAATATATTGCCTTTATCTTGATGACATGTGCTATTAACTCATAAACAAATTAAGGAATGATATTCTTAACAAAATCATATATGATGATAATACACACTACACAGTTTCCATACCTCATTCTGCTTTCCAAGGGCGCTAATTAAAGAGTTTCTGCCATCAGCTAGCATGCCCTCTAGCTTGACACACGCTTCACAGTTCGGAGCTCTTAAAAGATAACAGGTACGAACAATACAAAGATAATTAGGTAAATCAAAATGCACACTCTTTCCTTACAGGATTCAAGCAGATGAACACGATAAATAACTAGTGTGTTTACAAGTTTTTACCGTCCCTCCGACGACATGGGAGCACAGCATTGTGAACAGAGAGTGGCATGAAGTTTAATGTCACAAAAACATTAGAAGAAGAAAACGGCGCGTTTCAAAATAAAAGCGGAATTGACCACAAGGTGGCACTGTAGGACTATCATGTCTTGTTAACACAAAAACAATTGAATAATATTAATACAATTTATCAGACATTTACAAAATAGCCTAATGTGGTACTAATCAAATGACTGCTTAGGATATATTATTTTTAAACTTGTATTTTTTTTCTTTGGATAACTGTAATATCTAGAAAAGATCATCAGAGGGGAGTGCATTCATTAGTTAAGATGATTAAATAGAAGTATTGATAATAAAAATAAATAAATAAAAAAAACACTGATATGCTACATCTTTAAAAACCACCTGCTTAACATTGTGCATGTCCCCCTTGTAAAGCCCAAACAGCTTTGACCTGTCAAGTCAAAAGACTTCTCTGGTCGTCCTGTGGTGTCTGGCACTGGGGAACTGGATCTGAGGAATCTGTAGGCCAGGGTGACACCTTGTGCTCTTTGTTGTAGTCCTCAAGTCATTCCAGAGCAGTTTTTATGCACTGCCATCAGAGAGTGCCGTTGCCATTAAAGGGTCTACTTGATCTGCCATGGTATTTGGATGGGTTAGGGTTAGACACGTTTGACCTTTACTCTGTAGTTTGTGCTGAATGAAAACTGTGTAAACCACAAAAATGTGAAATAAGAAATGCCTGTTAAAAGCATCTGCATTAAAGTTTCATGGTTGTCTATAGTTGACCCGAAATAAAAGTTGAATTTCTGAATGATGTTTTGACCGTTTGGAGCAAAGGCGGCGGTGATGGATTGTAACTGTTTATCTACTCAAGGTCTGTGTAATTAATGTATCCATCCATTTGTACATCTCATATTGGGTAGTGACATATTTCCATTTTCTGTTACTCCATATTTGCCCTCCACCTCCTGTAAGCAAATCTGTACTTTTTACAACAATACATTTGATGTATTTAGTTTTCTAGTCACTTTGCAGATTGCATGCTGCATCAGACTAAAAATAGGGCATTTTGAAAAAGTACTGATTCCCGTAATCACAAAATATACAGTAGGCCTACATAAACGCATGTAAAGTTGATTTTTTCTTCTGCTTTTCATATGCAAGTACATTTAGTACTAGGTACTTTACTCAAGTGCCTGAGCCTGCTCTTACAGACCTGGCCCTTCAGCCACTCTCAGGCTCTCAGCTGGGATTCCATTACTCTCCCCACTAGAGCCCTCTTGTGGCCTTATCTAATAATACCATTGTCTCCTAGGTGTACAGTTATCTATTCTCTTGTTGGCTGAGACAGCTTTTTCAATGTGAAATATTGTTAACCTTACTGTCCAGTTTAGGTTCTGTTATGTGGGTCTTGGCGTGAAAGTAAATGTAGATTTGTACAAGTAGCACTGAGTCAATGATTGATCTTCAGGGTAAATAAGTAGGTCAGTAAGTTTTTATTTATATAGCACTTTTTTCAAAACAAGGTTTTGCAAAGTGCAAGGGTACTGAGGGTGTCAGTAGAGGAGAAGAAGAGGTTGTAGATGTCTTCTTTTGGACACAAAAGGCTACTCTGTCCAGTTAGAGGTGGACTGTTCAGCTGAAGATGAATGTCATTATAGCAGTGGCTAAATTATTCTCAAACATGGTGTCACAGCGTATCCATGAATGTGGACTGGCTAATAACTATTTTCCAGACACAAAGCAGAAATTCGTGACAGCAGCTGAGCAGCTGATCATGATCAGGCAGGCTGAGGCAATGAAAATTTGCTTGTGTTGTCTGCTCAGACCTAAAATTTGACAGGGCACTGTACATTGTGGAGGATTTAGAAGCTAAAAAGACGGGATTCTTCGTGGAAACCAAAACAGAACTAAAAAGACTGCATGTATTGGCCGTACATTCAGCAGCACCCCCAATTACAGCCGGTTTAACATAAACACGCAACTGCAGACATGCTACACAAGACAAATACTATGGCGTTATATTAGTGTCAAAAGTTGCGCGAGCGATAACACATCTGCACGCGCGCGTAAATTATTTGGTGTCGTGCGCAGATTTCAACTGCCGCGCGCACTTGTTTGATCTTCGGGCACTTACGCGCGAAGATCTCTCTGGATGTGTTATTGCTGGCACGACTTTTGACTCAAATGTAACGCCAAAAAATGCAGCAAATCTTTCATTATAATTATTAAAATTATTTACAATTTTGTTGCGATCACAGAGAACGCATCAGTCTTCAAGCTGCAAATGAAATGAAAAATATAAATAAGTCACTGTAAGCTGTACAGTCTCATTAGATGACTTCATTTTGTGTCTCAACACAAGTAGATATACTCTTTCATCATAACAAATAGTAGCAGAGGTGTAGTTTGTAGGATGTGGCCAGAATTCTAAGGTACCTGCAAATAACCACTAACTGCTGCTCATTAAACGCTTTTGTGTAGTGCATAGCTACCGTTAGCTAATTAGCTTAATTAGCTGTGGAGATAGTGGCCTCCTGAAAACCAGACTGGGCTGAACACACCCCCGAGACCAGTTGAGGTCAGTTTGAGGACAGGGGACACAGTACATATTGTAGGTGATAGGCACAGTTCTGACCAGGAAGATGACTCCTAGGATGCCGGTGCAGAAGAGATGTAAATTGGCAGAGTGAGAGACAGTTGAGCATCAGTGGGGGGAAATGAAAACTGTATCTTAAACTTTGGCAGGCATCAATTCATAATTCATGATATGTCTGAGGTAAGTACATGTCCATCGACTTGAGAACTATGGACGGTTACACTTGAATGCTATGGATAAAAAAAAGTCAATTGTCATGAATTGCAGTATTTCCTCTTTAACTGAATTACATACAGGAACTTAAGCTTCAGAGCAAATTTGGGTCTGTGAGATTTGCTGTTAGCCTCGGGTTTGACCTCCACACTGAGAGTAGTGACATCTGGAAAAAAAGGTTAATATAAAAGTGAACAAGAAGATCTTTTCACATGCTGGTGACTTTAGTTTTCGGTTGCATTATCTACCTTAACTACTACTCTGACAGAGATTGAGAAGAGAACCTAATCAGTTGTCAGAATATACCTCTCTGTCCCATTCCAGTGACCCCCATATAGCCTCAGGCTCGATTCACATCAAATCAGGCAATGTGGATACAACGCAGGTTTTCCCATTAATTTTAATGCGGGTAGTCCGTTGTTGACTGTGGCAGTGCTGGTCGCAGGGGGCTCAAAAGGACAGACTCAGCCGGCTGTGCCAAGAAGTTGAAGCTGACTCAACTTTTGGAGAAACACTGCCTGGCTTCACGTTGCGATGGCCAATCACATAAGCAGCATGAATGACTGAAACTATCTATCTCCAGGTACAGCTGCGCTATTTTTCCTCGTTGCCAAAGACAGTTACAGTAACTACCAGTGGCGTATGTATCGGCGGTGCAACCGGTGCAGCTGCACCGGGGCCCAGACGCCGTCAGGGGCCCATGAAGGAAGGAAAAAAACAAAACAAAAAAAACAACAACAAAAAAAATAGCTATCCAGAATTGCCACTGGCCCCTGTTTTTGTGAATGAGATATCTGGGGGCGGGTCGGTAAGGTAATACTGAGTGGCCTTGATGCCTGTTAGTCATGATGAGTCGCGTCTCGTCACCTCTCTGCTGTGTCTGCAGCTGAGCACTGTGGGCCGAGCTGATACGTGTCTCTCTTATCATACCGTATAATACCAAATAATAGCCGGGGCATTTATTTGTTTCAGTCACTGAACAGACCAGGCGGCAATTTGGGACAGGTGTTTAATTCCTTCCTCTCAAAAATCCGGGATGAAAATGCCACAAACTTCTCCAGCTTCTCGGTGATTTCTCTGGCATCCTTCTGGGAAATAGTTGTCTTCTGCAAGTGAAGTTGTTGCGGCGGAGGAAACGATTCAGCCAACCAGCACTCGCGGCAAACTCCTCATCTCTGCTGTCACTCACGGTGGTGTACATTTGTTTCGCCCTGATCATTTTGCGGGACACTCTCTCGTGGCATGCCCGTTTGCTGATTACTCATTCCGACATATTTATCTCAGGTTCCTTACTAGCCTTCTTCCTCCCTCCACCAGGCAGCCTGGCCCTGCTGCTGTCCTCCTCGGACAGCTCCGTTTTATTTTATCGCCAATCTCTCACTCTCTTCTGGTCAACAGAGAATCCTCTAGCGGCTGCACCCAGCGTTTAAAGGTGATCTGCGGTTAATTGAAACCCGACTATTATTTGGTAATTTACGGTAGTTTCCAAGGCAAGGCCAGCAGAAAATAAATAAATAAATAAATAAGAATAAAATAAAAAACGGCCGTCCATCGGCCCATTATAGAAAAATCCCAGTACTCCTGATGGCCAGTCCACCCCTGCAATAGCAGTTCTCTCGAGTGGCTGTGCTTGTGTCCAAGCGTGTGTGTGTGCACGCGCGTAGTGTGCACGCGCGTAGTGTGCACGAGCGTGCGCTTGTGTTTAGGCCGGGGGTGGGGGGAACAAAAAAAGTATTTGCACCGGGGCCCATCACCATGATGTTATGCTACTGGTTACTACGTTACCTTAGTTTGGTTCTGTAGCGTTGCTTTGTGGGACATTTCTCTGTATTAAGTTGAGTGAGGGATCTGTGCAGTTAACAGACCATAAGATAGACATGCCCTCCACAATACTGCACCCCTGATACTATCAGACAAATGTCATATGCATAAGTTATTGAAATGTTACATAAATAAAATGTTTAATTTAGAAAAAAAAAATCGAGGTTTGTATCGAACCGTGGGTCAAAAATCGTGATACAAACCGAATCGTGAGTTTGGTGTATCGCTACAGCCCTATCTATCTATCTATCTATCTATCTATCTATCTATCTATCTATCTATCTATCTATCTATCTATCTATCTATCTATCTATCTATCTATGCCCATGCATTGCACATGACCACAATATCTGTTGTGTGGACATATTGCTAAAGCAAAGTAATTTGTTGTACAAGAATAGAAGACAAAGCACAGCCAAAACTTGCCGATAGCCTACTCCTACAAGCTATTTAGCTTGTGTTTGTATGATTGTGGCATTTATCTTTGTATTTATTACAACAACGAAAAAAAAACACAACCTAAGAAAGCTTGTTTAACCCTCGAGGCACCTTGGGGTACCAACAAGGGAGTAGGTTTGATTTTGAGATTGGTGGGGACACAAAAGTTCTCAAAGGCAGTAATACATGATGAGGCCTCTCATGAACACCAGACTTGATATAGAGCTCTGAGTTTAAAGCCACATGGGTGAAGCATTGCTATTCAGATCATCATCACACTAACAATTGACACAGCGCTGAATCTCATGACTAACATATCCATCATAAATTTTAACCTCACCTGTGAATTTCCAGCCACTTTCAGCTTCTCCTCCTACATCTCCTCCAGCTTCTCCTCCTCTATCTCCTCCTGCCTCATTTCCTTCATCTGCTCCAGCCTCTCCTTCTCTACCTCCTCCTGCCTCTCTACCCCTACCTTCTCTGTCCTCTCCTCCACCATCTCCTCCAGCCTCTCTGCTGTCTGTCACCTTACAAAAGTATGTTGATGCATATGAACAGATACATTAGGGATACAGTGATCATGGAGCTTGATGGTACAGTAATTGCCTGAGCAAAAGGGCTTTTACTAAATATTAATATTACTTTATATTAACTAATTATATTTTATAATTATAAAATCACATGATCATCTAGAATGTGAGGTTTTATTGTATTTCCACCACAAAGTTTCTTCATTTGTGTTTTTAAACCGTTGCTCACTTCTACACAAATACATGGAAATAAGAATTAAAAATAACTTTAAAAAAGTGTATCTCTTTGGCATTAAATATTCTCTTTAATTCAACATCTGTATTGTTGAGCCTCTATACACCCTTGAAGTAACTTACACTTTGACTCCTAAAGAAGTCTCTTATATCCAGTTTTCTTTTCTTTGACATCCTTCAAATCCTATACAGCACACACGCACATTCTCAATATATCGGTCAGTTCAAAGGCTAATTATATGAAACGTGGCCAGGATTTGTTTCTTATTAATACTCTTAAAATTCCATGTTTACACAGGTGCATGTTTGAAGTCTGTGAGAATAGTTTGCAGCCTTGTCTGGCTAGTCATTTCTCCAGCAGCCAGCCATGAAGCGAAACTAGAGGAGGCTCTTGTTGCAGTCTTGCAGTGAGAGTGAGCAGTATGTTACTGAGGTAGATGTTACCAGCAGTGAGGATTCATCTGAAAGCCAGGAGGGATCAGGGGAGGAATTCCTGCCAGGCACAGAGGGGTCCTTCAGCTTGGAGGAGGAAGAGGATGAAGAGGAGTAGGAGGAGGAGGATGAAGAGGAGGAGGAGGAGGAGGAGGAAGAGGCAATGGAGGATGACACTTCCCCATGGAGAACCAAACATGGGAAACTCCTGTGGTCTCCCACACCTAAACAGTCCCTGCCATTCTTTCCCCCTCCTATCTTGACTGCAGGGCCGACGTACTACGCACTTGCCAGAATCAGCAGCACTGAGACTGTATTTGACCTTTTTTTCCCTGAGGACATCCTGCAGCTAATTCTGCACTTCACAAACCTGCAGGGGAGGAGGTCAGTAAATGAATGGATAGATTTGAGTGAGGAGGAGCTGCAGGCCTACCTGGAGCTGCTGATATTGGCAGGTATGTTCAGGTCACAACACGAGTCAACCAATGAGACAATGAGACAATGAGACGGGACGTGCAATTTTTGTTGCAACAATGTCCCAGAAGAGATTTTTGCAGATCAGCCGTGTGGTTCGATAACAGACTGTCTTGGCCAGACCGCTGCACAAGAGACAAGCTGGCCCTGATCAAGGACCTGTGGAGCAGATGGAGCACCCGCCTCCCTGAGCTGTTTAACCCAGGGAGGGACATATGCATTGATGAACAGCTGGTCCCTTTTAGGGGCCGCTGTTCATTCAGACAGTATATGTCCTCCAAACCTGGAAAGTATGGGTTGAAGATTTGGGCTATCTGTGACGAGCAGACCACGTCTGCCTGGAGGCTCCAAGTGTAAACAGGGAAGCCTGCCTCAACACCGAGAGAGCACAACCAAGGGATGCGGGTGGTACTTCAACTCACTGATGAGATTGAGGGCCACACAGTCACCACCGACAATTTTTTTTTACATCTTTTCCTCTCACTGATGAGTTACAGTAGAGGAGGATGGCCCTGGTTGGGACACTTAGGTCCAATAAACCTGAGCTCCCCCCCTCAGCTGCTCAACATCAGATGCAGAGAGGTGCTTTCGTCTGTGTTTGCATTCACCTGGAACATGACTGCTGTTTCTTATGTCCTGAAGAAAGGCAAGAATGTTCTTGTCCTGAGCTCAAGACATCGGGAGCAAGAGGTCCAGGAATCTGGAAAACGAAAAACTCAGATCATCCTGGATTACAACAGATGCAAAGGGGCTGTGGACCACCTAGACCAAAAATAATAATGTATCAAAATCAATGTTGTTATCAATTATTGACCTAGTCAAGGCTCTAATAACCTCATCCTAAATATTCCACTTTGCACTTTATTTTTGGACAATATTAATATTTTGTGTTTTTCTCATTGAGAAAATCTGGTGTTTTAGGACAAAAAGGGCATAAAAACATTTTTTTAAAAAAACATTAAAAAATATAAAAAACTTTATATCTATGGTTAGGTCTGAAGTTGATGAAAAGATTTGATGCGGTGAAGTGAAACAAAATATTTAAATATGACATTTTATTACAATTTAATGAGGGACCATTTTGGGTCCCAAGGTTAAAACTTGTACGTTTGTTGAATAAACTGTCATTGCTCCAAAAATAATAATGCATCAAAATCAATGTTGTTATCAATTACTGACCTAGTCAAGGCTCTAATAACCTCATCCTAAATATCCAACTTTGAACCTTATTTTTGGAAATATTAAAATTTTCAGTTTTTCTCATTGAGAAAAATCTGGTGTTTTTATGATAAAAAGGGCAAAGAAAACATTAAAAAAAAACATAACAAAATCATAAAAACTATCTATGGTTAGATCTGAAGTTGTTGAAAAGATTTAATGCAGTGAAAGTGAAAAAAAAAAAGATATATGACATTTTTATTACACTTTTATGAGGGACCATTTTGGGTCCCAAGGTTAAAACTTGTACGTTCATTTTTAAAGGTGCCTCAAGGGTTAACCTAGCGAAGCCAGCTATACTTTTCCCTGAAAACACATTATCCTCTTTGAGCAAGCTCGCATCAGCGTCGCAGTAGCAAGCTGTGGACATGACAATCAACCAGAGGATTTAGTGATCTCTACAGAGAGTAGAGTGTTTATAATGTTCTGACTGCTTTTTCTACATGCATTTTTAAAAATACTGCCAGAAATAACGCAAATTTCCCTGTAGAAGGAATAATAAAGGATTTTCTTATCTTAATTAACAAACAATTTGATGTTATATCATGTAAACCTGATCTAAATAATAAAAACTCAAGAAAGCCATAGGAGAAAATTGTTACTTGACATATATCCACTTTTCATAGAAGGCTGACCTGCATAACCTCGACACTGGATGAAATATATATGATGAATAAACTGCAGAGAAGAGAAACAGTGGAAAAACAGTGAAACACAAGTGTGGTTGTAAGGTCAACATTTAGATCACTTTATTTCATTGTCCAGTGTGCATATCTTTCATTAAGCAACCAAATAAGTCTTAACTGTATGTGTACAATTCCAGAAAACAGACATGGAATTACACAAAGTTCATAATTGTATCAAATAATACTGGAATCAGCGACCACCTGAGGAAGGACTACACATCACTCTTCAAGCTGTGAAAGAAAGAAAAGAAAATTCATAGTGATTGCTTTTTGTAGTTTTGAGGTTAATCAATATAAGATATATAGATTTGCCTCTGTATGTTGTTACAGATTGCTACCTGCAACACAAGGGTAGGTGTATTCTGTCTCAGCCTGGTCACCTAGCAGAAGAGAGATGGAAGAGATAAAAAAAACAAATAAGAATGAACTTTCTTCAAGTGCTCAACAGTCTAACTCATTAAAAACATACAATACTCAAATGTACTAATATGATACTCTCTTGATGATACTCCGTTTAAACAGACGGGCTTTGGTTGTGTGAAGGTAAACAGTCAATGTGTAGAGCAAAAGAGACTGAAGGGAATGACCAAAATACAATCTCGTAATCTTTTGGGTATTCTCTGATGATGGTTTGAATTTGTATTGCTTTCTGCATAATACATTTCTACTGTCTTGTGTCTCAAGGTGCTAATCGAACTGTAAATAATGACATTGGCACGGAGGAGGAAGTCTTGGCCCAGATATTCGTTCTCTGGATATCTGATGGTTATAATTGAAACCTCAAAACATTTGCCATTGCCCTCAAAGGCTAAACTGTCATCAGACGATCATCAGGAATTGCTATTCTGACAGATGCTCAGGTGTTTGATGCTCAGGATTGATTGAGTATTAGAGAGGACTGTAGTAGAGTTTCTGATTTACTTGTCTGGTAGTAGTCATAGATCTTGACCACAGCTGGCTTCAGGTTCTGCACTGGGTGCTCCTGTATAATCTCAAGGATGTGGTTGTTATGTATGTCCTTTGATAGCTGTTGGAAGAAAAACAGACAATGCAATCAGTAACAAATGTGTAGAACATGATTCATTGTTACTCACTGTGAATTCCTCTCACCCTCTGTAAGTACACGAGAATGTGATCTTCCTTTTGTTCAACACGATCCACCAGCAGGGCACCTTTGAGCTGTGAGGAGGAGATATTCAGCTGGGTCATCCCGTTGTCATGACATCAACAATAATAATGCAAATGTAAAATTTAACTAACTACTAAAATAGCTTACCCTCTTCAAAGACTGTGGGTCTGGGACAAACCCTGAGAGCATTTTGATATCCAGGATCACCATGTTAGTAGTGCTCTTCTTTCCACTATATCTGTAATTCAAGCATAACAATGTGATGTTACTGAGTTACATTTCATCCATTTCTTCAAAGATCTACTAGTTGCATGCAGAGAAACCTTTTAATGGGGCTTTATCTACAGTTAGATAGATATCTACAAGATATGTTTGAGCAAAGTATGAACTACTAAGTTATAGACATTTGCCACACGTTGATTTGCAGAGGATTGTTCAGTGTTTTAGTATTCTTATATCATTGCTGTAATGTAGATCCAGTTGTTGATGATTACTTACAGGGACTTAAGCTTCAGAGTAAGTCTGGGTTTCTTGCGGGTGCAGTCAGCCTCTGGTTTAACCTCCACACTGAGGGTATCGACATCAGTAGGAGTTGGGATGTTGTAGTGGACAGAAATCTGGGAAAGAGGTGCAAAAGGAAGGTTTGATAGTCATAAACGTGGACAAATGTAAGTAATACTTTTACTTGCCCTGGCAATCAAGCCATTTACTATTGGCATCTGCAGGTATTTACCATAGCATTGAGGGTAGTGTTTCACTTTATGCTGATGACATTTCTATATCTTTACCCAAACCTTCACTAGCATCTGGACCTAAAAGGGAATTTCTGTATTTTTAAATACAGTGCCTTGCAAAAGTATTCACCCCCCTTGAACTTTCGGCATTTTGTCACGTTTTAACCACAAATGTAAATGTATTTTATTGGGATTTTATGTAATAGACCAACACAAAGTGGTGCATAATTGTGAAGTGGAAGGAAAATGATACATGGTTTAATTTTTTTTTCACAAATAAAAAACAGAAAAGTGTGGTGTGCAAAAGTATTCACCCCCCTGAGTCAATACTTTGTAGAATCACCTTTTGCTGCAATGACAGCTGCAGATCTTTTGGGGTAAGTCTCTACCAGCGATGCACATATAGAGACTGAAATATTTGCCCATTCTTCCTTGCAAAAAAGCTCAAGCTTAGTCTGATTGGATGGAGAGTGTCTGTGAACAACAATTTTCAAGTCTTGCCAGAGATTCTCAAGTTGATTTAGTTCTGGACTTTGACTGAGCCGTTCTAACCAGTGTTGTTTTTGGCAGCCATTTTAGATTTAGTCTTAGTCATAGTCTTTTGGACTAAAATGCTTTTTGTTTTAGTCAAATTTTAGTCATTTCTGTATGTGATAGTTTTAGTACAGTTCTAGTCGACGAAAACTCAAACAGGTTTCAGTCTAGTTTTAGTCAGTTTAAGTAAAAAAAAAAAGAAGAAGTATAGTCTTTTATCAAATTAATTTAGGTAAATAAAAAGATCTACAATCTCACAATGTGTTGCAGTGGGTTGAGCTTGTAGATCTGCTATTTTCACAACTTATGTGTGACACTCTTGTATGATGAAGTAGGGCATCAATTCATGAAAAAACAGTTGAAATATGCCGATATGTGCTGGTTGTTATTGTATACCTTGTGGTTTTGTCCACTTAAATTGTTCAATAAAGGAAAAAAAAAGTGACAGCGAATTTTTCTTCAAAATAAGAGCTTTACATTGCCCCCTATGTGAGTTTAGAACTTGGTTCTTAGCAGGGGGCTTTTAATTTGAAAGTATCGACCTTTCCTAGCCTGCTGCTACAACAGCAAGCGGACAACGAAGACAGAGACCGAGGAGACGCTGCATCTCCCAGATCTCAGCGGCTGTCCAGTTGCTACACAAACATTAAGCAGAAATGTCAGGCATTTTGAACGTCTGACAGACCACCCACTAACATTTACGTCCATTCTCGTCTCGTCAACGAAAACTCACACACGTCTCGTCATGTTTTAGTCATCAAAGAGCCATGTTTATCTCGTCACCGTCTCGTTATCATCATGAAAAAAAGGGGCGTCAACGAAATAATTTCGTCACCGTCATCGTTGACGAAAACAACACTGGTTCTAACACATGAATATGCTTTAATCTAAACCATTCCATTGTAGCTCTGGCTGTATGTTTACGCTCATTGTCCTGCTGGAAGGTGAACCTCCGTCCCAGTCTCAAGTCTTTTGCAGACTCTAACAGGTTTTCTTCTGTCCTGTATTTGGCTCCATCCATCTTCCCATCAACTCAGACCAGCTTCCCTGTCCCTGCTGAAGAAAAGCATCCCCACAGCATAATGCTGCCACCACCATGTTTCATGGTGGGGATGGTGTGTTCAGGGTGATGTGCAGTGTTAGTTTTCTGCCACACATAGGCCCTCATTTATCAATCTTGCTGGAAAACGGGTGCAGATCTGAGCGCAGAATTGGTCTTACGACAAGACACACTTGTGATTTATGAAACGTTCGTATCTGACCAATTCCAGCGTACGAATGATCGGGTCTTGATAAATGCGGCGGCTGAATTTGATCGTAATTAACATGTTACGCCCTTAAATATTCCTGGTTCGGAGGCCTCGCCCACTGAGGTCAAACATGGAGAGAAGAAACACTGGCAAGAAGAGAAACTTTTCCGAGATGGAGATCGGCATCCCGGCAGCGCCTGCACATCAAAGTCACTCCGTTCACTAATGCAGGTTGTGCAAAACTGAACAGGCCAAAATAATATGGCAGACTTTCTCTGGGGTATACAGCAGAGTTCCCCCTGCTGGTCCGAGACGGAGCCACCTGCCCTTCAGCAACCTGAAGCAGCTCCACTGTGACCGTGTGCGTGTGTGCGCACTATTGAATCTGCGTTCCTGCTCTGTAGCAGGTTTGCCAGCGGGGTTATTGGCATTCCGTTAATTAGTTGTCATGTTATCATATTTTATTTTACAAAAAAGTGCTATCAGTAAAAACGTGGGCTTTTTTTTAAATTAAAATTTCTGTATTTTGTTTTATTTGTTTTAAGAATCCGTTTTGATCTGTTCTAAATATATGACTGCTTATGCTTAATGACAGCTGTGGTTTGTTTAATAATTATTTTCAGACTCAGCCAGATTTTGCTGTGCTGCATCTCAAATCCAAAGACTCAGATTTGCATACACGAGCTCAGACCTGACGTGAGAGCTGATCGTAGCTTCTGCTCACGTCCAAATTGATAAATGCCGAAGCTTGCGGGAAAATGGTCGTACGCACGGCTTTCTGCGGTACGTTCGTTTGATAAATGAGGGCCATAGTGTTTTGCATTCAGGCCAAAAACGTCAATTTTGGTCTCATCTGACCAGAGCACCTTCCTCCACATGTTTGTTGTGCTTGGCTTGTGGCTTGTGGCAAACTGCATGGCTTTGTTTCAACAATGGCTCTCTTCATGCCACTCTTCCATAAAGGCCCGATTTGTGGAGTGCATGACTAATAGTTGTCCTGTGGACAGATTCTCCCACCTGATCTCTGCAGCTCCTACAGAGTTACATATGGCACTTGGCTGCTTCTGGTTGCACTGGATTTTATTTAAGGGTATCAGAGTAAAGAGGGGTGACTACTTTTGCAAACCACACTTTTCTGTTTTTTACTTGTCAAAAGAAATAAAACCATGTATCATTTTCCTGCCACTTCACAATTATGCACCACTTTGTGTTGGTCTATCACATAAAATCCCAATAAAATACATTTACATTTGTGGTTAAAATGTGACAAAATGTGGAAAAGTTCAAGGGGGGTGAATACTTTTGCAAGGCATGGTATGTGTCCTGTGTTTACATACTTTGGTGTGGAAATTTCAGAACTGGTCCAGTAAATCACCTCAGCTGGCAGCCGAAATACAGCTGTTGGCTGCAACGTATCCCTTTTGGGGCAATTCCAACTGTCAAAGTTAAGCACTTTAATTGTTTGTTTTTGCCACTGACAGGCTGAGATTGTTATTCTGAAAACATTACAGAAAAAAACAGTATGGAGATAGAGCTTTTTGTTAAATGTTGAGATCTGTTTTGTAACCAGAGGTGAGTTGCTGCACGAAGACCATGGTGTAAATGTGAGTCAGAGCTGGAGAGAGGAGTTTGGAGTGTACCTCAAAGACTGCCATCAAGAATTCATACAAAGTCATGGCTGACTGATTTTGATGATCTCGATGAGGCAACAACTGTTACAGCTCACCTCAAAAGATTTCAGAGTGAGACTTACCTGACGTGTGGCCTTGTTACAAGGATCGTATTATTTGACAAAAAGGTCTTTCTAGTAGAAATTCTTTCTGGAGGTGAGTTACTACGCCAAATCCAACACTTTTGGTGAGTATCATTTACACACCAAAACGTGAAGGAAGATGTTGAGTGCTGCCATCTGCTGCCTATCTTCTTGGGTGGAATAATTACCACACTGAAGACATGTGTTTCTTAAATTGTTATACTTATTGTCAGATCACATAATCTTCTCAACATTATATTTTTTAAATAACAGAAATAGTCAGTTCACCCCTAATTTGGAAAAGAAACAGCTTACGATTAAACAAAACATGCTACAAGGACCCATTATAATAGAGGAATGGCAAAAAATCATATTTACCTTGGTGTATTGTTGTGTTTATGGTAATGTATGTACTGTATATATAAGAGAAATAGGTAAAGCAGCAGTGATGACTGACCTGCACTGAAGTACATGCAGTGCCCTTCACCTCCAGGCTGTGCTTTCCTGTCACATCCTTCAGCACCTCCTCCTGGTAGAGCAGTTTGTTGTCCTGATTCACATCAAATGTCAGCTGGCCACTGGGAGACTGGACCGTCACTGTGCTTGAACCCTCCGGACTGAACACCAGAGTTGCATAGAGAGCCAGAGCCTGAAGAGCCACCACTGTGTCCTATGACAAAAAACATTTAAAAAAGGACTTAACTTCATTAATTTCTGGTCTCTCTGATTGTTGATCTTTATTCAGAAGGCTAATGCCAGCCATCGCTGCCTTTAAATTAAAACCATGAAAATTAAATGCGCAGATCCTTAATAATTGTAATTTGCGATTAAAAGTGTATTTTGCAAGGTGTGGACATAATTTAAGTTTAAGACATTCAAAAATGAAAAGAAAACCCTATCAACAGAGTGTGAAGAAGTAACAGATCTGGCGTTTCGTCCAAGATGCCTATTTATTGTTTTGCAGAGAGATCCACTTCTAAGCAGTCAGGTACAGGTCATCTCCTCTTGTAATACCTTATATCGCCAAAAAAAATGCCGATGTAAAGGAATATAATGTCAAACGTTATTACTTGACTAAACACAGATAACAATATGGGAAGTACGAGGGAGACGAGAGTAAACAACGAACCAAGCATCTCCAATCGTCTCAACAAGGTCTTTTCCATAAAGTGAAGAATGTTGTGAGTAAATTAATTGCCAAAGTGGGAAAGCCATTCACCAAACGGCCATTCATGAAGGATTGCATGTTGCATGTTGCTAATATTCCATGTCCAAAAAAGAGAGCTTGTTCAACAATATCTCTTGACCGGAAAACACATTGACAGAGCGGATTGACGAGTTATCAAGTGACATTTATAAAGTTATGGGACATGACGTTTAACTACATACTCTGTGGAACTTTATGAAAGCACAGACTGGACCGAGAATGCACAGCTAGCTATTTTCATCATGGGTATTAATGACACATTCCAGGTGACAGAAGAGTTGCTGAAACTGTGAGCTTAAACTAAATTCAGAGAGGCACAAGGAGAAGACAACATGACAATATCAGTGAGAACTCCCCCTATCCATCCTGCCTTTTTGGAAACACACATCTGTGTGAGAAACTGTTTTTCGACTACAGTATGTATGTTAATAAATGCGAGTACAGGTCCAGGCTTACTGATGGTCATCTTGAAGCTAGCTCAGCTGTGTGAGCAGAGGCGCTGCCAAGTGTCTGAGAGGAAATAAAGTACAAATCTATTCAGGAATTTAATTTGGTAGTTCAGTGCAAGGTTTAAATAAGTTATTTAAGATATAAGGAAAAAAACATTTGCATCCATAACATCCATCCATCCATCCATCCATCAATTGTCTTTAACCGCTTTATCCCTTGCTGTAGCCAATCCCAGCTGTCTCTGGGTGAGGGCAGGGTACACCCTGGACAAGTCGCCAGCTCATCGCAGAGCTCACTGATGGCAGAGGCCGCCATGCAAGGTGCCAACCGCACATCAGGAGCAAGTTGGGGTTCAGTATCTTGCTCAAGGACACTTCGACATGCAGCTCAGCTCAGCCCGGAGCTGGGATTTGAACCAGCGATCTTCCGATCACTAGCCAACCTGCTCCACCCGCTGAGCTACAGCTGCCCCGATTTGCGCCCAGGGGCGCACAGGTGGGGGCTGTCCATTTGCACAACATTGGGGCTGGGCAAGATAAGGACAACTGCGCTGGTCGGAAACGAGTGAAACTGCTTTGCATCGAGCATAAGTTAGAGTCCATGGTGTCATAGGTAGCTAGCCATCTGGACATAAACTAGGGTCTGATCAGCCCTGGCTGAGTCAAACTGGGGAGGGTGTATGACATAGAAAGACCTGAAACACCCCATGATTTCAGAAACATCACTGAAGATGTGTCTAGATGCCTTAGTAGATATTTTTTCAAAGTTTCACAAAGGTCCAGCTGTTTTTCACTTTTTAATGAAGACGTCTTAAATATTATATCTTTAACTCAGAGTCCAGCATTACACTATTTAATCTGTACCTGTGTGGAGGAGAAGCCTCCGTAGTAGTTCTGCTGCCCTGTGAGCCATCTGACAATCGGTGTGGTGTAACCCAGGTCTTCAGCAGTAGGAGAGGCACTGAGTTTGGCCAACAGCACATAGGAGCTGATCTCCACAGACAGAGAGGCTGACGTTTCTGTTGCTGTCTGAGACCAGTGGAGGAAACCTCCTACAAACAGAAAAAAAGGCACAAGGTGAGCTAAATTTACAATAATGTTGCCTCAGTGATTTCCTTCAGGAGGATGACTCGCCTTGTCTTAAGGCAACAGCGTCTAGGTGCTTCAGAAGGTAAGCACGGGCCTCCAGGTCTCCTGCCAGGGTGAAGACGTATGCTAGCAGAGCAGTGGTGTAGGTATTACTGAGGTCACTCATGGACTCCCTGAGGCATGACAGACTCTGTTTTACCACCGCATCCTACAAAAGATTAAAATAAAATAATTTAAAAAAATAATAATAAATAAGTGTGACATCAGTTGAATTTATTGATCAAAACACAGCATGTTTCTTCTGTTTCATAAGTATTTTGCGTTAGAATGTTGTATGAACAAATTCTTGTATGAAAGTAAACTTTGGACAAAGACTTCAATGAATGGATACTGAACAAAAGCAGGAAAAATAATGGACTTTAATTACAAAATTTAAATGTATCCAAAACTCTGTTTTATTCATTATTGCCTATGTCAATCTTTACATTTCAGACAACATTAGCTGTCTGTACGGCCGAGACTCTACTTACACTTACAGACGTATTCATCTCCAGGAAGGCAGCAGTTATGTAGGCACTGAGAGTCACTTCATCAGACACTCCACCCTGTAGAGATTGAACATCGTATAGATATTATAATTCTGTATCTCCAACAGTCATTAGCCCAAAGTTATTTAAGTTATTTATAGAACTGCTTACATTCAGATGGATGGTGGCAGTGCTTCAAAGTTATTACTGAGGCATGAATAGCTAATGGGGTTATGGAAATGTACATGTCTGATAACTGAAACATCAGTTTCAGTTATCAGAAGATGATGATGATGATGATGATAACTGATAGTCCTATTAGAATATGAAACACTTCAGGGATTTTTCACTTTACCTTCATTCTGTTGTTGAATAGTTTTCCTGACCGTTCAAAACAGCCGTTTTCACGTTGTTTGCTCTCCAGCCAAGTCTTTGACTCCTCAATCTTTGTTGGGTCGATGTAGATGAAAGACTGGGCTTTGGCGAAAGATCTGAGCACGAAAGCTGTCAGCCTGAGGATATTACAACAAGGTTAGACATTAACTGACAGGATACGACACCAGGATGAACTTGTTTTCACGTGTTTTCATCAATGTAAAAAAAATAATTAAGGAAGTTAAAAAGATTATTCAGGCAGATTTTCCACCAGTTCTCAAGTCATTAACACAGAGAAATCAATTAAGATCAGAATTAGAAACTGGAATATTGACTTGCCCCTGACTGCTGACACATCATGATTCACATCATCAACTCTTTTCTTGAGGTCAACTGTATTTAATTGGTAAGAGATAGTCAATGTTGCACCTGTACCAATACTATTATATATGGATGATTGATTAGTAATGTCCTCACCAAGTGTTCCCTGCTCCTGCTCCAAATGTGCTATAAGCACCGTCAGAATGTTTGTAGTTCAGCTGTCTCTGGTAACCTGAAGAAGAATAGAAACCAGTCAATGGGGCATTAGTGATTCACATGTTGACACGGAGGGAAATTTGTCTATCATGTCTCCGTCAGTTTAAATGTACAGACAAAGAAAAACAACATTTTGGGGAATATTTTGCCTTTATTGGACAGCTGGTAGTAAAGAGAGGACAGGAAATGAGAGGAGAGAGGGGGAATGCAATGCAACAAAGGTCGCCCCAGTGACCTTAGGATTTTGTTTGGGATTCTGTCAAGTGTTTAAACACACCAGATCTCCTGCTAATACATTTAGTAAAAAGAATCTGATGCCTACAGATGGTATATGTTGCACATCTTAAAAGGTCTTACATGTTTCTAAACAGAGACTCACCACTGGTCAGGTAGTTGGTAGACTTTTCTGTGATAGCTGGGGTCAGCTGCTGTGTATTTCTCAGGTACTGGAGGATGTAAATGTTTGGGGCCAGAAGTGCCATGTTCTGCTCACCACATCCGTATGGCATCCTGAGCAGCCCATCCAGGTTCTTCAGGGCTCGACCCAAAATGTCACCTGCACAAAAACACTGACTCGCTAAGCAAGAACATGTAACTAACCTGGCACAGATAATAAAAGTGTGTGTTATGTTGCCACAACACCCATAAAATACCCACCCATAGAATCAGATTTGATACTGCATGCTGTTTATTACTGAAAGAAGTTTTGTGTTTTAACTTTACTTTATTCAGTGACGTAACATATTTAGGTGGCTAGTATCTATGAGGCATGACAGTTTATTGTTGAACCAACTAAAATTTAGATCCAACAGATTTAATTATGTTTTATTTGAAATTGGATTTGTCATAGCTCGTGTTTTTGGTTTTGTTATTTCCTACTTTATTTTGAAGCTCTTTCCTCATGTGTCATGTTTTGCTCTTTATTTCCTTCCTTTGTCATTTTCCCCGCCATTTTCACTCCTCACCTGTGTTTTATTAATCAACCTCTCAGTAGTTCAGTCCTTGTATTCCCCTACGTTTTGCCCTTGTGTTCTAATGTGCTAATGTGGCAACTCCTAGTCTGGGGCAATAGGACTAATGATGTAATATTATGAGAAAGGCTTCAAGGGAGGTAATACTGTTAACTTTCTAGATTGTGTATGGGTAAAGCCACAGATTAACCAATTACTGGGGCTGTCAAGCTGTACAAAAATCAATCATTACAAGCTTTGTGATTAACTAATCAAAATTAATCACATATGCCAATATTTACTGTAAGCATTTAAAAATATATCAATACAAATACATTTTGGTTGATGAGTAAATCAATGAATAAACAGATATTCTAAACTTTTAAAGGAGGTGGTATTTAAAGTTGAAGTACTCTGATGGTTTGAAGCTCCACTCCAGTGTGTTTTGGTATTTTAATGATCTTTGAGCTTTTGTGTGACGCTAAAATGGAATGGACTACAGTAGAATCTTATATGTCATCCACCAAGCTTGGCTTCTGGTGTCTTAAGAGTGCCGTGGCTCCTTTTTAAGAACAAGGGAATTTGTGCAGAGTGTGCCTTCAACATGTTATCAAAGCAACTGTGCAAGGTGTTTGTCAGTAACGTTAGATCAAGGGGCGCAATGAAGCGTGATTAATCTGTTTTTTTTTTGCTGTTGCTTTTTTTATATGTAATTATTCACGTAGTTATTCAAAGCGAACCTAATATTTTGACAGCCATACTGATTACATTTTCTCAAATTACAGTTAGTTAGTGTTTGGGTACTTTTATACTCGTACAAATGTTACTCGTACTTATAATTTAAATTGATATCTAAACTTAAACCTAGAAGCTTCATTTGGTGGCCAATAAGGCTATCCAATCAAAAATGGGTCAATGAAAACCCTGGCCTGTGGACAAAAAACAAAACTCCACAGCAGGCCCTGGTTTGGAGAGGTGACCATAACCACTGAGCAGAACTGTCAGAGTTTGAGCTGGTCATTTCCTGTTTTATTCTGAAGTTATGTCCTCTGCCTCTGGGATTGTCTACCCCTCCCTGATATGTTTAATTATCATATTAGTTAATCAGCAGTCTGTGTGATCCCTGTTGTCTGTAGCCACATTTCCATAAAGCATTTTTATGCATATTTTGAAGAATATTACATAAAAAGTGTTATGGAATCGGCATGATTTAAAAAGAAAAAAAACTTCTTCTAATTTGCAAAAAGTTTGCACGTACACTTGAGGTGTTTTTTGTCTTTTTGTGAATCATAGTTAATGTGCAAAATGTTTGAGGGAAACAGATTTGCAGAATAAACTCGAATGAACAAACGAACATTTAATTCACATGGCTGATCAGCTGTTTCATCTGTCGACGAAAAACTTGTCTGTAGGCACGTCGTGTCGGGACAGCATACAACATGGCTAATGCTAGCTGACATTCGAGAACAATTACAACTTGCCCTATGTGTCTTGCATTTGGGGCCTATCCTGTGTGTTCTGACAAGAACAATGCAGGAGTAAGAAATAATTTTGACTGAAAAGTTACTAATACTCTAAAGTTTTATTTTAATACCAGTAGCTTTACTTGTAATAGAGAAATATTTCAGTAATGTTACTGTAATTGTGGTTGAGTTAAGGATTTCAGTACTCTTTACAACACTGGTTAAAACAACATTCCATTTAATTCATTTATTAGTTTACCCAGGACTGATAGTGTAGCTCGGGCAGATCCATCAATCAGGTTCTCCGGGAGTTCTATGTCTATTTCCTCTGTCAAAGTCTCATCTGTGTGCAGAAAAAGAGAACAAACATAATATAGAGTGAAACCTCAAGTAGAACTCAAGAGAGATTTAATTAACACTTCAGTTAGTATACTGAAACAGGTCAGACTGGAAATAAGACCAATGTCACAAAGTGGATCCATCCATCTATCAATATTGACCTTTTGGACAGAGCAGCCAGTTGTAATTCTTTGTCATCTCAGTTCCCTCAGCCTGAGAGGGAAGAAAACAATGACTTCTCTTAGTTTCTATTTTCTATTAAATACAGTGCAGACATCTTTTTTTAAGGTACCAACCTTTACAATGAGAGATCGTGTGACCACATCAATACGACCTCTTTCTGGCACGCTCACAATCTCGTTGCCACACAAAGCGTGGGATGCTACAGCCTCAGCAGTCACAGACACATTCACAGCCCCTAAAAAGATTGACCAAAACAGCATGAAACACCATTGAAACATAAAATATTATAGTGTGAAAACATTTTGTCACTGATTTCATCGAGATTAAAAAAAAGAGCACTGGGGAAATTACAACGTTTTATCCCAGTGTGGATAAAAGCTTGACCCTTACCCAAGGCTGAGGGAGCCATGGTCCAGCTGAAGGTCTTGCGCTCACTGCCACACAGACAGGATGTGTACTGGTTACCAGAGAGGGGGGTGAGGGTGTAATCTAAGGAGGGTGCTGGAGTCACAGTGACCTGTTAAATGGAGACATTCATTTATATTTTCAGGTTGTCCTCATCAGAAAAACGTCGACAACGTTGAAAGCAGCTTATTATCACCCATATATATTGCACTTGTTTGCTGGTGACCTCTATTTTCTGCAATATTATTATTAAGACAGCAAAGAAGGAAGTCAGATTAAGTAGTATAAAGGCTGAAAAAAATCCACATATGGAGGAGGCTAGGGATGGATGGTCAGGTCAAACAAGCAGAGGACTCTCACCCAGGAGACCGCTGTTAGTGTCTCATGTTGCAGCCAGAAACTTTAAGTCACTGACAACGTCAAGTTACATCACGTTCATAACATAACCAATGTTACATAGGTACATTCGTGACAGAAGTAACCTAGTCACTTTAACCGAAATTATGATGTTTTCCTAAACTCAGCCAAATAGTTATCTTGCAAAAAATCTACCCAAACAGTGAGCATACAGTGAATGACCATTATGCCTGTTGCTTATATACTGCAACAGTTATGTTGTTTTTGGGAACAGTGATATATGTTATTTTAAGGAGTCATTGTCAATGACAATTCAGTTGTTTGGGTATGAGAATGTGTTTTATGACTGGGAATTTATAACATACAGAGAAAAATTGTTCAAAATGTAGCACAGCACAGCACACATTTAACAATTCAAAGCTGAATCTTGGATTTTTATTTTAAATAAATCATACATCAAAATACAAATTGTTCTTTAAACTATTTATGAAAATAAGGACAATCCAGAATGTTTACCACAACCTGTCGTCATGATTGAGTTGTGCCAATATGGTAAACATAAAATGGTAAGCATGTTAGTATAATCATGTTCTCATGCCGACATTAGCATTTAAATGCACAATATCTGGTTTCTGCATTTATGGGGTCTCTTCATCAGAAAACAAAACAAAACACTTATGGGAGGGAGGGCTGTATGTTGGTACAAAACTCAACAAAACATAGAACAAAGTCTTGTTACAACATCTTTATGCAGAAATCTTCCATACTGTATCTTTAATTAATGTAAAAGCATTGATTACCATGATGCAGCTGGACAGGTAGTTGAAGGTGGTTGCCTTGAGTTCAAAGTGCTCCCCCCGAATGATGGAATAAGGCAGGCTCAGCTCAAGGAAAAAGGGTTGGAACACTTTGATCTCTTTACGAGGAGCCAGGCCAAAACCCTGAGGGGACAAACAGAAAGCCTCCGTCTCCCAAGTGGTGATTGTGTCTGGGACAGTGTAGGGCACGTCCTTCGTTCCAGACTCTCTGGATGCAAGAATACACACAAACGCATTCAGTGAACTGGAAAAATATACTAATATAAGTCACAATAATTAAATGTGACGGCTGTAACTCAGCAGGTAGAGCGGGTCTTCTAATAATCAGAAGGTAGCTGGTTCGAATTGAGCAAGATACTGAATCCCAAATTGTTCCTGATGAGCAGCTGGCACCTTGCATGGCAGCCTCTGCCATCAGTGTATGAATGTGTGTTTGAATGGGTTAATGTGACAAGTGTTATAAAGCGCTTTGAGCAGTCAGTAGACTGGAAAAGTGCCATAGAAATGCAAGTCCATTCACCATTCCATTTTAAAAAACGATTTGAGAAGATGAGTTAATGTGTAGAATAGATTGTACTATTGTAAATAGCTCTACAAAGCAGGTACCTTGACCTCAAATATCCTGTGCAAATACTTCTAGATATTCAGACACTAAATGAGAGAGTTACAGAGTTTGATGCAGTTCAATGGAAAAATAGAATACATTTCTTATTATAAAGAGCAAAACTATAAATATGATGCTACGTTTCGGAATAATACTTTTGTCAAAACATAAAGTGTATATGTTGATTAATAACATACATTACATGTTCCATAAATTATTTGTAATCACATTGGGTAAAATAATAATAATAACAATAATAATAATTTTAATAATTTTAATAACAACAACAACAATACTGAAAATAAAAATATGTATTGTTATTATTATTATTATTATTATTATTATTATTATTATTATTATTATTAATCTCTCTATAAAAGCAAGAAATCTCTGTCTGTCTGTCTGTCTGTCTGTCTGTGTGTTCCTCAAATATCTCTGCAGATCAGGATCAGACTGACCTGAGATTTTCAATATGGCTGCTGCTTGGTTTAAGGGTGTGCAACGTCGCATTTGTTTGGACTACAATAATTCCGTTATTAAATGATTTCATAAATGATTTACCAATTCCGCTAGCATTGTCAACCATAGCCACGTGCACACCAGAGCCAATCACTGCAGAGCCCACCCCCACGACACATCTTAAGTAACAAGCGGATTTATACCTGCAGGCGGTTCAGTCCCGTTCCGTGCATCTAAATTGACTGTTGTGGATTAATGAGACCAAACGAGGTCCGGACCAAGTCTGTTCTGGTCTGAGGAGATCCGGATACGCGAGGACAACAAACTGGAATCGGAATCTGTGGATGTTCGTGTGTAAATAGCTCACCCCGTGGCCCACCTCTTGAGTCGACGGACGCGCCGGCGTGTCCAAAACCGGACTTACAGGAAGTGTTTGCAAGCAAGAAAACACGTTCCTATCCACCTTATTCCTGACTTCCTGACATTTGGTTATGCTCTTCTGGTTGAACTGCTTGAACTCGGTGTTTACGCTAGCATAGCTGTCATGCTCACTCTGAAAACCGGCTTTTAACACAAAGAAAGCGACAGAATGGATAAAAATCGGAGATGGATACACAGTACGCATGTTTTAATAATTCACGAGGACAGTTCTCACAGTGCCTCACCGTCAGTTCTCACGGAGTGGGCAGATGACATGAAGCATTAGCCCGACGTTAGCTACATTGACATAGTTAATTATCTTATATTTTCTGAAGGTGTTGACGGCGGAGAATTACGCAGTTGCAAAAACACAGAGGCATACAACTACCTGTACACTAACAAAATAGGGAAACTACTGTTGAAGAAACACAGCAAGTTTATATTTCTGAAGGCAGGAGTAACGTTAGCGCCCAGCCACAGCGTCAGTCAAGCTAAACATACAGCGTGGATGATGCTGAAGGAAAGTGGAGTCGTGGAGACAGGCGGCTGCTCGTGCATTGCCGGGTTAGGGAAGTCATGTAGTCATGCAGCAGCCATTCTGTGGAAGATATTCATAAACCCAAATATTTATTTTAGTGTCAAAGCCGCGAGCCACGCTAGTCTCCGTTCCTCCTTCCTCAGCATGGTGTGAAGGGCGCAGGGCACGGACATGTTTGTCTAAGTTGTTGATGTTCTACACGAGACGTTTCTGAAAAAAACTTCAATTTTTGTGAATTGTTGTGGCAACCAACAACGGCACATATTGTACCTGAGCTCATATCAAAAACAATTCAGCATTTATGACATAACGCTAGTTGTTTAGGGCTAGCTTGGCGGCAGCGGTCAGTCATGCAGTTGCAAGGCAACCGGAAACAGAAAACCGCCGGCGGAAGTAGTTATCTGTCATGGCAGCCCCCATAGGCTTCCGAGGAAACAAGTGGATTGGAGGAAAAAGGCACCACACCAACCAATCACAAAATTGTGTTGCAAACCACAAGATTTGGTTGCTGAGGAACAGGGGAAGTTGTGGGAGGGACGGCGGCAGAAGAGTGACAGCAGCAGTGACGGTGATAGAGACAGTGATGGAGATAGCGAGTTTTGAGAGTTGAGAGATTCGTGACATTTAGCGTGTTTGGAGTGTATAGTTAGTGTGTTATATAGTGTTGGGTGTAGTGTGTTTAGTGTGTAGTGGAGTCGTTTTTTTGTTTTGTGAGTCAAAACAATGAGGAGACTGCTGAATGTGGAGCAGGCAGTGCCTGAGTTTAAATGTAAATAGTTACATATAACTTTGTAAATTTCAAAAACTCTTGCACAAATTTAGCAAACAACGATATATAAATGCGTTATAAGCACTGATGGGCAGTAACGCCACGTACACGTACTGTAATCCGATTACTTTTTTCAAGTAACGAGTAAAGTAAGGGATTACAATTGCAAAAACAGTAATTAGATTACTGTTACTTTCCTGCAAGCAGGCTGCATTACTGCGTTACTTAACCATGATTTTGTTTTGTGAGACTGTCTCGTGAGTGCAAGGGGTGATTGCAAAAAAAAAAATCCTAAGTCTGAACTTTTTTCCATGCCGACGAGGGGAGGGGGGGTGATTCTTTAGGTCGAAATTCGATTCAATGTAAACAAAGGTACACAATGTGTTGAGTTATAAATAGGGCAACCGTAGTTCAGCTGAGAAAGTGCCATTGTTTCTGGGACTGCATGGTACATTTTTGTCTGACATAATCATAGACATAACTGCGGTCCCAAGGGTGAGGCATTTTCCAACTGCTGGAGGCGGGGACCGAGAGGCGTCCGGACATGTTGCCCATTTCCACTGTAGACTCTGAATCGTTCAAATGCATCGTAGAAAAAATACCGACCAACAGCGGTGTCAAGCTGCCGTGGAGAAAATCATTTGCAGGATACCTTGGAAGAGACTACGACATAATGGACGCTAATTTGAAGGCTGCACGCGGAGATATAGGGTAATATAGCATATTCAGGTTGTGCATCATGTTTTTGATAAGTAACTAGTAATGTAGCTAATTACTTTTGAAATAAGTAATCACTAATGAGTAACTAATCACTATTTCCAAGTAACTTGACCAATACTGATTATTAGTAATAAAAATGGTTCGCTAAACATATTTGTGGTTTTCACAGTAAAGAATCTAACTTTTTCCTACCCTACTTTTGTGATTTTAGGTCCATTGTGTTAATACAGTATGTCAAATTGAAAAAATAACTGTACAGTCACACACGTGAGGTTGTGCTGAAAATAATGACACCAAGCAAGGCAAGGTAAATAGTTTTTATGGTGAAATATAATGGCAAAATCAAAAGTAGTCAAAAACGGTCAATTATATCCCTGACGTCCCACCTTCAAACACAGCCTCATTTGGCCATCCATGAAAAGCTACTTAACGTCCAACTTTTCTATCGGAATTAGGGATGCACATGGTTAACCGTTTAACCGTTTAACCGTTAACCGATAACAGGAACTTTGACCGATTAATACTATCGGTTAAATTTTTTTTAGCTACTTGTCAATCAACTCATGGGAGCGTGTCGACGCGTGCCACACGTGCAACACGTGCCTTTACGTGCTTTCCGCCACAGCCCACTTCACAGCAAAAATGAAGGGGGCAAAAAGGAGTTCTGTGTGGGACAATTTTGACCGAAAAGGAGATGAGGTTATTTGCAAACTATGCGGTACAGCACTGAAATATTCAAGCAGTACCAGTACAATGCAGTACCACTTGCGAAGCAAACATCCAGGATCAGATGATGGAGGACCATCACAGCAAACTTTGCCCTCTATGATGGCAGGGAGAAGATGCGACGCGCTGCGGTCTGAGGAGATCACACACGGTACTTTTGAATGGGTCACAGACACTCAATAGAGCATTTAAATCTTATCGGTAAGGGATGATGTATAGAACGGCGGTCATTATGTATAGAACGGCGGTCATTATGTATAGAACGGCGGTCATGATCCGTCCAGACCCCTCCGCTTCGCGTCGGGGTCCGGTTCGTCCTGTCGGGACTTATTTTCCCGAAAATGACCGCCGTTCTATATATTATCCCGCTTATTACACGGCTACTTGCCAACACGAAAAAAAAAAACGTCACACAGTATGTCTTTTTACAATTAATTTGTTACCGTTCAGGCGTTTACAGTGTTTTTCAGCAGAGAAATAGTTCGCCAAACCGATGCCGTTTCGCTTCTCCCTCTTCGCTACTTCGTCTTTTCTTGACCTTTGATGACAACTCAGCCTTTTACCAAGACCCGAAATCATCGTATTTACCAAAAATATTAAAGTTAATGTGAAACTCATCCATACTAGTGGCCAGGGCCGTAGCCAGCTATGAGGTCACTGAGGTCCGGACCTCAGTAAAAGATTCTGAGAGAAAAAATAGAAGAAGCCCCGAACAGCATCATGTTAAACATATTAACACACCGGACAGCTTTTATTTTGAAACCGCACGCAGGAAGTTATCTGATGTACTGGTGGAAATCGCGGGACATTTTCAGATGACAGGAGGAAGATACCGATACTGCGAGGTGAGGTCTGCTGGTCTATTTTTAGTATGGCAATTGAATGAATCGGAGCAAAGATGCAACGTAGTGGTAAGAGGCTGCATCAATCCAAGTTATCATTTGCTTGGATTAAAGTTCTCCGTCGCTATGACGGATTATCGTGATTAACATGTGTGAAATAACAACTATAGTCTGGACTTTGTCTGCAGAGTATCTGTGTAAACGGCTTCATTCAGCGTCACTCCCTCCCCTCTGGCACCGTGAGTTACCATGGTTACAGGAACGCCCTGAAACTTTATAATGATGATCAAAAAGAAGTTTTTGGTTAGTTTGACAGATAACTCGCCATCAGACTGACAAGAATGCAAAAGTTGCTGTTCGTATGATGTATTTTTCTGTTAAACAATAAAAGGCTCACTTTAAAAAATATTATTAATAACAATAATATTTAATGATAATGACGATGAGAAGAAGAAGTAGAAAAATAGCGTACTGAAAAGTTCTGTAGATGGTTGATTATTTGAAAGAGTAAATCTTAAGAGAAGATTGGCAAAAAAAAATGGCACAGTTTGATTTAATAGATTGAAAATTACTCGGAAAAGACAAAAATCATTTTAAGTGTGAATAGAACAGCTGTTCAGATCATCCTCCTGTAAAACGCTGTTGGTCAAAAATTTAAACTTGATGTCTGTATTAGAGAACATGGTGTGGGGTGAAGCTGTGAATCTTTTTTTTTTAGCACGTGTCAAGTAAAATGCCCTGTAACATGTTTCACAAATTACAAATTGGGAACATGACTTGGCTACAGCTCAGATTTTTTTTTTTGAATATGGCGAAACAGCAGAGATGAGGAGTTTGCAGCGAGTGCTGCTTTTCAGTCCGCCGTGTTTTTAACGAACCGCCAACCCTGCTTCTTCTTCTTCTGATTCCCTTTCTTATTCTTCTGCCACCCTCTGAATCAAGAATACAGGTGCCACCGACGGCCGTAAATCATACAATGACTCAGTAGTATAGTTAGACTTTTCATTTTAAAAAATTCAACAGAGGATGAGACAGGAGAGAGAGATGAAGAGCAGGAGAAGGAACTAGTGAGATGCATGTGGAGTCAGTCAGGTCCATTATCAGCCCATGACCAGGCTACATACAAAGGCCAGAGTCACTGCTATGAGGAAGCTATGGTATTACTGTATATGGTGTTAAGTCTCTCTCCCTCTCACTCAATCACCATAGCCTATACCAAACACTTAATGTATACAGTTATAGATCTTCTTAGTTGTGGTGTTTGGCTTCCGGGGGGGGGATAAGTGACCGGGACTACTTGCGGTTCAAAGATTTTAGAGCGTAGAGTGATACGAAATACGCGAATCAGAGGCAAAAAGGCCACTCCATTCAAGTGAAAGGAGCTTTATGCAGCATTAAGAAGAGCCGTGTAATAACGGTTATTAATCGGTTAATAAGCGTCGGTTATCGGTCATAAAAAAAATTTAAAATGTGCATCCCTAATAGGAATGCATACTTCCTACGGGCACTGCACTAGTTATAGTAATTAATGCGAGAAGCTCACCCAACTTCCACCAGGTCCCATATCCAGGTTTCGGGGAAGAAAGTGCGGACAGTCTCTATTGGTGAGGTATCGTCAGGATAGCTTCCCCCCCTTTCCCCAGCAGCACCAGGCACACCTACTTCTCCACGGAAACCCATTCTGCTCAGCACTGGACCACTGTCATACCTCATACTAATACCTGAAATGAAATCAGGAAATATATCATCAGAAGCAGAGCACAGCAATGGCACAGTGAACTGTTTAAAATATTTTTAAAATATTCAGCATGTCATTATATAGATAAGAAAAAAAAAGTCACCATAGCCTTGGTGGTATTCTCTTCCCCTGTATTTGAGGCATGAAGGTACTCGGATGAACAAGTTCGTTGCCATCTTCAGCCCAACATTCTAGATAATCCAACACAATGCAGTCATCATTGAAAAGTTCATCAACAGTACAACAACATAATGTCTCAAAATATTTTTTATTTGGGGTGTATTTTTTTGTGCAGTACCTGGAAAACTGTATGAGCGTCCGCTCTATCATCATGGTCAGGAGGATATGGCAAAACGTATCTTCTAGGTCTCACATGCAGACAATCGACAGGATCTTGAACGTCATGTGGCGTATGGAATACTTTTCTGACAGGCAACAACCCAAATATCTGAAAAGAAAGGTATGGCTCGAGGCTATTAATGACCAGATGTTTGTGCTGTATGAAGATCTGACAAAAAATAATTCTTGGGATTTTCGTTGTGCTCTTTAAACGTGGATGTAGAGTATAGCTGTCAAAACTGTGCAAAGGTATACTCTTACAGAGGAGTACACCTCACATATCTGAACATTGTACAGTATTTTCATTCCAGCATACTTCACAAGTGGGTGAAATTATCAATAAAAATCTGTAGAGTTGGTTAAAAATCTACAACTGATCACCTGCTGAAGGAACAAACCCTACTAAACGGGCGCGAGCAACAGCGGATGTATGTGATGAACTAGGCTACTTGTGTCACACCGCGGTGAGGGATGTCCTGTCATGGGTTTTTGTCTTGTGAATTTCATGTTTTATTTTGAAAGGTAACTCTCCTCTCGTTTCAGGTCACTTGCCCTTTCTCTTGTGTCACCGGTCTGATGTCATCCCTAATCCCTGATTGTTTCCACCTGTGCTTCCCTTCCTCATGTGTATTTAGTCTTTGTCTTCCCCTGTCCTTGTTGCCAGAGTATTTCGTTCGTCCTGTCGACTACTTCAGCCCTGATCACAGCCTTGTTCCTCGTCCTTGTTAAGTATTGGCAAGTTTTGTTTTCTGTTAAGTTTCCTCTTGAGAAGAGTGATTTTGATTTCATAAATTTTGGTTAGAGTTTTGCTTGAGATTTCATAGTTTTGTTTTCCCTCCCTGTTGAAGCTATTTTTGTTGTAAGTTTCATACGAAAGAATAGATAAGTTTTATAGCCTGAGCGCCTTCCTCTCCGGAGTGAATTTTTGTTTGCTAAATTTTCATAGTTATATTTTCCTCAGTTCAGTGTAGCCTTTTCCTCCCTCGGGAGCGTTCTCTGTTTTTTGTGTTTTGCTGTTTGTCTTGTCCTTTGGACATCAAGAATTTTCATAGCCTGCTTTATTTATCATTCTGTCTGAAGAGTGCTTATCAGATAATAAAGCCTGTCACTACTGTCGCCATTCTGCATCTGAGTCCTCTTTTCTGTCCAAGCCTGACAACTTGGATGTATGGCGAGCGTTAAATCCAAACAACAAAGAGTTCACATTCTTCTCGGGAGTGCATAAAAGTAGCTCTAGAATAGACTACTTGTTTGTCCCCAAAACAATGCTGTATTCTGTTTCATCCTGCGAGATTGGGAGCATTACGATATCGGACCATGCCCCAGTTTACCTAAACTTCTCACATGGAGAGACCCAACAACGATCGAGTAAATGGCGGTTTAATAACCATCTGTTGGATGACCCAAATTTCATATCTTTTTTTCAGACTGAGTTTCAGGTATTTTTTTCTTGTAATAATACACTTGATGTATCCCCTTCTATTTTATGGGAGACATGTAAGGCTTTTTCTCGTGGTCTGATTATGTCTTATGAAAAAAGCACAAAACGAAAGCGTCAAGAGCAACGGAAATTAGAGATACAGCTATCTGGATGTGAGAGGGCGTATAACCAGAACCCTACCGATGCTAATCTTAAAGCAACTCTGACCACAAGAGCAACTCTTAACTCACTGCTCACTCAGAAGGCAGAGCCGAGTATAAGATTCGCAAGGCAAAAATTATATGAATTCGGTAACATACCCAGCAAGTACTTAGCCAGACTGGTCAAGAGTATATCTGACTCGCAGAACATATCTTCAGTTAAAGATGTCTCTGGGCAGGTGAAAATGGATAGCAATGGCATAAATAAGGTTTTTACAGAATTCTATAAAAAGTTATATACGAGTGAGCAGCCAGCAGAGGCCTCTGGACTCATGGACGGCTTTTTCTCTAACCTGAACCTGCCTAAGCCTAATGACCAACAAAAGAGAATGTTGAATAGACCTATAACAGTGGAAGAAGTAACTGAAGCAGTTGGTGTTTTACAATCAGGAAAGGCTCCAGGTCCTGATGGCTTTAGCTCAGATTTTAAAAACGTTTTAAGCCGCTACTGGTGAAACCTTTACTTGCCATGCTTAATCACTCCTTTGAGAAGAGAGCTCTTCCCAAAACGCTTACAGAAGCGAGCATTAGCCTGATTCTTAAGAAGGACAAACCAGCGGATGTATGTTCATCCTATCAACTTATCAGCCTACTAAATTTAGATTTCAAGATTTTATCCAAAATACTAGCCTTAAGACTAGAGAAAATTCTTCCATTTATTATTAATAATGATCAGACAGGGTTCATTACTGGAAGGAACTCATGTAATAATGTTAGAAGGTTACTCAACATTATCCAGCTGTGTCAGCAAAATAATCTTAAAGGTATGGTAGTGTCATTGGATGCAGAAAAAGCACTTGACCGAATAGAATGGGATTTCTTGTTTTTTTACACTCAAGAAATTTGATTTAGGTAAAGAATTTATTGAATGGGTCAAGTTGCTTTATCATAATCCACTAGGGGCTGTTATCACGAATGGTAAATGTCCTCCCTATTTTGCTCTGGGGAGGGGCACGCGCCAAGGGTGCCCCTTATCACCTTTGTTATTTGCGATTGCAATCGAGCCATTGGCAGAAGCCATTAGAATCCACGCCACTGTTCATGGCATATCGATTAATCAAAGACAACATAAGATCTCTTTGTATGCTGATGATGTTTTATTGTTTATCACACAACCGGAAATATCTATTATGTCAGTTCTTTCTGTTATTAATGAGTTTAGTAAGTTTTCGGGTTACAAAATAAATTTTGGTAAGTCAGAGGCCATGCCACTGGGTCAGGTACACCACTCCCTTCCCCCTGGCTTATCACCCTTCAGGTGGGCAACAGAAGGCTTTGTTTATCTAGGTATTTTTATAACTCCTCTGCTGCAAAGGATGTTCAAAGCAAATTTTCAGCCTCTGCTTAAACGCATCCACGATGATTTAGAGAGATGGTCTTCTTTACCACCCTCGATGCTGGGAAGAATCTCTCTGATTAAGATGAATATTTTACCTCGTCTGCTCTACAAATTTCAAATGATCCCGGTTCTACTAAACAATAATACTATCAAGACGGTAAATGGTTGGTTTAGATCATTCATATGGAACCGCAAAAGACCACGACTCAAATTAGCCAAGTTACAACTGCCATTGAGTCAGGGGGATTGGCACTTTCCAACATCAGACTGTATCAAGTGGCCTCTCAATTTCGATATCTAGTAGATTGGGTACGGAATGACCCTGAGTCTGTTTGGCTTGATATTGAAGCATACAATTTAGGCAAACCGTTACATTTAGCTAGTCTCCCATTTATTCTGAACCGGAATAAACTAGAGGTTGCAGATGGTAATTTCATTGTGAAATCCACACTAAAGGCTTGGGACATGATTAAGAAATGGGAAAAAAGAACTGATGTTTTATCTCCAATTACCCCAATACAGAGAAATACAGATTTTCTTCCAGGTATGACAGATAATGGGTTCACTTTGTGGGAAAGAGCTGGTATCACAACTTTGAAAGACTTATTTGAAGGGGACAGAATGATGTCATTTGACCAATTAAGATTGAAATACAAACTATCACATACACATTTTTTTAGGTTCCTACAAGTCAGAAGTTTTATACAGAATCCAATTCGGCATAAATTTACTCTGGAAATGTCACCAATTGAACAACTACTATACAAAATTAATAGCAATAAGGCTATAGTAAGACGCTGCTATGAGGCCTTTTATAAGTCCAATAAGGCCAGCATTACAATTATGCAAACATGGGCTCAGGACTTTGGGGTGATAATAGACGCGACTATGGAGCATGCTAACAACATATCCATATGTAATAGAGCAAAGGAATCACAATTTAAATTACTGCACTGCCTTCAGATATCGCCTGAACTCAGACATAAGATGGACCCAAAGAAATCAGCTCTATGTATGAAATGTAATAAGGAAGTTGGTAGCTTTATACATACTGTTACAGGATTTTTGGGTGGAGTTGGCTTTGAAATTAGATTTGGTTTTTAATAAGGAGTTGGACCTGGACCCAGTCTATTTGTTGTTGGGATTACCACACCCACAAATAAAAGGATCTCATTGTCAAAAACTGTGGAATGTTTTAACATATGCTGCACGTAAAACTATATTGTTGAAATGGAATTCAGATAAGCCACCTACAGTTCTAGATTGGCATAAAGTAATATTTGACCTTTTACCCATGGAATATCTGACATACTGGTCCAGAGGGAACATTGGTTTATTCTATCATGTATGGACCCCATTTCTCGATTATGTAGGACCTAGAATATCTAAAATATTTTGGAAGGCCCTTACCAGACCAAGAAACAACAGTTCAATGTTAAAGGAGAGGTTTTGCTGTCTGTTTTACTATTTTTATTGGTTAGTTTATTTTCTATATTATTTCTTAATTATTGTAATGTATACTTATTTTTCCAGTTAATATTATTAATTTTTGTCATTATTACTGCCATATGATATTCTACCATGCTTGTGACTGACTGCTGTGCTGAATGTTCAACTTTGGAGGGGGGGGGGGGGTTCTCTCGAAGGGGGGGATAAATGTAAAAAATGTGTTGTGTATATGTGAATAAGAGGTGGAACATAATTAATAATAAAGATACACAAAAAAAAAAATCTACAACTGGCAGAGGGAGAAAGGAAACAACAGCATATTAAAATGATAACCTTATATAAGAAAAGGATTATTCAGATGGCACACAGGTGATGTTTGCATCTATCTGTGGTGGTTCCAGCAGTTACCTGCTCTGCCTCCAGGGTCTTCCCTGGCTCCTTGATGAGGACACTCTGGTCGACAGCACTCACACCACAGAGAGAGTCCGGCTCTGCCGTCACATGCAGGTTGGTCTCCTCTCCTGGGACAGCTGAGGACGGAGAAAACTCCAAGGACACCTGACACATCCAGAAAGACACAAACACACCATCTGGATTTTAGTGGTTCAAGATGACAATCTCTGATCTCGTCAATAATGTAAATGACTCCAGATATCCAATATACCTTTAAATTCTACGCCTGCTTCTGACAAGCACAGTCAGTGCCACAAGTCTTCTTCTTATACTGACCTTGTTACTGAAGCATTTCTCAGTGGAGAACTCAGCACTGTGGGCGATCACAGTCTCACTGGGGAGGACGGCGTAAGCCACAATCTGGACGTCTGGTGCTATCTCTGCAGACACTTTCAACTTGAAGGACACCTCTCCCTCAGTCACTGAAACAGCAAAGCAGCTGTTATTAACAACAATCATCATACATGCGAAACTATAGATCTATAACAATGCAGCTCAAAAACCATTCAGTCTCGAATAAAGGGTTATTTTAAGTCATCCCTTCCCCACCTGATTTATCTTGCACCTCGATCTGTTTAAGTCCTTGCATGACAATGGCTCCTCTGGATAAAACCTGAAGAATTTTAGAGAAAGGGACACAAAGAATAAGTGATGTTACACTAAAACGGATCCTTTAACATCAGGTTACAACACTGCCTGCTGTTCTGGTGTGTGATTATTTGTCATTTTATTAAGTACTTAGGGGAATTAGTTTATATGAGTCAGGTCAAAAGGTTTGCTGTACAGGTTCAGTGTGTAGAACACCAATATGTATGTTTGTTCAGCTAAAGGGCAGTCACACTAAAACCAGATCTCGGGCCTGTCTCATGAAGCAAGTTCAACATGTGTTGCTCAGCTCCTATTATTTGGATAGAAGCAGTAGACGGAAACAAGGTACAACGTTCAAACTTACAACAATCCATATCTTATTTTTTTTATTTTTTTGGAAAGGTAATTCAAATTTGCAGCATTTGGAAACAGCTAATTTGCAGTGTGCAATGTAAGAGGCTGGCCACTCATCAATGGGGATCAATGTAGATTTTATTTATATGACATGTTATTTGGTCAATCAAATATTTTCTTTCTCCACAAAGTAGCCTCAAAATATTCAATTGTACATTTTACGTATTACTTTCTCTGCAACTGAAACCATGTATTCTGTAATTTTGGATTATTATGAATCTACCAGTTTTTTTTAAGATTGCATAACTGATGTCACTTTTTTGTGTTAGACGGTAGTGCAACATCTTTGGAGGAGGATCTGTTGCTTCTGTAGATACAAAAGGCTTGTTCAAAGGTAATGAAAACACAATGATTATTAGTTCCAGGTGATTATACACTGATCAAAACCCTCATTATGAATATTATATTCCCTTTACACTAATAGATCTTTAAGACGGATGCCAGTAATCTAGTTTAAAGGTCATTTTAAAAAACATGTCCAGTGTGCATGTCTCTGGAAGACAACTGGCGTTGAGCCAACAATCAGTTCACCCACCACTCACCAGATACATCACATCCGCAGAGCCCTGCGCCTCTCCAGCTACAGTGTATTTAATGGAGATGTCTTCTTCTCTGTCACAGGGAAGTGGTGCATCCTTCTTCTTCACCTCCAAGGAGCTTGTGGTTTTAGTATCAGGAGTAGTAGGTTGGATCAAAGACACCATGTGATCTCCAGTCTCATAGTGTGCAGCTCTATAAGGATCATACCCCAGTGTCGGTTTGTCGCTAACCTAGATTGCAGAAAAAACATAAATAAGTGAAGTGGTCAAGATAGAAGAACGCTTTGGAAAGCGAGTTCATTCTTCACAGCCAAGCAAATAATTAGGTTGAAATAAACTGTTCCAATGTGGCTACTAGCTACTACGCTGGCGCCTTGATCAGTTGCAGCACCATTTTAGATTTCAGTCTCTTTGCGTTTTCACTGTCACATTCTATAACTTTCTGTGGCAGATACTTGTGTTTTGGAGTTTTTCTCTGGCCACTCACTGGAGCAGCTGAGAAACACACCTGCAGCAGGTTGGCAATCAGCGCCTGCTGATAAGCCCTGTTCTCTGCGCTACCTGCTGCCAGATGATTTTGTCTCCTGATGTGGTTAATGGTTCTTGGTGGATTTATTAGCATTAAGTCAACTAGTGTGTTTATAGTGCTCTCTAGTAATCTAATGTGTTCACCGGCACCCCTGTAACCTGTGATCCTGATCCAGCTGCCCAGCTCTCTGCACCTCTGCAGGTAACTGCATTAACCTGGGCTTTTTGGAGGACCCAGCCTCGCCCCGATTCACCGATTTCCCTTGTTAAGTCAATAAATTAACCTGAACCCCGCTCCCTGCCTCCCTGTCTGCATCTGGGTTCACGCGCCGTTAACCAAGCTTATACCATGGTCTGGGGGAATACTCGATTCTGATTGGCTGCAGGGTGTCCATTAACCCCTGATATACGGACAACTACTAAGTAGTTCCAGTCAAATTGACTGTTCACCGCTGTAAATTAATGCGCTAGCTGGCGTATCAAATCTGAATTTTTTATTTCCAACTCTGAGTGCAGTTCGTCAGTCCTTCAGTATCCTCTGAAGACCACAGGGTGGCGACTGTAACACACAAGCTGCAGAAAGTACACTTCTCTTCTAAACTTGCTGATACGCGAGTAATCTCACATCCCGTTCACTGTTCAGCTCTCTACTTCAGGCTGCGGCCACAGTGACGTTACACACAGCCGGTCATTTGTTCGTGAACATCTTGCTATTGATTTCGGGACAATGACATGATTGGTTAGCTAGCTGGTCTTGTTAGCTAGCATACGTAAGGGATAATGCCCGACGAGGTGTCCATAAACAGGAGTTAATGGACGGCGCGGAGGCCTAAGAAGTTGCTGCACGTCAGACGGTTGCCTCCGCGAAGTCCAAGTTCGCGGAGGCCTAAGAACCTCCGCGAACTTGGACTTCGCGGTTAATGGACTTCGTCCATTAACTCCTGTTTATGGACACCTCGTCGGGCATTATCCCTTACTTATACCATGGTCTGGGGGAATACTCGATTCTGATTGGCTGCAGGGTGTCCATTAACCCTTGATATATGGACACCTACTAAGTAGTTCCAGTCAAATTGTCTGGTCACCGTTCTAAATCAATGTGCTAGCTGGCGTATCAAATCTGAATACTGTATTTCCAGCACTGAGTGCAGTCCGTCAGTGCTTTACCCTCTGAGCACCACAGGATGGCGACTGTAACACACAGGCTGCAGAAAGTACACTTCCCCTCTAAACTTACTGATACACGAATAATCTCACATCCCGTTCGCTATTCAACTCTCTACTTCAGGCTGCGGCCACAGTAACGTTACACACAACCGGTCATTTGTTCGTGAAAATCATGATATTGATTTGGGGACAATGACATGACTGGTTAGGTAGCTAATCTTGTTAGCTAGCATACTGTCAAATTATATTTACTGTTTGTCAACCGTACGCAATGTTATTGACTTTGAATCTTGCTAGCATAGCGTTAGCTTTCTGGCTCATTGCTGAGCGGACTAGAATATCTCCTGTTGCCAAGTCGTATCTATGGTCCGTCCTATTTACTGGAGGAGTGAACAAAGTCTCCGTTGCATAAGAACCTTACGGGAGGGTAATGATTGTTCCAGGTATTAGTCAAACCCTCAGGCGTTACCAGGGAAACGTAACGGAAAGTTATGGCTTGTGAAAAAACTTTATATTTTGATTGTAAAACGCATGAAAATATAAATGAATGGTCTGAATTTCTTTTCTTTGGCAAGTAACCAGGGTATAAGCGGGATAATGTCCTTCGAGGTGTCCATAATCAGAAGTTAATGGACTTCGCGGAGGCAACCGTCTGACGTGCAGCAACGCAAAGGCAACTTCTTGGGCCTCCACGTCGTCCATTAACTCCTGATTATGGACACCTCGAAGGGCATTATCTCTTACATAAAAGTCACCTTTAAAAGAGTGCTATTAGGGGACTTATAAATGTTAGCTAACAGATTGTGAATACAGTGTCTCGTACTTACATAGAGGTGGAAGTTTCCTTCAAAGTTAGCTGTGCTCAGTGAGAAGGCAGCAACACCATTGTTGTTCGTTGTGAGATTCTGTAGCCGATTACCTGACCGTCTCTTACCCTCAAACAGGTACACCGGCATATCAGGAATGGGTGTATTATTGTAATAAACTGCTTTAACCTGTTGGAAGCACAAAGTGGCATCATGTCATTGCCCTCAGCTTAATTTGCAGAGAATCATGTTGAAGAAGTAAAGACCACATTCACTTACTTTTCCCATCACATTTGATCCTTGCTCATAAATCTTGGGTGTGTCAATGAATGACAGCTTTCCAACAACATATGAAATCCTTATTTTCTCCTGTGCTGGGTGTGAAATATCTGCACAAGAAGCCTTCATGTTATGACAGTAAGTCATATTGTTTAAATTCATGACACTGTAATTTTCTTAATACTTATTCTCTTTGTAAAATCTAAACATATGATAAGATATTATATAACTTGCCCGTCCCCTCCTCTTCCACTGTGGCCTTGAGGTCCAACTCATCCCTCAAAACCTTTTGGTCAAGTTTTGTGAAAGTGGACATCTTCAAGGTGAAAGTGGCACAGCCCGCCTTGTCCGTCTGTGAAGTACAATATAACAAGATAAAATTCAAATAAAGGAAAACATGAATGAATGGAATGGAATGAATCAAACACATAATGGAATTACTCCTTAAATGTATAGTATGTATTTTCAGCCCCTAGCAGTCTCTCCATCAAAGCAGAGCAAATACACAAAATGTTTGTTGCTGTGGAGGGAGGACCGAGTGGAGAAGGGGGCATAGCTGCTGCAGCTGCCCGGGGTCAGCCAGCTGTGGAAGAGAGAGTCGGGTGCAGACCCAGATAAAGTGGAGCAATAAACACCCAGAGTCACATTACATTCTACTCTGATCTGGAGCCATTTACCTGGAGCTCTGAGATAACCTATTTAATATTAAGTATTACTTCCATTGTTTGGTGCTTTTATACTGTAATCTTGACTGCAGACTGAAGCTGTATTGGGAATGTACTCAAGCCCAGTATGGAATGGTTGTTACAATGAATTTTCCCCAACATGATTAAACAGATAACCCAAACAGTTCAAAATTTGCTCCGGTATTTCATTGTTATATACTGAATGATGCACACACACACAGACACTGTAGCTATAAGCATACGGTCTACCTTTATATTCACATTGTTTCAGCACAGATGAAACTGTACCTGCTTTGTCTCCTTGTGGCATGGGGCTGTTATCTCGGGGGCACCGTCCGGATTATCAGGAATACCATAGTAGTAGCGTCGAAGAGGTCGGCACATCTCAACATGAACACTGCCTGGTACAGGCTGGCCATATGTATACCTTTTTATGATGGTCATAGAAAATTGTGTTGTTAAAAGGAGTCATTCCGCACCACACTGGATCAATTTTAAATTATTTAAGAGTGAAAGGCCTTTGACTTACTTTGCACATACTTCAGCTTCAATTTCTTCCTGCTCAATACTTGCCTTGTCAGATGTTTTTATTTTTACATCAAATTTAGGCAAAACTGAGGACAAATAGGATTGTTAGCATTATTGCTTCATAATTATGTTATCTTTCAAATGGAATGAATTGAAAGGTGATAAAAAAACAAAACATATATGACTTACCATATTTCTCGACCTTGAATCTGTGACGTATTTTTTCTCCACCAATTGATACAATAACGTTGTAGGTTCCTTCACGGGCCTCAGAGTTCAAGGAGTAAAAAAGCTGCAGTATTTTACCACCGGATGTTTTGTTCAGCCACTGTCCAATCCTGTTGCTGTTAACATCCTGTGCAATAAATTACATGGCACAAAAAGGTATTCATGACAAGAGATAACATGTACACAGAAATACAGTGCAAACCATACCATGCTGCAGATTTTTATCTTGTTTTTTGGGACACATTTTGTTGCAAAATTTTGCTTTACTCTTTGTGAAAATTGTCAAGTTTACTTAAAACACTTGAAGCGTACACTTAATATTACACACACTTCATATATTTCTTAAACCTACCCTCAAATAGATCCCAACTAATCGCAGTAGTAGTATCCAGTTACAGATATACGGGTATCAGTGAATACTGTCCATCGCAGATATAAGAAGAGAAATTATTGATAAAAAGAATTATATATATCCTTTTGAAAGTTAAATAAAATTGCCAAACTAAATCTTAACTAAAGATCAGCTTTAATATCACAGTCTGTATAAGGGAAGCTTGTGCAGTGCATAAAAAATAACAACAAAAACTTTGAAAACAGAGCTTGAGTTAAGATTTAATTCTTACAGAAGAATGAGGGATGGGTTAGTAAAACTAGCCTGTAAAACATGATTTTACAGTGAAAGCAACATTACTTAGCCTGAAATCAAAAGCTTCAAAATCATTTTGATGTGACAGTGACTTGTAATAGGTTGCATATTTTCTCTGTCTCAGCTACTCTGCCCTCGTGTTGCTTATTTCTGAACTATGTAACTTCAACGAATGGAGCGTAACACTCTACGGAACTGTCACACATCACTAACTATCAGTGATTTTGGTAAACATGAGTCATATTTTATGGAGAAAAAGAGGTTTTCACTCTGACGTCTAGCAGCTGCTCTGCCCAACTCTGTAATTCAATATAATATAAAAGTATCAACTACTCATTGATCATTGTCCAAGTCAGCCCATATCTATGGAGCTAGAACAGTCTCAATATTATTCACAAATAAATGCAGAGTAATTTGTATACGCAAAGCTGGATCTGTATCTGTGCCTCTAATTTGCAATTTGTATATCATTTGTTCATCAACTTAGTATTTTTCAGTGGAAATATATTTGTGAATTTCCACCTATTTGTGTGGATACTTTTGAGACTCTTCTACCGTGCTGTTTTCACACAAAATCCACAAATGCAGGGCGCAGGTGACTCGTAAAATGTCACTTGACCCGTGTCTCATAAAACACAATTCACAAATAAATGCAGAGTGATTTATATCTGTAAATCTGAATCCGTATCTGAGACAAACAGATTTGTATCTGTAAATCTGGATCCGTGTCTCAGTCAAAAGGATTTGTATCTGTAAATCCTTAACTACTATTCACAAATATATTTCCACTGAAAAATACTTAATTGATATGCAAATTATGATATACAAGTTAGATGGCACAGATACAGATTCAGATTTACAGATACAAATCTGTTTGTCTCAGATACGGATTAGATTTACAGATATAAATCACTCTGCATTTATTTAATTGTGTTTTACGAGACACGAGTCAAGTGACATTTAACAAGTCACCTGCGCCCTGCATTTGTGGATTTTGTGTGAAAACAGCACGGTAGAAGAGTCTTAAAAGTATCCACACAAAAAGGTGGAAATTCACAAATGTATTTCCACTGAAAAATACTAAGTTGATGAATAAATGATGATATACAAGTTGCAAATTAGAGGCACAGATACGAATCCAGCTTTGCGGATACAAATTACTCTGCATTTATTTGTGAATAATATTGAGACTGTTCTAGCTCCAGATGTTTCTACAGAAGTTTAGCCGATAGAATGTTATAGCCATGTTTTCTTGTTCTCAGTGGTTAAGTTTTAAGGTGACAGAATTGTTAACTTGGTAAAAAGGGTATGAGGACATGGTCTTACCTCGATTTCAATGATATTGTACTGCAAGAAAATAATGATAGATGTGTTAAATATGATTGATTTTTACAGCATCAGCAGAAATGTTCAAATGCAGCACTGACAAGTTTACCTAAAGAGGCCCTGGTTGTACTATTGACCCAGAGCTTCACCAGGAGCTGACTGAGTCACACAACACCAACCATGTCAGTCAATTCATTACATAATTGAATTGAGCATGATCCAATAACTTAATGATGATTAAATATAAATGACACATTGCACAAACAGATGTAGCTTTAAGTCTCAGGAGTACAGACAGCAGCTGTAGAGAGCACAAAACCCAACAACAAGCACATTTTTTTTGGACTGATGTATAAAATTCATTTCAATATGCCCAAATGGCCTTGATACCTAGATGTAGAAGTAAGGAGTCCAAAAACTCACCAGCTGACTGGCAGGTCTCAACTTGGAGTCTAGTGTGATGACTCTGAAGTGCACTGTGAGAAATGTAAAGAGATTACATGAAGGGTTTACAGCGAGGTTCAACAGTCAAGTCAGAAATCACATCATTACAATCAAACTTTGTTTATAATGACAGATAATTTACGATTGGCTCGCTCCCTCTGCTATCTGTTTTGCATTCTTTAACTTCAGCTATACAACTGCTATTCAGTTTTTCTCTTCTATTTACTACAGCTAGTTGTCACAGGGCATCTGAGGCCAATTCCAGCATGCAGTGAACTACAATCTGGGAGATTATGATGGGTTTCCCAGTGAGGGATAAAAAAAAAAACCAGAATAACTGAGAGCTTGAGATGAGATCAACATGAGGAGTTGTTTTGTGCAACAAACAGCATGAAAAGTATTTCATAGAAAATTTTCACATCTCAAAAAAAAAAATGTTGTGTACAACATCATAGATAATCATCTGAAGGTTACCTGTTTGTCCGGGGAGGTAGATTGGTTTATCTGTTTGGACAAATGTCCTTGGTTTATAGATCTGGATTTTCACTTTTCTGACTTCTTTTGAGTAAAACTTGTCGCCTCGTACCTCCACTTCCAACTTCTGCACCACTTCATTCTGCACTAAAGGAGCCTGTTACAGACAAATATTTGTCAGCAAAAGCACCATTAAAATCTGTTTTCTCTTAAAATCACAAGTTCTGTATTACATGCTTTATTACAGAAGGATCTGTCGATAAACACCACAGTGACTTTCTTTCCATATTTTGTGCAACAAGACAGTGTCTTATAGTCCATTTGGAGAGCTGACCTCAAATTGAATGCAGTCATGAAACTCTTGACTGGATGTCTTCTGGAGAAGGGTCGTAGTCTTCTCTTGGGACACCAAAGTGACTGTCATGACCAGAGTCTCATTGGGCTGCAGGAGACTCACACAGAATTTGGTCTTAGCTCCAGCTTCGAGAACTGCAGGAATGGCGACCATGTACTGTCTACAGTCAGGAACATACACACATACAGTAGATACCTCACTGGATCTGACATGGAGGACACTCCGACACAGAAGATTATGCAGCAATAAAGCATTATTCAAATGAATGTAAACACCCATATGCATGCTATTATTATTCTGTTGGATAGAACAGGTCAACTTACGGTCCTGCTGCTGCTTGACCAACACACATCCAACTTAAGAAGACACACACTGTCCATGTCCACATCTGAATCCCAGGATGACCCATGACTGACTGACAAGAGACTCAGAGTCACTATCTGTTAAATAGGCTTCGATACAGAAATCCACCCCCGCTCCACACACACATGATGTGACCCATAATGCGACCACTCTATTTGATTTTCAGGGAAGTTAATCAGTTACAGTTTTGAAGTTGTTTTTAATGTCGTGCTTCAGACTGACTGCAACTGAAAGGCTCTTTAAAAAAATGAAATTATAGTGCAAAGTATAAATCTAACAAAAGGACAAAATCAGATTTATTTCAAGTCACTTGTAATATAGACATACGTTACAAACATCTTTTGTTTAAAGTATTGATGCATTCGCCAATGCATTGCTTATGCTGTAACATTTACAGTCATTTTAAGATATTGTTGAGCTATTCATATTGTTGTGTTTTAAATCTTATACCACAATTTATAAGCATTTTATTCTGCACATTCCTTCAGTGATGACAATGCCAAGATATCAGGCTTGTAGTCAACAATTTTTTTCCTAGATCAATTCTACGTAAGTCTGACTCTGCTACAAACATGAAACGTCTTATGCTGCCCTTTACCCAGCATGTGATGTTTGATTTTGTCATTGCAACAGCTCTTAACCTGATTACTAGGGCCAAAGTAGACATTCCTTTTGCCAGTAAGTTAACCCTTTCACTTTTGTTTCCCCCAATCCTGCCTCCCGTGTGTCTGCGTTTGGGCCCATATCTAGTTTCCCACTTAAGTGTAACAGCATAAGCCATAACCTGGAACTGTGGTTCTATCTCTGGAGACAGTTTCAACTGGAACGACACCTTGCTTAAACAACAAAACCGGCTGTTTTTAATAACAGTCGTCATCTTCAGTCATAGTTGAGTTCCAATTAACACATACTGCTTTGTCAAAAATAACATTGAATGAATTTTGGTTCAATAATGAATTTATTACAGGTCTAGACCAAATCTGCTGGGTCACAAATACACATACAATTAAAGCTGCAAGCAGCGATGAATGGGCCCTCACAGTCCGCATGCGTCCGGGCATGCTGCTGTCGCGGTGTGCCGTGTAGATGTATTCAGGGCAAGAAGAATACATGTTTGAAAAATTTGGAGTATATGGCAAATTATATGTGGAAGCTATAATGAGTTCATGGTTTTATGGCGAAGCATCAAAATGGACCACGTCACCAGGTGTGACATAGGTGAAAGCTTTTGATAAGTTTTGTCCACAGATGCTGCTTGCAAAGTTTGTTGCAAATCGGTCAAATGACCTTGGAGGAGTTCGAAAAAGTAAGTTTATGTTTTTTTCACAGAGCCTTAGTGGCTCATGGGGAAGTAGTCACCTGAGTTTCATGTCATCCGGACAGACCAATGTGGAGATATGCAACACTTTTGAGCAAAATGTACAGGAAGTTGTTATTTAAAGCCGGACTATGCAACAGCAGTTTCCAGACCAGATTCCTTCGCCGTTTTCTAGCTTTGCACCAGTTTTGTGCATACGCTTTTCGCTGCAGGGCTCCCCCTACAGCTTCGGCGCAGATACACTGTCGAAAAGACTTGTTGACGAGCCTCCCCCGCCCACCTAGCTGCTACTACGTTACCATGTGCATCTGTTTTCTAAGAAGCCGGCCGGCTAAACAGCGAGTCACGTCTGGCACTTAATGCACTTCGTGCTCTGTGTTCAGCCGGACATATCGCAAGATACAGGCGACAAACCATGCGACATTCAAAGACCGAACTAGATATCTAAATACCAACAAGAACCTGGATTCAGAATGCAAACAAACGTGTTTGGTAGCAAGTGACTGCTACGCTAAACACCCGCTAACTATCGAGCGAGCCATCAAGAAACCAAGCTAAACACATGCAGGGCTCACAGTAAAACAGTCAAGCAATAACGTTGTTCAAAAGACTATCAAGTCACGTTGCAAAGACAAAGTTCATCCACTCACAATTTCAACAGCAACACGGCCAAGTCGGCGCCTGTTTTGGACTCCTCAAAAGCTCGTCCTATGTTTACTCGTGTCTGGTTTTTTTTTTTTGTCAAGCTCCTTTTTCTTCTTCTTCTGTTCCTCCGACTGTGGCTTCTTGGGTCTCTTTATAGTCGACTGATACATGAGAAATACAACAATTGCCTTGCAACTGGCAGTTTATATCTACCCGGTTCCATGTTTGGGGGTGTGTTTGCCGTAAAGCAGTTTCGAAACTACAATCTGACTACATTTTCGAGGGGCGGCGGGATACTTCCGCCGGCTCACTTCCGGATTGACTTTGGACCGGTGGCAGCAAGTTGCATGTTCCGTTTCTCCGCCCAGAAGCGCTAGGGGGAGTCGTAGCAATGACCAAACGACCCAGAAAGTGTCAAAGAACATTCAGAATGACTTTCAGCCTGCATAGTTACGGTAATTTTTGCTAATATTGTTGCATAGTGCCCCTTTAATAACTTGCGTATTGTTTGGAATATCAAAATTGTTTTAACAACTTTTTGCCAGGAGAGTCCATAGATGCTGTGTGCAAAGTTTCGTGGAAATCGGTGAAATGGCCTGGGAGGAGTTCGAAAAAGTAGGTTTGCGACATTACATATCACGAGATTCAGCACAATTCATTGAACACATGGATATAAGGTTTTTGAATGTGCGACAAAGTGAGTTAAAAGCCAACACGCACTTTCCTCGATTACAGCACCACCTAGTGGTGGAAATCGAGGACGACATATTAATGAAATTTTTCGGCAGGTGTGACGTATATTTCAAGTTTGGTGAGTTTTGGGGCATGTTCAGGCAGTGAAACATGCGATCATTTGGGACAAAAAAAGTCGTCAATAGGGACCTCGCAGGTCGAGACCTGCTTGGGCCCTAATAATTCTATTATTTGGTTATATGTCTCTTGGCTATTTTCAGCTCAATTAGGTGCTGTTGATAGCTATCCACAAGCTTATGGTAGTCCTCTGGATGATTTTTTAAGTCTTGACAGAATCTGTGAAGTTCAACTAAATTTGTTTGCTTTCTGGCACAGACATGTTTCTTCAGCACAGTCCACATGTTTCTCGATGGGCTTCAAGTCAGGACTTTGGGAAGGCCAAGTCAAGACCTCAATTCGAACCTCACTCAGGATCTGGGCTCAGTTTAAGCGCTACTTTGGTCTACAGGCATTCTCTATTTACGCACCACTAGCAGCTAACCATGCATTTCCTCCTTCCCTAATAGACAGTATTTTCTTAAGGTGGACAAATTTTGGCATTCATAACTTTAAAGACCTGTATATTGATAATGTCTTCGCTTCATTTAAGCAGCTTTCAGATAAATTCTCACTTCCAAAGCAACATTTCTTTAGATATTTACAAGTCTGAAGCTTTGTTCATGACACTTTTCCTAGCTTTCCTAATTTACCCTCTGATTCAGCCTTGGATAGTTTCTTGATTCCAATCACCACTCGTAAAGGCTCTATCTCATATATCTATAAGCAAATGAATCTTTTACGTTCAGAGCCCTCAGGCTTGATGAAGTCTCTCTGGTAGGACGACCTGGGGGGTGGCAATATCAGAGGAAGTCTGGACAGAGATTTTGAGACAGGTACATAAATCTTCTATTTGCGCAAGTCTTATTCAGTGCAAAGTTGTGCACCGTACCTATTACACTAAGGCTCGACTGGCTAAGATTTATGAGGGTGTAACTCCAACTTGTGATAGGTGTAAGCTGTCCCCTGCGAACTTAATACATCTCTTAATACATCTCTATATAATAACTGGACTGAGATTTTTAATACCCTGTCAGAGGTAATAAAAATAAGGCCAAATGCTCTGAGTGCACTATTTGGGGTTGCCCCCTTTCCCTCACTAAGTCCAAGAAGGATGCACTTGCTTTTTCTACCCTGCTGGCCAGAAGATTAATTGTAATTAATTTGTAATCTTCAAAACCACCCTGTCACGCCAGCTGGATTAGAGACACCCTTTATTTTCTTAAATAAAAAGCCAATCGCTTTTGGGGAGCACCTTAAGGGAGGCAAAAGGCACCTGGTTGTCTTTTTTTTTTTCAGCTTTATTTATCACTTATTTCCATAAAAGGTAGCAGTGCAGTAGTCATAGAAACAACACAACAGTAGTAATTGAAAAACAAATCAATGATACAGAAAATAAATACCGAAATAAAAAAAAATTAACCCCTCCATTCCGAAACCCCCCCACTCCGAACTAAGCCTAACCGTAACCCACTTCAGAATTGTGCGAGTGTGGCTGGAAGTGGGGATTTCAGCACCACGGATAGCGGTGTTTAATTTCAGAACAGCGGTGTTTCGGAGTGGGGGGAATTCGGAATGGAGGGGTTTCGCAATGGAGGGGTGTCGGAATGGAAGGCCGTCCCCGCCATGCCGACCGTGATTGCCTGACCGGTATGTAGCACAGTGACTTTAGCTTCCTCCTCCAGCCACTCTTTTATTGTAGGGTAAAGACACCTGTGTAGCGGCATAGTATGGAGAGAATTTTGTTCCTTTATTATTCAATCAAATAGAATAGATTTGAAACCAAAAAAGAGATTTGAGAGCAAAAAAGAGGAAGTGGCAATCAAATTTTTTATTTTTGAGATCGAAACAGAACAGGTTGCAATTGAAAAAAAAATTTGAGAGAACAAATTTCTTCAACTTTAATCAAAACTTATGTTTGTAAGTAAAAACATACGGCCATTTTTCTTATAAATCAGTCCTCTTTGCTTTCAAGTTAAAAACCTTTGCTTGCAAATCAGTCCTTTTTGCTTGCGAGTTATAAAGTTTTGGTTGCAAATCAGTCCTCTTTGCTTGCAAATTCTGAAGTTTTGCTTGCGAATCCAACTGCACTTGATGGGCGGGGCCTACGCTGGTGAATGAGAGAAGAGTTTCTATTGGTTGGTTTGACCTGGCTCCAGCACCAGCTACGTCTTCCGCATTCCCCCGTGCTGTGCTGCTTGGAGGCAAGCCTGTCGCTCTTGAAACGTTTCCCATAAGTAATGAATTGCGCTATATAGCGTTGGCTACAGCCTGCCGTATATTCACAACAACAACACAAGTAATGAATTATAATGCCCTGCTGCTGCAAGCACACTGATTAGCAGCAACATGGTTGTCTCTGCTAGTCACGGACTGAGCAGAGTAGCCTAATGAGTGAGTGAATTACAGGGAGGCGTAGACAACGTGGGGCTGTGGAACTCGCAGTGCCAAAACATCACGGTTCCTACACAACAGTACTGTCAGCCGGGGGACCGTTGGACGGAGAAGACCGTGGCAGCCCACAATCACCCGCTATAAAGCAGCTAACACTGAAAATGAGTATAGCGGCGCTGAGCTAGCAGTATAGCAGCGCAGCGCCGTTGATACACCGTCTTGGGAAACACAACAGCAGTCACAAGCTAGGGTAAGTCATTGCTTAATTTGTTTCTGTACAGCCTAAGTGACAGTAATGCATTGTACTGTAATGTACTGATGTTTTGCACCCATGTAAATTGACCACCTTAATGTGTCATGTAAATGCACATTTTCACGTTACATGTATTTTATCAGGATCAGTCTCTTCTCTTCATGTGGAGAGAACATGACCAAGTTAGGCTTTTAACATTGTACATTTTTACTACTTTTTCTACATTGTTTCTACTGTAGACATTATACTGTACCTGCAATGTCACCATTAATGGTATGGGATTATTCAGGTAAAATAAATTACATTACTCTGGCTTTGCCTTGATGGTAGCGCAATGATGGAACTGCTGATTTAGGTTGTGTGGTTTAATTTGTGTGTAATGTAGTTGTGGTGAAGACATTGCACAGGATGACACAGCTCCAGGACAGGTGGCTCTTTTTTAAAGCAGCAGGTACATAATTACTGTACTTAAAATGCAACTTCTTTTATGTTTGCTGTGTTAATACTGCAGAAAAAACCTGAATACATCATGGTTTATGTCCTTATATTGTTTGTCATTTTAATAGGTGGAAATGGAAGGAGGAAACTTTCAGTTATTCCTTTAGAGGCTGAGGGCTACACTGGGGCCATATTAAGAAGTGCTTCAGGGGAAGGAAGTTTGTCCTGTATATAGCGCAATTCATTACTTATGGGAAATGTTTCAGGGGCGACAGGCTTGCCTCCAAGCAGCACAGCACGGGGGAATGCAGAAGACGTAGCTGACGCTGGAGCCAGGTCAAACCAACCAATAGAAACTCTTCTCTCATCCACCAGCGTAGGCCCTGCCCATCAAGTGCAGTTGAATTCGCAAGCAAAACTTCAGAATTTGCAAGCAAAGAGGACTGATTTATAAGCAAAATGGTCGTATGTTTTTACTTACAAACATTAGTTTTGATTGAAGTTGAAGAAATATGCTCTCCAAATTTTTTTTTTTAATTGCAACCTGCTCTGTTTCGATCTCAAAAATAAAAATTTTGATTGCCACTCACTCTTTTTTGCTCACAAATCTCTTTCTTGGTTTCAAATCTATTCTATTTGATTGAATAATAAAGGAACAAAATTCTCTCCATAGTATAGCAACAGCTAATCTGTCTGCAAGAAATCACAGCTGCTTTGCCTCGCGGCTAGCTGCTTTGCTGCTTACCTCTAGCTGCTTTGCTGCTCTGACTCATTGCTTGGATTCACACTGCTTCGACTCACAGACTTTTATTTGCACCTGTGGTTGCGGTGCTCTAAAGCTGGCTGGCTGGCTCCTGGCTGCTCACTACAGCTAGCTAAGCGCTAGCCTTCGTCCAGGTCTTGTTTTACCATTGACGAATTGTTGCTCGGCAATGCTGTGTTGAGTTTTGTACTGTTGAACCTGTCACCTTTTAGAATGTGTGTGTGTGTGTGAGAGAGAGAGAGAACAGTGTGAAAGTTTCTTTTCTTTTCTTCGGGGTTAGTAGTTGTTTATGGCGTTTTCTTTATTTTCTTTTGTAACAATTGGTTTCACTGCAACCTGTAATTTTGACTTATGTTGACTTTACGGTTATTTTGGTCTTTGCAGATTGCAGGTGAATTTCATCTGATGATGTAAATCTTGTTAATTCTATTTGATTTGTTATTGTGTAAATTACTAGAGATTTGGCATATTAACTGTTTTTCGCTGACCTCTTCCAGGTACCCTGATGCAACAGTGGAGCAGATGGCCATTGTCCACAGTGCAGTACACAGCCCTTGAGTCTGGATTAGATGCCGGCCACTTGTCAACTTCATTGTTTGCAATTAGATTTAGTGTATGGGTTGCACATCTATGGTGGAAAGGCAGTTCACAAATGCTATGACCATCATCATCAGTGGCGGTGGTGAGCACATTGTGCAGGTCTGTAAAGGTTACCTCACTAGCCTCTTCCTCCTGCTCTTCATCAGACAGGTTGTGCTTGTTGAAACTCCTTGAACGCCTTCACAAAGTTACTCTCATTATCTGTCACACATGCAGTCACTTTGTTGTTCAGTCCATATCTGGAAAAGATGTCCTCCAGCTCTGTTCCAACTGCATTGCATGTGTGTCTGCTCCTGAATCTCTTACAAGCTATTGCTGCTTTCTCCTTTTCCATCGCTTCATAGGCTTTGTCCAAATCTTTGGCAAATGTTTTTCTGTCTGGTAGTACACGCTGAAAAATAAAGAGGACAACTAGGTATTAATCACCCACATTGTATGCAGTGCATAATGAGGTAAGACAGTACAAACATTGTCCACTCATGCACTAATCAATTTTGAAATGTGAGCAATTTTGCTGTCAATATAAATCTTTCAGACTAATGGAAAGAAAATATCAAAAATAATGTTTTGACCATGAATGCAAATTTGTGCATATTTAATTATACAGAGCATTTGTGTGTTTAATCATAAAAATCAGACTCAACTCGTAGTAGAGAATGTCTCACTGTGATTGATTTATGGTTGTATTTCTTTTAAATTAAGCTTTTTAATATTTTCACTTGAATCATAACTTAATATATACCTATCCATATTTTCTCTGAGTGAGGTATTTATTCATTACCACCCACAGTCTCACTTGTGACTATTGTAAAACATGGAGATGTATTATTTATTGTTTTACTTAACTGTTAAAGTTTTCTGAGATGATGCAACAATAACAACCATGAAAATCCCTCTGCAAACACAACTGACGTTTTTAATCATTGAATCACCTCTCACACCACCTGTAGTGTCTCATGTGCACTCTCTCCAGGTGTTTCTGGAGGTTACTTGTACTATTTTTAGCAGTAGACAGTTCCCACGGCCTCCCACCAGCACATAAAATGCACCTTACTGTGAGGTTATCCATTTCTGTGACAAATTCCAAATAGTGTGAGTACTTAGAAAACGTTGAATTATCAGCTGTTGTTGTTGCCATCTTGATATCTCCAAACCAAACCGTCGTCTTCTTCTTCTGTTGATTTAAAACCATCTTCTTCTCCTCTTTATTTACAGCTGTTGCGCCTGGGTTGTTTTTTCGAATCCTCAGCCTGTGCGACAGCTCGGATTGTAACGCGTTACCAGACTCTGTAACTGTAATAATTGTGATCCGGGTGAAGAAATCAGGGATTAAAATAAGTTGGTTCCTAATTAAGAGCAGTAATAAGTCAGGAAGACATCAAACTGAAAGTAATTTGGTTTAATAAAGAGGAAAATGGTAGGGCTGCACGATTATGGCCGAAATGATAATCACGATTATTTTTTATCAATATTGAAATCACGATTATTAAACACGATTATTCATCATGTTAGGTAAAACTTGTCTTTTTATTGCTCTCTTTTTTAAACAAACCGTATGTGAACAAGGCTTGAATCATAAATAATAAAATAAAATGTACCCAAGACAAAGGGCAAAGAATAAATATGCCATTGCAGAGTGCAATTATAAAGTGCAAACAAATGAAAAAAATGAAGCCTATGGAACAGGAACATACTACAGTGTGAAAAGTTAGCCCTCTTTTCCCCCAACTCGCCTGACATTCCCTGCAGCGTTTAAACGGACTACTCTCTATTTCACGTACACATTTACACGCATACACACACACGGAGCTTTGGGCGTTTGTAATTACACGCGGTGCCGGCAACCGCGGCGTAATTCATATGAAGGTAGATTTGTGTCTTTATTATTCAATCAAAAAAAAAGTTGCTTCAATCAAAATATATATTTTTAATTAAAAAAACCTTCACTTCAATCAAAAAAAACCTTTTCAATCAAAGAAAAAAAGTGTTTGAATGCAAAAATATAGTTGAGACTCATTTGAACACTGTTTTTCTTTGATTGAAAATGTTTTCTTTGATAGAAGTGAAGGTTTTTTTGTTTGAAGCAACTTTTTTGATTGAAGTAATGTTGTTTTGTGTTTGGGACATATTATGGGTAGGACATTTGTGTCATTATAATTCAATCAAAAAAAAAGTTGCTTCAAACAAAAAAAATATTTTCAATCAAAAAAAATCACTCCAATCAAAAAAAAGACTTTTTCAATCATAAAAAAAACGTTTTTGAATGCAAATAATATTTGAGACTCAAAAAATTGCATTTGAACACTTTTTTTTTATTGAAAATGTTTTCTTTGATTGAAGTAATCTTTTTTGTGTTTGGGCCATATTATGGGTAGGACATTTGTGTCTTAATTATTCAATCCTAAAAAAGTTGCTTCAACCAAAAAAAATATTTTCAATCAAAGAAAAAACTCAAATGCAAAAATAAAAATCATTTGAAGTGTTGTTGGTTTTTTGAAAATATTTTTTTCGATTTGAAGTGATTTTTTTTTTTTTTGAATGAAGTGAAAAAAGTTTTGAAGTCTTTTTTGTTTTGATTGAATCATTTTGACACAAACATCCCGCAGTGGGCGGGTGCTTCCCCAATGGTCAGACATGTTTGAGTGACAAGTGTCTACACCAACGACGTCTTTCTGACAAGCAAGTCATGGTCGCCAGCAAGCCAGGGAGCAGTGCTGGAGTTGTTAAGGAGATAAAACAGTATTAAAATGATTGGCGTCGTGTTATTAACCTACTCTGTCTGATGGGTGCAGGGTGCGCTACCAAAAATGAAAAGCCGTTTGCAGCGCCTCGCACATGCTGCAACTTAACTGACACACACACAGCATCCTTTAAATGCACCGAGAAGTCGTGACAATGATGAATAACGTCAGTCATCCAACCAAATTAACTCTGCAGGATAACAATAACAGGAAAGACAGTCAGCAATATGCCACATAGCGTTTTATCAATTATTATTATTTTTTTTTTTTTTTGCGGTCGACAGAAGCTTTTCACCAACGCAGAGAGTGCATGTTACCGTTATGTTGTTCTTGTCCTTTTCGCTGGTGAATTGAAAATAATGTGCGTACTTCCACGATGCAAAAGCTGTCCTCTCTGCCATCTTGCCGGGGGTTCGAAAACACTCACTCACACACACACACACACACACACACACACAGGTAACGTAGGTCAGCAGCAGGGCACAGACGCATCACAGCGCTGCGCCTCTGCTGACACATCCGCAGGTGGCACAGTACTGTCTGACAAAAAGCAGGCTGCAGTCGAGATTTTCTTATCCGGAGAAATTCTTAAAATAACGGATTACTTTTTTTTTTTTAAAGAAATAACGAAGTTACTGATTGCTTGACGCACGAAACTAATGCCTTACACGAAAAAAAGTAATTAGAGTGTTGTTACCCACGACACTGCTTGTGGATTATTTGTAGAATAGACTATATATAGAGAATAACATAAAAAGGTGAATATAAGTATTAAGTAACAATGACAGTAATAATTAATAATGACATTTTCTATTCATTTTTTTCACAGAGAGGGTCTGCTGGCCAATCGAGCGCTACTGCCAGTACATCTCATTCTACGTCTGTAACACAGACATTAAAGGACACGTTTCAGAAACAGGCCGTCTCATCACAAAAAGCCAATGACCTATTTTGCAAAGTATTGATACATTGTTTTATACCTTTTTAATGTTGATTTTGCAGTGTTTTGTTAAGGTTTTGGATTCGGACTATTTTGATATACAGTATAATAAATCTATTTAAATATAAATCTTCAGTGTATCAGTGTTTTTTCAACATTTTGCAGACATTTTGAAAATACCGTGATAATTTAATTTAATTTTTATTTTTATTGCCGCGGTGTGAAAATTTCATACAGTTACATCCCTACATCACATACAGGAACATCAAGACAGTGAACACACTGACCCTGACGAATATCCTGGCAGCCCACCTGGCCTCTGATCCCCTCGACACCTCACTGGATGGGCTGGTGGCCCACTATAATACTGCTATCTGGGAGCTTGACTTGCTTGCCCCTTTTAAAACCCAGACTGTCTCCTTTAACCATCCTGCCCCCTGGTTCACCACTGAACTCTGTACCCTAAAGACCACTGGTCGCTGCCTGGAGAGATTCTTTCAACGATCTGGCCTTACCTTCCACCATGAAGCCTACAAAGACCACGTGAGGTCTTATAAAGAAGCTCTCTCCAAGGCCAAAACAGACTACAACACCACCCTCATTGGAGAGCAGCAAAGTAACCCCAGCATGTTGTTCTCCACTATTAATCGGCTCCTTAGCCCCCTCGATGTCACCCACCTTTCTGGTGTGCCTGACCTCTGCTTCAAGTTCCTGGACTTCTTCCAGGAAAAGGTGGCTACCATTCACCAGCAACTCCTGGCATCTGCCACCACCCTTCCACATGCTCCTCTGACACAGATAACTGATCCTCCCACTGTTCACCTACAGCAGTGCTCTCTCTCCTTCTTCTCTCCTTGTGGACTCTATTTCTGTTGCAAGGTTGGTCTCTCAGGCCAAAGCCTGCACCTGCTCTCTGGACCCTATGCCAATAACTCTGGTGAACCCCCTCATGGTGGATATTATCAACTCATCCCTAGAATCTGGCATGGTACCGTCCATTTTCAAAATGGCCTTCACTCACCCCCATCCTCAAGAAGCCAGGCCTGGACCCAGATGATTTACATAACTACCGGCCGATCTCCAACCTTCCTTTCTTAAGCAAAATCCTGGAAAGAACAGTTGCCACCCAACTCCATGTCGAACCATGAGCTCTATGAACCCCTTCAGTCTGGCTTCCGGGCACGCCATAGCACAGAAACTGCCCTCAACGAGTTCACAAACGAGCTCCTCGTCGCTGCCGATTCTGGCCACATCAGGATTCTGATCCTCCTGGACTCTCTGCTCCCTTTGACACAATCTCCCACACCATCCTCCTCACCTGCCTATCTGACTACCTTGGCCTCACCATTACAGCACTCTCCTGGTTCAGAACAGAACAGAAAACAGAAATGTTGTCATCATTGGAGACTCCAGTTGCACCCCAGCTCCAGTCAACCTAGGTGTGCCTCAAGGCTCTGTGCTTGGACCCCTCCTCTTCACCATCTACATGCTCCCCCTTGGTCGGATAATTCACAAACACGGTCTCAACTTCCACTCCTATGCTGATGACACTCAATTATATCTCTGCACCAAACCATCCACCCAGCTACCCCCACAGTCACTCGTCAACTGCCTGCATGATATAAAACTCTGGATGACATCAAATCAACTCAAACTAAACACCAATAAAACAGAGCTCATGGTTGTGGCCTCCAAGGCACTGCTCCAGAAGGTTGGAGATCTTCTCCTGGATGTGGACGGCTGCTCTATCTCCCCATCCATGGAAGTCCGCAACCTGGGTGTCATCCTCGATTATATGCTATCCTTTCAACCACACTATCACAAAATCAGCTTTTTATCACCTTAAACACATCTCCGGGCCTCCCTCTCCAAACCTGTGACTGAGACCCTCATCCATGCCTTCATCACCTCCCGCCTGGACTACTGTAATAGAGTCCTGTCCGGGCTCCCTTCCAAAACCCTGGACAGGCTCCAGTATGTACAGAACTCTGCTGCCAGGGTCCTCACCGGCACCAAGCCCTGGCAACACATCACCCCCACTCTTATCTGCCTTCACTGGGTCCCAGTCAAATCACGCATCACTTACAAATCTCTCCTTTCCCTCGCCCCCAATATCTGTCTGACCTCCTCCACTCCTATACCCAGTCTCAGAAGCTACACTCATCAGGCACACACCTGCTCTCCATCCCTCACACCAAACTGCAAACCCTCGGCAACAGAGCCTTCTGTGTGACAACCCCCATTCTCTGGAACACTCTCCCAGCTGAAATCCGCAAACAGACTTCTCTGAAAACCTTCAAAAAAACTTTAAAAACCATCTCTTTAATAAGGCCTATTAGCTCTCAGTACTGCCCCAACTATCAACTTTTCTAGTTCTTTATCTTATTTGTATTTTTCTTTATCCATCTATTCTTTGTTTTGTTTGTTCCACTTTGTTAAGCCTCCTTGGGCATCCTGAAAGGTGCTATATAAACTACATTTATTATTATTATTGTTGTTATCTTCTATAATGTTTATAATATTCTTACTGCTTTTTCTACCTGTATTAAAAAAAATCCTTATGTATTATAACTGTTTTTAATTGTTGCTATCCCCTTAGCTGCTAGAAATGATGCAAACTTCCCTGTAGTGGGACTAATAAAGGATTATCTTACCTTAACTAACAAACAGTTTAAGTAATGTCATCTAAACCTTACCTAAATAATAAAAACCCAAGAAAGCCATGAGAGCATGTTGTAAACAGTGGAAAAACTATGAAACACAAGAGTGGTTGTAAGGTCGAGATTTAGATCACTTTATTTCATTGTCCATTGTGCATGTCTGTCATTAACAAGCAAATAAGTCTTAACTGTATGTGTACAATTCCAGAAAACAGACATGGAGTTACACAAAGTTCATAATTGTATTCAATAAAACTGGAATCAGCAACCACCAGAGGAAGGACTACACGTCACTCGTCAAGCTGTGAAAGAAAGAAAAGAAAATTCAGTGATTGTTTTTTGTGGTTGAAATGTTTGAGGTTAATAAATAAATAAATATATAAGATATATAGATATGCCTCTGTATGTTGTTACAGATTGTTACCTGCAACACAAGGGTAGGTGTATTCTGTCTCAGCCTGGTCACCTAGCAGAAGAGAGATGGAAGAGAAAAAAAAAAAATAAGAGTGAACTTTCTTCAAGTGCTCAACAGTCTAACTCATTAAAAACATACAATACTCAAATGTATTAATATGATACTCTGTTGATACTCTAAAACAAAGAGATGGAAGGGAATGACCAAAATACAATCTTGTAATTCTTTGGGTATTCTCTGATGATGGTTTGAATTTGTATTGCTTTCTAAACATCTGCATAATAAATTCTTGTGTCTCAAGGTGCTAATCGAACTGTAAATAATGACATTGGCACGGAGGAGGAAGTCTTGGCCCAGATATTCGTTATCTGTATATCTGATGGCTACAATTGAAACCTCAAAATATTGGCCATTGCCTTCAAAGGCTAAACTGTCATCAGACGATCATCAGGGACTGCTATTCTGACAGATGCTCAGGTGTTTGATGCTCAGGATTGATTGAGTATTAGAGAGGACTGTAGTAGAGTTTCTGATTTACTTGTCTGGTAGTAGTCATAGATCTTGACCACAGCTGGCTTCAGGTTCTGCACTGGGTGCTCCTGTATAATCTCAAGGATGTGGTTGTTATGTATGTCCTTTGATAGCTGTTGGAAGAAAAACAGACAATGCAATCAGTAACAAATGTGTAGAACATGATTAATTGTTACTCACTGTGAATTCCTCTCACCCTCTGTAAGTACACGAGAATGTGATCTTCCTTTTGTTCAACACGATCCACCAGCAGGGCACCTTTGAGCTGTGAGGAGGAGATATTCAGCTGGGTCATCCCGTTGTCATGACATCAACAATGATAATGCAAATCTGAAGTGTAACTAACTACTAAAATAGCTTACCCTCTTCAAAGACTGTGGGTCTGGGACGAATCCTGAGAGCATTTTGATATCCAGGATCACCATGTTAGTGGTGCTCTCCTTTCCACTATATCTGTAATTCAAGCATAAAAATGTGATGTTGTTGAGTTACATTTCATCCATTTCTTCAAAGATCTATTAGTTGCATGCAGAGAACACTTTTAATAGGGCTTTATCTACAGTTAAGATATGCTTGAGCAAAGTATGAACTACTAAGTTATACACATTTGCCACACGTTGATTTGCAGAGGATTGTTCAGTGTTTTAGTATTCTTATATCATTGCTGTAATGTAGATCCAGTTGTTGATGATTACTTACAGGGACTTAAGCTTCAGAGTAAGTTTGGGTTTCTTGCGGGTGCAGTCAGCCTCTGGTTTAACCTCCACACTGAGGGTATCGACATCAGTAGGAGTTGGGATGTTGTAGTGGACAGAAATCTGGGAAAGAGGTGCAAAAGGAAGGTTTGATAGTCATTTAACGTGGACAAATGTGGTTTAAGTACCACTTTTATTCGCCCTGGCAATCAAGCCATTTACTATTGCTATCTGCAGGTATTTACCATAGCATTGAGCGTAGTGTTTCACTTAAAGCTGATGACATTTCTATATCTTTACCCAAACCTTCACAAACATCTGGACCTGCTAAAAGGGATTTCCTGTATTTTTAAATATGTGCCCTGTGTTTACATACTTTGGTGTGTGAATCATTCATTGTTACCAAATGTTTCAGAACTGGTCCAGTAAATCACCTCAGCTGGCAGCCGAAATACAGCTGTTGGTTGCAACGTAACCCTTTTGGGGCAATTCCAACTGTCAAAGTTAAGTTCACTTTAATTGTTTGTTTTTGCCACTGACAGGCTGAGATTGTTATTCTGAAAACATTACAGAAAAAAATAGTATGGAGATAGAGCTTTTTGTTAAATGTTGAGATCTGTTTTGTAAACAGAGGTGAGTTGCTGCATGAAGACCATGCTGTAAATGTGCGTCAGAGCTGGAGAGAGGAGTTTGGAGTGTACCTCAAAGACTGCCATCAAGAATTCATACAAAGTCATGGCTGACTGATTCTGATGATCTCGATGAGGCAACAACTGTTACAGCTCACTTTTGTGACGTGTGGCCTTGTTACAAGGATTGTATTATTTGACAAAAAGGTCTTTCTAGTAGAAATTCTTTCTGGAGGTGAGTTACTACGCCAAATCCAACACTTTTGGTGAGTATCATTTACACACCAAAACGTGAAGGAAGATGTTGAGTGCTGCCATCTGCTGCCTATCTTCTTGGGTGGAAAGATTAACACACTGAAGACATTCCTAAATTGTTATACTTATTGTCAGATCACATAATCTTCTCAACATTATATTTTTTTACTAAAAGAAACAAGTCAGATTTCACCCCTAATTTGGAAAAGAAACAGCCCATGTTTAAACAAAACATATTACAAGGACCCATTATAATAGACGTATGGCAAAAAATGCATATTTAACATTGGTGTATTGTTGTGTTTGTGGTAATGTATGTACTGTATATATAATAGAAAAAGGGAGAGCTGCAGTGATGACTGACCTGCACTGAAGTACATGCAGTGCCCTTCACCTCCAGGCTGTACTTTCCTGTCACATCCTTCAGCACCTCCTCCTGGTAGAGCAGTTTGTTGTCCTGATTAACATCAAATGTCAGCTGGCCACTGGGAGACTGGACCGTCACTGTGCTTGAACCAGCAGGACTGAACACCAGAGTTGCATAGAGAGCCAGAGCCTGAAGAGCCACCACTGTGTCCTACAACAAAAATATATATTTTTAAAAAAAGGACTTAACTTCATTAATTTCAGGTCTCTCTGATTGTTGATCTTTATTCAGAAATCTAATGGCAGCAATCGCTGCCTTTAAGTTAAAACAATAACAACAAAATGCTCAGATCCTTACTATTTGAAATTTGTGGTTACAATTGTATTTTGAAAGGTCTGGACATAATTAAAGTTTAAGACATTCAAAAAATGAAGAGTGTGAAGAAGTAACAGATCTAGTGTTATGCCCGAGATGCCTATTTATTATTTTGCAGAGATATCCACTTCTAAGCAGCCAGGTATGGGTCATCTCCTCTTGTAACACCCTATACAGTATTATAAGTCCTCCTGGCCAGAGGGGCGATAATGAGTCACTGTTTTGTTGTTATTGTTGCATTGCTAAAGCAGAGCTAAGTGAGTCTTATTTTGACCAACTGTATTCTTGCTCTGCTGACGGTTAATAGTTGCCTTTGTTTATGACAGATGACTGGAGTTTGGTGAAAATACTTTCCGCCTGATGTGCAAGAAAAACAACTTGCAGATGTAAAGCAATACAATGTCAAACGTTATTACTTGACTAAACACAGAGAACAATATGAGAAGTACCAGGGAGACGAGAGTAAACAACGAACCAAGCATCTACATGGAGGACAATCGTCTCAACAAGGTCTTTTCCATAAAGTGAAGAATGTTGTGAGTGAATTAATTGCCAAAGTGGGAAAGCCATTCACCAAAGGGCCATTCATGAAGGATTGCATGTTGCAAGTTGCTAATATTCCATGTCCAAAAAAGAGAGCTTGTTCAACAATATCTCTTGACCGGAAAACACATTGACAGAGCGGATTGACGAGATATCAAGTGACATTTATAAAGTTATGGGACATGACGTTTCACTGCATACACTGCGGAACTTTATGAAAGCACAGACTGGACCGAGAATGCACAGCTAGCTATTTTCATCATGGGTATTAATGACACATTCCAGGTGACAGAAGAGTTGCTGAAACTGTGAGCTTAAACTAAATTCAGAGAGGCACAAGGAGAAGACAACATGACAATATCAGTGAGAACTCCCCCTATCCATCCTGCCTTTTTGGAAACACACATCTGTGTGAGAAACTGTTTTTCGACTACAGTATGTATGTTAATAAATGCGAGTACAGGTCCAGGCTTACTGATGGTCATCTTGAAGCTGTATTTCAACTGTGTTTCAACTGTGACCTCCATCAGGGCAATTGTAGCTCAGCTGTGTGAGCAGAGGCGCTGCCAAGTGTCTGAGAGGAAATAAAGTACAAATCTATTCAGGGATTTCATTTGTTAGTTCAGTGCAAGGTTTAAAGTTATTTAAGATATAAGGAAAAAAAGATTTGCGCTAACATCCATCCATCCATTGTCTGTAACCGCTTTATCCCTTTTATGGGGTTGCAGGGGTTTTTGCTGGAGCCAATCCCAGCTGTCTCTGGACGAGGGCAGGGTAGACTCCAGACAAGTCTCCAGCTCATCGCAGGGCCCTCACTGATGGCAGAGGCTGCCATTCAAGGTGCCAACCACACATCAGGAGCAATCTTGCTCAAGGACACTTCGACATGCAGCTCAGCTCAGTCCGGAGCTGGGATTTGAACCAGCGACCTTTCGATCACTAGCCGACCTGCTCTACCCACTGAGCGACAGCCACCCCGATTTGCACAGTTACAATAAATTAAAAAAAACAAAATGTATGTAAAAGTATTTTCATTTTTGTATTATTCTATTAATTAAAGAAATAACACTATATTTTACAGGAATATTGCGCTTTCTTCTAGTACCGGAATGCTGAAGCGGCCCACCTACGAGAAAACAATACCAGCAGCGGGCCCCCAGCTCATTTGCGTTTCATACCTCTGCTTTGAAGTCCCTCAAAGTCACAGGCAGTTTGAGAAACGCTTCATTTGAAATGTGATATCAAATCTAATCTAAATCAGGTAACAACAGCCAGAAAACCCGCAGCCATCCTGACTCCTCCAAGGGACTGGCAGCTGATCGTGGACCCTGACAGGCAGCTGAAGCTTCCCAACCATGTTATAAGTACCACCTTTCAGCACACATTGTCCTGGTGTTTGAGTCAACCAAGCACATTGTGCTGCAGGACCTGACAGTGCCAGAGAGAGATCACTTGGGAGAGGCCTTTGAAAGGAAGCTTGACAAGTACGAAGGACTGCTCAGCAACTGTCAGCAGGCTGGATGGAGAGCAAACTGTTTCCTAGTAGAGGATAGATGCAGGTAATTGACAGTCTGTTCTTTAGCCAGAACCTTTGTGAATTAAGAGAGAGAGGAAGAGGAGAGCCATCCATCTTACCACTGATGCGGCAGAGAGGGCTTCAAGATGACTGGTGGCTTAAAAGCTTCTTAAGACATGGGGTCCTATTTAGACGGACTATAGCGCATGGTCTAAAGCACAAAACACTAGTGGGTTTAGGTCGCAGTCCATTTTACTAGTTGAAGGGAAGATAATCTGGGTGCAAAGTGAGGCACACGGTGCAAAGAGGTGGTATTTATACTCTGAAATAGTCATGGGTGTGTTTTAGGTGCAACATAAATCAAACCAATTCAAGTGTCATCTCTCATTCCCTTTAAGAGCCCAGTGCGCCAAGACCTGACACATATTAACCAGTGGAACCCATCTTTGCTGAAGGAAAGAGATGTGATCCCCGGCTACTGGACCCTCTGCCCCATTTCACATCATCTGTCCCATCAACAACTCTGCATATGAAAAAAAAAACTGATATTTAACTGAGGAGGAGACGAATCTTACCCCCAATTTCCACTGGATACGTCTCCGCTGCGTTGCGTCTCCGCCACACCAGCGGAGCTGATACGTTTCACGTTCTATGTGTCAATCCCCACCAGGTACGCTGCGCTGCGTATCAGCTCCGTCCCAGCTGCCGGAGCAGGACGCAGCAATTCAGCTGAATTTAGCACGGAGCAGACAGGAAGTCAAGCGGCGAAATAACAAACGACATCCGGTTACTTTTCAAAATAAAACACTCCGTGTTGACACCAGCACACAAATCTCAAAAAAGAGACTAACACAAGCTCTTCTGCTAATCGGGTCGGGTCGGGAACACTTCGTGTTGTTGTTTTTAATAACACAGACCTATAACTGCGGTCGGGAGTGATTATGTGATTATCGCAGGAACTCCTCGGCCTCGTGACGCCAGCTGTCTACCGTACTGCGCCGTGGCGTACTCAAACCGCAACCGGTGGGGATTGCTGGACGGTGGAGCAAAACCGGATCGGAGCTGCAACGCAGCGGACACGTATCCAGTGGAAATTGGGGGTTACTATCCGAATACTGCATCCTTTAAATAGCAGGAAATAGACTGCACCCTCGACGTTAGACCAGACTTTTTTGGTCTATAACACCGTTGCTTTCTGCTGCCTCAAGATAGCAATCTGCCATCAGTGCGCCTAACCACACCTCACTGTAGGACCAACACAGGTCAGCAAGGTGGGGGCTGTCCATTTGCTATTTACACAACGTGGGGGCTGGGCGTGATAAGGACAACTGTGTTGGTCGGAAACTAGCGAAGACACTTGCACTGCGTTCGCTGCTTTGCACCGAGCATAAGATAGAGTCCATGGTGTCATAGGTAGCTAGCCATCTGGTCAAAAGCTAGGGTCTGATCAGCCCTGGCTGAGTCACACTTGGGAGGGTGTATGACATAGAAAGACCTGAAACACCCCATGATTTCAGGAACATCACTGAAGATGTGTCTAGATGCCTTAGTAGATATTTGTTCAAAGTTTCACAAAGGTCTAGCTGTTTTTTGATATTTCAATGAAGACATCTTACATATTATATCTTTAAAGGGATATTCTGCTTTAAGTTTAATCCATGGTCTAACACACTGTGAAACTGAGTTAGACTCCCACTCGAGAGATCAAGTTAGCAGACCGCTAATTTACGGAGTTTTATCAACCTCAGAAAAAGACAGCACGATAACAATACATTGCAGCATACGCCTCCAACAAGAAACCGCCATCAAAAAGCCACAAATAGTGCTCAGAACAGCACCAAACTTAAGCAACAGTACAATAGGGTCTCAGCACATAGTCCGGGGCATTAAAACTCCACTAATTTAGCTGGATTTCTACTGAAAAGCCAACAAAATTTACCACTCTCCTACAGCAGCTTCCTGTTGACGGGAAGTCCCGACGAGTCGATTACCGAGTGCAGTAGAGTTCCGTGGCTCAAGGATGAAAATGTATGATTATGACTCCATGGAAAAGCAATCATAGTTCATACGTGTCTTACGTACCAGTTTATAACAGTTATGATCAAGAGCAGACAGGGAAAAGAACGGAATTGAGCATTTCTAACTGCACTTGGTAATCGTCCCGTCAGGACTTCCCCAACCCAGAAGCTGATGGAGGAGAGTTGAAATCTGTTTTTAGCTTAACACTGAGCATTATTTGTGGCTTTTTGGTGGCGGCTTATAGTAGAGTTTAGATGCTCTGCCCGAGCCCGAGCCCGAGCCCGACCCTGACCCTGACCCGACCAGGCCCGGCCCGAGGAAAGTGACGGGAAATATCGGCCGGCCCGGCCCGGCCCGGCCCTCGAGAAAACAGATTTCAACTCTCCTCCATCAGCTTCCGGGTCGGGGAAGTCCTGACGGGACGCTTACCAAGTGCAGTTAGAAATGCTCAATTCCGTTCTTTTCCCTGTCTGCTCTTTATCATAACTGTTATAAACTGGTACGTAAGACACGTATGAACTATGATTGCTTTTCCATGGAGTCATAATCATACATTTTCATCCTTGAGCCACGGAACTCTACTGCACTCGGTAATCGACCTGTCGGGACTTCCCGTCAACAGGAAGCTGCTGCAGGAGAGTGATAAAATTTGTTGGCTTTTCAGTAGAAATCCAGCTAAATTAGTGGAGTTTTAATGCCCCGGACTATGTGTGAGACCCTATTGTACTGTTGCTTAAGTTTGGTGCTGTTCTGAGCAGTATTTGTGGGCTTTTTGATGGCGGTTTCTTGTTGGAGGCGTATGATGCAATGTATTGTTATCGTCATATTTCCCGTCACTTTCCTCGGGCCGGGCCGGGCCCTTGATCAAGCATTTGTGTGTGTGTGTTTTAATAACTCTAAATAATGACTGTATTTCCAGCTAGAAAACGCGCATCTCTCTCCTCCCTCCATGTTGCTCGTGTCGCTGCGTGGTGTTACAGGCGAGTTGTCCTCGTGCTGAAAATGTGACTTCTCCCGCACGTCACGTCACTCCTCAAGACGCAAGCAAAATATATATTTTTACAAGGAAAATGACGAAAATAAGAGTAACGCACAGTGACTTGAATACTTTAATCTGATTTCTGGTTTGGAAATATTACCGCGTAAGATTACTCATTACTGAGAATGTGGTCAGATTAGAGGAACGCGTTACCGGCGTCACTGATTGTGTAGTAAAACATGGAGTTTGAGAACGTCAGTTATAACAACCCACGTATTAAAAAAATGTCGGGTTTAAATCGGGTTCGGGCTCATAATTACAGTTAATGTGTCGGGCCGGGCCGGGCTCGGACACAACGTGCACGGGCTCGTGTCGGGTCGGGCTTGATATTTTGGGCCCGATCTAAACTCTAGTTTATAGTTGGATCCATTTACTGCAGTATATTGTTGTCGTGCAGCCGTTTCTGAGGATGCTAAAGCTACGTGAGCTAGCGCTCTGCAAACTTTATCTCTCGAGGGGGAACATGGATTAAATTTACACCGGAATATCCCTTTAACTCAGAGTCCAGCATTACACTATTTAATCTGTACCTGTGTGGAGGAGAAGCCTCCGTAGTAGTTCTGCTGCCCTGTGAGCCATCTGACAATCGGTGTGGTGTAACCCAGGTCTTCAGCAGTAGGAGAGGCACTGAGTTTGGCCAACAGCACATAGGAGCTGATCTCCACAGACAGAGAGGCTGACGTTTCTGTTGCTGTCTGAGACCAGTGGAGGAAACCTCCTACAAACAGAAAAAAAGGCACAAGGTGAGCTAAATTTACAGTAATGTTGCCTCAGTGATTTCCTTCAGGAGGATGACTCACCTTGTCTTAAGGCAACAGCGTCTAGGTGCTTCAGAAGGTAAGCACGGGCCTCCAGGTCTCCTGCCAGGGTGAAGACGTATGCTAGCAGAGCAGTGGTGTAGGTATTACTGATGTCACTCATGGACTCCCTGAGGCATGACAGACTCTGTTTTACCACGGCATCCTACAAAAGATTAAAAAACAAAACAAACGGGGTGCCATTTAGCTCAGTTGGTAGAGCAGCGTCCCTTGTACAGAGGCTTTATCCTCGCTGCAGCAGCCCCAGGTTTGAATCCCGGCCTGGGGCCCTTTTCATCGTGTCACTCCCCCTCTCTGTCTCATCCTGTTTCCTGTCTAGTCTTCAGCTGTACTATCAATAAAGCCTTACAAAGGCCAAAAGAAACATTAAAAAAAACAAAAACAAACATCATAATAAATAAATGTATCATCAACTGAATTTATTGATCAAAACACAGCATGTTTTTTCTGTTTAATGATTATTTTGTGTTAGAACAAAAGGAGAACAAATAATTGACTTTATTTACAAAAGTTAAATGCATCAAAAGTATACTAACTATGTTTTATTCATTATTGCCTATGTCAAAGTTTACATTTCAAACAACATTAGCTGTCTGTACGGCCGAGACTCTACTTACACTTACAGACGTATTCATCTCCAGGAAGGCAGCAGTTATGTAGGCACTGAGAGTCACTTCATCAGACACTCCACCCTGTAGAGATTGAATATCGTATAGATATTATAACGCTGTATCTCCAACAGTCATTAGCCCAAAGTTATTTAAGTTATTTAGAGAACTGCTTACATTCAGATGGATGGTGGCAGTGTTTCAAAGTTATTACTGAGGCATGAATAGCTAATGGGGTTATGGAAATGTAAATGTCTGATAACTGAAACATCAGTTTCAGTTATCAGAAGCTGATGATGATGATGATGATGTTAACCGATAGTCCTTAGAATAGGAAACACTACAAGGATGTTTCACCTTACCTTCATTCTGTTGTTGAAGAGTGTTCCTGACTGTTCAAAACAGCCGTTTTCACGTTGTTTGCTCTCCAGCCAAGTCTTTGACTCCTCAATCTTTGTTGGGTCGATGTAGATGAAAGACTGGGCTTTGGCGAAAGATCTGAGCACGAAAGCTGTCAGCCTGAGGATATTACAACAAGGTTAGACATTAACTGACAGGATACGACACCAGGACGGACTTTTTTCTGTGTAATGTCTCATGATAGTCATCAGAGAACACTAAACATTAAAAAGCATAAAGGATTTTTGTTTTCACGTGTTTTCATCAATGTAAAAAAAAAAATTAAGGAAGTTAGAAAGATTATTCAGGCAGATTTTCTACCAGTTCTCAATTCATTAACACAGAGAAAGCAATTAAGATCAGACTTAGAAACTTGATTATTGACTTGCCCTTGACCTCTTACACATCATGATTCACATCATCAACTCTGTGCTTTTAGTATAGTTTCCTTTTCTTGAGGTCAACTGTATTTCATTGGTAAGAGATAGTCAATGTTGCACCTGTACAAATACTATTCTATATGGATGATTGATTAGTAGTGCCCTTACCAAGTGTTCCCTGCTCCTGCTCCAAATGTGCTATAAGCACCGTCAGGATGTTTGTAGTTCAGCTGTCTCTGGTAGCCTGAGGAAGAATAGAAACCAGTCAATGGGGCATTAGTGATTCACATGTTGACACGGAGGGAAATTTGATAATGATGTCTCCATCAGTTTAAATGTGCAGACAAAGAAAAACAACATTTTGGGGAATATTTTGCCTTTATTGGACAGCTGGTAGTAGAGAGATGACAGGAAAGGAAAAAGAGAGGGGGAATGCAATGCAACAAAGGTCGCCCCAGTGACCTTAGGATTATGTTTGGGACTCTGTCAAGTGATTAAACTCACCAGATCTCCTGCTAATACATTTAGTAAAAAGAACCTGATGCTTACAGATGGTATATGTTGCACATCTTAAGGGTCTTGTTTGTTTGTTTCTATGTTTCTAAACAGAGACTCACCACTGGTCAGGTAGTTGGTAGACTTTTCTGTGATAGCTGGGGTCAGCTGCTGTGTATTTCTCAGGTACTGGAGGATGTAAATGTTTGGGGCCAGGAGTGCCATGTTCTGCTCACCACATCCGTATGGCATCCTGAGCAGCCCATCCAGGTTCTTCAGGGCTCGGCCCAAAATGTCACCTGCACAAAAACACTGACTCACTAAGCAAGAACGTGTAACTAACCTGGCACAGATAATAAAAGTGTGTGTTATGTTGCTAAAACACCCATAAAATACCCACCCATAAGGGGGTTTGAGGCAGACCTTTAATCCACCAAAGTGACCAATTAGGAGAAGTAGGTGGGTATGGACAATAGACTTTAAAAAGGCCCACGCACCAGAGAAATGGGGTTGTAATTGGTAGATTTCCTAAGATCGAAGGCTCGATAGGATTTCTGATAGAGCAGAGGGCAAAGCATTGGACAGAACTTTGCCAGGATTCGAGAACACCAGGGAGTGGCCGCATTATGGTTCGGACGCAGGCTTGAGATCTGTTTCAATAAAGATTGCTCTATCATTCCACCCAGCCTTTCCTCCACAGAACTGCATGTTGTTAATTATTGAAACAAGTTTTGTGTTTTAACTTTGTTTTATTCAGTGACGTAACATATTTAGGTGGATAGTATCTATGAGGGATGACATTTTTTTGCTGATCAAAATAAAAATTCAGATCCTGCAGATTTAATTATGTTTTATTTGAAATTGGATTTGTCATTTCCTACTTTATTTTGAAGTTCTTTCCTCATGTGTCATGTTTTGCTCCTCATTTCCTTCCTTTGTCATTTTCCCCGCCCTTTTCACTCCTCACCTGTGTTCTATTAATCGACCCTTGAGTAGTTCAGTCCTTGTATTCCCTCGCGTTTTGCAATTGTGTTCTAATGTGCTAATACAGCTACTCTTAGTCAGGGGCAATAGGACTAATGTAATAAGGCTTCAAGGGAGGTAATGCTGTTAACTTTCCAACAGTGTATGGTTAAAGCCAGAGATTAAACAATAACTGGGGCTGTCAAGCTATAAAGAAAAATCAATCATTGCAAGCTCTGTGATTAATTAATCAAAATTAATAACATATGCCAATACTTACTGTAAGCATTTCAAAATATGTCAATACAAATGAATTTTGGTCGATGAACGAATCAGTGAATAAATACATACTGTAAATATTTAAAGGAGGTGGTATTTAAAGTTGAAGTACTCTGATGGTTTGAAGCTCCACTCCAGTGTGTTTTGGTATTTTAATGATCTTTCCTGACAATGTTTTAGAATTTTTGGCAAATAACTTAATTATGTGCTTTTGTGTGTTGCTAAAATGGAATGGACGACAGCATAATCTATGTCATCCACCAAGCTTGGCTTCTGGTGTCTTAAGAGTGCCTTGGCTCCTTTTCAAGAACAAGGAGGGTGTGGAGAGTGTGCCTCCTCTGTCTCCTCCCATGCCTCTTCACCTCTCCAAGCATGCCGTTTTCTCCAGAGACTCAGGGGATTGCACCGCTTTCCTCATGCAATGTGAACTCCATTTCAAGCTCCAGGGAGGCGGCACGGGCTCTGGTGCGGCTGCGACAGGGGGGGCGCCGGGTCTCCATCTACGCCATCAAGTTCTGGACCCTTGCGGCGGAGAGCGGTCGGAATCATGAAGCCCCGTTCAACACATTCATCGAAGGCCTTTCTGAGCCCCTCAAGGATCAACTAACTCCACTTGACTTGCCTGACGACTTGGATTCCCTCATCGCCTTGGCCATCAAGATAGACAAGCGTTTGTTTGAAAGGGAACGGGATCGACTGGTTGGCATTAGGGGTGAAAAGGTATACCGTATTTCGGTATACCACGGTGGTGTAAAGCCACGGTGGTGACACCGTGAGATTTCCAAGCTCACGGTGACGGTAATTAATTAATTATTTTAATATTATGCGGCGCTGCCGGCGCAACTCCACTTACACAAGTAGGGGACTAACAAATAAAACATTTCACTTCACGTTCACATTAAGATCAGTGGTGGTCAGTCTTCACTCACATTATAATCTAATTTTACAGCTGCAGCAGTAGATTGAAAAAGCGTTTTCTACCTGTGTGCTGCTCAAATGTAGGCCTATATTCCATTTAGTTCAGGGCAGTCTGCATGGTCAGCGTCTTTTAGTTGGTTCAGTGACAGTCCAATCAAAAAAGGTAGTTTTGGTAAACACACGTGAGACCCACATGATCCAGGAAGCTAGAAAAAAGCATGGCATGATGATGGCAGACTCCGAACCAGAGGAAGATTTACCCGCGGGCCCGAATGACCTGATGTCCCCTTCTTCACCGCCTCTTTATCCTCCAGCCAAGCGACTCCGTTCATTTGTTTGGGAGTTTTTTGGCTACCCAAAACAACCGGATGGATCCATAAAGGACGACGGAGAGCCTATTTGCAAACCATGCAACAGGAAAGTAGTTGCAAGATCGGCGAATACATCTAACATGATATCCCATCTCTGCGAGTGGCATAAAAAAGAATATGCACAGCTTAAGTTAATGCAGGTAAGATGAATCATTATAAATCCCACTCCCATTCAAAGAGCATGGTTATTGTTGTTGTACGTCGCTTTCATTCTCCGTGGAATGGCATGGTACTGTTGTCTACAGAATATGCAGATCTACAAGGCATCACTACGTCGCTTTGCAATGCTTTGCAACGCTTTGCAACACTTTGCAACGCTTTGTTCACTTGTAGATTAGTTGTTTGGACAAAAAAAAAAAATACCGTCACCGTGAAATACTGCGGTATACTGTACTAACACTGTCACCGTACCGTACTGTAAAATCCCATACCGTTACACCCCTAGTTGGCATGTTCTCCGCCCCGCCAAGAGAGGCGCCAGTACTCCGGGGGACGATCCCCTTGTTCTTCGTGGCACCACTCATCTCCTCCCAGGTCTCACTCTACACCAACGGTGGAACCCATGCAGTTGGGACGCACCCGTCTCTCTCTTGAGGAACGACAGCGCCGCATGGTGGAGGGAAGGTGTCTTTACTGTGGGCAGAACGGACATTATATCGCCACCTGCTCTCGGAGAGACTCTGCATCGTCCAGCAAGGTAAGGGTGCTCACTAGCAGTGCTTTGTCTATTTCCAATCCTGATAAACTGCCAGTCTCAGTTACCCTTACCTCTCCTTCACAAACTGTTGTAACCCCTGTGTTTATTGACCCAGGCTCAGATGCTAATTTCATGGACTTTTTTCTTGTTAGTTCTCTCGGCCATATATAAGACATATCGGCTCCAGAGACCCATAGAGGCCTTCGCACTGGACGGCAGACTTATCTATAAAGTCACCCATCACACACAGTCACTTCTCCTCTCCTTTCCATACTCCCACATGCAGAGGATTAGTTTCCATGTATTCAAGGCTCCTCAGCACTCCTTAGTTTTAGGTCACCCCTGGCTCTCCTCACATAACCCACACATAGACTGGAACATTAATCAGGTGATATCTTGGGGAAAAGAGTGCATGGGAAAATGTTTTCCCATCCCCAAGGCTCTGACTCCTGTAGAGGACACGAAATATCCTGATCTCTCCAAGGATCCCTCATGTTACCACCAGCTAAAGGAGGTGTTCAGTAAGGCCCGAGCTCTCCCTCTTCCTCCACATTACCTGTATGACTGCGCAATTGAGCTTCTTCCAGGAGCTTCTCCGCCTAAGGGGAGGCTATATTCCCTGTCCAGACCAGAGACCCTGGACTTGAGTAAGTACATTGACGAATCCCTCGCTGCTGGAATCATCCGTCCCTCCTACTCTCCTGCCGGGGCAGGATTCTTCTTTGTGGACAAAAAAGATAAGTCTCTACGACCCTGCATCGATTACAGAGGATTGAACGACATCACCATCATGAACAGGTACCCCCTCCCTTTGATCACATCAGCTTTCGAGTCATTACAAGGAGCCAAGTGGTTCACCAAATTAGATCTCCGCAACGCCTATCATTTGGTCAGAATCAGGAAGGGGGATAACTGTTTTTAACACCCCCAGCGGGCATTATGTAAGGGATAATGTATAGAACGGCGGTCTTTATCGGGAAAATAAGTCCCGACAGGACGAACCGGACCCCGACCCGCTTATTACACGGCTACTTGCCAACAGAAAAAAAAATGTCACACAGTGTGTCTTTTTACAATTTATTTGTTACCGTTCACAGTGTTTTTCAGCAGAGAAATAGTTCGCCAAATTGACGCCGTTTTGCTTCTCCCTCTTCGTTGCTTTCCTCTTTTTCTTTTTTTTGACCTTTGACATCAACTCAGCCTTTTGCCAAGGCTCGAAATCACCGTATTTACCAAAAATATTAAAGTTAATGAGAAACTTATCCATACTAGTGGCATAGGAGTAGTTTTTTCCGATTTGAAGTAGACTACAGATCAGCTGACGTCGCTTAGCAACCGAAGACGCTGGGGTGATAAGTGACCGGACCACTTGCAGAGCAAAGATTTTAGAGCGCGGAGTGATACGAAATAAGTGAATCAGAGGCAAAAAGGCCACTTTCCTTGACGACGGTCAAATATGCTTAGCAGCGGTCTGTTATACAAAAATAACTGACCGCCGAACGTTGGGAGGCCCCATTCAAGTGAATGGAGCATTCTGCAGCATTAAGAAGAGCCGTGTAATAAGAGTATCTAGTGATGCCTTTTGGCTTAACTATTGCTCCTGGAGTGTTCCAGGCACTGGTGAATGACATTTTTGAATGACTTTGTTTTTGTGTATCTGGATGATATCCTGATTTTCTCTCCCGATGAGCAGACTCATATCCAGCATGTCACCCAGGTCCTGCAGCGTCTCCCAGAGATGTTCACAAGTCTTTTTTTGCAAGTCCAAGTCAAGTCTCAAGTCTTTTGGTCACGAGTCCAAGTCAAGTCTCAAGTCTTTGTGGGGTGAGACTTGGTCAAGTCTCAAGTCTTCGGTCACGAGTCCAAGTCAAGTCTCAAGTCTCTAAAAAATAGAAGTCTTATGTCTCATCTGGTTGTAATGAGCCTTCTCTCATATGCTGTTTTCCGGTCTCCTAAGAATACTGCACAGCTATATCTAAGAAATTCAAAGCATTTACTGTATTATTGTCACTCCTTTATCTATTAGCATACAGTATCAGTACTGATTAGTTGTTTGTTACATATATGGTCACTTTAAACAGGCTATTGCAATGCAATATGAAGAAAACACACAATGAATGTTTTCCTTTAAAGGAAACTGTATTATTGTCCCACTTGTGCAGGCTCAGTGGGACCAGAAAAAGAACACATATAGAAAATGGTGCACCTCACCCAGTCAAATACATTGTAATCAACATCATTCCAATTAGTGCAAAACATCCCACTAGAGACATTTCACTGCATGTTACTCTGTGACAAAGGTATGTGGCAAATAAAGTAATCTTGTAATCTTGTAAATCTAACATTATTAGTCATGCAATAAAAACTAATCATCCAATCTCAGTTATTGTTAGCTACATCTGCTGGACATAGATAGATAGATAGATAGATAGATAGATAGATAGATAGATAGATAGATAGATAGATAGATAGAATTACTTTAATGATCCCAGACAGGGAAATTATTTTGTTTGACATAAAAACATTAACACCATTCCGACGCTGGTAAATCATGCAAGTGGCTGGTCCTGTATGCTGCACTCACCAGCCAAAATAACAATGGTAATCTATTGAGTGGCTGGTAAAATTTCAACATTCACTAGTCTAGCCATGTTGCCAGTGGACAAACAAGTTAAAAGTTTGCACTCTGCAACCGTATTGTTTAATTACTCTGGGTCTCTAATAAGATATTCCTCTCACTCAAACTCAGTATAATGGTAACGTGGTAAACCGGTTAAATTAACGTTACGAGGTCAACAATTAACCTGTAACCTGCCTGTAAGCCGACAGTATAACTGTGTATTTTTCTATGGTTAATGTCAGCCAGTAGATGGTGGCAGCGGAACATAGACGATTAACGTTACCAGACCTTTTTTTTTTGTTTTTACATCATGTCAATGCCACTCAATGCAAACAAGTGCGACAAGCTAACAACCATTCACTCATCTATCCAAATACTCAGTTAAAAAGCTAGTGGCAGGCTAAGTGAACGTTGATGCTTATCTAGCCGTCCATATGCGCTAGCTAATGTGACTGACCTGTCCGGGTGAGTTTTCAGATGCCTGATAAAATTTGGATCCAGCATCTTTGATTCGTGCACTGCAGACTTGGCAGTCAGTGCTCCGTTTGTTATTGCCGTCCAGTCTGAAGTTGGACAAATGGTACAGATGCAACTGCAGGTGTGTCGCCGGTCCCGGTTGCCATGGTCATCAGCCGTTTGTGCGGGAGGCCGCAAGGCTCATACCCTCATACCCTTTGTGTAATATGGTTACCATGGTTACCATGAAAAAACAGTGGGAATCACATTAAGCTCGTCAGATGTTTCAAAATAAAACATAATGATTGTTCACGAGTCGAGTTGAGTCGAGTTGAGTCTGGAGTCTTTTGAGCACGAGTCCAAGTCAAGTCTTGAAGTCTGTGTGTGCGACTTAAGTGCGACTCGAGTTCGAGTAACAGACTCGAGTCCCCATCTCTGGCGTCTCCTCCAGCACCAGCTCTATGTCAAGGCCAAGAAGTGTGAATTTCATGTTGACTCTGTGTCCTTCCTTGGCTTCAAGGTCTCCCGAGGCAAGGTGGCGATGGATCAGGAGAAGGTGAGGGTGGTGGCTGAATGGCCGCTCCCCATCTCTAGGAAGGAGGTGCAGCTCCTTCAGAAGGTAACACAGCTATTCTCACCGTTGTTGACCGTTTCTCCAAGATGGTTCATTTTATTCCCCTGCAGAAATTGCCCTCAGCCAAGGAGACAGTTGAGGTAATGCTGCAACATATGTTTCTTCTCCATGGCCTGCCGAGGGATATTGTCTCCGACCGGGGTCCCCAGTTTGTTTCCCAGGTTTGGCAGACTTTTTGTTTGCTCCTGGGAGCCACGGCCAGCTTGTCCTCAGGTTATCACCCACAATCCAACGATCAGATGCACCCTTTAAACCAAATCCTGGAAACCAGCCTTCGTTGTCTCGCCACCCAGAACCCTGGCTCCTGGAGTAAACATCTGGGCAGAATATGCCCACAGCTCCCTCCCTAGCTCCCTCTGGGTTTTCACTGTTTCACTGTGTCTAAGGCTACCAGCCTCCTCTCTTCTCCGCCCTGGAAAAAGAGGTCAACGTCCCATCAGCCCTTGCCCTGGTCCGCTGCTGCTGGAACATCGCTCCAAGGGGCCCACTTATCAGGAAGGACAAAGAGTGTTTCAAGAGCTTTCAACTAAGAACCTGCCCCTCCGTGTGAAAGCCTGGATGCTTGGCCCCAGGTTTGTTGGACCATGTTCCATCTCTAAAGTGATTAACCCTGTTGCTGTGAAGCTTAAACTCCCCAGAACCATGAGGGTACACCCTACATTCCACATCAGCCAGGTGAAACCCTCAAGAGAGAGCGCTCTGGTCCCTGCCTCCAAACCCCCGCCTCCCCTCCGGTTCGTGGATGGAGGTCCTGTCTTCACTGTCTGCAAGCTTTTGGCTGTTCGCCAACGAGGACGTGGGTTCCAGTACCTGGTCGACTGGGAGGGCTACGGCCCGGAAGAACGCTCTTCGGTGCCCACCAGGCACATCGTGGACCCTGACCTTATCCGGGACTTCCACTGTGAGCATCCTGGGGAGCCTTGGCCATCCTCCTAGTGTATTTTCTGGTTTCCTGACTTTTGCCCGTGTTCTCCAACTCTGCCTCTGCCGGACCCTTTTTGGTATTGTTTGCCTGTCTGGACTGATCAGCTGTGTACTGAACCCTTTTTGATTAAAACACCTTCTCTATACTGAAGCCTGGGAAGGACAGAACACAATGTGGATCATATCGGCCCATTTCGTTGTTAAATAGTGACATTAAAATTTTGGCGAAGGCATTTGCCTGGTGTCTAGTACCGGGGGGGTACCAAAAGTGGTTATCCCTGGATGCAGAGAAGGCTTTTGACAGAGTGGAGTGGGCGCATTTATTTGCATGTCTGCAGGCCTTTGGTTTCAGACCAACTTTTATTGCCTGGATCAAAATTCTATATGCCTTACCAAAGGCATCAGTGGTCACGAACGGGAAGTGATCTGAATTTTTTTCATTATCAAGAGGGACACGTCAGGGGTGCCCACTAAGTCCACTTTTGTTTGCATTCGCCATTGAGCCTCTGTCAATCATGCTAAAATCATCCCCGGAAATAATTGGAATTTCTAGATGGGGAGGGAACACAAGGTGGCCCTATATGCCGACGACTTACTGTTGTATGCGTCTGATCCGGTGCGGTGTGTTTCCCACATAGTCCAGGTGTTGCATAGATTTGATATCTTTTCCAGATATAAGACTAACCTTACGAAAAGCGAGTGCTTCCCAGTTAACAATCTAGCTTTTGCAATTCCACAAAAGGACCTGCCATTCCATCTGTCTAAATCTGGCTTTAGATATTTAGGAATCAATATTACACAGACTTTCCCTAAACTATACAAAGATAACTTCATACCTCTCATTGATAAAATACAAAATGATTTAAAAAATTGGAGGTCCATTAATCTCTCACTGACTGGAAAGATCAACTGTATTAAAATGAATGTGTTACCCCGATTCCTCTATCTTTTTCTCCCAAAATCCTTTTTGCAGTCCATTGATAAAATTATATCATCATTCACTTGGTCGGGGGGGGAGAAAGGCTTCTGCAGCGACATCGTTCCCCGGGCGGACTGGGTTTACCAAATTTGCTTCACTATCACTGGGTGGCTAATATTCAGAAAATCATATACTGGCTTCATGCGCCAAAGCTGTCGTGGTGTGAAATAGAAAATGAGTCATGCATTTTGACATCCCTCCCCGCCTTGGTTACTTCGAATCTCCCTCTGTCTACTTCACCCTATACCTCTAATCCTGTTGTTATCAATACTTTACGAATTTGGTCACAATTTCGAAACCACTTCCGTTTAAAAGATTTCTCTCATCAGGCTCCTATCTGTGATAATCATCTTTTTGTCCCGCCTAAATTAGGCAACACCTTTGCCTTGTGGAAAAGACTTGGCCTCTCCGAATTTAAGGATCTCTGCAGCGAAGGTGTATTCTCTACCTTTAGTCATCTCTCTCAAAAATTCAACCTCCCCGGCTCAAGTCGTTTCCATTATTTCCAGATCCGACACTTTATGCAAAATCTAGATTCAAACTTCGCCAATGCACCTCAACCTACTGCTATGGATGATGTCCTTCAAATTCCCTCCAATTTAAAAGGCTTCATTGCGAGAATGTGTTCCAACATATCATCTCTCGGAGAAACCTCTCTCAATAAAATTAAAGGGAAATGGGAGGAGGACCTTGGGGATGTAATACCTGAGGAATCCTGGACTGAAGCTCTGAAGAGAGTTAATGGAACTACTTCATGTGCTCGGCTAGGTGTAATCCAGTTTAAAGTCTTGCACCACACCCACCTCTCTAAATCTAGGCTAGCCAGAATTTATCCTGAGGCGGATGAGAATTGTAGCAGATGTCATGTTGCCCCGGCAACATTAACACACATGTTCTGGTCATGTTCTTCCCTCTCGGTCTTCAGAATTCTTTCAGAGGCACTATCCTTAAATTTGCAACCTAGCGCCTACTCTGCCATCTTTGATATAGTGCTCGCTGACCAACAGACTATCAATAAGCATAAGGACATTATAGCATTTACAACTCTACTTGCTCGCCGAAGGATTTTGTTGCACTGGAAATCCCCCAAACCACCCAGCACCTCCTTATGGATGAGTGACCTTATGCTCCATTTAAAGGGATAGTTCGGGATTTTGAAGTGGGGTCATATAAAGTACATATCTATAGTCGGTCTGTTTCCTACCGTAATCACCGATCAGAGCAGCCTCAGTTTAGAGAAGTAGAGAGCTGCTCCAGCCAGACGCTCAGCTTTGTACTGCAGTGAACGGTGTCCAGAGAAAAAGCTAAATAAACCACCTAAAACAAGGCTCAACAGTTCAAGTGTACGTTGTAGAGGGAAAATTCACACCGCTTTACATCGCCTTCACACCGGCCTTTCTTTTGGAGCTACATTTTCTCAACCGTAGAACGTCCGTATCCCTACGCATTAGGGAACTGGGCAAAAGGTGATCTGCGAGCGGCGAAATACAATGCGAAGCCAAGTTGCTGGACGAGAGGTTTACTTTCGATAAAAACGAAACTTAACTCTCCGTATCCCTCCGCATTAGCGCAACTGCTCTTTAAGTCTTGAAAAGATCAAATACACACTTAGAGGGTCAAAAGACCTGTTCTACCTGGAACCCAGTAACGTCTTTCATAAACAAACTTAAAACCCTCCCTGATAATTCATGCGTTTTGGGTCCACCCTCTGTACGTTCCTAACACCTCCATCATGTTAACAAAGTTACTGTGGAACATATGTGTCAGTAATGTTGGTCAAGGGGCGCCATGGGGCGCGATTAATCTGCGTTTGTTTGTTGTTACTTTTTTATGTTTAATTATTCACGTACTTATTCAAAGTAAACCTAGTATTTTGACAGCCATACTGATTACATCTTCTAAAATTACAGTCAGTGAGTGTTTGTGTACTTTTATACTTGTACTTGTATGAATGTTACTTGTGCTTACAATTTTAATTGATACCTAAACTTAAACCTAGAAGCTTCATTTGGTGGCCAATAAGGCTATCCAATCACAAATGGGCCAATGAAAACCCTGGCCTGTGGACAAAAAACAAAACTCCGCAGCAGGCCCAAGTTTGGAGAGGTGACCATAACCACTGAGCAGAACTGTCATAGTTTGAGCTGGTTATTTCCTGTTTGATTCTGAAGTTATATCCTGTGTTATGTCTAACTTTCCTTTTCCACCCTTTGTCGGTGGTCTGCCTCTGGGATTGTCTACCCCTCCCTAATATGTTGGCTTTCGAGAACAATTACAACTTGCCCTATGTGTCTTGCATTTGGGGCCTATCCTGTGTGTTCTGACAAGCACAATGCAGGAGTAAGAAGTAATTTAATCTGAAAAGTTACTAATACTCTAAAGTATTATTTTAATGCCAGTAGCTTTACTTGTAATTGAGAAATATTTCAGTAATTTTACTGTAATTGTGTTTGAGTTCAGGATTTCAGTACTCTTTCCACCACTGGTTAAAACAACACTCAATTTAATTAATTTACTAGTTTACCCAGGACTGATAGTGTAGCTCGGGCAGATCCACCAATCACGTTCTCCGGGAGTTCTATGTCTATTTCCTCTGTCAGAGTCTCATCTGTGTGCAGAGAAAGAGAACAAACATAATATAGAGTGAAACCTCAAGCAGAACTAAAGAGAGATTTAATTAACACTTCAGTTAGTATACTGAAACAGGTCAGACTGGAAATAAGACCAATGTCACAAAGTGGATCCATCCATCCATACTGACCTTTCGGACAGAGCAGCCAGTTGTAATTCTTTGTCATCTCAGTTCCCTCAGCCTGAGAGGGAAGAAAACAATGACTTCTCTTAGTTTCTATTTTCTATTAAAAACAGTGCAGACATGGTTTCTTTGTCATCTTTTGAATTGAATTGAATTAAATTTCTTTATTGTCATTGTAACAAGTACAACGAAATTAAGTGCAGTCATTTCAGTGCAAATAGAGCTTGATAAATAGCAAAAAAAAAAGTAGAAACAACAGGCACGTCCAGTTTTGTCAAGGTACCAACCTTTACAATGAGAGATCGTGTGACCACATCAATACGACCTCTTTCTGGCACGCTCACAATGTCGTTGCCACATGAAGCGTGGGATGCTACAGCCTCAGCAGTCACAGACACATTCACAGCCCCTAAAAAAGATCGACCAACACAGCATGAAACACCATTAAAACATAAAATATTATAGTGTGAAAACATTTTGTCACTGATTTCATCGAGATTAAAAAACGGAGCTCTGGGGACATTACAACGTTTTACCCCAGTGTGGATAAAAGCTTGACCCTTACCCAAGGCTGAGGGAGCCATGGTCCAGCTGAAGGTCTTGCGCTCACTGCCACACAGACAGGATGTGTACTGGTTACCAGAGAGGGGGGTGAGGGTGTAATCTAAGGAGGGTGCTGGAGTGACAGTGACCTGTTAAATGGAGACATCCATTTATATTTTCAGGTTGTCCTCATCAGAAAAATATCTACAACTCTGAAAGCAGCTTATTATCACCCATATTTGTGTTTCTTGTGTGCTGGTGACCTCTATTATCTGCAATATTATTATTAAGACAGCAAAGAAGGAAGTCAGATTAGGTAGTATAAAGGCTGAAAAAAATCCACATATGGAGGAGGCTAGGGATGGATGGTCAGGTCAAACAAGCAGAGGACTCTCACCCAGGAGACCGCTGTTAGTGTCTCATGTTACAGCCAGAAACTTTAACTCACTGACAACGTCAAGTTACATCACGTTCATAACATAACCAAAGTTACTTACATAACGTAGGTACATTCATGACTGATACTAGTCAGTTTAACCGAATCATGATGTTTTCCTAAACTCAGCCAAATAGTTATCTTGCAAAAAATCTACCCAAACAGTGAGCATACAGTGAATGACCATTATGCCTGTTGCTTATATACTGCAACAGTCATGTTGTTTTTGGGAACAGTGATATATGTTATTTTAAGTTGTCTGGGTATGAGAATGTGTTGTATGTTTTATAACTGGGAATTTATGGCGTACAGAGAACAATTGTTCGAAATGTAACACAACACAGCACACATTTAACAATTCAAAGCTGTATCTGTATCTTTATTTCAAATAAATAATACATCAAAATATAAAGTATTCTGTAAACTAAACCAGTCAAGAAAATAAAGATAATCCCAAATGTTGACCACAACCTGTTGTCATGATCGAGTTGTGCCAATATGGTAAACATAACTATGGTTATGGTTATATCTTATGGTTATATCTGGTTTCTGCATTCATGTGGTATCTTCATCAGAAAACAAAACAAAACACTTATGGGAGGGAGGGCTGTATGTTGGTACAAAACTCAACAAAAAATTCTCGTTACGACATTTTAATGCAGAAATCTTCCAAATTGTATCTTTAATTAATGTAAAAATATTGATTACCATGATGCAGCTGGACAGGTAGTTGAAGGTGGTTGCCTTGAGTTCAAAGTGCTCCCCCCGAATGATGGAATAAGGCAGGCTCAGCTCAAGGAAAAAGGGTTGGAACACTTTGATCTCTTTACGAGGGGCCAAGCCAAAACCATGAGGGGACAAACAGAAAGCCTCCGTCTCCCAAGTGGTGATTGTGTCTGGGACAGTAAAGGGCATGTCCTTTGTTCCAGACTCTCTGGATGAAAGAATACACACAAACACATTCAGTGAGCAGGAAAAACATACTTACATAAATCAATTTTAATATTAATTTAACGTGTAGCTCAGGAGGTAGAGCTGGTCTTCTAATAATTGGAGGGCAGCTGGTTCGAATCGAGGAAGATAATGAACCCCAAATTTTTCGGGATGAGCAGCTGGCACTTCGCATGGCAGCCTCTGACATGAGTGTATGAATGTGTGTTTGAATGGGTTAATGTGACAAGCGTTGTAAAGCGCTTTGAGCGGTCCGGAATTGGAAAAGTGCCATAGAAATGCAAGTCCATTCACCATTCCTTAAAAAAAAACAATTTGTTCTATTGTAAGCTCTACAAAGTAGTTACTCTGACCTCAAATATCCTGTGCAAATGTGCAAATACTATTGTGTCCTTGAGAATTCAGATATACAAACGCTGAATGAGAGAGTTACAGACTTTGACACACTTCAATAGAAAAACAGAGAATATTTCTCATTATAAAGAGCATAAGTACAAATATGATGCTATGTTTCGGAATAATACTTATGTCAAAACATAACGTGTGTATATTGATTAATAAGCGGCACATAAAATGACAAAAATGACATTACATAAATTATTTGTAATCATTGGGAAAATTAAAAAAAAAAAGTCTGAAAGAGTAGTGTCAAAAGATTATTTTCATGCCTTACCTTATGCTCTGGTACTATAAAAAATAAATAAATAAATAATAATATGAATATTGTTATCGTTAACGATAACAGTATTAATATTATTATTATTATTTTATTTGTTTTATCACCATTATTATGATGATTATTATTATTATTATTTTTATTATTGTTATCATTAACAACAACAACAATAATAATAACAGTAATAATCATAATAACATGTTATTATGATTATTATTATTGTTATTACTATTACTATTATTCATAATAATAATTACAAAATTGCGAGAACGCGGAAGAAGATGGATGGATGGAAAAATGCAAGAAGCTCACCCAACTTCCACCAGGTCCCATATCCAGGTTTCGGGGAAGAAAGTGCGGACAGTCTCTATTGGTGAGGTATCTTCAGGATAACTTCCCCCAAATCCCCCAGCAACACCTGACTGTACCATAGAAACTTCTGGAACACTGTGATACCTCATAATAATACCTGAAATCGGAAAATATTTAATCAGAAGCAGAGCACAGCAATGACACAGTGAGCTGTTTAAAATTCAGCATGCGTCATTATATATATTATATAGATAAGAAAAAAAAGTCACCATAGCCTTGGTGGTATTCTCTTCCCCTGTATTTGAGGCATGAAGGTACTCGGATGAACAAGTTCGTTGCCATCTTCAGCCCTACATTCTGGATAATCCAACATCATACAGTCATCATTGAAAAGTTAATCAACTGTACAACAACATTATGTATCAATATATTTTTATTTGGGGTGTTATTTTTTGTGCAGTACCTGGAAAACTGTATGAGCGTCCTCTCTATCATCAAGGTCAGGAGGATATGGCAAAATGTATCTTCTTGGTCTCACATGCAGACAATCGACAGGATCTTGGACATCATGTGGAATATAGGATGCTGTTCTGACAGGCAACAACCCAAATATCTGAAAAGAAAGGTATGGTTCAAGGCTATTAATGGCCAGATGTTCACAAGCGGGTGAAATTATCAATACAAATCTGTAGAGTTGGTTAAAAATCTACAATTGGCAGAGGGAAAAAGGAAACAACAGCAGATTAAAATGATAACCTTATACAAGAAAAGGATTATTCAGATGGCACACAGGTGATGTTTGCATCTATCTGTGGTGGTTCCAGCAGTTACCTGCTCTGCCTCTAGGGTCTTCCCTGGCTCTTTGATGAGGACACTCTGGTCGACAGCACTCACACCACAGAGAGAGTCCGGCTGGGCCGTCACCTGCAGGTTGGTCTCCTCTCCTGGGACTGCTGAGGACGGAGAAAACTCCAAGGACACCTGACACATCCAGAAAGACACAAACACACCATCTGGATTTTAGTGGTTCAAGATGACAATATCTGATCTCTTTAAACACGTAAAAGACTCCAGAAAATCTCCTCGAGGGATTTTTAATCAGGAGGCCAATCAAATGAAATCACTGTGCTTTTCATCAAGCAGTAGGAGTTTCATTTACCCAATTACCACAAGTTCTCTCAGCTTTTATTGTTATAAATGAACATAACAAATGACAAAAGTCTATTGTATCTATTGTATCTATTTTCCTTACCAAATAGTAAAATATAACCATTTGCCGTTTGTAGTAACATTTCTCTCTTTAACTGAACAAAAGAGAGCAGCTAACATGCATTGTTAATTCATCTTAAGACAAACTTCATTCAAATTCCATAGAAACAAAATACAACTCATTCACAATCTTTGTCTTTCAGTCCTTGGATACATTTGTCTCTCAGTAAGCAACACATCTCAGGCTGGACTAATTATTCTGTCTTTGTACAGATTGTGTGTGTGTCAGCCCAAAGATAGACTACAGCATACGGTTTGACCCAGGTATCTCTTAAGTAACCATGGACATCCAGCGATGGGTTAAATAGACTACTGATTGGAATGCTCATCAGAACGGTAGTGGTTAGCAAACTGTAACCAGTCGCTATTGTTTTCCTTGATCAAGCCTGTCAATATGCTGCTTCTTAAGACATTGGGTCTCCTGGCATCTCCTTCTTAACCACAAGGCCACCAGCAAAATTTCAGCTCTACATGCCATTTTCATCCACTGCTGATGCCCGACTCTCTCTCGCTCCTTCCCAGCTGCATGCCTCTGCTGTCCCCACTTGTCATGTCTTTTCACTCTTGGAGTTATAGTCCTGTCAGAGCCCCTGTAAATCACCTCTGTAGTGTATCCCCTGATGTCAAACTGGCCTCAGTTGGTCTTGGAGGGCCACATATTGACCTTTTGCAATACAACTAATATACCTATTACTTCTACGCCTGCTCCTGACAAGCACAGTCAGTGCCACAAGTCTTCTTCTTATACTGACCTTGTTACTGAAGCATTTCTCAGTGGAGAAGTCAGCACTGTGGGCGATCACAGTCTCACTGGGGAGGACGGCGTAAGCCACAATCTGGACGTCTGGTGCTATCTCTGCAGACACTTTCAACTTGAAGGACACCTCTCCCTCAGTCACTGAAACAGCAAACCAGCTGTTATTAACAACAATCATCATACATGTGAAACTATAGATCTATAACAATGCAGCTCAAAAACCATTCAGTCTCGAATAAAGGGTTATTTTAAGACGTCTTCCTTTGCCCACCTGATTTATCTTGCACCTCGATCTGTTTAAGTCCTTGCATGACAATGGCTCCTCTGGATAAAACCTGGAGAATTTGAGATAAAGGGACACAAAGAATAAGTGATGTTACATTAAAAACTGATCCTTTAACATCAGGTTCTTCACTTCTTGGTGTTCTGGTGTGTGATTATTTGTCATTTTATTAAGTACTGAGGGGAATTTGTTTATATGAGTCAGGTCAAAAGGTTTGCTGTACAGGTTCAGTGTGTAGGACACCAATATGTGTTTGTTCACACAGCTAAAGGGCAGTCACACTAAAACCAGATCTCGGGCCTGTCTCATGAAGCAAGTTCAACATGTGTTGAATGTGTTCCTATTATTTGGATAGAAGCAGTAGACGGAAACAAGGTACAAGGTACAAACTTACAACAATCCATATTACTTATTTAGTTTTTTTGGAAAGGTGATTAAAATTTGCAGCATTTGGAAACAGATAATTTGCAGTGTACAATGTAAGAGGCTGGCCACTCATCAATGGGGATCAATGTACATTTTATCTCTATGACATGTTATGTGGTCCATCAAAACATTTTCTTTCTCCACAAAGTAGCCTCATAATATTCAATTGTACATTTTACATATTACTTTCTCTGCAACTGAAACCATGTATCCTGTAATTTTGGATTATTATGAATCTACCAGTTTTTTTTAAGATTGCATAACTGATGTCACTTTTTTGTGTTAGACGGTAGTGCAACATCTTTGGAGGAGGATCTGCTCCTTCTGTAGATACAAAAGGCTTGTTCAACGTTTAAAAGGTAATAAAAACACAATGATTATTAGTTCCAGGTGATTATACACTGATCAAAACCCTCATTATGAATATTATATTCCCTTTACACTAATAGATCCAAAATCCTACACAGTGGATCTTTAAGACAGATGCCAGTAATCTAGTTTAAAGGTCATTTTAAAAAACATGTCCACCGTGCATGTCTCTGGAAGAGAACTAGTGTTGAGCCAACAATCAGTTCACCCACCACTCACCAGATACATCACATCCGCAGAGCCCTGCGCCTCTCCAGCTACAGTGTATTTAATGGAGATGTCTTCTTCTCTGTCACAGGGAAGTGGTGCATCCTTCTTCTTCACCTCCAAGGAGCTTGTGGTTTTAGTATCAGGAGTAGTAGGTTGGATCAAAGACACCATGTGATCTCCAGTCTCATAGTGTGCAACTCGATAAGGATCATACCCCAGTGTCGGTTTGTCACTAACCTAGATTGCAGAAAAAACATAAATAAGTGGTCAAGATAGAAGAATACTTTGGAAAGGGAGTTAATTATTCACAGCCAAGCAAATAATTAGGTTGAAATAAACTGTTCCAATGTGGCTACTAGCTGCTACGCTGGCGCCTTGATCAGTTGCAGAATTTTGAGACATCACTTTAGATGTCAGTCTCTTTGTATTATCACTGTGACATTCTGTAACTTTCTGTGGCAGATACTTGTGTTTTGGAGTTTTTCTCCGGCCACTCACCTGAGCAGCTGAGACACACCTGCAGCAGGTTGGCAATCGGCGCCTGCTGATAAGCCCTGTTCTCTGTGCTACCTGCTGCCAGACGATTTTGTCTCCTGATGTGGCTTATGGCTCCGGCTAGATCTATCAGCATTAAGTCAACTAGTGTGTTTATAGTGCTCTCTAGTAATCTAATTTGTCTCTTGAGTTTCTCTGTGCTCAGTGTTCACCGGCACCCCTGTAACCTGTGATCCTGCTCCAGCTGCCCAGCTCTCTGCATGTCTGCAGGTAACTGCATTAACCTGTGCTTTTTGGAGGACTCAGCCTCGCCACGCTTCACCAGCGCCACCCTGATCTTCCCTTGTTAAGTCAATAAATTAACCTGAGCTCTGCTCCCTGCCTCCCTGTCTCCCTGTCTACTTCTGGGTTCTTGCACCGTTAACCAAGCATAACAGTTAACTTTAAAAAAGTGTTATAATGGGACTTATACATGTAAGCTAACAGACTGTGAATACAGTGTCTCATCTTACTTACATAGAGGTGGAAGTTTCCTTTAAAGTTAGCCGTGCTCAGTGAGAAAGCAGCAACACCATTGTTGTTCGTCGTGAGATTCTGTAGCCGATTTGCTGACCATCTCTCACCCTCAAACAGGTACACCGGCATGTCAGGAATTGGTGTATTATTGTAATAAACTGCTTTAACCTGTAGGAAGCACAAAGTGACATCATGTCATTGCCCTCAGCTTAATTAGCAGAGAATCATGTTGAAGAAGTGAAGACCACATTCACTTACTTTTCCCATCACATTTGATCCTTGCTCATAAATCTTGGGTGTGTCAATGAACGACAGCTTTCCAACAACATATGAAATCGTTATTTTCTCCTGTGCTGGGTGTGAAATATCTGCACAAGAAGCCTTCATGTTATGACAGTAAGTCATATTGTTTGAATTCATGACACTGTAATTTTCTTAATACTTATTCTCTTTGTAAAATCTAAATGTATGAAAATAAATGATGTAACCTGTCCCCTCCTCTTCCACTGTGGCCTTGAGGTCCAACTCATCCCTCAAAATCTTTTGGTCAAGTTTTGTGAAAGTGGACATCTTCAAGGTGAAAGTGGCACAGCCCGCCTTGTCCGTCTGTGAAGTACAATATAATAAGACAAAATTCCAATAAATGAAAATATGAATGAATATACTACTACTAATAATAATAATAATAAAATATTTTCTGCTGTGGAGGGAGGACCGAGTGGAGAAGGAGGCATAGCTGCTGCAGCTGCCCGGGGTCAGCCAGCTGTGGAAGAGAGTCGGGTGCAGACCCAGATAAAGTGGAGCAATAAACACCCAGAGTCACATTACATTCTGCTCTGATCTGGAGCCATTTACCTGGAGCTCTGAGATAACCTATTTTACGTTTAGGACTAAAAAAGTGGATTAATCTTTACTTCCCTTAACCAACCTGACTGCAGCAGAGATCAGTTGAGATGACCTCCATTGTTTGGTGCTTTGATTACATGATTAAACAGATAACCCAAACAGTTTAGAAGTTGCTCCAGTATTTCATTGTTATGTAGGGCCCTATGATTTCCGCGATCACGGAATCGCGGACGGAATCGCGGAATTGGCCGATTAAAACGGAATCTACTTTGTAACGCGGAATATCGCGGAATTTGACATAATTTCACTGAAATGCTGTTTTCATGTGGAAGAGGAACGTATGTCTGGGGAAAACTGCGCGGAGGGAAGCAAATCTGGGTGGCACAACAAGTCGCCGCCGCCCCCCTCAGTTCCCACAGATTGAGCTCCCCGTCAAAACATTGTAAGCATGGCGAAGCGGCTGCCCGCGGCTCCGTCCAGAGCCAAGCAGTTCCCGTACGACTTTTTTGTGTCAGGTGAACTGTTGTTTTGCAAAGAAGCAGACCTGATAAATCATTATTAAAGGTGTAATGCGTGAGAGTTAGCCACCTGTCCGATTTATATTGTCGGTATAATACCAGAGTGACTGCTAACTGCTGATAACAGTAGCTGCTGTTAGCTAGTTAGCCTTGTTAGCCACAGCCCTCTTAGCTGACTCTGCCTGGGCTGGGAGCCCAGAGGACAGCGGGAGGGTTGGTGTTTTCACTGCTAGCTGGTTAGTATGCTAAGTTGACAAACGTTTTTTGATGCACTTTACTGTAACGTTACTGTACGGTACAGTATTGAGGAAATATGTTTGTCACCTCAGTTAATTTAAGGTAATTTCTATTTATTTTGTGTACATTTTAGTCATTTACATTAAAAACACACTGTTTTTGGTAGTATAATAAGAGTAAAAGGTAAAAAAAATTCGGTATTCCTAAAAATTATAAAGGAAAAAACGGAATTCCCAAAAATTAAAACGGAAAAAACGGAATTTGGAAAAAAATAAAACGGATTTTATAGGGCCCTAGTTATGGGATGATGCATACACACAGACTATATAAGAACATACAAAGTCTACCTTTATATTCACAGTGTTTCAGCACAGATGAAACTACACCTGCTTTGTCTCCTTGTGGCATGGGGCTGTCATCTCGGGGGCACCGTCCGGATTATCAGGAATACCATAGTAGTAGCGTCGAAGAGGTCGGCACATCTCAACATGAACACTGCCTGGTACAGGCTGGCCATATGTATACCTTTTTATGATGGTCAAAGAAAATTGTGTTATTAAAAGGAGTCATTCAGCACCACACTGGATCAATTTTAAATTATTTAATAATATAATGAGTGAAAAGCCTTTGACTTACTTTGCACATACTTCAGCTTCGATTTCCTCCTGATCAATACTTGCCTCCTCAGATGATTTTATTTTTACATCAAATTTAGGCAAAACTGGGGACAAAATAGGATTGTTGGCATTATTGCTTTATTATTATGTTATTATAATGAAATGAAAGATGATAAAAAAAAACAAATATGACATACCGTATTTCTCAACCTTGAAACTATGACGTATTTTTTCTTCACCAACTGATACAATAACGTTGTAGGTTCCTTCACGAGCCTCAGAGTTCAAGGAGTAGAAAAGCTGCAGTATTTTACCACCGGCTGTTTTGTTCAGCCACTGTCCAATCCTGTTGCTGTAAACATCCTGTGCAATAAATTACATGGCACATAAAGTTATTCATGACAAGAGATAACATGTACACAGAAATACAGTGCAAACCATACCATGCTGCAGATTGATTCTTTTATCTTCTTTTTTGGGACGCATTTGGTGTAAAATTTTGCCTGACTCTTTGTAAAAATCATCACTTTTACTTAAAACACTTGAAGCGTACACTTAATATTACACACACTTCATATATTTTTTAACCTACCCTCAAATAGATCCCAACTAATGGCAGTAGTAGTATCCAGTTACAGATATACGTGTATCAGTGAATACTGTCCATCACAGATATATGAAGAGAAATTATTGATAAAAAGAATTACATATATCCTTTTTAAAGTTAAATAAAATTGCCAAACTAAATGTTAACTAAAGATCAGCTTTAATATCACAGTCTGTATATCTGAGGGAAGCTTGTGCAGTGCATAAAAAATAACAACAAAAACTTTGCAAACAGAGCTTGAGTTAAGATTTAATTCATACAGAAGAATGAGGGATGGGTTAGTAAAACTAGCCTGTAAAACATGATTTTACAGTGAAAGCAACATTACTTAGCCTGAAATCAAAAGCTTCAAAATCATTTTGATGCGACAGTGACTTGTAATATATTGCATATTGTCACTGTCTCAGCTACTCTGCCATTGTGTTGCTTGTTTCGGAGCATAGCGCTCTATGGAACTGTCACACGTCACTCACTATCAGTGATTTTGGTGAACATGGGACATGTTTTAAGGAGAAAAAGAGGTTTTCACTCTGATGTCTACCAGCTGCTCTGCCTCAACTCTGTAATTTAATATAACTAGTGCATTGCCCGTAGGAAGTATGTGTTCCTATAGAAAAGTGTGAGGTTAAGTAGCTTTTTCATAGATGGCCAAATGAGGCTGTGTTTGAAGGTCGGACATCAAGGATATTTAGGTTTGTTGTGAAATTTGATATACCAGGGTATAATTGGCCGTTTTTGACTACTTTTGATTTTACCATTATATTTCACCTTGAAAACTATTTACCTTGACTTGCTTGGTGTCATTATTTTCAGCAAAACCTCACTTGTGTGACTGTACAGTTATTTTTTCATTTTGACACACTGTATTAGCACAATGCACCTAAAATCACAAAAACATAAAATCCGAGTAGGAAAAATGTCGATTTTTTACTGTGAAAACCACAAATATGTTTAACGAACCATTTTTATTACTTATAATGCAAATATCCATTGTTGTTTGCTAAATTTGTGCATACGTGTTTGAAATTTGGAAAGTTATATGTAACTATTTACATTTAAATGCAGGCGATGCCTCAGGCTCAGGCCTCCCTCAGCCCTCCTGCCTGTTCCACATTCAGCAGTCTCCTCATTGTTTTGACTCATTAAACAAAAAAAAACACTACACTACACACTAAACACACTACACCAAACACTACATAACACACTAACTATACACTCCAAACACGCAATATGTCACAAATCTGTCAACTCTCAAAACTCACTATCTCTATCACCGTCATTGTCACTCCCACAACTTCCCCCTTTTCCTCAGCAACCAAATCACGTGATTTGCCATATAATTTTGTGATTGGTTGGTGTGCTGCCTTTTTCCACCAATAGGAAAAGGAGTAGCACAGTTTTTTTTGCTTGCAAACACTTCCTGCTTGCGGACACTTTCGTGAGAAAAGCCCGTTTTGACCAATTCTTCCTGCACCAAACGCGCAGCAAACATGACGGCAATGCTCGCGAAAAAGCGTGGCGGACATTTTTTTTATCATAAGTCCGGTTTTACTTGGCCTGTCAACACAATTTAAAAACTGGTATACAGTTTGAAGGCCGCACCAACACATAGGTCGGAACCAAGACTCACGGAGGTGACGTGATTTGGACGCACTGGCGCGTCGACTCAGGAGGTGGGGGGTGAGCTCTGCAGTGATTGGCTCTGGTGCACACGTGGCTATGGTGGCTATGGTTGACAATGCTAGCGGAATTTGTAAAGCATTTATGAAATAATTTATTAACAGTATCTTTGTCGGCCAAACAAATCCGACGTTGCACACCCTTAAACCACGCAGCAGCCATGTTGAAAATCTCAGGTCAGTCTGATCTGCATCTGTGATGCTGATCTGCAGAGATATTTGAGGCACACACACACAGACCGACAGACAGACAGAGATTCCTTGCTTTTATAGAGAGATATAAAAGTATCAAATAGTTATTGATAATTAGCCAAGTCAGCCTGTTTCTACAGAGGTTTAGCCGACAGAATGTTTTAGCCATGTGTTCTTTGTTCTTGGGGGTTAAGTTTTGAGGTGACAGAACTGTTTACTTGGTAAAAAGGGTATGAGGACATGGTCTTACCTCGATTTCAATGATATTGTACTGCAAGAAAATAATGACAGATATGTTAAATATGATTGATTTTTACAGCAGAAATGTTCAAACACAGCACAGACAAGTTTACGTAAAGAGGCCCTGGTTGTACTATTGACCCAGAGCTTCACCAAGAGCAGACTGAGTCACACAACACCAACCATGTCAGTCAACTCATTTCACAACTGACTTCTTCTATATTGTGAATCTGTCCATTTTTTGAGCACATAACTAAATGATGATTAAATATAAATGACACATTAAACAAACAGATGTATCTTTAAGTTTCAGGAGTACAGACAGCAGCTGTAGTGAGCACAAAAGCCAACAACAAGCACATTTATTTTGGATGGATGTATAATATTCATTACAATATGCCCAAATGGCCTTGATACCTAGATCTAAAAGTAAGGAGTCCAAAAACTCACCAGCTGACTGGCAGGTCTCAACTTGGAGTCTAGTGTGATGACTCTGAAGTGCACTGTGAGAAATGTAAAGAGATTACATGAAGGGTTTACAGCGAGGTTCAACAGTCAAGTCAGAAATCACATCATTACAATCAAACTTAGTTTAGAATAACAGATGACATTATTTAACATTAGAACAGAGCTTGTGACCCACTACTTCAGCTATACAACTGCCATTCAGTGTTTCCCTTCTATTTACTACAGTTAGTTGTCACAGGCCATCTGAGGCCAATTCCAGCAAGCAGTGAACTACAATCTGGGAGATTATGATGGGTTTCCCAGTGAGGGATGAAAAAATAAACCAGAATAACTGAGAGCTTGAGAAGAGATCAATATGAGAAGTTCTTTTGTGCAATAAACAGCAAACAAGTATTTCGTAGCAAATTTTCACATCCCAAAAATAATCTATCTTGTGTACAATATCATAGATAATCATCTGAAGGTTACCTGTTTGTCCGGGGAGGTAGATTGGTTTATCTGTTTGGACAAATGTCCTTGGTTTATAGAATTGGATTTTGACTTTTCTGACTTCTTTTGAGTAAAACTTGTCGCCTCGTACCTCCACTTCCAACTTCTGCACCACTTCATTCTGCACTAAAGGAGCCTGTTACAGACAAATATTTGTCAGCAAAAGCACCATTAAAATCTGTTTTCTGTTCTGTATTACATGCTGTATTACAGAAGCATCTATCGATAAACACCACAATGACTTTTTTTCACATTTTGTGCAACAAGTCTGTGTCTTATCGTCCATTTGGAGAGCTGACCTCAAATTGAATGCAGTCATGAAACTCTTGACTGGATGTCTTCTGGAGAAGGGTCGTAGTCTTCTCTTGGGACACCAAAGTGACTGTCATGACCAGAGTCTCATTGGGCTGCAGGAGACTCACACAGAATTTGGTCTTAGCTCCAGCTTCGAGAACTGCAGGAATGGCGACCATGTACTGCCTACAGTCAGGAACATACACACATACAGTAGATACCTCACTGGATCTGACATGGAAGACACTCCGACACAGAAGATTATGCAGCAATAAAGCATTATTCAAATGAATGTAAACCCCCATATGCATGCTATTATTCTTCTGTTGGATAGAACAGGTCAACTTACGGTCCTGCCGCTGCTTGACCAACACACATCCAACTTAAGAAGACACACACTGTCCATGTCCACATCTGAATCCCAGGATGACCCATGACTGACTGACAAGAGACTCAGAGTCACTATCTGTTAAATAGGCTTCGATACAGAAATCCACCCCCGCTCCACACACACATGATGCAACTCATAATGCGCCCACTCTATTTGATTTTCAAGGAAGTTAATCAGTTATAGTTTTGAAGTTGTTTTTAATGTCGTGCTTCAGACTGACTGCAAGGCTGAAAGGCTCTTTAAAAAAATAAATGATTATAGTGCAAAGTATAAATCTAACAAAAGGACAAAATCAGATTTATTTCAAGTTAGTTGTCATATAGAGATACATTTTATACATCTGTTGTTTAAAGTATTGATGCATTTGCCAATGCATTGCTTATGCTGTAACATCACTGTAAAATGAAACATTAAAAGCTTTACAGAGGAGTTTTTTTTTACAGTCATTTTAAGATATTGTTGAGCTATTCATATTGTTGTGCTTTAAATCTTATACCACAATTTATAAGCATTTTCTTCTGCACATTCATTCAATGATGACAATGCCAAGATATCAGTTTGTAGTCAACTCTTTTTTTCCTAGATCAATTCTAAGTAAGTCTGACATGAAACATCTCATGCTGCCCTTTACCCAGCATGTGATGTTTGATTTTGTCATTGCAACAGCTCTTAACCTGATTACTAGGGCCAAAGTAGACATTCCTTTTTCCAGTAAGTTAACCTTTGTGAACTGATAATGTCCTCAAATATTGTTGATGGGCAGGGCTGGACTGGGACAAAAAATCGGCCCTGGCATTTTTGGCTCAGACCGGCCCCTCATAATTAGCGGAGCACATCCGACTTGTTATTTATGTATGTGTTCCCCGAAGGAATGTATTTTACTATTATCCCAAACCCAACTTTAATTATTGTGAGGTGTGCATATGTTTACTGACTTGACTGGAAAAACGCTCACAAACCCTTTCAATCCTATAACTAGGTCTTTAGAAGTCTGTCAAAGAACCATTGTGGAAAGCAAATAAATACATTTACTCAACACATAGTTCTACCTCCTTAGGTATATTCTACTTCAAGCATTATGTATCATCAGCATCCTAAATCTCAGACGTTTAGCATCTATTGTTAACTCCACCACTTTTGTCTGCTCTGTGTAGTTCAATTGATTATTTAATCCTTTTTATTGAAATCATCTCGAATAAGTATTTTCTGAATTTCCCTGATATAGCAGCTCAATTCTAATTCTCCAGGTTAAAAGGTGCCCCTTCCTTTAAAAAGATATTACATGCATTTTTATCAGGCTAAAAACAGGGCTGCTTTATGAACTCATGCAAAGCAACTTGTCTTAAAAGCATTTAACACTGTGTTACTCTTATTCAGTGTGGGCATGCCTTTTGCTAATAATACTTTTATACTTTTTTTTACACTTACTTTAGTAATGCTTAAATTGCAAAGCTTTTATTTATCATTTAGCAGTTTTAAAATCTGTTTTTTTAAAACATGTTTAACCACAGCATAGAGGGTTGCAACAAATTCAAACTACTATGCAGCCTGTCAACACACCTTTAACCTAAATATCTAAAATGCCATGATGGAGCCTAAAATGGACACTTGCTGCTCATCCAACACTTCTCAGCCTTGACCGTTTGCTATTTTATCAGAATAAGGTGCCGTGGCTGCCAGATTTTGTGAACTATGCAATACCAATTAATATTGATACTAATCAATCGTCATTGCTCATCATTCTCATGTAAGTAGAGTTTTCAAGGGGCCTGAAAATTACAAACCGACCCGGCCAGCGGGTTTTTAAGCCCGAACCCGACGCAGCCAACATACCAGCATCAATTGTCTCTTCACCACACGCGAAGCCGGCCTGAACCCGCGGGTCCGGTCGGGTTGTCGGGCCGGTCCGACCCGTTGAGAACTCTAGCCTACATGTAATAGAGCTAACGTTACCTCCATCACCTCACAGTCCCTGTATTATCCTAACGTTACTACCTGCTTACCGGCTGTACTACACTGTCCCTGTCAGTCAGCCTGCATCTCTGGCTGCTCCTCTCCTGCCCGCTGCTGCTGTCTTCACCTTCCACCTGTCCTTGCTGGAGCACTGCTGTCACAGAGGACGTGGAGGCTACAGCAGCCCCTCCAGCGCACATGTCTGTGATTTTAGCACATTTTGCAGCACAGTGAGATTCTTCACTCTCTTAGCACGCAACTCTATGGTTGCTCCACGTTGCCACTCCTCACGCTCAACACAGTGAAACGAGCAGAAGTTACAGCTGACAGCCAGGGAGGGGTGGGGCCGCTTTCGTACGATATATCCTGATTGGTTCAGTCCACTGTCTATATTGAAGATGGACCAATGGGCCGTCCCCTCTAAATTGTGCTCTTAGAAAAGATTTAAATAAAAAAAAAAAAAAAAGAGGAGAGCTGAGAGATTTCATTGAAATAGCTCAATGTCCTTCAAGAAAATTCAACCAATGGGCCGTCGCGTTCGATAAAAATGATTTATAACATACATTTTTGATTAAATTATGACAGCCCGGCCCAAAAATGTGCGTCGGCCCACCGGGCATTGCCCGGTACGCCAGATGGCCAGTCCATGCCTGAATGTATGTCTTTATTACACTGCAGGGATCGAAATTAGCACCCGTGTCCTTGCGCCTGGTGGGTGAATTGAATCAGTTTACCAGCAACTGTGACGGATTCATTCCAGTCAGATCTGATCCAATTAATCTTAATGATCTATATCTTGGTTAAGGCGTAACAGTGCGCTTTACACGACCCAAGAGTTTGGGTCAAATTATGTTTCTGATTCGACCAAAGTGACAGGTGGACTTGAGAAGGCCGGAAATCCACAACTAATTGAACGGCTGTAGCGTCATTTGGACCGCTAGATTTTAAACTCTATAATCTCTCATGTAAATACCCGATTGAGTGATGAATGCATTCATTATGTCATGATATATTTTTCTTTAACGAAATTACACCAAAATGTAGCATTTTAACAAGTTCAATTATGCATTTATTAATAACATAGTAAACCGTTATTTTTTTTTGCATATTTACACAAGAATTTGATCGAGAAAAGTTAGAACAATTAAAGTAACTTATTTGATTATGAATGATTTTATATTAATATATAAGTTAAAACAATATATAATAACCGAAAAAGATGGAAACGAGCTGATCTCAAACAAACAAAGAGCCGTTTTGATCACTGGTCACAGTCTACAGATGACCTCCGCTCTCCTCACAGTTACACACGGGCTTGTGGCATTTCAAGTGTCCGAGGTTTGGTTCCGTTTGCAGCTCTTTCGGACCGGCACTGCCTCCGCGTCCGTATCTACTGCTGCTGCTGTGGTCGCTTCCGCTGCTGCCCACCTTGTGCCGACTGCGGCGGCCGCTTTCCCCTCCATGTATTCTGCCCTCAGCTCCTCTGCAGCTGCTGCAGGACTTTCCTCCGGGCTCTCCTGCTGCTGGTGCTCCCTGAATAAGATGCGGGCATTGTTCCCAGCCAGGTCGAGGATGTTATAGAAGACCGACACTGGCCATCTTTCCGCCTTTGATGGAGTACGCCCTCGCGCCTGGTCCGGGACGTCCACGCCGTACTTGGTGTTGTTGTAGTAATCAGACTGTGGTGTTGCCTTCGCCCCACTGAAGGTGTCCACACCTGTGTGCAGGTGCTCAGGATGCAGACATTCTTCCTTGGCTGGTACACAGTCAGAGTCGGATCATTTCAGCACCTTCGTGTTGTGAACAGTTCCCCTCGCTGTTTCATGGAGGGAAGACTCCCGTTTTTGTTTGCCCATGGTGCCAAACAAGCTATTTAATACAACTATATAATTATTATCTCACGAGTAAATTCACAAAGAGGCCCAGCTGGAGACCGCTGACACAGTTAGAGACAAGAGAGACAATGAAAGCAGCAAACCACGCGAAAAATGGAACAATGAAACCCCGCAAAGTGCTGTGCGGTCAGTTTGACCGCTTATGGCCGAAACAGGTTAATATATCATATTTTGTGCAATTTATGTAAAAAACTATTCCAAGTTAAAATACAGACACTTTTAGGAAAAGTCATGTAACAGCAGTAGCCTATTGCATTTTTTCATTCAATGTTATAAGTGTTGTATTGTCTCTATAGGCTAAGTGTTGATGTTTTCCTCAATTCCTAATATATGCAATTAATGAAAATAAATTAAATGTCAAGTAAACTTTATTTAACATGGTAGATCCCTTTGTATTGTTTTTCATATGCAATTACGGTGCAACATTTTGAATTGGGACATTGAGATTAATGGGTAATGGTGGTCAGGACTTGGTGTTTAATAGCTGAACAGTGGTAGTTGGCCCATATCATTTCCTGTTATAGACTGTCACCGGCCGCCCACCACAGAAAGGAAAGTTGATGTGGCCCCCACCGAAAAAAGTTTGGGGACCCCTGCTGTAAATCATTGGTGGTGATACAGTGCAAGGCCTGTATTGCCCAGATATTATACAGGATCTTGTTTGCATGAAGCTAGCATGCTCTCTCCGTCTATAAATGGCCGAGCCTGCTCACCAGAGAATGCTTTCATTAAGCACAGTACAGACTATCCACACATTGTTTGCTCAAAAGCATATAAAGAAACTAAGCTAAAAGACATCAGTCCAGCTAGTCGTTTCCTCACCCACCAGGGATCTTTAGGGATGAGGGGGGCATCATGAGCAACACAGTGGCCACAGACAAGTGTGATGCAACAGAACAGGGAGTTCCTGAGTCTGGAGATGTGTTCATTTTTATGTGTAACTATTATTAATTACAGTGTTGGCCTTATTTTTCAGTTCTAGCGTGAATGATATGTGTGAGCAGCCCCCCACATACACATATATACTCACACACACACAAACATTGTATTTGTGTTTAATAACCGTAATATTAATATTTACAATCAATATTAATTGTAAATCAATGAAACAGTAACATAAATTAACATTTACCATGTACTAATTTGATAGTAAGTATGACATTTGTTGTGACCGTTTTACCAATTCTCTATTTAATTTGAGAATTCAGTTTATTTATTCTTAGTTATTCTGCAGTCCTACTGTTTGTGTGTGTGTGTGTGTGTGTGTTTGTGTGTGTGTGTGTGTGTGTGTGTGCCCCCTATCACCACCACACAAGTATAATATTCACATTTTTATTCATAACGTTGATATTGAAGCTAAATCCATGAAATGTTAACATTATAAGTTAGTGATTATTATAGGCTTCCAACTAACTTCTGAGTAAAGTCGTGGCGAGACAATTGACTAATCAATTATACCGCTACGATAAACATGTAAATGCAAAAAATGCATAGAATCATGTTATGTGTTAACCATACAGTCTATGGTGTAACCGTACGTGTTTTTTAAGCTTTTATTTCGGTGATTAACTAACTTCCGCTTGAGACTTCCGGCATGGATTGGATAAATGGCGGCTTTTATTTTGGTGATTGACCAACTTCCGGTTGGGACTTCCGGTATGGATCGGTTAAATAGCGGCTTTTATTTTGGTGATCAAGCAACTTCCGGTTGGGACTTCCGGTATGGATTGGATATATGGCTGCGCCCTTGTCGGCCATCTTGACTGCAGATGGGTGCCTCTCACGAAAGAGGCTCTTTTAAGATTTACGTATTTGCGTTTTCGGGCACGTTAATTTTTTTCTAGATGGAGATAGATGGCATCAAAATCGCTATTTTTAGAACACTAAGAAGGCTCGACACAACATGAAACTTTGTTCGTAGCATCACCAGGGTCTCTACACATGAACACGAGCATTGAGAACATTGTTTGTGTGTACACAGAGTTTATGAAAAAGTAGGTTTTTGAACTACTCACGTTAGCTGCTGCATCTCCGGCGCATCGCCGTCATGGCAGGCCAAAAGTGTCGATCCCCGAGTGCAACCTGATAGGCAGAAGAGTAATGGTGAACCACTCCTCAAGCATGCCTGTCAGGTCGCACTCAGGGATCGACACTTTTTTGTCTGCCATGACCGCTGCGCCCGGAGATGCAGCAGCTAACGAGTAGTATCAAAGTCCTTCTAGACAATAATAGAACGTCTCTGGTAGTATTCAATTGCAAATAAAGCCTGGTTGCTTTTTGGCAAAAGTTTCACTTTAACTGCCTTTCTGTTGTTGGAGCCAGAAATCAAATTAATATAATGTACAACTTCATGGAGAAAAGGTACAAAGTTAGGTGTTTTACTGGATGTGGAATTTTGCCAACAAAATTAATACATTTTTAATGAAGTACATATTTTCTTTACTTTGACTTCTATAAAAGCAAAATACCACATTCTCCCACAATAAGGCAAAGTCTTTATAAATATGGTCAATGACAAAGTGTTTGCCACTTGTTCTGGTGTGTAAGCAATACCAAAAGAGGTGCAAAACAGTTTCTGGGTGGTCTTCACAAGTTTGTATCGATGTCTTTTTTTAAATTTAAACATGTAATGATTAGCAGGGTAATATCTGTGAATTATTCTGAACAACACTTCTTTCACCTTGTTTACTATCAGGTATCTGTGAAGAATCATCCAAACTTTTTTCTAGTCAATGTTGTTTACAAATTGCTTCCAATAAAACATAACATTTGGAATAGATACAATTTCTTTCTGAAACAAGGCACGAATGTTCTTATTATTTCGAGGAAGTTAAGAAAAACAGATTTTTCAAACAGGTGATTCAGCCACAGCGGGGAGGGAGACAGATGTGGGTGGAGGTCTGCCAGTATTTCTAAAAAGCATTATTGAGCCTGATGGAATGGCGTTAAATACAATTGCAAATTCTCGTGGCGTAGCTGGAATATTATATGTTGATAGAAACTCTCTATAAGAGAAAAGTTGCCCATCTCCGTTAAATAGCTGGCCCACCAGCAGAATCTCATTATGTACCCAGCGTGAGGGTTCTGTGTTTTGTGTGTCTCTCCCCTGTCTGTTTTCCCTGTCTCCTTGTATCCCCCCTCTGCAGGGCTTGGCTGATGAGGCACCCCTGCAGCAACTCACACATCACTACCTCTATATATACGCTTGGTCTCACCCTTCTCCTCTGCCAGATAATTCCGTCTTGTCGTTTTGTGTACCTTGTTGCCTCGTGCCTGAGTTCCTGTTTTTTCCCTGTGCCTGAGAGCCTTACTGAGAGTTCCCCGGCCTGCCTTGCCGGACACCTTTTGTTCCCTCACTTGTGAAGTTTTTTGTGAGAATAAACATTTTTGCACCTGCACGCCTATCTGTCCCTGCTTCGGGGTCACTCAGAATTAGGGTGGGGTGTCATCCTCGATTCCACGCTATCCTTTCAACCACACATTAAATCCATCACAAAATCAGCTGTTTATCACCATAAAAACATCTCCAGACTCCAACCCTCCCTCTCCGAACCTGTGGCCGAGACCCTCATCCATGCCTTCATCACCTCCCGCCTGGACTACTGTAAGGGAGTCTTGTCTGGTCTCCCTTCCAAAACTCTGGACAGGCTCCAGTATGTACAGAACTCTACTGCCAGGGTCCTCAGCCGCACCAAGCCCTGGCAACACATCACCCCCACTCTCATCCACCTTCACTGGGTCCCAGTCAAATCACGCATTACTTACGAAATTCTCCTCCTGACCTATAAATCTCTCCTTTCCCTTGCCCCCCAATATCTGTCTGACCTCCTGCACTCCTATACCCAGTCTCGCAAGCTGCGCTCATCAAGCACACACAAGCTTTTCACCCCATACACCTGTGTGACAGCCCCCTCTCTCTGGAACACTCTCCCAGCTGAATGAGCAAACAGACTTCTCTGGAGACTCTCGAGTCCTGCCCCAACAATCAACTTTTCTAGTTCTTTACCTGTATCTGTATTTTTCTTTATCCATTGATTCTTTGTTTTATTTGTTCCACTTTGTTAAGCGTCCTTGGGTACCCTGAAAGGTGTTATTAAATGTATTTTTATCATTATTATTATTATTATTATTATTGTTGTTGTTGTTGTTGTTGTTGTTGTCGTCTATTAATCATGTTTATAATGTTCTTACTAATTTTTCTACATGTATTTCTTTTACAAAATCCTTAGGTATTATGACTGCTTTTAATTGTTGCTCTCTATTTTTGCTATGCCTTAGCTGCTAGAAATAATGCAAATTTCCACTTCCACTTTTCACAGAAGGCTGACCTGCATAACCTTGACACTGGATGAAATATATATATAATGAATAAACTGCAGAGAAGAGAAACAGTGTGGTTGTAAGGTCGAGATTTAGATCACTTTATTTCATTGTCCATTGTGCATATCTTTCATTAACAAGCAAATAAGTTTTAACTGTATGTACAATTCCAGAAAATAGACATGGAATTACACAAAGTTCATAATTGCATTAAATACTACTGGAATCAGCGACCACCTGAGCATGGATAACACTCTTCAAGCTGTGAAAGAAAGAAAAGAAAATTCACAGTGATTGCTTTTTGTGGTTGAAATATTTGAGGTTAGTCATTGAATATATATATATATATATATATATATATATATATATATATATATATATATATATATATATATATATATATATATATATATTAGGGCTGTCAAAGTTAACGTGTTAATAACGCTTTAACGCAACGTCCTCTTAACGCCGTTAATTTTTTTAACGCGCGATTAACGCTCAGTATATTTTTTTTTAAAAAAACGCGCATTGTATGACTTACGGCCGTCGGCGGCACCCGTAGTCTTGATACAGAGGGTGGCAGAAGAATAAGAAAGGGAATCAGAAGAAGAAGAAGCAGGGCTGGCGGTTCGTTAAACACACGCTGTTGCTGTCCTCCTCGGACAGACGCTGAAGCTCTTCTCTCACTCTCTTGGGGTCGACAGAGAAACGTCTAGCAGCTGCTTCTCCCGAGTTTTCCTCTGAATATATCATGACAGAAAGTTTGAATTTCAAGTCGTACTTTTTATTGTTTTGCTGCACCGGAGCCATGGCGATCATCAGTGTGATACTGACTGACAGAAAGTAGCACACTGTGTGAAAAAGGCGAAGAAGAAAAACGTGCAGTGTCAGTGGACACCACTTGCAAGTCAAACAGACGGCTGATGCAGAGAGCCCGTCACCCCCCCGCGCCAAAAGCAGACAACCCTGGATTTATTTTCCTGCATGATTTGAAGTGTTGTTGAATAAACATTTTCATAATGCAAGCATATTTGACCTTTCTTATGTTGTTAAAAGTATTAAGAACATGAAAAAAATACATTAAGGTACATTTAGAACAGAAAAAAATGCGATTAATTTGCGATTAATCGCGAGTTAACTATGGACAAAATGCGATTAATCGCGTTTAAAAAAATTGATCTTTTGACAGCCCTAATATACATATATACATATATATATATATATATATATATATATATATATATATATATATATACATACAGAGAGAGAGAGAGACAGACTTCCGCTGTATGCTGTTACAGATTGTTACCTGCAACACAAGGGTAGGTGTATTCTGTCTCAGCCTGGTCACCTAGCAGAAAAGAGACGAAAGAGAAAAAAAAACAAATAAGAGTGAACTTTCTTCAATTGCTCAACAGTCTAACTCATTAAAAACATACAATACTCAAATTTACTAAGACGATACTCTCTTGATACTTGATACAGACGGGCTTTGGTTGTGTGAAGGTAAACAGTCAATGTGTAGAGCAAAAGAGACTGAAGGGAATAACCAAAATACAATCCTGTAATTCTCTGGGTATTCTCTGATGATGGTCTAAATTTGCATTGCTTTCTAAATATCTGCGCAATAAATTCCTACTATCTTGTGTCTGAAGGTGCTAATCTAACTGTAAATAATGACCTGGGCACGGAAGACAAATCTTGGCCCAGATATTAGTTCTCTGGATATCTGATGGCTACAATTGAAACCTCAAAACATTGGCCATTGCCCTCAAAGGCTAAACTGTCATCAGACGATCATCAGGGATTGCTATTCTGACAGAGGCTCAGGTGTTTGATGCTCAGGATTGATTATTAGAGAGGACTGAAGTAGAGTTTCTGATTTACTTGTCTGGTAGTAGTCATAGATCTTGACCACAGCTGGCTTCAGGTTCTGCACTGGGTGCTCCTGTATAATCTCAAGGATGTGGCTGATATGTATGTCCTTTGTTAGCTGTTGGAAGAAAAACAGACAATGCAATCAGTACAGTACACAAATGTGTAGAACATGATTAATTGTTACTCACTGTGAATTCCTCTCACCCTCTTTAAGTACACGAGAATGTGATCTTCCTTTTGTTCAACACGATCCACCAGCAGGGCACCTTTGAGCTGTGAGGAGGAGATATTCAGCTGGGTCATCCTGTTGTCATGACATCAACAATGATAATGCAAATTTGAAGTGTAACTAACTACTAAAATAGCTTACCCTCTTCAAAGACTGTGGGTCTGGGACGAATCCTGAGAGCATTTTGATATCCAGGATCACCATGTTAGTGGTGCTCTCCTTTCCACTATATCTGTAGTTTAAGCATAGACATAGACATGTGATGTTGTTGAGTTACATTTCATCCATTTCTTTTAAAGATCTATGAGTTGCATGCAGAGAACACTTTTAATAGGGCTTTATCTACAGTTAAGATATGCTTGAGCAAAGTATGAACTAATAAGTTATGGACATTTGCCACAACCTGATTTACAAATTCACAATCTACATTGTTCAGTGTTTAAGTATTCTTCTATAATTGCTGTAATGTAGATCAAGTTGTTGATGATTACTTACAGGGACTTAAGCTTCAGAGTAAGTCTGGGTTTCTTGCGGGTGCAGTCAGCCTCTGGTTTAACCTCCACACTGAGGGTATCGACATCAGTAGGAGTTGGGATGTTGTAGTGGACAGAAATCTGGGAAAGAGGTGCAAAAGGAAGGTTTGATAGTCATAAAAGTGGACATATGAGGTTTAAGTACTATTAAGCCATTTACTATTGCTATCTGCAGGTATTTACCATAGCACTGAGCGTAGTGTTTTAATTCATGGTGATGACATTTCTATATCTTTACCCTAACCCTAACAAACATCTGGACCTGCTAAAAGGGAATTCCTGTATTTTTAAATATGTGCCCTGTGTTTACATACTTTGGTGTATAAATCATTCATTGTTACCAAATGTTTCAGAACTGGTCCAATAAATCACCTCAGCTGGCAGCCAAAATACGGCTATTGGTTGCAACGTAACCCTTTTGCTGTAGATCCAACTGTCAAAATTAAGTTCACTTTAATTGCTTGTTTTTGCCACTGATAGGCTGAGATTGTTATTCTGAAAACATTACAGAAAAAATAGTAGGTAGATATAGCTTTTTGTTAAATGATGAGACCTGTTTTGTAACCAGAGGTGAGATGCTGCAGGAAGACCAGGGGCATCGCACTGGGGGGGAAAGTGGGACTGATTACCCATGGCCCCATTGGGGGAGGGGGCCCTCGAAAGGCCTGAAATAAAATGTTGTTTTTATTTTTTTATTTTTTTATTTCTAAGTAATTAGTGTCGTAACTAACTTAATAAATCAGATGAGAGACTTTACTGTGTGTACAAAAAATATAATGGAGGCTAGCTGAGGCCCCTCTCACCCCTCACAATACATAATGGTTCAGTCCACCCCTGCAGCTGCAGGTGCGAAGATGCGTCTCCAAACAGCTGCGGAGTGGCTGCTGCTTATTAAGACATGTCTTTCCCCAAGAAAGCAAAATCAGGGAGCCTTAAACGAAAGGAAAAGGCAGAAAGAGAAACAAAGCAAGGAGAGGGAAGACAACTCCTCACAAATTTCTTTCAAAAGAAAGGTGAGCACAGTTCACAGCTAACACAGTTTAAGAACAGTTAACGCTATTGTCAGCAGTTGTAAAGATTGAAGGCAGTCAGACAGCCATGAGTCTTCCAATTTCAAGATTTGATACAGAAACAGTAATGTTAATGCCAGATGATCCACCGTCAATTTCAGAGGGTTAAAAGTAGGCCAAGAAAGCCAAGAACTGAGGTGGAGAATAATTCCAACTTTAAGATCATGGTGATCAATGAGGCAGAGTTTAATTAAATAAACATGTCGTCGAACAGATACGTCAAGTGCATCAGCAGCAGTAGCAGCAACAGCAGCAGCAGCTGTCTGTCAGCCCCCTCTAAAATAAAAATAGCCTATAATCCATATTTATTTCAGAATGATTTTCATGTATCAAAACAGTTCTGAAATAAAAAAAAGCATATGTATGTGTATATATATAATATAGTTCAAATTCAGCTATCACTAAAATAGAATGTTTGATCAGTATTTTGGGAATCTCACCCCCCTGCTTTGCAGTAGGAACAGTGGAGAACATTTCCGGTGCATGCAGACTGTGTGACTCAATACAACTCTCAATACAATTAGAGAAATGTTTTAATTTTCTGGAAATCAGAAGATTAAATCACAATGACCATATAGCCTCATATATATATTTTTTTCACCCCAAGTCCAATGCCACCACCTGTGAGTCTACAGTTGTGGAGATAAATTAGACCTGCATGCGGGACGACAAGGGAGACAGTGATCAGTAACCAAGTAAGGTTCATGTTGTTCTTTTCACAAATATGGGAATGATGGTCAAAAATATCATTAAATGCATAAATAAAACAGCATAAAAATGCATAAATAAAACAGCATAACATTTTTCCACTGGCCTAGGCAAGGGCCCAATTAGATTTCTTTTCATGGGGTCCAAAATCCCTGGCAGTGCCCCTGAGGAAGACCATGGTGTAAATGTGAGTCAGAGCTGGAGAGAGGTGTTGGAAGTATACCTCAAAGACTGCCATGAAGAATTTATACAAAGTCATGGCTGACTGATTTTGATGATCTAGATGAGGCAACAACTGTTACAGCTCACTTCAAAAGATTTCAGAGTGAGATTTATGTGACGTGTGGCCTTGTTACAAGGCGTTTTATTTTTCACATTTTATTTTTCTCTGTTGAGATTCTTTCTGGAGGTGAGTTATCACACCAAATCCAACATTTTGGTGAGTATCATTTACACACCAAAACATGAAGGGAGATGTTGAGTGCCATCTGCTGCCTATCTTCTTGGGTGGAATAATTACCACACTGAAGACATGCGTTTCCTAAATTGTTATAATTATTGTCAGATCACATAATCTTCTCAACATAATACTTTTTTAATAACTGAAATAGTCCGATTTCACTCCTAATTTGGAAAAGAAACAGCCTACGATTAAACAAAGCATCCTATGAGAGACCCATTATAATAGAGGTATGGCAAAACATGCATATTTAACATTAGTGTATTGTTGTGCTTGTGGTAATGTATGTACTTTATATATAATAGGAATAGGTAGAGCTGCAGTGATGACTGACCTGCACTGAAGTACATGCAGTGCCCTTCACCTCCAGGCTGTGCTTTCCTGTCACATCCTTCAGCACCTCCTCCTGGTAGAGCAGTTTGTTGTGCTGATTCACATCAAATGTCAGCTGGCCACTGGGAGACTGGACTGTCACTGTGCTTGAACCAACCGGACTGAACACCAGAGTCGCATAGAGAGCCAGAGCCTGAAGAGCCACCACTGTGTCCTACGACAAAATCAGAAATCATTCAGAAATCTAATGACAGCCATTGCTGCCTTTAAGTTAAAACAATGACAGTTAAATGCTCAGATCCTTCATATTTTAAATGTGTGGCTAAAAGTGTATTTTGAAAGGTCTGGACATAATCTAAGTTTAAGACATTCAAAAATGAAAAGAAAACCCATCAACGGAGTGTGAAGAAACAACAGATCTGCCATTACATCCAAGATGCCTATTATTGTTTTGCAGAGAGATCCACTTCTAAGCAGCCACATGCGGGTCATCCCTTTTTGTAATACCTTATATTGTAAGTCCTCCTGGCCTGAGGGGTGATGGCGAGTCACTGTTTTGTTGTTACTGTGACATTGCTAAAGCAGAGCTAAGTGAGTCTTATTTTGACCAGCTGTATTCTTACTCTGCTGTCAGTTATTAGTTGCCTTTATTTATGACAGATGACCGTAAATTGTGATTGTATGGACACAGTCGTAGACCGACTATCATCCTTCCATTCTCCTCTGGGGTTATATGACTTACTTTGTTTTATAACATCTGTTCTTTTTGAGACATTACAAGGATTATGTGTACAGTTAGTAAATCAGGAAATTCTTGCTCCACGTATGAACAAGCAGCACCTCTGGCTTTTACCCCCATGAAGAAACGACCAGTGCCTGCAGAGCTGAAGAGCTGAAGATCCTGCTGTATCCAGCATTGGACTGAGTGTCAGTGCCAAGTCAGTCTAAAGTGGCTGAGGATCAGAAGTACTAACATCATCTGAATGAATTAGTGAATAAATCCTGTCCGTAATAATACAATAAAAGATCTTACCAATAATGTCTTACATGTATAGAGGGCTTTACAAAAAACACATTCAACACTACAGTGTTCATACTGTATAAATCTGAGAGACTGGAGAAGGGTAGCTCTAAAACTCCTTTGCCATAGAGCCCGATACTGCTGAGGCACCTGTACTAGGAAGACCAAACTACTTCCTTGCATATGAGCTGATCAGTCTCTCCAGCTTTTCCATCTTAGAGAGTGGCGCTTCATGTATGGTAAGTAGCCACATGAGGCGTGTAAGTAGTCCAAACTGCATGCACCAGAGCTCCAACTTGCCAGGAAGTGTGGTTCTGTCAATGTTCTCCAGTCCACTAACGACATCCTTCCTGATCTGATCTACGTGCTCTGTGTCTTTAGGGGAGGCATTACACCACTTATCCAGGCTCTTCACAGGCTTCTTGGAGACAGTTGGAATAGCCTCATCCCCACTGTAGAAGCATTGGTCTGATAGCTTCCCCTCGACGATGTAAATGCTTCTGGACTTGCTTGGCTTGATCTTCATCCGAGCCAGCTCGATGTTCTTTTGAAGCTTTCTCAACAACCGTATGGTACAAGCCTTGGTTGTGGTGAGTGTTGTAAGGTCGTCCATGTATGCTCGAACAGGTGGCATCCTCAGGCCAGGTCCTATGCGCTGTCCTCCGACCACCCCTCTAGATGCTCAAATGATCAACTCCATGGCCATGGTGAAGGCTAGCGGGGAGATGGTGCAGTCAGCCATGCTACCAACTTCCAGATGTTGCCACACTGTGGTGCACTCTGCTGTTGTCAGGCATAGCTACACATCCTGAAAGTAGGCCTTGATCAGGATTATGAGGGCCACTGGAACCCTGAATTAGTGGAAAGCAGTCCAGAGGAGGTTGTGGAGGACTGAGCCAAAGGCGTTGGCAAGGTCCAGGAACACCATGTGTAGGTCTGTTCCAGGGAACAATATGAGAAGTACCAGGGAGATGAGTAAACAACAAACCAAGCATCAACATAGAGGACAACCGTCTCAAAAGCGGTACTTCAATTGTGTTTCGACTGTGACCTCCATAAGGTCAAATGTAGCTTGGCTGTGTGAGTGGAGGCGCTGCCAAGTATCTGACAGGAAATAAAGTACAAATCTATTCAGGGATTTCATTTGTTAGTTCAGTGCAAGGTTTAAATAAGTTATTTAGGATATAAGGAAAAAAAGATTTGCACTAACAGTTACAAATACGAAATGATATTTTCATTTTAGTGTTATTCTGTTGATTATAGAAATAACACTACATTTTCAGAAATATTACGCTTTCTTGTAGCACCGGAATGCTGAAGCGGCCCACCTACGAGGCAACAATACTAACAGCGGGCCCCCAGCTCATTTGAGTTTCATACCCCTGCTTTGGTGTCCCTTAAAGTCACAGGTAGTTTGAGAAACACTTCATTTGAAATGTGATATCAAATCTAATCTAAATCATTTAATACAGCCAGAAAGTTGTAACGTTCAGGCGTTACTGCATCACAAGAAGCTGTTGGGATTGGTCACGTGGGCCTGAGTGGGGCTAAGATCCTTTCTAACTTCCTAGTTAGAAGGAACATCAGAGGGAAAAAGGTGCGACTTGGTTCAGGAGGAGGTGAGAGCATCAGTGGAGCTGACAAGAACCTGCAGGTGGGAATGAAGCTACAGGAAGCTTGAACAAGATGGGAGAATGTGGTTGAGAAGAAAGTCACCTGGACTGAGCTTTGAAAAACCAAGCCACACTGCATCCAATTTCTCATCCAGGCAGTGTACACTGTACTTCCCAATCTGCACACGTTGGGCAAAGCAAAGTCACTGGCATCATGGTCTCTGAAGGTTTGAATAAGTAAAATTTAAGACTTCTTAAGACCTTTTAAAGACCACTTTGAACAAAATTTAAGATTTAATATATATATATATGTATATATACATATATACATATACATATATATATATACATATACACACACACACAAACATATATATATATATATACATATATATCTATCTCTTATCTCTATCTCTACTCTCTCTATCTCTCTATATATATATATATATATATATATATATATATATATATACATATATATATACATGGAGACTTTTAAAAGCTAATTGGTGTTTTTTTTCCGATTTTGTGTGCGACACCAGCTTTCACACCGAGTATGACCAGGTTGAGGGTCCTTTTGCAGAGCGTGCACTGCACCTTAAATTCATTATTTTATGGTTTTCAACCAACTAAATTCTGGATGTTCAAGCCAACACTTAAATACACACTTTCCCATAGTTGTAGCAGGTTCCGCAGTCAAAATCTTTCCGGATTTGGTGAAGTGTGCGGCAGTAAATTCCGACCGGGCTGTTGACAAAATGCCACTTACGTTCCTGATACTTCAGACAGAAGAACAACACATGGAGCTGACTGTGAATCTCACCAACACATTTTCCCAAAACAAAAACAACAAGGCGACGACGGAAGCAGTAAATGAACCTACATATTTACTAAATGTAATTTAAGACCTATGTGAAAAATACGGACTTATTTAAGAGTTTTTAAGGCCTTAATTTTAGATACATGAATTTAAGCCTTTTTAAGACACCCTGCAGCATGCTTCACTGTGCTCCAATGGTGAAACCCTGGAGCACATACTCAGTGGCTCTCAGCCGCAGCCATCCTGACTCCTCCAAGGGACTGGCAGCTATTCGTGGACCTTGACAGGCAGCTGAAGCTTCTCAACCATATTATAGCCACAACCCTTCACCCGACATTGTCTTGGTATTTGAGTCAACCAAGCAGGTTGTGCTGCAGGACCTGACAGTGCCAGAGAGAGATCACTTGGGAGAGGCCTTTGAAAGGAAGCTTGACAAGTACGAAGGACTGCTCAGCAACTGTCAGCAGGCTGGATGGAGAGCAAACTGTTTCCCAGTAGAGGATAGATGCCTTCAGACGTTTGTGAATTAAGTGAGGGCAGAAGAGGAAAGCCATCCATAGCACCACTGATGCGGCAGAGAGGACTTCAAAATGGCTGGTGGCTTAAAGGCTACTTAAGACATGGAGTCCTATTTAGACGGACTATAGCGCATGGTATAAAGCACAGAGCACGAGTGGGTTTAGGTCACAGTCCATTTTGCTAGTTAAAGGGAAGATAATCTGGGTGCAAAGTGAGGCGCACGGTGCAAAGAGGTGGTATTTATACTCTGAATTAGTCATGGGGGTGTTTTTGGTGCAACATAAATCAAACCAATTCAAGTGTCATCTCTCATTCCCTTTAAGAGCCTGGTGCGCCAAGACCTGACATATTAACCAGTGGAACCCATCTTTGCTGAAGGAAAGAGATGTGATCCCCGGCTGCTGGACCTTCTGCCCCATTTCACATCCTCTGTCCCATCAACAACTCAAATGAAAAATATACACTGCTATTTGACAGAGGAAACACCCCATGATTTCAGAAAATTTACTGAAGATGTGTCTAGATGCCTTAGTAGATGTTTGTCCAAAGTAAAGGTCCAGCTGTTTTTTTTACTTTTCAATGAAGACGTCTTACATATTATATCTTTAGTCCAGCATTACACTATTTAATCTGTACCTGTGTGGAGGAGAAGCCTCCGTAGTAGTTCTGCTGCCCTGTGAGCCATCTGACAATCGGTGTGGTGTAACCCAGGTCTTCAGCAGTAGGAGAGGCACTGAGTTTGGCCAACAGCACATAGGAGCTGATCTCCACAGACAGAGAGGCTGACGTTTCTGTTGCTGTCTGAGACCAGTGGAGGAAACCTCCTACAAACAGAAAAAAGGCACAAGGTGAGTTACATTTACAGTAATGTTGCCTCAGTGATTTCCTTCAGGAGGATGACTCGCCTTGTCTTAAGGCAACAGCGTCTAGGTGCTTCAGAAGGTAAGCACGGGCCTCCAGGTCTCCTGCCAGGGTGAAGACGTATGCTAGCAGAGCAGTGGTGTAGGTATTACTGAGGTCACTCATGGACTCCCTGAGGCATGACAGACTCTGTTTTACCACCGCATCCTACAAAAGATAAAAAAAAACAAAAAACATAAATGTATCATCAACTGAATTTATTGATCAAAACACAGCATGTTTCTACTGTTTCATGATTATTTTGTGTTAGAATGTTGTGTGAACAAATTCAAGTAAACGTTTGACCTCAATAATTGGATACTGAACAAAAGCAGGAAAAATAATGTACTTTATTTACAAAATGTAAATGCATCCAAAACTCTGTTTTATTCATTATTGCCTATGTCAAAGTTTACATTTCAAACAACATTAGCTGTCTGTTCGGCCGAGACTCTACTTACACTTACAGACGTATTCATCTCCAGGAAGGCAGCAGTTATGTAGGCACTGAGAGTCACTTCATCAGACACTCCACCCTGTAGAGATTGAGCATCGTATAGATATTATAATGCTGTATCTCCAACAATCATTAGCCCAAAGTTATATAAGTTATTTAGAGAACTGCTTACATTCAGATGGATGGTGGCAGTGTTTCAAAGTTATTACTGAGGCATGAATAGCTGATGGGGTTATGGAAATGTACACGTCTGATAACTGAAACATCAGTTTCAGTTATCAGCAGCTGATGATGATGATGATAACTGATAGTCCTATTAGAATATGAAACACTGCAGGGATTTTTCACCTTACCTTCATTCTGTTGTTGAAGAGTGTTCCTGACTGTTCAAAACAGCCGTTTTCACGTTGTTTGCTCTCCAGCCAAGTCTTTGACTCCTCAATCTTTGTTGGGTCGATGTAGATGAAAGACTGGGCTTTGGCGAAAGATCTGAGCACAAAAGCTGTCAGCCTGAGGATAATACAAGGTTAGACATTAACTGACAGGATATGACACCAGGATGAACTTGATCTGTGTAATGTCTCATGATAGTCATCAGAAAACACTAAACATTCAAAAAAACTAATTGGATTTTTGTTTTCACATGTTTTCATCAATGTAAAAAACATAATAACGGAATTTAGAAAGATCATTCAGGCACATTTTCCACCAGTCATTAACACAGAGAAAGCAATGAAGATCAGATTTAGAAACTTGATTATTTATCATCAACTCTTTTCTTGAGGTCAACTGTATTTCATTGATAAGAGATGGTAAATGTTGCACCTGTACAAATACTATTCTATATGGATGATTGATTAGTAGTGTCCTCACCAAGTGTTTCCTGCTCCTGCTCCAAATGTGCTGTAAGCACCGTCAGAATGTTTGTAGTTCAGCTGTCTCTGGTAGCCTGAGGAAGAATAGAAACCAGTCAATGGGGCATTAGTGATTCACATACTGACACGGAGGGAAATTTGTTCATGATGTCTCCGTCAGTTTAAATGTACAGACAAAGAAAAACAACATTTTGGGGAATATTTTGCCTTCATTGGACAGCTGGTAGTAGAGAGATGACAGGAAATGAGAGGAGAGAGGGGGAATGCAATGCAACAAAGGTCACCCCAGCAACCTCAGGATTATGTTTGGGAAACTGTCAAGTGATTCAACACACCAGATCTCCTGCTAATACATTTAGCAAAAAGAATCTGATGCCTACAGATGGTATATGTTGCACATCTTAAAGGTCTTACATTTTTCTAAACAGAGACTCACCACTGGTCAGGTAGTTGGTAGACTTTTCTGTGATAGCTGGGGTCAGCTGCTGTGTATTTCTCAGGTACTGGAGGATGTAAATGTTTGGGGCCAGGAGTGCCATGTTCTGCTCACCACATCCGTATGGCATCCTGAGCAGTCCATCCAGGTTCTTCAGGGCTCGGCCCAAAATGTCACCTGCACAAAAATACTGACTCACTAAGCAAGAACAAGTAACTAACCTGACACAGATAATAAAAGTGTGTGTTATGTTGCTACAACACCCATAAAATACCCACCCATAAAATCAGAATTAATGCTTGTAGTGTCTGTGTGTTTCTTACACATCCTGAGCTCTAAGACAATAGTGAACAGTGACAGGACAGGATGGGACAGGACCAGATGGTTCCCTTTAGGTAAGTGTGGGAATGCAAAAGTCCTCATGTTCAGGAGCCGTTAATCAGCTCTGGGGTCAGCCCTCACACCAGAGGTTCGGAGCTGACTCAACGTATATATTTCCATCTAAGTATAGAGAGACCATTCGGTCTCACTTTAGCTGACATCAGCAAAGTCAAGTAGTACACATAAGAGTTATTTCATAAGGGGATGTGAGGCAGACCTTTAATCCACCAAAGTGACCAATTCGGAGAAGTAGGTGGGTATGGACAATAGACTTTAAAAAGGCCCGCACACCAGAGAAATGGGGTGGTAATTGGTAGATTTCCTAAGATCGAAGGCTCGATAGGATTTCTGATAGAGCAGAGGGCAAAGCATTGGGCAGAACTTTGCCAGGATTTGAGAACACCAGGGAGCGGCCGCACTATGGTTCGGACGCAGGCTTGAGATCTGTTTCAATAAAGATTGCTCTATAATTCCACCCAGCCTTTCGTCCGCAGAATTCATTCATCAACATACTACACACTGACACCTTTGATGAAGACAGCCCAGAAACTACATACTGCATGTTGTTTATTATTGAAACAAGTTTTGTGTTTTAACTTTGTTTTCAGTGACGGAACATATTTAGGTGGCTAGTATCTATGAGGGATGACAGTTTATTGTTGATCAAACTAAAAATTCAGATCCAGCAGATTTAATTATGTTTTATTTGAAATTGGATTTGTCATTTCCTACTTTATTTTGAAGCTCTTTCCTCATGTGTCATGTTTTGCTCCTCATTTCGCTTCTTTGTCATTTGACCCGCCCTTTTCACTCCTCACCTGTGTTTTATTTATCAACCCTTGAGTAGTTCAGTCCTTGTATTCCCTCGCCTTTTGCCCTTGTGTTCTACTGTGCTAATACGGCTACTCCTAGTCTGGGGCAATAGGACTAATCTTGTAATATTGAGAGAAAGGCTTCAAGGGAGGTAATACTGTTAACTTTCTAGATTGTGTATGGGTAAAGCCACAGATTAACCAATTACTGGGGCTGTCAAGCTGTACAAAAATCAATCATTACAAGCTTTGTGATTAACTAATCCAAATTAATCACATTCGCCAATATTTACTGTAAGCATTTAAAAATATATCAATACAAATGAATTTGCTTGATGAGAATATAGATATTCTAAACGTTTAAAGAAGGTGGTATTGAACATTGAAGTACTGTGATGGTCTGAAGCTCCACTCCAGTGTTTTGGTATTTTTATGATCTTTCCTAACAATGTTGTAGAATTTTTGGTGAATGACTTGATTTTGTGCTTTTGTGTATCGCTAAAATGTACTACAGTAGAATCTTGCATGTCATCCACCAAGCTTGGCTTCTTGTATCTTAAAGAGCAACTAAACCCCTCAGTTTTGGATGACGTGCTCTAAGCTGGAAATTCAAAAAATGCCTTGATTATGGGCGGGGCTCCAGGAGAACTCTCCCATTCCCCCCTCCCCACTAACCGTCACCACACTCACACGCGCAGAAAAAAGTTTTTTTTAATTTTTTAAAAGTTTTTATAGGAGGGGGCGGAGCTAACTGTGGTGGACCGTGACGAAAGCTGCCTCCAAAACGTCATCTGCCTCCATCTCAGCCAATAGGAAAATTCGATTGTAATAACCAGGTTTCAACCCATAGAGGGCAGTCACACATTTTTACTACAATATACGCCAAATTGAAATACTTCGACTAAAATGTCAAGAGTTGGACCAGAATCACTCAGCAACACTACTTCATACTCAAATACATTGGTTTTCAGCAGAAAAAAGTGGTTTGGGGGTTTAGTTGCTCTTTAAGAGTGCCGTGGCTCCTTTTAAAGAACAAGGAAGTGTGTGGCGAGTGACAGAGCAGCCAGCTGTTTCCAGAGGAGACATGATGTTTGGCTGAGAGGTTGTGTAGTCGCAGTATATGTACAGTTCAAGTTACAGTTGAACCATAAATAAACTCTGCAGCTCCTATGACACAAGAAGACCTCATGTTTGAGTAGCAGCTATCATTATTCCTGCTAATATCCATGCTACTCCTATCCATGCTAATGATGCAAATCATGCTCAAACAACTGCCTCTTGTACAACGTCCGACTATTAACCACAGCCCATTCTCGGTTTTAGAAAGACTGTTAACTGTGTGACCGTTAGAAACACTGGCTGCATTCAGTAGGCTCAGCGGCATTTAGTTATCTGCCTCCATCATGTTAACAAAGCTATTGTGGAACGTGTGTGTCAGTGATGTAAGGTCAAGGGGGGCCATTAAGCGTGATTAATCCGCATTTTTTGGTGGTTTCTTTTTTTATGTGTAATTTTTGATGTAGTCATTCAAAGTAAAGCTAATGGTTTGACAGCCATACTGATTACATCTTCTCAAATTACAGTTAGTAAGTGTTTGGGTACTTTTATACTCGTACGAATGTTACTCATACTTACAGTTTGAATTGATATCTAAACTTAAACCTAGAAGCTTCATTTGGTGGCCAATAAGGCTATCCAATCATCATCTGGCCTGTGGACAAAAAACAAAACTCCACAGCAGGCCCTGGTTTGGAGAGGTGACCATGACCACTGAGCAGAACTGTCAGAGTTTGAGCTGGTAATTTCCTGTTTGATTCTGAAGTTATATCCTCCTGTGTTATGTCTCACTTTTCTTTTCCTCCCTTTGTCGGTGGTCTGCCTCTGGCATTGTCTACCCCTCCCTGATATGTTGACCTGTGTCATATAAGTTAATCGGCACTTTACAGAGTGTATATAGTCTGTGTGATCCCTGTTGTCTGTAGCCACATTTTCATGAAGCATTTTTATGCATATTTTGAAGAATATTGCATAAAATTTTTTGGAAACGGCATGATTTGAAAAAAATTGTAATGTTACTATAATTGTAATTGTGTTTGAGTTCAGGATTTCAGTACTCTTTCCACCACTGGTTAAAACAACATTCCATTTACTTCATTTATTAGTTTACCCAGGACTGATAGTGTAGCTCGGGCAGATCCATCAATCACGTTCTCTGGGAGTTCAATGTCTATTTCCTCTGTCAAAGTCTCATCTGTGTGCAGAGAAAGAGAACAAACATAATATAGAGTGAAACCTCAAGCAGAACTAAAGAGAGATTGAATTAACACTTCAGTTAGTAAACTGAAACAGGTCAGACTGGAAATAAGACCAGTGTCACAAAGTGGATCCATCCATCTATCAATATTGACCTTTTGGACAGAGCAGCCAGTTGTAGTTCTTCGTCATCTCAGTTCCCTCAGCCTGAGAGGGAAGAAAACAGTGACTTATTTTAGTTCCTGTTTTCTATTAAATACAGTGCCGACATCTTTTGTTAAGGTACCAACCTTTGCAATGAGAGATCGTGTGACTACATCAATACGACCTCTTTCTGGCACGCTCACAATGTCGTTGCCACATAAAGCGTGGGATGCTACAGCCTCAGCAGTCACAGACACATTCACAGCTCCTAAAGAAGTTCAACCAACACAGCATGAAACACCATTAAAACATAAAATATTATAGTGTGAAAACATTTTGTCACTGATTTCATCGAGATTAAAAAAGGAAGCGCTGGGGACATTTCAACATTTTACCCCAGTGTGGATGAAGGCTTGACCCTTACCCAAGGCTGAGGGAGCCATGGTCCAGCTGAGGGTCTTGCGCTCACTGCCACACAGACAGGATGTGTACTGGTTACCAGAGAGGGGGGTGAGGGTGTAATCTAAGGAGGGTGCTGGAGTCACAGTGACCTGTTAAATGGAGACATCCATTTATATTTTCCGGTTGTCCTCATCATATTATCACCCATATTGATGTTTCTTGTGTGCTGGTGACCTCTATTATCTGCAACATTATTATTATTAAGACAGCAAAGAAGGAAGTCAGATTAAGTAGTATAAAGGCTGAAAAAACATATCCACATCCACATATGGAGGAGGTTAGGGATGGATGGTCAGGTCAAACAAGCAGAGGACTCTCACCCAGGAGACCGCTGTTAGTGTCTCATGTTACAGCCAGAAACTTTAACTCACTGACAACGTCAAGTTACGTTCATAACATAACCAAAGTTACTTACATAACATAGGTACATTCGTGACTGAAGTAACCTAGTCACTTTAACCGAACATGATGTTTTCCTAAACTCAGCCAAATAGTTATCTTGCAAAAAATCTACTCAAACAGTGAGCATATAGTGAATGACCATTATGCCTGTTGCTGATATACAGTCATGTTATTTTTGGGAACAGTGATATATGTTGTTTTAAGTTGTCTGGGTATGAGAATGTGTTGTATGTTTTTTAACTGGGAATTTATGGCGTACAGAGAACAATTGTTCAAAATGTAACACAACACAGCACACGTTTAACAATTCAAAGCTGTATCTGTATCTTTATTTCAAATAAATAAAACATCAAAATATAAAGTATTCTGTAAACTAAACCAGTCAAGAAAATAAAGATAATCCCAAATGTTTACTACAACCTGTTGTCATGATCGAGTTGTGCTAATATGGTAAACATAGGTATGGTTATATCTGGTTTCTGCATTCATGTGGTATCTTCATCAGAAAACAAAACAAAACACTTATGGGAGGGAGGGCTGTATGTTGGTACAAAACTCAACAAAATATTGAACAAATTCTCGTTACGACATTTTAATGCAGAAATCTTCCATACTGTATCCTTAATTAATGTAAAAGCATTGATTACCATGATGCAGCTGGACAGGTAGTTGAAGGTGGTTGCCTTGAGTTCAAAGTGCTCCCCCCGAATGATGGAATAAGGCAGGCTCAGCTCAAGGAAAAAGGGTTGGAACACTTTGATCTCTTTACGAGGGGCCAAGCCAAAACCATGAGGGGACAAACAGAAAGCCTCCGTCTCCCAAGTGGTGATTGTGTCTGGGACAGTAAAGGGCATGTCCTTTGTTCCAGACTCTCTGGATGAAAGAATACACACAAACACATTCAATGAACTGGAAAAAACATAGTAACAGAAGTCACAATAATTAAATGTGACGGCTGTAACTCAGCAGGTAGAGCGGGTCTTCTAATAATTCGAATTGAGCAAGATACTGAATCCCAAATTGTTCCTGATGAGCAGCTGGCACCTTGCATGGCAGCCTCTGACATCAGTGTATGAATGTGTGTTTGAATGGGTTAATGTGACAAGTGTTGTAAAGCGCTTTGAGCAGTCAGTAGACTGGAAAAGTGCCATAGAAATGCAAGTCCATTCACCATTCAATTTTAAAATTTGACAGATTAATTGTACTATTGTAAGTAGCTCTACAAAGTAGTTACTCTAACCTCAAATATCCTGTGCAAATGTGCAAATACTATATATTGTGTCCTTGAGAATTCAGATATTCAGACACTGAATGAGAGAGTTAGAGTTCGATGCAATTCAATAGAAAAACAGACAATATTTGTCATTATAAATAGCACGACTACAATATGATGCTATGTTTCAGAATAATACTTTTGTCAACACATAATGTGTATATTGATTAATAAGCTACATATAAATAGACAAAAATTATAAATAGACATAATAGAATATAATAGACATAAATTATTTGTATTCACAATCAGGTAAAATGAAAAAAAAAAGGGCTGAAAGAGTAGTGTCAATAGATTGCCTTACACATGCTCTGGTACTATAAAAAAATAGATATAATACAACTACTACTACTACTACTACTAATAGTAGTAATAACAATAATAATAATAACAATAATAATAATAATAATAATAATAATGAAAGAAGCTCACCCAACTTCCACCAGGTCCCATATCCAGGTTTCGGGGAAGAAAGTGCGGACAGTCTCTATTGGTGAGGTATCCCCAGGATAATTTGCCCCAAATCCCCCAGCAGGACCGGGCATACTAGCTACCCTTTCCACACTCATTCTGTTTACCACTGGAACACTGTCATAACTCATTCTAATACCTGAAATTAAATCAGAAAATATATCATCAGAATCAGAGCACAGCAATGACACAGTGAACTGTTTAAAATCTCGAAAATATTCAGCATGTGTCATCATATAGATAAGAAAAAAAAAGTCACCATAGCCTTGGTGGTATTCTCTTCCCCTGTATCTGAGGCATGAAGGTACTCGGATGAACAAGTTTGTTGCCATCTTCAGCCCTACATTCTAGATAATCCAACACAATGCAGTCATCATTGAAAATGTAATCAACTGTACAACAACATAATGCATCAATATATTTTTTATATGGGGTGTTATGTTTTGTGCAGTACCTGGAAAACTGTATGAGCGTCCTCTCTATCATCAAGGTCAGGAGGATATGGCAAAACGTATCTTCTAGGTCTCACATGGAGACAATCAACAGAATCTTGAACATCATGTGGAATATAGGATACTGTTCTGACAGGCAACAACCCAAATATCTGAAAAGAAAGGTATGGCTCAAGGTTATTGATGACCAGATGTTTGTGGTGTATGAAGTTCTGATAAAAAATAATTCTTGGGATTTTAGTCGTGATCTTTCAACATGGATGTAGAGTATAGCTTTCAAAACTGCACCAAGGCATACTCTTAGAGAGGAGTACACCTCACATAATGTGAACATAACTTTTTTGTACAGTATTTTCATTCCAGCGTACTTCATTAGTGGGTGAAACTATCAATACAAATCTGAGTTGGTTAAAAATCTACAACTGGCAGAGGGAGATAGGAAACAACAGCAGATTAAAATGATAACCTTATATAAGAAAAGGATTATTCAGATGGCACACAGGTGATCTGCATCTATCTGTGGTGATTCCAGCAGTTACCTGCTCGGCCTCCAGGGTCTTCCCTGGCTCCTTGATGAGGACACTCTGGTCGACAGCACTGACACCACAGAGAGAGTCCGGCTGAGCCGTCACCTGCAGGTTGGTCTCCTCGCCTGGGACAGCTGAGGAGGGAGAAAACTCCAAGGACACCTGACACATTCAGAAAGACACAAACACACCATCTGGATCTTAGTAGTTCAAGATGACAATATCTGATCTAGTCAAACACATTAAATGACTCCAGAAAATCTCCTTGATTGATTTTTAATCAGGAGGCCTATCAAATGATATCACTGTGTTTTTCATCAAGCTAACACCTTTATGTGTAAAGTACCTTGCAGGGGAGAGGCCACACAGAAGTCACTCACTAGAATGTAATTCTTTTTCATGATCAGAAGTACTGAACAGAAGAATGGTCTCCTGGTACTTAACTTTAATTTGCACACATGATATGCTTTAGTTTATTTTAGTAAGTATAACTACTGCAAAGGGATTGCACAACCATGCTTGTGAAATATTAAAGGAACAATTTATAAGACATGGCAAGAATTTTAATTCTAAACAGAGAAAAAACTCACATTATCATCAGTTTTAAGAAACAACAGTGTTGACGTTATTCGTCATGCTAATCAGCTAAGCCTGTCCTGTCTCAGAATACCACTCTGTACCTCAGCTCGGAGCTGGGAGTTTAACTTTCCAATTCCCACAAGTTATCTCTGCTTTTATTGTGATAAATTAACAAAACAAATGACAAAAGACAAGAAAGTAGTTTCCATCTATTTTCTTTACCAAATAGTAAAATATAACCATATCCGTCTGTAGTAACATTTCTCTCTTTAACTGAACAAAGAGGAGCTAACTTGCATCGTTAGTTCATCTTAAAATAAACTTCATTCAAACTCAACAGAAGTACAAGCTATAAGTCATTCATAATCTTTGTCTTTCAGTCCTTTGATACATTTGTCTCTCAGTAAGCAACACATCTCAGGCTGGACTAATTATTCTGTCTTTGTACAAATTGCATGTGTGTCAGCCCAAAGATAGACTACAGCATACGGTTTGACCCAGGTATCTCTTAAGTAACCATGGACATCCAGCGATGGGTTAAATAGACTACTGATTGGAATGCTTGTCAGAACGGTAGTGGTTAGCGAACTGTAACCAGTCGCTATTGTTTTCCTTGATCAAGCCTGTCAATATGCTGCTTCTTAAGACACTGGGTTTCTTGACATCTCCTTCATAACCACAAGGCCACCAGCAAAATTTCAGCTCCACATGCCGTTTTCATCCACTGCTGATGCCCGACTCTCTCTCACTCCTTCCCAGCTGCATGCCTCTGCTGTCCCCACCTGTCATGTCTTCTCATCCTTGGAGTTATAGTCCTGTCAGAGCCCCTGTAAATCACCTCTGTACTGTATACCCTGATGTTAAACTGGCCTCAGTTGGTCTTGGAGGGCCACATATTGACCTTTTGTAATACAACTAATATACCTTTAAATTCTACGCCTGCTTCTGACAAGCACAGTCAGTGCCACAAGTCTTCTTCTTATACTGACCTTGTTACTGAAGCATTTCTCAGTGGAGAACTCAGCACTGTGGGCGATCACAGTCTCACTGGGGAGGACGGCATAAGCCACAATCTGGACGTCTGGTGCTATCTCTGCAGACACTTTCAACTTGAAGGACACCTCTCCCTCAGTCACTGAAACAGCAAACCAGCTGTTATTAACAACAATCATCATACATGTGAAACTATAGATCTATAACAATGCAGCTTGAAAACCATTCAGTCTCGAATAAAGGGTTATTTTAAGACGTCTTCCTTTGTCCACCTGATTTATCTTGCACCTCGATCTGTTTAAGTCCTTGCATGACAATGGCTCCTCTGGATAAAACCTGAAGAATTTGAGAGGAAGGGACACAAAGAATAAGTGATGTTACACTAAAAACTGATCCCTTAACATCAGGTTCTTCACTTCTTGGAGTTCTGGTGTGTGATTATTTGTCATTTTATTAAGTACTGAGGGGAATTTGTTTATATGAGTCAGGTCAAAAGGTTTGCTGTACAGGTTCAGTGTGGGACACCAATATGTGTTTGTTCACACAGCTAAAGGGCAGTCGCACTAAAACCAGATCTGGGGCCTGTCTCATGAAGCAAGTTCAACATGTGTTGAATATGTTCCTATTATTTGGATAGAAGCAGTAGACAGAGACAAGGTACAAGAAACAAGCACACAACAATCCATATCTTATTGAGTTTTTTTGTGAAGGTGATTAAAATTTGCAGCATTTGAAAAACAGCTCATTTGCAGTGTACAATGCAAAAGCCTGGCCACTCATCAATGGGGATCAGTGTACATTTTATTTATAAGGCATGTTATTTGTTCAATCGAATATTTTCTTTCAACACAAAGTAGCCTCATAATATTCAATTAGTAGATTTTACGTTTTACTTTCTCTGCGACTGAAACCATGTATCCTGTAATTTTGGATTATTATGAATCTACCAGTTTTTTTTAAGATTGCATAACTGATGTCACTTTTTTGTGTTAGACGGTAGTACAACATCATTGGAGGAGGATCTGTTGCTTCTGTAGATACAAAAGGCTTGTTCAAAGGTAATGAAAACACAATGATTATTAGTTTCAGGTGGTTATACACTGATCAAAACCCTCATTATGAATATTATATTCCCTTTACACTAATAGATCCAAAATCCTACACAGTGCATCTTTAAGACAGATGCCAGTAATCTAGTTTAAAGGTCATTTTAAAAAACATGTCCAGTGTGCATGTCTCTGGAAGCGAACTAGTGTTGAGCCAACAATCAGTTCACCCACCACTCACCAGATACATCACATCCGCAGAGCCCTGCGCCTCTCCAGCTACAGTGTATTTAATGGAGATGTCTTCTTCTCTGTCACAGGGAAGTGGTGCATCCTTCTTCTTCACCTCCAAGGCGCTTGTGGTTTTAGTATCAGGAGTAGTAGGTTGGATCAAAGACACCATGTGAACTCCAGTCTCATAGTGTGCAACTCGATAAGGATCGTACCCCAGTGTCGGTTTGTCACCAACCTAGATTGCAGATAAAACATAAATAAGTGAAGTGGTCGAGATTGAACGCTTTGGAAAGGGAGTTCATTCTTCACAGCCAAGCAAATAATTAGGTTGAAATAAACTGTTCCAATGTGGCTACTAGCTACTACGCTGGCGCCTTGATCAGTTGCAGCATTTTGAGACATCACTTTAGATGTCAGTCTCTTTGTATTATCACTGTGACATTCTGTAACTTCCTGTGGCAGATACTTGTGTTTTAGAGTTTTTCTCCGGCCACTCACCTGAGCAGCTGAGACACACCTGCAGCAGGTTGGCAATCGGCGCCTGCTGATAAGCCCTGTTCTCTGTGCTACCTGCTGCCAGATGATTTTGTCTCCTGATGTGGCTTATGGCTCCGGCTAGATCTATTAGCATTAAGTCAACTAGTGTGTTTATAGTGCTCTCTAGTAATCTAATTTGTCTCTTGAGTTTCTCTGTGCTCAGTGTTCACCGGCACCCCTGTAACCTGTGATCCTGCTCCAGCTGCCCAGCTCTCTGCATGTCTGCAGGTAACTGCATTAACCTGTGCTTTTTGGAGGACTCAGCCTCGCCACGCTTCACCAGCGCCACCCTGATCTTCCCTTGTTAAGTCAATAAATTAACCTGAGCTCTGCTCCCTGCCTCCCTATCTGCATCTGGGTTCACGCACCGTTAACCAAGCATAACAGTTAACTTTAAAAGAGTGTTATTCGGGGACTTACAAACGTTAGCTAACAGATTGTGAATACAGTGTCTCATCTTACTTACATGGAGGTGGAAGTTTCCTTCAAAGTTAGCTGTGCTCAGTGAGAAAGCAGCAACACCATTGCTGTCCGTCGTGAGATTCTGTAGCCGATTTGCTGACCATCTCTCACCCTCAAACAGGTACACCGGCATGTCAGGAATTGGTGTATTATTGTAATAAACTGCTTTAACCTGTAGAAAGCACAAAGTGGTATCACTGTCATTGCCCACAGCTTAATTAGCAGAGAATCATGTTGAAGAAGTGAAGACCACATTCACTTACTTTTCCCATCACATTTGATCCTTGCTCATAAATCTTGGGTGTGTCAATGAATGACAGCTTTCCAACAACATATGAAATTGTTATTTTCTCCTGTGCTGGGTGTGAAATATCTGCACAAGAAGCCTTCATGTTATGACAGTAAGTCATATTGTTTAAATTCATGACACTGTAATTTTCTTAATACTTATTCTCTTTGTAAAATCTAAATGTATGAAAATAAATGATGTAACCTGTCCCCTCCTCTTCCACTGTGGCCTTGAGGTCCAGTTCATCCCTCAAAATCTTTTGGTCAAGTTTTGTGAAAGTGGACATCTTCAAGGTGAAAGTGGCACAGCCCGCCTTGTCTGTCTGTGAAGTAATATAAAACAAGATAAAATACAAATAAATGAAACCATGAATGAATAGACAAACTTTCCCAATTTCAAACACATCATGGAATTACTCCTTAAATGTATAATATGTATATTCTGCCTCTAGAAATCTCTCCATCAGAGTAGAGAAAATACACAAATGTTTGTTGCTGTGGAGGGAGGACCGAGTGGAGAAGGGGGCATAGCTGCTGCAGCTGCCCAGGGTCAGCCAGCTCAGGAGGAGAGAGTCGGGTGCAGATCCAGATAAAGTGGAGCAATATACACCCAGAGTCACATTACATTCTACTCTGATCTGGAGCCATTTACCTGGAGCTTTGAGATAACCTATTTAACATTAAGTATTAAAAATGTGGATTTATCTTTACTTCCATTTATAAACCTGACTGTAGCACAGATCAGTTGATGTGACCTCTATTGTTTGCTGCTCTTGTACTGTAATCTTGACTGCAGACTGAAGCTGTATTGGGAATGTACTTCGATCCCAGTATTGAATGGCTGTTACATCGAAAGCATTTTTGAATTTCCCCCAACATGATTAAACATATAAGCCAAACAGTTCAGAATTTGCACAAGTATTTCATTGTTATATATGTTTGGGCAAGCATATAAGCCACACCGATCCGGTGGGACACTGCAACTGTTTCAGCATTCAGGTTACAGCTTCTGGTCCGTGTTGGTTATAGTTTTTAAGTGATATGCTGTTGTATATTCTTACCCTCTGTGTTGTTTTTTTAGGTCTTACTCCATTAGCGACTCCCCCCTCCCCTCTGTGTCCGTGTTGCGTGTAGTACATTGCGACAAGCAAACAACAGGAGAGGTAAGCAAACTCACTGTTGGGAGTACATTATTGAGTCGAGATTATCACCTGCTAATCCATATCATCTGTTCTCCTCTTTTGTCAACTGCCACTGCTTCACTGCTGTTTTGCGTGCTTGTTTTGTCACATTTCATTTTCCCATTTTGTTGCCATCAGGTTACTTTCATTATGTCATAGGAGTATTCCTGCTTTTGTTCTATTAGGTTGTTTTGTTTAGTGTCTCTTTGTTTCTGTGGTGGAATTTTCCTGTTTTTAGACAGTTTTTAGTTAGGAGCGGTGTGTAATAGTTTTGTTTGTAATACTTTTGTTCGTGGAAGTGCTGTTGGCCGGTGGTGAGTGTGGTCGCACGCAGGATGGGGTGTTTTGGTGATCAGAACCCCCCGGATAGCGTGATTGATAATTTCTTTTGCACATCCTTCACAGTCTATTTTGTTCCCCTTCTTTGACATGCTGTATGTGTGTGTGTGTAGCCTGGTGAGTACTCTGTTCCATTATAATTGTTTCCCCCACCGTCTGCGACCACGGCCACTTGTCTTGCAGCATTGTCCTCCGCTTTTTAATCATAGGATTTGCATAATGTCCCGAGACAAAAGCTATAATTTGTCTTGTGTTTTAATACATTTTTAGATTGTTTTTAACATATTGTGATAAATAAATAAATTCTGTTTTGTTTTAGACTAATCCTTTTGTCTCAGTCCGTAATTCCTGGTCACATGTTTCATTATATATCCGTGGCGTTACTGGTGGTTTGAGTTGGTCAGTGTACAGCTATTTTAGTAATTTTCTTAAACCAAACTTTGGGCCCTGTGATGGCCCTGGCCACATTCGGAATGATGCGCGCACACACACACACACACACACACACACACACACACACACACACACACACACACACACACACACACACACACACACACACACACACACACACACACACTGTATAAGCACATACAAGGTCTACCTTTATATTCACAGTGTTTCAGCACAGATGAAACTGTACCTGCTTTGTCTCCTTGTGACATGGGGCTGTTATCTCGGGGGAACCGTCCGGATTATCAGGAATACCATAATAGTAGCGTTGAAGAGGTCGGCACATCTCAACATGAACACTGCCTGGTACAGGTTGGCCATATGTATACCTTTTTATGATGGTCATAGAAAATTGTGTTATTAAAAGAAGTCATTCCGCACCACACTGGATCAATTTTAAATGATTTAATAGTGTAATGAGTGAAAGGCGTTTGACTTACTTTGCACATACTTCAGCTTCAATTTCTTCCTGATCAATACTTGCCTCCTCAGATGTTTTTATTTTTACATCAAATTTAGGCAAAACTGGGGACGAAATAGGATTGTTAGCATTATTGCCTCATTATTATGTTTCGACATGAAAGGTGATAAAACAAACAAATATGACATACCGTATTTCTCGACCTTGAAACTATGACGTATTTTTTCTTCACCAACTGATACAATAACGTTGTAGGTTCCTTCACGGGCCTCAGAGTTCAAGGAGTAGAAAAGCTGCAGTATTTTACCACCGGATGTTTTGTTCAGCCACTGTCCAATCCTGTTGCTGTTAACATCCTGTGTAATACATTATATGGCTCAAAAAGGTATTCATGACAAGAGATACCATGTACACAGAAATTCAGTGCAAACCATACCATGCTGCTGATTTTTATCTTGTTTTTTGAGGACACATTTGGTGTAAAATTGTGCTTGACTCTTTGTGAAAATCATCAAGTTTACTTCAAACACTTGAAACATACACTTAATATTACACACACTTCATATATTTCTTAAACCTACCCTCAAACAGCAGTCTTTGTATCGAGTTACAAATATACTGGTATCAGTGAATACTGTCCATCGCAAATATATCAAGAGAATTTATTGCTAAAAAGAATTATATATATCCTTTTTAAAGTTCAATAAAATTTCCAAACTAAATGTTAACTGAAGATCAGCGTATATCTGAGGGAAGCTTGTGCAGTGCATACAAAATGACAACAAAAACTTTGCAAACAGAGCTTGAGTTAAGATTTAATTCATACAGAAGAACAAGGGATGGGTTAGTAAAACTAGCCTGTAAAACATGATTTTACAGTGAAAGCAACATTACTTAACCTGAAATCAAAAGCTTTAAAATCATTTTGAAGTAACAGTGACTTGTAATCGGTTGCATATTGTCTCTGTCTCAGCTACTCTGCCCTCCTGTTTCTGTTTGTGGACTACATAACTTCAACAAACGGAGCATAACACTCTACGGAACCGTCACACGTCACTCACTATCAGTGATTTTGGTGAACAGGGGTCATATTTTATGGAGAAAAAGGAGGTTTTCACTCTGACGTCTACCAGCTGCTCTGCCTCAACCCTGTAATTCAATATAATATAAAAGTGTCTACTACTACTAGATTACGTTAGCTTGGCATGCTATTGCACTTGGGGGTTAAGTTTTGAGGTGACAGAATAGTTAACTTAACAGAAAGTTTGGTCTCTCGGTGTGTCTATGTTTTTACACGAGAAAAAAAGGGTAAGTGGACATGGTCTTACCTCGATTTCAATGATATTGTACTGCAAGAAAATAACGAGAGATATGTTAGATATGATTGATTTGTACAGCATCAGCAAAAATGTTCAAACGCAGCACTGACAAGTTTACCTAAAGAGGCCCTGGTTGTACTATTGACCCAGAGCTTCACCAGGAGCTGACTGAGTCACATAACACCAACCATGTCAGTCAACTCATTACATAATTGACTTGAGCACAATCCAATAACTAAATGATGATTAAATATAAATGACACATTGAACAAAAAGATGTATCTTTAAGTCTCAGGAGTACAGACAGCAGCTGTAGAGAGCACAAAACCCAACAACAAGCGCATTTATTTAGGACTGCTATTACATTACAGGTTACTAAAAATAAACAATGGTGCTAATGTATAAAATGTATTAGGATATGCTCAAATGGCCTTGATACCTCTCTTTAGGTATCTTTAGCTCAGGACACCCTTTAAAATCAGGACAACTCTAAATAAGATCTTTAAGTAAGGAGTCTAAAAACTCACCAGCTGACTGGCAGGTCTCAACTTGGAGTCTAGTGTGATGACTCTGAAGTGCACTGTGAGAAATGTAAAGAGATTACATGAAGGGTTTGCAGTGAGGTTCAACAGTCAAGTCAGAAATCACATCATTACAATCAAACTTAGTTTAGAATAACTGATACTTTACTATCTGCTCCATCTGCTATCTGTTTTGCATTCTTTAACTTTAGCTATAAAACTGCTATTCAGTTTTTCTCTTCTATTTACTACAGTAAATTGTCACAGGGCATCTGAGGACAATTCCAGCATGCAGTGAACTACAATCTGGGAGATTATGATGGGTTTCCCAGTGAGGAATAAAAAAAAAAAAACAGACTAACTGAGAGCTTGAGAAGAGATCAATATGAGAAGTTGTTTTGTGCAATAAACTGCATGAAGAGTATGTCATGGCAAATTTTTATTATCTAAAAAATAATCTATATTGTGTACAACATCATAGATAATCATCTGGAGGTTACCTGTTTGTCCGGGGAGGTAGATTGGTTTATCTGTTTGGACAAATGTCCTTGGTTTATAGAATTGGATTTTCACTTTTCTGACTTCTTTTGAGTAAAACTTGTCGCCTCGTACCTCCACTTCCAACTTCTGCACCACTTCATTCTGCACTAAAGGAGCCTGTTACGGACAAATATTTCACAAACAGCAAAAGCACCATTAAGATCAGTTTTCTCTTAAAATCGCAGACGCGAATTACAGACGCATCTGTCGATAAACACCACAGTGACATTTTTCACATTTTGTGCAACAAGTCTGTGTCTTATTTGGAGAGCTGACCTCAAATTGAATGCAGTCATGAAACTCTTGACTGGATGTCTTCTGGAGAAGGGTCGTAGTCTTCTCTTGGGACACCAAAGTGACTGTCATGACCAGAGTCTCATTGGGCTGCAGGAGACTCACACAGAATTTGGTCTTAGCTCCAGCTTCGAGAACTGCAGGAATGGCGACCATGTACTGCCTACAGTCAGGAACATACACATATAGAGTAGATACCTCACTGGATCTGACATGGAGGACACTCCAACCCAGAAGATTATGCAGCAATAAAGAATTATTCAAATGAATGTAAACCTCCATATACATGCTATTATTCTTCTGTTGTATAGAACAGGTCAACTTACGGTCCTGCCGTTGCTTGACCAACACACATCCAACTTAAGAAGACACACACTGTCCATGTCCACATCTGAATCCCAGGATGACCCATGGCTGACTGACAAGAGACTCAGGGTCAGCATCTGTTAAATAGCCTTCGATACAGAAATCCACCCCCGCTCCACACACACATGATACAACTCATAATGCAAACATTCTATCTGATCTTCAGGGAAGTTAATCAGTTACAGTTTTGAAGTTGTTTTTAATGTCGTGCTTCAGACCGACTGCAACTGAAAGGGTCTTTAAAAAAAATGATATGATTATAGTGTAAAGTATAAAAAACAAACAAAAGGACAAAATCAGATTTATTTCACGTCAGTAATATAGACATATGTTTAATACATCTGTTTTTTTAAAGTATTGATGCATTGTCCAATGCATTGCTTAAGCTAAAGCAAAAGCTTAACATAGGAGTTTTTTTACAGTCATTTTAAGATATTGTTGAGCTATTCATATCGTTGTGTTTTAAATCTTATTCCACAATTTATAAGCATTTACTTCTGCACATCCCTTAAATGATGACAATGCCAAAATATCAGACTTGTAGTCAACTCCTTTTTTCCTAGATCAGTTCTAAGTAAGTCTGACTCAGCTACAAACATGAAACATCTCATGCTGCCCTTTACCCAGCATGCGATGTTTGATTTTGTCATTGCAACAGCTCTTAACCTGATTACTAGGGCCAAAGTAGACATTCCTTTTCCCAGTAAGTTAACCTTTGTGAACTGCTAATGTCCTCAAATATTGTTGATGGGTTACAACACAGTGATAAATGTGCTTACTGTGTAAAATGGTGCTTTAATACAAATACTTTTGTTTGCATGCAGTGAATCAAACCAGCTCGAGCTGCAAAGCTATTGGCAGCAAAAGTCAGGACCAACAGTAACGAGCCATTACTAGAAACCAACAAAACTGAAAGCATGTACTGTATAAAGATGATGACGAAAGTATGGTGTCACTCTAAGGATTTTAATAGAAAAAGAGTTAGGACCATGTTGTGAGGTTCCAACACTATATTATGGTTACGTGTTGACCTGACCCATCCCATTTCTTCTTCTTACACTGACCTTGTGACTGAAGCATTTCTCAATGGAGAAGTCAGCACTGTGGTCGATCCAATTCCGACAGGGGAGCATATGTCATGATCCTGGGTTTTACGGTTTTATTTCTGGTTTTATATTCTTGCTTTTCAGTTTCTCCTGCTTGTTTTTCCCCTGTCACTGTTTTTATATTTGTTACCTCACCTGTCCTCTTCCCTCCTCACTCACCTCACCTTTTCCTAATCCCCTCATTAGTGTGTCTGTGTATATAGTCTTTGTTCTCCTTCATGTGTTTGTCACTTTGTTTCGTGATGTATTCCGTGTTCTGGAGGTGATGTTTTGTTCTGTGATGTTTCCGTGTTACTGTGTCTTGGTCTGCCTTTCCCGTGTTGCCTCCCAGCATTCTGCTCTGGTGTCTCCTCGTGTCTCCCGTTTTGGTATGTTTCTGGTTTTGGTTTCTTGTTTCTCTTTTGATTTGAATTTTGCTTTTGTTGCTACTTTTTTTTTGTCCCAGTGACTCATTTTGGTTTTCTTCTCTAGGTTTTTTTGTAATTTCAGCATTGTTAAATTAAAACTTGCTTTTGTTTCCCTCAATCCTGCCTCCAGTACTGAGCATTGCCCCTCCCCTACACAGGCGCATTGCCTGCTCTCACCTGGTCAGATACGTTCAAGCTTTAGCCCAAACTGTAAGAAATGGTCGAGAACAGACAACAACAACAGAGCCGAAAAAGGCCCCAGCATTTCCCTAGTCAAAGAGAAGAAATAAGAAGACTGACAAAGAAAAGCAGTGTTTAAAAGAATTAGACCGAGCCAGAGAGAGAATAAGGATAAATATTGGAGCATCATTTCAGAGGTGGAGGGAGCTGTGGAATTTGTAAGGACTTTTCTGCTGGACAAGTAAGGACCCCTGCTTGATATGTTTCATTTTAGGTTTTAACCACAAGGCTATGGTGGCAGTGGTTACCACTGATGGGCAGTAACTAGTAGAAATAATGTGTTACTGTAATCTGATTACTTTTTTCAAGTAATGTAAGGGATTACAATCGCAAAAACAGTAATTAGATTACTGTTACTTTCCTGCAAGTAAGCTGCTGATCGCTGCTATCAACAGTTTATTTACTGCCTTACTTAAACCGTGATTTTGTTTTGCAGCGTTTAATGTTTGGAAGTATCGACATTACTTTGAGTTTGACTCGGTAAAAGGTGAGAAAAACATCAGTGACCGTTGTACACTTTTTGTGGGAAGAAAACTCTTATCTACCTCAAATCTGAGCAAGCAACTATCAAGCTGGCATAGGAACGTGAAACTCACGGAAAAAACCCCAGATCCCCCCACAGACATGACGTTGCGGCTACCACATCCAATTCCACCAGACGAACCTCCGAGGGCCCCTCTCCTGCTAAACAGGTGAAAATAGACTTAAGATTATTGTCGAGGACATGTTGCCCATTTCCACTGTAGACTCTGAATCGTTCAGACGCATCGTGAAAAAAAAGACCAAACAGACCAAAAGCGGTGTCAAGTTGCCACAGAAAAAGTCATTTGCAGGATACCTTGAGATAGAATACGACATAATGGACGCTAATCTGCACTCGGAGATATAGGGTATTCAGGTTGAGCATCATGTTTTTGAAAAGTAACTTAGTAAAGTAACTAATTGAAAACAAGTAATCAGTAAAGTAACTGGATTACTTTCTTGGAGAAGTAATCAGTAATCAGTAACTAATTACAATTTCCAAATAACTTGACCAACACTGGTGGTTACAATTAGAACCCCTCCAATTTATCAGTGGGCCGATGTTATCGGCCGATATTAGGCATTTTCCTAACTCTCGGTATCGGCATTCTTTGTCTATTACGAAGGGGAATGTTGAGAGGCACATTCGAACTGTTCATAAAAAATACAACACTGACTTCCCTCCGAAAAGTGAGCTGAGAAAGAGAAAGGTGAGAGATTTAAAATCACAGTTGCTATTACAATTATTATCGAGTGATCAAGTTCTGGATCAATCAGGAAGATTCGACTGTTACTTTTGTTACTGTACTGCAGGTTACATGCATTTTTGTATTTCCATTTGATGTTGCTTTGTCACTCAACTCTACATTTTTTCCTCCACTACATTTATTTGACATTAGTTTCTAGACCAAGATTTGATACGAAGGGTACTGTGACAAGCTTTTAAAATGCAACACGTTGGTAAAGTTTAAACCAGTCAGGAAGTCACGGACCTGCATAATTGATAGTTCTACTCATACAACTGCGACTTATAATAATAATTTAATCATTGTTACTCTGCCATCAGGAAGAAGACTCCGTGTGCCAAAGTGCAAATCAAACAGACTGAAGTTATCATTCGTCCCTACTTCTATCAAACTGTTGAACAGCAAAACTAAAATTAAGCTGCCACATTGTCAGTGTTAAAATGTACAGTGTCTTCCAAGTTTTGAGATGTTTTTATGTTGATTTTATATTTGTTTTTTATGTGTGTCTGTTATTGAGGTATGCTTGTTTCTGTGAAGCAACAAACTGTAGCACTGTGCCCGAGGCAAATTTCCCCTCAGGGACAATAAAGTTATTTCTGTTCTATTCTATTATAATTTCTATTAATAGTAAAGATCACTAATATTTGACAGACAAAAGAGAATTATTTTTATTTATTTATTTTTACATTTATTCAGCACAGTGTTGCCAACACAATGAGAAAAGGGAGAAGGTGTATTAAATGTACAATAACTACTCCAAAGACCACTCAGTAAGACATCAGGCAGATGACGAGGACCACAAGAAAGACTAGTGTCTCTAGCACCCCTAGTGGTAGTGACCACTGCTCTGTGCCAGAGACCATGGTCCCTGGACAGACCACAGAATCAGCTACAACCCCTGCTGAATTTTTATGTGCAATACCAAGGGTTACATTACTCTCTCAATATCAGTTATGCATTGTCTTATATAAAGTATACTCAGTGGATGTATAAATGAATAGATGTTATATTTTTTATGTAGGTAGATCATTTTGACCTGGTCATTTTGAAAGTAGCTTGTTAGCTAAAAAAGTGTGGGCACCCCTGCTATACAACATCCCTGTTGGCAACACTCGTGTTTAGAATGCCACAAACCCAATAATATATTTTGACTTTCCTCTGTTCTGTTGACAATAAAACAAACAAGTTTATTTTTAAACTGAATTATCATATTAGTCCAGTGAGGACTCAAATAAAACTCAAAACTCAAAAACCCAGAATAACTACAAATAACTAGTGTTACGGAAATCTGTTTCTGTATTGTTACACATTTCTGGATTATTTTCTTTTTATGTTTACTGAACGAAAATATAAATACAACACTTATGTTTTTGCTCCCATTTTTCTTGAGCTGAACTCAAAGATCTAAAACATATTATATATACACAAAAGAACCATTTCTCTCAAATATTGTTCACAAATCTGTCTAAATCTGTGTTGGTGAGCTCTTTTACTTTGTCGAGATAATCTATCCCACCTCACAGGTGTGGCATATCAAGCTGCTGATTAGACAGCATGACTATTGCACAGGTGTGCCTTAGGCTGGCAAATGAGTAGCCAATAAGAAGTTTCAGTAATCCTGGTAGTAGTAGTTCGTTAGTATTATAATTAAAGAATAGCCACCTCTGTAAAGGCTACATGAGTTGTTTATTCTATCATATGTCTGTAGCATTTGACATTAGAGCTGTAAAAAACAGAGATAAAACAAAAACAACAACAAAGCAGATTCTTAGCTTGTTTAACTTATTTATTATTTAGCTGATGGATTTTATGACCATATCGCACACCACTCTTGGGAATTCTATGATTTCTGGTCCTAAATGTCTGGATCCATGAACCCAGCAGGTTCAGCAGGTCCACCACAGTCCTCTCCCTCAGTAGCCTCAGCCTCGGTGGCCTGGATGGAATAACACCAGAGGAGAACATGAGCAAAACTGAACAGATGCAATAGTAAGTGAGGTTTGTTTCTTAACAAAGAAACCTTTGGCGACAGGGACGTATATATGGAAATTCCTCTTGGATTTGGCATTTGCGTTTTTTTGACAGAGCCATCTTCCTGTCTGCTCGTCTTTCCTCACCTTGTCTCACTTCTTATCCTCTTAAATTTCTTCTGATCTATCTAATCACACATTACACCTTCACCAACACCAGTGACAGTTTGGTGTTAGCATTGTGGCTTCAGTTCAGGTCTTCAGTTCAGATAAACAGATGCGCTGTACTATAATCATCCTTATTTTACCTCACCTTGAACCTACACACAGCCAAATCTAGCTCAAGCTCACAAAATAAATGGGTTCATACAACACAACTTACCTTAAAGGGATAGTTCGGGTTTTTTGAAGTGGGGTCATATAAAGTACATATCTATAGTCGATCTGTTTCCTACCGTAATCACCGATCAGCGCAGCCTCAGTTTGGAGAAGTAGAGAGCCGCTCCAGCAAGACGCTCAGCTTTGTACTGCAGTAAATGGGGTCCAGAGAAAAAGCGAAATAAACCACCTAAAACAAGGCTCACCTTAAAAAATCTATAACAGTTCAAGTGTACGTTGTAAAGGGAAAATTCACACCGCTTCACATCGCTGTCAGAATCCCTGCGCGATTGCGCTAATGTGGAGGGATACGGAGAGTTAAGTTTCGTTTTTATCAAAAGTAAACCTCTCGTCCAGCAGCTGGGCCTCACACTGTATTTCGCCGCTCGCAGATCACCTGTTGCCTATTTGCACTAATGCGTAGGGATACAGAGGTTCTACGGTTAAGAAAATGTAGTGCCAAAAAGAAAGTCTGACGGCGATGTAAAGCGATGTGAATTTTCCCTTTACAACGTACACTTGAACTGTAATAGATTTTGTATGGTGAGTCTTGTTTTAGGTGGTTAATTTCGCTTTTTCTCTGGACCCCGTTCACTGCAGTACAAAGCTGAGCGTCTGGCTGGTGCGGCTCTCTACTTCTCCAAACTGAGGCTGCGCTGATAGGTGATTACGGTAGGAAACAGATCAACTATAGATATGTACTTTATATGACCCCACTTCAAAAAACCCGAACTATCCCTTTAACACAGTCGCCTATCTCTGTCTTTTGCTCTTCAGCAAGCAAACGTTAACAACTCTGACGCGTATTCTGTTTCTGGGTACCGTAACGTAACTGGCTACCATAATAACTGGAGTTTGCGTCTGCGCCCAACTTTTTTCTTGGGATGTCTGGTCACCATAACACAGACACACTTAATGTGGTACATCAAATAAATCAACAATCAATGTTGGGAAAGTTCACTTTCTACATGAACTAGTTCAAAGTTTAGTTCACACAATTTAAAATGAACTAGTTCAGTTCATAATTCAAAATTTTGAACTAAGTTGGGCTTCCCCACAACAAGTAAGCTGCTGCAGGAGAGTGGTGAGTTGTGTTCAATTTACAATAGAAATCCGGCTAAGCTAGCAGACGTTTGATGCCTTGAACTATGTGCTGGGACCCTATTTGTACTGTTGCTGAAATTTGGTGCTGTTCTGAGCATTATTTGTGACTTTTTGACGGCGGTTTCATCTTGGAGGCATATGCTGCAGTGTATTGTTATCATGCGGTCCTTTCCTGAGGTTTCTAAAACTACATAAGCTAGCGTCTGCAAACTTGATCTCTTGAGGAGGGGTCTTACTCGGTGTCGCAGCGTGTTAAACCATGCAATACATTTACACCGGAATATCCCTTTAATGTGATTTGGGTGGTAGAGAATCTCTTTTGGCTCGCCGTTACCGTGTCTTTTGATTTTTTATTCACTCGCACATACCTTGAAAGGCTAGCCGGGTGCTTTAGTTCAATGTGCCGTTTCAGGCTTGCTGTTGATGTTGTTGTACGGAGTTGCTTCTTGAAACCCGGCAGGCAAAGTTTACACAAAAAGTCAGATTTTTCCAACCTGGATCATCACTGACATTTTCATAAAATTGTTTTAAGTAATCATACTTAAATGCCATATTAATGGTGGCGGCAGAGTCTGAGGTAGTGCTGCTGCCGTCATTTGGTTTTGTCTCCATACTTTGCACGTTGATGACGCATGCGGCAGTGCGACTTTCTGGAAGGCTCTATGGAAATCTGGCACTCTCTTTTTCTGGTGTTATTGGAGACTTTTGGAGACTCTGAGCACGATGAGCACTTATCGTTCGAGCTCTTATCAACAAGCAGCAGGTGCTGCTGTGGGCCCCTCCCCAGTCCCAAAGCACTCACAGGCGGCCCAGTCATCGCGCAGCGGTCCTTCACAGCTACAGTCAGAGCAGGTGGAGATGTCCACCTATCTGCATCCAGACTGCAAATCGAAGCCGCCGCTGGCTGATCCGATGTAAATGTTAACATGTTTTTGTCTAAAATAAATCACTACACTAATAACTTTATTTGTAGTTCTGAACATAGTGAGTTAACTCAATTTTTGTCCCTCCCACGACGTTATTCATCTCTCCTACAGTGCATTACAATTAACTGCACATGGTCAGTCATGTAAATTTGGCAATGACGTTATTTCCTAGGACAGCTAATAGCGACTTTCCTTACTGAGGAGTTGGCAACAGAGGCACCTGCAGATGATCGGCAACTTGCTGATGAGCCCTGCTCTCCACGTAGCAGGATGATTTCGTCAGTCAGACGTGGTATATGGCTCAGTCGATTTTGTGTCCTGGATTGTTACTAGTGTTTCTGAGTTTTCTTGACACAAGAATTAACATTGCTATGCTTTTTCTGACGTGATCTAAGTACCTCTACAGCAAACAGCCTTGCACTGCGTTCACCTATGCACCACGCAGAACACCAGCACCACTGTGAGCCACCTCTCCTCCCTCCACCTCTCGGACTGAGACGCAAGCCTAAACAGCTTTTACCTTCACCTGTTGAACAATCTGGTTCAAACCAAATAAATTGCCTTGCTCTCCAGATCCTGCCTGTGTCCGCTTGTGGTTTCAACAAGCATCTACTGAGAGTAATAAATAGGTAATTATCTACACTTCAACAAAATAAATTCAATGTGCAGCATGTGGAGTGGGAGATGTCCAGTCATACATGTAGAGACGAACAATTAAAGTAATAAATATGCGTAAATCCTTCTCCCCATGTTGCCAATTACATTTAACTGGTGCCATAATCTTCCCTTGTGTATTACCTTCAGAGTATTTCTTCACAGCATATTTTACAGAAGTGAAACCTTAATTACATTGTGCAATGCAAATTTATTTCAACACATCATACAATTGCAGTGTTTATCATTTACACTTACTGATATAATGTAACAACATATGCTTATGCGTGTACTTGTGGTGGAGTAATTCCAGTGCCTTTGACTGCAGTAATACATGTTTGTTTTATTTTTTATATTTCTTCCTTAAACCTGATGGACAGCTGTTAAAGTAAATGAAACATTTTTGCCTGTAAAGATCAAATCAATCAATGTACACAAGTATTATCAGTTTCATGAAGTTAAAGAATTTGCAGTCAAAGTACACAACTCTTATCAGCGACATGTAGAAAAAATACACATGTATTATCAGCTTCATGTTATTAAAGTATAATCTACAGTGGTGCTTGAAAGTTTGCGAACCCTATAGAAGTTAGTATATTTCTGCATAAATATGAACTACAAGAACATCCAAATTGTGAATGTAGAGAACCAAATTAAATAGATGAGACAAAAATATTACACTTGGTAATTTATTTATTCAGGAAATGATCCAATATTACATATCTGGGAGTGGCAAAAGTATGTGAACCTTTGCTTTCAATATCTGGCGTGACCCCCTTGTGCAGCAATAACTGAAACTAAACTTTTTCAGTAACAGTTGATTAGTCCTACACACCGGCTTGGAGGAATTTAACCCATTCCTCTGTACAGAAATGCTTAAACTCTGGAATGTTGGTGGGTTCCCTCACATGAACTGCTCACTTCAGGTCCTTCCACAACATTGCGATTGGATTAAGGTTAGGACTTTGACTTGGCCATTCCAAAACATTAACTTTTTTCTTCTGTAACCATTCTTTGGTAGACCGACTTGTGTGCTTAGGGGTTGCTGTCTTGCTGTATGACTTAAATTCTTAGTGCACGGACAGTTTTTCTGATATTGCAAGCTGTCCTGTCCCAGATGCAAAAAAACAGGCTCCAACCACGATACTACCACCACCATGTTTTACAGATGGGATGAGGTTCTTATGCTGGAATGCCGTGTTTTCCTTTCTCCAAGCATAACTCTTCTCATAAAAACAAAGAGTTCTGTTTTGGTCGCATCCGTCCACAAAACATTTTTCCAGTAGCCTTCTGGCTTGTTCACTTGATCTTTAACAAACTGCAGATGGACAGCAGTGTTCTTTTGGGAGAGCAATGGCTTTCTCCTTGCAACACTGCCATGCACACCATTGTTGTTCAGTATGCTCCTGACGGTGGACTTGTGAACATTCCGTTCTGATGTGCATCAACAACTCTTTTCTGAGGTCCTCAGAAATCTTCTTAGTTCGTGCCTTGATACATTTTATTCGATTGATTGAAAACACCTGACACCTTCTCAATACTTTCTGAGTAACAGTTAGCAGTCAGTGCACATGGTAGGCTAACAATTGGATGTACTGGTACGAGTTGGTGAATCTTACCATCCCTAGTGTAAATGTGAGTAAATGTGTAAATGTGTGTGTGTGTGTGTGTGTGTGTGTGTGTGTGTGTGTGTGTGTGTGTGTGTGTGTGTGTGTAAAAAAAAATAGTCTTCCCAGAAATTAATAACTGCATTTGGACAGACCTTTTTTATCTAATTTTTTTTTTTTTAATCTAATATTGTCTTCAGTGATGCGAAACAACAATATTAGGCTCAATTTTAGACTGCGTTATTTTACAGTTTGATATTATCTTCTAAGGCAGTGGTTCTCAACCGGTGGGGCCCCTGGGGGCGCGTGGACACTTTCCGGGGGGGGAGTAGGCTTCAGGATGGGAGGGAAAAAAAATTTAGAAATGTGGTGGACTTTAATAACACACAAACAAATCATCCTTCTGGCGGGAAGACAATTTTTGTCAAAAGCGACTAGCGACAAATCTAACGACTTTTACTCGTGTTATTGGAGACTTTTGACTTTTTGACTTGAAAGCACGTATCACTCTGCAGTCACTGTGCTCAACGAGCAGCGGGTGCTGCCGTGAGTCTCTCCCCGTTCAAAAGTACTCACAGGCGGTCAGTCTCTCAGTAGCCTCGCGCAGCAGACCCAGCCTGCAGACAGAGCAGAGAGGAGACACACACCACTCCGCGTCCAGGCTGCAAGTGAATCGCGGATGCGCATGGCCGCCGCCGTTCCCGCCCTGGCTTACAGAGCGGGGTGTAAATGTACCGGTATGATAACTCTCCCGGCCGAGAAGAGACACACGCATCCCAGTGCTCAGCTGCAGACACAGCAGAGAGGTGACGAAACGCGACTCATCATGACTGACAGGCATCAAGGCCACTCAGCGTTACCTTACCGACCCGCCCCCAGATAATTCATTCACAAAAACAGGGCCTGTGGCAATTCTGGACAGTCTGGGTGTTTGTGTGTTTGTGTGTGTGTGTGGGTGTGTGTGTAGGTGGGGGGGAATGAACCAGCTTTGCGGGGGCACAGTTTGCAAAAGGTTGAGAACCATTTGGCCAATCAAATATTGACACACTCCATTCATGACAAAGACCTGACACAATAGATGTGTACCCAAATGCACAGCATGTTCATAGTGCAGTTTTTTCAGAAAAGGTAAGCTTTACTGAAGGCAGTTCAGTACACAGCAGATTAGTCAGCATGGCAAACATGCACAAAAAGGACTTTGGCAGAGGCAAACTCGGGTCCAAAACCGGGGTCAAAAAACACTAAGAAAACATAGATGAGACAAATGCTGCAACATTTGCAATGAAGGGCTAAAACAAACAGGCAGCAGGAGCAGGGAGCAAACAGACTATATAGACGAGGGAGGAGGCGATAATTGGACACAGGTGAAACACTTTCTGATAGGTAGACAATAACAGTGGCAGGAAAAACACAAGGGCAGGAAGGAGATTTAGGCCCCGTCCAGACGACAACGCCGTTTTGCGAAAACGCACACGTAATGCATCGTTTTGGCCGACCGTCGGGTCTCAGGGTGGAGAAATCCGAAAACGCAGCCCTCCCGTTTTCATGTGGACGGCGAATCCGCATACTTTCCAAAACGATGACGCCATCGCCCCACCCCGCGACGTCTCAAAACAACAACAACAACAATGGCGGACTACATGCTTGTGTTCGTGCCGCAGAAGATATTGAGCCTTTCTTGCAACTTACATGCCTTGTAGTTGAGTGTGAGTCGCAGCAGCAGTTCGACCTCATCACCGGTCCACACGAACGATTCTGGTTTCCTTGCACTAGCCATTTTCATCTTCTTCTTGTTGTGTTCGGTTTCTCCGTCTACTGTTTGTTCACAGCGCGCAAGCTTAATGCGCATGCTCCGTGTCTTCTTCTCTGTTTTTGGTAATTGTCAAGCACCACCTATAGGCCTGGAATATGAACTACAGCGTTTTCGGTCGTTGTCAGTGGAGCCGTGTGGACGCAAATATTCTTAAAAAGATGACGAGGAAGACGGAGAAAAAAAAGATTGTTTTCGCCCGCGTGGACAGGGCCTTAAATGACAGGAGGACAATTTCAGGAAACAGGAAACAGAACTGAAAGGATGAGGAAAACATGATGAGTATAGACGGAACATGACACTTCCATTCCATTCATGCATCGTGTTGTAAATTTTTGAAAACTAGTGCAGTGCCCGTAGGAAGTATGTATTCCTATAGAAAAGTGGGAGGTTAAGTAGCTTTTTCATGGATGGCCAAATGATTTTTTTTGATTATACTATTATATTTCACCTTAAAAACTATTTACCTTGCCTTGTTTGACTACTTTTGATTATACCATTATATTTCACCTTAAAAACTATTTACCTTGCCTTGCTTGGTGTAATTATATTCAGCACAACCTTACACGGTGACTGTACAGTTATTTTTTAATTTTGACATACTATATTAACACTATGGACCTAAAATCACAAAATAACATAAAATCAGAGTAGGAAAAAGTTAGATTTTTTTACTGTGAAAACCACAAATATGTTTAATGAACCAATTGCATTAGTTGCATTAAATGCAAATATAAATTGTTGTTTGCTTAATTTGTGTTTAAGTTTGTGAAATTTACAGTTATATGTAACTATTTACATTCAAATGCAGGCAATGCCTCAGGCTCCTCAGCTCAATGAAGAGCTGCACTGCCTGCTCCACATTCAGCAGTCTCCTTATTGTTTTGACTCACAACACAAAAAACCAACTCCACTACACACTAAACACACTACACTAAACACTATATAACACACTAACTATACACTCCAAACACGCTAGATGTCACAAATTTCTCAACTCTCAAAACTCGCTATCTCTGTCGCTGTCTCCAACAAGTCACTGCTGCTGTCACTCATCCGCTGACGTCCCTCCCACAACTGTTCCTCAGCAACCAAACTTGCTGCTTGGACACTTTCGTGACAAAAGCCCGTTTTTACCGTTTCTTCTGCACCAGACACAAAGCAAACGTGACGGCAATGTTCGCGAAAAAGCGTGGCGGATATTATTTACCCTCAGTCCAGTACAGAACAGTGGGCTGTGTGGGCTAGCGGCTAGCAGCTAGCTACACATGAACATCCACAGATTACGATTCCACTTAGTTGTCCGCACGTCTCCGGATCTCCTCAGACCCGAACAGACTCAGTCCGAACTCGTTTAGTCTCATTACTCCACAATAGTCAGTTTAGATGCATAAAATCCCGGTCCAGCTCGCGTCGCTGCAGGTATTAATCTGCTTGTTTCTTAGGGTATGTCGTGGGCTTGAGCTCTGCAGGGATTGGCTCTGGTGCGCAAGTGACTGTGGTGGCTCCGGTGGACAATGCTTGCGGAATTTGTAAAACATTTATGAAATAATTTATTAACGGTATCATTGCAGTCCAAACAAATCCAACAGGCACAATCTTAAACCAAGCAGCAGCTATGTTGAAACTCTCAGGTCAGTCTGATCCTGATCCGCAGAGATATTTGAGTAACACACACACACACACACAAACACACAGATTCCTTGCTTTTATAGAAAGAAATTACTTATTATCATTAAATTAGAATTGTGTAAGATCATTACATACTGCAAGATTGCCTTAAATATGAAATCCCCTCCCTCTGACATGAACCGCAGGATTGTCCCAAAATGGAAACATCTCTTAAGAGTCAGTGGTTATGGTAAACTTTCATGGCATACATTTTGAAACATGAAGTCTTTGAAGGTCACTGAAGGCGACTGTCTGCCTTGATAATCAATTAAGTAAATAACTCTTTTACCAAAGTACATTAAAACAAACCGATACCAGAAAACCCTACCAAATGCCTTTAGATATAGAATAAACAGCTGTTAATGTCATATATGGATATATAAATATTCTGACTGCACACAGAATAATGAAGGTTTGAATGTAAAATAATGTTCAATTAAATTCAGCACTTTAGAGAAACTCCAACAACAGTCAATCAGGAGCTTTTTCCACCCAAGCTCCTCTTTGCTACATATTATAACAGTCTATCAAAAGACAACTAAGTGCAATCAGCCATAGACCATGCCCAGAGACACACAATTGCGAGCATTAATTGTTCTAAATTTTGCTCCTCCTTTCATTGGATTACAGTGGCGGATCCTGACAAATTTCTCAGTGGGGCAACTGTTCTGATGATGAGGTGACCCGTTTAATGGGAAAAAATGATAGGCAGCAAGACAACTGCCAAATCTATTTTCTGGCCAACTTACATAGCAATACCAAATGTAACGGCTACAGGGAAAAGTTACATCCAGGAGTGTTCAATAAATAAAATTATTTTGGCTCTACAAATGAATTACAACAGAGAGGTAAACTGTGAATCAGTTTGTATAAGTCAGAAATATTAAAAGTATTTATTTACAGTCCTTTAGATGTAAATTGTGTTTTTAAAAACCTATTGCTATAAGCAATGGTTAAAAAGTCATAATAAGTGTCCCACCATGTTAATGTTTCATTCTTTTATCAATTATGCCAAATAGAGTTGGGCAGCTCATTTCCACTTTGCATTTAATAGGCTGGTGTTTTACAATTAAGGTGTGAAATTTCTGGATGTGAAGTATTTTGAATGCTTCAGTAATATCTGAATCATTCCAAAAGGTAAATGCAGTTAGAAAACCTTGATACGCAATGAGAAAAGTCCTCCATGCAGTCTGACCTTAAATGAAGTGAGATTTCAGATTTAAGGTGTATTTTGATGAGGACACATCAAATGAGGAAACTTCAAATGTAAATGTTGGATTATAAATTATATATAAGTGATATTCATATATATTCTCACTCTCACTGGCAATGGAGGGGATGTTGTATTGCAATCTTTAAATTTCTCAGGCATCACTAGGAAAAGCCTCTCCATGTCATCTTTGATTATTAATTTCCAATTTATTTTAAGCATCGCTTTTTAAAGCCAGGCTTATTCAGCTTCATTAATTTTGTTTTTACCAACAGATTTCTCCTGTGCACGACTTAACTGAGTTCAGTGTCCTCCTTGTTCACCATCCATTAATATGAAACAATTTTGTTGTCATACATTTATATAGTCGTTAAGCAGAGGCTGTTAGTTTCATAAAATACAACAGGATGAAATGTAAGATGAAATATTCAATCATTATCAGATAATCATTTATGAGGAGTTAGAGTGAATATTCTTTCTTTTTTCTTTACCTCTTTCTGTGCTTGCCATAGTATATTTTTAACTGTGATTCCAAACTGTGGTGAATGGTCAATAGAGTACTGGATTGCATTTATCATTTACTTATCTCTATGTATTAACAATTTACTTTCCTTTCTACTGGTGTGGACAAAGCTCACAGAAATCACAGAAGGTGCAGAGAAAATGTGAGAAACTAACTGAGAATAATGTAACTCTACAAAATGATGTACTGTGGGCAAATCATTATGGGATATATTACAAGCTAAAGCTTGAGGTGTTTCTGACTGACTGAAGAGAAGTGAACTCTGACCTAAACAGACCTGATACAATCCACACAGTGTGGATGACAGGAATCTTCTTAAAATGCTTTCACTTGGTGAATTATTTCACCAAAGTAATCTGATTACCTTCAGATCACCAAGTTCCTTTCAGCTCAGACGTCTCGTTCTGTTGGTCAGTAAGTCTGTGCTCTGTGTCTACAGCATCTCATCAATTATCTATAGTGTCAAATTTACCTTTGCTTTAGGATTCACTTGAACTCTAAGTGATTCAGCTATATTAAAGGGTTTCAGGGAGTAACAATGAAATATGCACTTGCAATGTATTCTGTGTGTTATTAAACACAACACTCCTTCATTGTGGCCTGAATGACACCTGTATGAAATACTTCTGTCTTCATAAAGAGCTTAAAGCTTCAGACTGTCTGCTGGTTTTCTTCCACTGGGTGCTGCAGGTCACTGGATATAATAACAAAAAAAAAATATAGTATAATATCTGTGAACTGGAACTGTATTCTCATAGGAGTGATGGTTTGAAATGTCATCCACAGCTCTGCATTCCCATACTGAACCAGTTAAAAGTTTAAGGTATAGACTAAATCTGTGTCTTACACTAGACTGTGAAGAGATCTGGGTTCCTGGCATTGAGGTTAATTCTCTCAGAGGTCAAAGTTTGGCTCAGGATTACAAGGTTACAAGGTGAATGTCACAGTCAGTTTTAATATTTAAATCATCATCCAAGGAGGTGGACACCTGGTTCAGTCTGCTCAGGGACATGTTGATAAAGACCCCAGAAGTGCCGACAATACAGGGAATATAACACTTATTGTATGTAACACATATTGTAATATAGAATAGATAAATATATATAAAAACAGATAAACATTGCTTGGTCCAGTAGGCCTAGAGGGGAAACCAGGTTCCTGACCTGTCCCGGATATTCTTCCATCCCATCAATAATAATAAGCCTCAAGTGTAGAAGCCTGAAGAAGGGCATAAATTACAACACATGCAAAGATAGAGAAAAAATGCAATATAGCAACTCTTCGATGAGAAATGCCAGCTTTTGCGAGAAGAGTTTCTTTTGTCAGAACTTTGTTTTAAAAGTAAAAAATAATTGAAATGAGAAGGTGCTCACTAGATATGTTATGATAAAAGAGGACACAGACAGTGGGTGGATTTAGTGATAAAGAAGTTCATTTGATACAACTAGGAAGGAACAATGAGATGAATAATAATGACAAATCAGTTCTAAAGGCAGCAGGTGAGGCTGAATGTTGGCGAGGCTGGTGAATCAGAAGTGTTGAAGAGATGATGGTAAGTGTGGCTGGCAAAGAAGGTGCGATGGCTGGGAGGTTAATGTGAGGTTGGCACAGGGGCCTATGATCCTGGAGCATGAGAAGAAAGGCATTAAACTGGAAAACACACATAAGCAAAGGTGGAACAACAATCTGGTCATCAATAAATCAGAAATACTAAAGGCTGATGGACTGATGAGAAGCTGTGCAAAAGGGAGGGTAACTCTAATGCTTTTTTAACAATGAAGATGTCAGCACTATCGCTGCCTAGCAAAAGTCTTTAGGGTTTGAACCCAGGGCCTTTCTGTGTGGAGTTTGCATATTCTCCCCATGTCTGCGTGGGTTGCTTTTCGAGGAGTGGGGAAATCGTCTGTTTCTGTCTCTCTGAATATATTTTCCCACTGGTCGAAGCGAGGTGTCTTCTTTGCAGCGGGAGCGGGTGACGGTGACGCAGCACCTGTCTTCAGGCTCGCATCACCTTTCCGTCTGCTGTCTGTCTGATCATGATAACAAGTGTATGAGGAAAACAATGCAGGCACGCGGGGGGTCGGGTTCGGGCCGGGTTAGGGCAGACAATTCATGCTGGTGTGTCGGGCTGCGTCGGGTTCGGGCTTATGAACCTGTGGGTCGGGTCGGGTCGGGTTGTCATTTTCAGGCCCGTTGAGAACTCTAGTTGTGACGCTCCAAAAAATATATCCACCATTTGTCCAACACACTGGTTCGAACTCTGGTTGTGAAACAAATTTCTCGTTAACTACGTGCTAAGTACATTACCTGCTTTCTTTTCAGCAGACACAGCAGTCTTACATTGACAAATAATTGGTGACAGCTCCTGTTTGTGAAGTTTCCACTTTGGGGGCGGGGCTCACATGAAGTTTTAAAAGCCATTCAGCAGATTCCAATCCAGTTCTAAGAGAAATATATAATATGATGTATTGAAATTGTTTTGTACAAGTTACACTTAAGTTTAACAAAAATGCTTGTTCCATTTTGTAATTTGTTCCAGCAGTACAGCAGGTTGATCTATTTCATCCATCCATTATCTATAACTGCACATCCTCTGTAGGGCTGTGGGGGCAGCTAGAGCCTATCCCAGTTAGCATTTAGCAGAGGTGGGTTGACTCTTGACACATGGACAGGTCGCCAGTTCATCACAGGGCTGACACAGAGACAACCATTTGCACAGTTTATAGGCAGTGCGTCACCAATTAACCTGCATGTCTTAAGGACTACAGGAGGAAGACAAAGAATGCAGAGGAAACCCGACCAATGGGAAAATATATTCAGAGAGACAGAAACAGACGATTTCCCCACTCCTCGAAAAGCAAGGGTGAATTCGCCTGTGGCAAGTTTACTTTTAGCCAATTCCATCTTCTCCAGCCAGGCTGTAGGCGCGAGTATAGGTCAAGCAGCCAGACTTACTCTTCACCACACGTGAACAGCGATGATTCACAACAAACAATATATAATTTCCAACCTGCAAGAAATGTGTTTTATGAAATGTGTTTTATAAAAAAAGGAAGCCCGAGGCCCGGCCCGACCCGGCTCATTAGCGTATTTTTTCGGCCCGTACCCGACCCGAACCTGCGGGTCTGGTCGGGTTTGACCCGTTGAGAACTCTAGTCACAACCCCCCAGAAAAGACTGGACACTAAGCTAAACCGGAAGTAATCCAACTCATGCAGTGGAAGTCTCCAGTGCAGACATGCAGACAAAAACAACCAATCAGAGAGCTTGTTACATCCAATGGCTAATTTGCAGTGTTTTACCTCTTTTTACCAGCTCAAGGACCAAAGTGTCCCGGAAGAGGCTAACTGGAGAGGCTAAATGTCTAAGCTAATATCTAGTAGCTAATAGGAAAAGTTACGCAGCAAGTAAATACAAATGCAGATTGAAAAGGAAATTGCCTTTTTAAACTCCTGATTAAATCTGTATTCTTAATTCAATTTGTGAATCTAGGTATTTATTTGTCTTTTGCAACTGCACTTTCAAACAGATTTTTGAATTCCATTATTTATTTATCACTTAATTCATGTATTTCTAAATGAAGTACTTACTGACTGTTTCACGGTGTGTTTGTAAATCCCTTTTTAATTTGAACTATTCATTACTGTATTGCCCATTAAAGTATCAAATGATTAATTACTTTCTAATAGATTAGTTTGTAAACTAATATATTAATGTCCATTTTTATTGTCAATTAAATGCATTTTTACTATTTCCGTGACACTTGCAGTCTTCCATAAGCTTGAGTCTCTCACAGTCAACAGTCAATTTGTCCCATGTAGCTCTGCATTTCAAAGTAAATCATCGTAAGTATTGTGTTAAATTAAATACCCACCCAAATGGAACGAGGCCCAAGTGAGCAGTGACCAGAGAGTTGCTGGCTCAAGTCCCCAGGCCAGCAGGATTATTCTGGGTGGGGTAAGAGAAAGGCAGTGCTCGCTCCACCCTCATTACCACCACTGAGGTGCCCTTGATCAAGGCCCGTAAGTCCAACTGCTCCAGTGTAGCTGCCCAGTGGTTTCCAGGTGTGAATGCATAACTGTCAATGTGATCAGGTTTTGCCTAAAAAGAGAGTGTTGGCCTCAGCCCGATTTTTTTCTCCAGTTATGAAGACCAATGATTTGTTACAACATAAGTATTCCTTTTTTTGCCTTTACATGTCTTTCAGTTGGAGCACAATGCAAAACTGATTCCAGAGAAAGAATTTTAGAGGACATGGGCAAAGAAAGTATGCTGTGGTGTTTTTACTTCATCTTTAGAAATAGTATTTTATATCACACTTGAGAAGCAAAGTGGGACATTGATTATTGCTTTTTACTACTACTACTACTATTACTACTACTACTGTTATTTGTTCCCATGTGTGTAGAAATACCATGTGATTACTGCAATTAACAATTATTTTGCAATTATTTGTGTTAGTTTTAACATATAGGGGTTTTGCTGTGAGAAAACGTGCAATATTAATAAATGTATTGAGTCATTTTATTTAATACAGTCATAAGGTTTTACCACTTTTCATTTCACCTCTCCAAAATCCACTAATGAGCAAACTGATAGTACCTGATGTATTCCTAAAACCTTTTGACAAATCAGTAATATCCACAATATCAAGTGTGAGGAAATAAACAAATTACAGTCATTTATCATACAGTGTGATGACCATTTTGACAGTGAAGATCAAACCAGGGCAGAGTTAGATCTTTGGTAACACAAGAAAACAAGAGATGCTCTAGTAAGAATGAGTGCAATCAATGTGACCATGTATCACTTGGAACTGACAGCAAGCAGAGTGAAGAGCAGGGTCTGACACTGCAGGTGTGTGTGATGTCAGCAGCTCCGGTCAGAGGGAACTAACAGTGTTGTGGCTTTTTGTGTTGGTTTTTTGTGCCTGTTGTGCCTGTTTTTTTGTTTGTTTGTTTGTTTGTTTTTTTTGCAGAAACAAATATACTTCTAAATGTGATAGAGCTACATTAATACTACACAGAACCAATATTTGGTTGCATGAAAGTAAAAGCTAGTGGAGGTATGAATTTTTGAAAATTACAGATTCTTTGTTCTGGTAAAAAAAAAAAAAAAAAAAAAAAAAGAAGACCTCTTGTTATTAATTTGATTAGACAGGCTTTATTTATCCCACAAAAAAGGGAGAAAAAGAATCAGACAAATAAGCATTACGTTAATTAGAAAATAAATAAGAAAATACAATAACCATTCAGCAATAACTAAGGGTCCCTTGGATGTTCAGGACAAATGTCAACCCAATCCAGTGAAAAAAAAAGTGATTGGTGAGGTTAAGAATACACATACAGTTACAGACATCTCGATTTTCATCTCCCAAACAAAAGGCCTTCCAGTTCCCAGTCAATTGCCAGCCACTGGGAGTCCCCCCAACCCCTCCACCCCCCACCTCCTGGGTGTGTGCCTGGAATCCACTGTAAAGATGGCCATTCATTCAATTGCAGGGTGTCACCATGAGATGGCGCCCCACTCACAAAAATCATATACAGGATGAGTACTCATTTAATCTTTGTCTTGAGTTCATCCTTTCCCTGCTGCAGCCCTAAAGTTATGAGCACATTAATGCATCAATAGTTAGAATTCAACAATATACTATACATTTATTGTTCTGAAATTGACCATTTGTTTATTCAGTTTATTCAGTCAGTGTGGTTACATAATTTGTTTAGGCATACAAAAAAAGTCAGTGAAGACCTTTCTCTTCTGATTAAAATGTTTCTTCCCCAGAACTACAGAGAACTCTTTTTATGAGAGGGCACTACTTAAAGAATATAGCCCTTGCATATAAGTGGGCTTTTTATTCAGTTGGAGTTCGTGTTTGAGTTTTGTGGGGGTCTCTAAAATAACTAACCCCCTGTTTAGTTGTAGCAGTGGGTTCAAACAGCTGCTGGGAGGTTGGCCATACTTTAGATCTGGAAGCAGACTGGATGCATTTTAAATATGAAAAACAGACTGACTTTTACAGCCATGCCCCAAAACAAACTGACACGTTTTAGAAGGAAAGAAACAGCTTAATGTATTGTATTTAATGCCAAATTCACAAAAAGGAACCAATGACTTAGACTTTGCTGCAGCAGTTTAAAAAAGTTACATTTTCCCTAATGGTACTTGTAAGTCTTAAATCACGCAATTTGTGAGGGAGCATTTGTTGTGGGCACACCCAGAAGCAGAGACACAAGGCTGACAAGACACACACCGTGACATGAGTCTGGCATATTGCCAAGAGACTGCACAATACAGTACTGAGTTCTGACCCCAGACAGCTTAACAACCATTCACACCTGGGCTCACCAAGCCTTAGCAACTGACATGAAGGCCGGTTAGATCAACAACCCACAAGTGACCCTAATGACTATTAAACTCAGAGCTCACATGTGTCCCACACAGAGTTTAAAATCCTGCAACTCCCCTCCAGATAGATAGAACTGAAGAAGCCTCTTGGATGAGAGATGAAACATCTATAAGACACTGAACAAGTCCAGTTGCCTACGATACAGCACTTAGATTTACCATGACCTGGATGACTGACAACCTTCATCAACACCTTTTTATGGAGTTCTCATTCCTGACTGGATAAAGTGGGCAGGGATACAAGAAAATCTCTTCTCAACTTTACTACATGAGCAGGAGGAGGAGAGACATGGGTTACTGACCAAACACTGTAACAGTGACTACTGTTGGAATGTAGTGCTTCTAACACTTATTTTAATAAAAAGATAACACTTACAGCAACTAACTAACTAACTAACTAACTAACTAACTCCAGTATTAATGCAGTGGAATGACCCTGAAGGCACCATTGGAACAGTGTAAAAAAGGCAGTTTAAGATAGTGGGAAATCTCCAAGCAGTGGTGGGCTGTCAGGGCCAGCAAGGCCTTCTCTAAACATTATCAGAATCACTGACTTATGTTTTAATATATATATTTTTTCAATATTTTTTTTTATTCTCTTCATTTCATAGCTTTTCTCTTGGTTGCGCTGCTTCCACTAGTGTATGTTTTTAGCTGTATAGCTTTTATCCAATCATATTTCAGCCATCATGTGTTGCCAGGGTCAAAGAAATCTGCCTTGACGCCTTCAGAATCGATAGTCCTGGTGTCCGTAGCTTTAAGTAAGTGACATTGAAACGGTTGCTATAACCAATCAGATTTCGAGTTGGCAACACCGAGGCCATCTAACAGGCGTACTGCGACGTTGGCATTTTCACGTCCTTTGATTGGATGGTCAGAAGGCCCGCTTGCTCAATGCTCAGTCACACGAGACCTAGCTTAACTAGCGAGTTGTGATTGATAGCTGACGTTAAAAATGGCAACAGGTGGAGATGACATTGATACAGAGAGTGGAGATGATATTGTTGCAGATTTATTGTCAGTGCCCTTTTCAAGACAACCGTTTAATGAAGAGATGGACATAGTTAAAAAAAAAAACGCCCAACGCCCGAACACCTCGAGCTCAGTCAACCTGCAAAAGCAGGCTATGTGCGCCACTTTTTAAGGTTAGCAACTGGAAACGATACACTTGGCTTACAGGCTCAGTTCCACACGAGAGGCTCTACTGCTGGGAGTGCTTGTTGTCTGAACGTCATTGGTGAGTGGAACTGATTTTTTATTGCTGGTTTTGCTAGTGTTGCATCTCATTGAACTGGTTGCATTTTGTTTCCACACACTTGTTAAATGATGTTCATAAAATGACTGTCTACCTGACGTCCGATAGTGGTATGTGCGTGTGTGTGGCTGTGTACATAACTAGAACAACGCAATTTTGAAGATGGAGCTGTACAATATTATGCCTAAAGCTTAAAAATGGCCAGGGATGCCACATATTTTCCATTAGTGATTTTTTTTTTTGGGGGGGGGGGGGTCCAGAAGGCCCAGTTCTGATAGGCACAAGTAGTGTAAACTTTGTGCCGACGTGTGACCTCATCAAATATCATATTTCATAAAGACATGGAGGGACTCTTTCAAATATGTCCGTCTGTTCTCAGAAGCACTTGGGTGAGGTCGGGTGAGGAGATGATCTTCCATTTCAAAGGATAGCGAAGCCAGCAGACAGGAGACAACTTCCTGTGAAAAGACAAAACATACATTCTCACTGCTGATCACAATATGGAGCATATGTTGAAACCACTGTGTGGAAACTAAACACAGGCAGACTGTGGTGAGGATCTTTAAATAGCTTGATATAAAGATCAGGTCCCTGTTTCTTAATAATGATCATACAGAGGCCATACAGTAGTTCACAGAGATTTTTACTGTTTAGCCTTGCTATGTATTAAAAATCTGTACATCATAAAGCTTTCTATAAAAACTATTTTACACTTGTAAATAAAATTTGTATAAAAGATAGGCCTTTATATATACTGGCCCAGGACTGACCTTAGGTTTTTCTGCTCAGGCAAACAGCACAACGCCAACAGCAACAACCAGGACAGCCATCATGTGAGTCTTCTGGTCAGCAGCACTGTCAGGGGAAGGTCCTTCAGACAACAGGAGACAACACACTTCTTTAGCAGCTGTGGAACTAAGATGAACAGACTTGTGTGTATGTGGAGATGTGTCATATGAGCTCTATATAGCTGACAGTAATTAAATACACTCCAGCACTTTCAGGTTCACTACAGAAATAAGACTAGCATTAACACCTCGCTCTTGTTTGAGCACCTGTCAAGTTGCTGGTCCTGCGCTGAGACCTTGAACAATGGCCAGAAATGTTTTTTCGGAATATTATATTAATATATATATTAATATTACCACCAAGAAAGTACAGATGCTGTTTTAGACTGTTACTGTTCTTACTGCTTTTTATTCTACCTGCCCCTCCGTGCACACACACACACACACACACACACAAACACACACACACACACACACACATTCTTAGGACAACCTTTTATTTTGTATACATGTCTCCAATTACTTACTCTCAACAATCAGGTAAAAGTCGTGCGTAGATACATCTCCGTTGATAATCTGTCCCTCATAGGAACCAGTGTCATCTGGGCTTAGAGAGTGAATGGTGAGGCATCCGGTCTCTCTGTCCAGCTGGTATCTATCTGATGCTTTCCGTACCAGTTCTCCATCCATGTAGTTGACTAGGACACAGTGCTTTGGGCCATAGGACCAGAGGATATGATAGTCACCATGTAGTCCAGTGACTCCAGCGTGCAGAGTGATGCTCTGACCAACTGTGCCTGTCACTGTTTTGGTTTCACTCAGTACACCTAGTAAAGTAAGTGCAACTGAGAGAGAGAGAGAGAGAGAGAGAGAGAGAGAGAGAGAGAGAGAGAGAGAGAGAACAAAGGTTTACAACGAAGACAAGCAAAGACTACAATAAGAAACTGAAAATTAAATGGGATGTAACACGTGTTTAACATATAAAAGGGTCTATTTCAACCCAAACCATGTTGTTGCTTCAACCCAACCAGGTATTTTTGTTCCCTAAACCTTACAAAGCAGCAACAGGAAACAGAACACAATTAGTGAACTTGCGATCGGATCACACCAGCTGCAGCAACCATCAACATGTTCATGTTCCTACCCAGGACTACTTAGCAGTATTATTACATTATTACATGACAACTCAGGATCATGAGTTGGACTACACCCATCTTCGTATTCAGCCTTCATTTTGATTTCAACTACACACCTGGAAAGTTTCATATCTGAACCAAAACAAATGGGGGTCTGGGGCATCAAGTGTGAGGGGGCCACCACCTAATTTCATCCCCCATGCTCAGACCACACTCATCTTCTCCTTCAGCCTTCATTATGACCCCAACTACACAGCTGTGAAGTTTTGTGAATGGATCTTGCACAGTTGTGACGGATTCTGATTGACAAATATCTGTCCAGAGACAGACAGACAGACAGCCAGAGGGACATAAAAACAACTGGAGAGATACTCAAAACCGTCTTTGTGGAAGTTTTTGCTATGAAAGTTGTCTCCAGGACCACATTTAACCATGACCATACACACAGACTGAAAACACTACCAGTTCCTGCTGTCCTGGCTGCAGGATTCCTTTTTTTCATCACAATCTTACAATGTAAAACATAATAAAACTGGTTCTCTGCAACATACCGATCCCTGAGGATGAGTGCTTAGAGATGCTGCCACTCAGGATAACAACATCAGATAGATATATTCTTCAGTCTTGAGGAATATACATCTTAAGTAAGGGTGTCACGATTTCGATTTTAAATCGAAATTGACCGAAATTAAGTTACAATGTCGAACTTCGAATTAAAAAATGGGATCGCCGATGCTCCAACGCCACCATGTCAAGTCCGGGCAGCTTGCCAAGCGGAAAAAAACACGTGTTGAAGTGCTGCTGTCAACCTCCTCTAACTTAGGGGCCGTCCAGACGAGCGAAAACAATCTTTTGTTTCTCCGTCTTCCTCGGCATCGTTTCAAGAATATTTGCGTCCATACGGATCCACTGAAAACGATCGAAAATGCTGTAGTTCACATTCCAGCCTACAGGTGGCGCTTGACATTCACCAAAAACGGAGAAGAAGACACGGAGCATGTGCATTAAGCTTGTGCGCTGTAAACAAACAGATAGTAGACGGAGAAACAGAACACAACAACAAGAAGATGAAAATGGCTAGTGCAAGGAAACCAGTTCACCTCTGTCACCCCCACACCACACCACCCCCCTCCACTCCCTGCCTGATCAACCCACACACCCCACCCCTGACCTCTCTCAACATGAGTCACTCCATGGTCCCACCAACACCCCCAGCCTCTACATAACAGCTGATCAGGTGAGGAGGGAGCTGAGGAGGACCAAGGCGAGGAAGGCTGCTGTCCCTGATGGCATCAACTCCAGACTGCTGAAGGACTGTGCAGACCAGCTCTGTGGAGTATTCCTGCACATCTTCAACCTGAGCCTCAGTTTGGAGAGAGTTCCACTCCTGTGGAAAACATCGTGCGTGGTTCCTGTCCCAAAGACTGCGCACCCCAGGGAGCCCAACCACTTCAGGCCAGTGGCTTTGACCTCTCACCTGATGAAGACCATGGAGAGGATTGTTCTCAACCACCTTTGACACCTGATGAACAGCGAGATGGACCCTCTGCAGTTTGCGTATCGACCTGGCATTGGTGTGGATGATGCTGTCATCTACCTGCTGCACAGGTCACTTTCGCACCTGGAGAGCACCGGGAGCACTGTGAGAGTCATGTTTTTTGACTTCTCCAGTGCTTTCAACACAATCCAGCCATCACTGCTCAGGGGGAAGCTGGAAGGAGCGGGAGTCGACTGCCACCTGGCTGCATGGACGCGCGCTGAAGTGCCCTCTTGGGAGACAAAATGCGCGCTAGAAGTGCCCTTCTTTCCGCCCCTGCCCTTCAAAAAGTCTGTGCACGCCACTGGACAGAGGGGAACCATCCGGAGTACAGAAAGGTCATCACCAACTTTGTCGCCTGGTGTGAACTGAACCACCTGCGCATCAACGCCAGCAAGACAAAGGAGGTGGTGATCGATTTCAGGAGGAAGGCTCCTCAAACTGCACCAGTGAACATCCGGGGTTTGGACAGTGAGATCGTGGAGGAGTACAAATACCTGGGTGTTCACATAAACAACAAACTGGACTGGACACACAACACAAGAAGGGCCAAAGTCGTCTCCATCTGCTGAGGAGGCTGAGGTCCTTTGGAGTGTGCAGGTCACTGTTAAAAACTTTTTATGACTCTAAGGTTGCATCAGGGATCTTCTATGCTGTGGTCTGCTGGGGCTGTGGAAGTTGAGAGAGGGACAGGAAGAGACTGAATAAGCTGGTGAAAAGGGCCGGCTCAGTTTTGGACTGCCCTCTGGACTCCATTGAGGAGGTGGGTGAGAGAAGGATGTTAGCCAAGCTGACATCAATCATGGACAACCCCTCTTACCCCCTACACGAGACTGTGGGGGCTCTAAGCAGCTTCTTCAGCAACAGACTGCTTCACCCACGGTAGGGCTGTCCACGAATATTCTAAATTCGAATATATATTCGAATATTTTTTAAAGAACGGAGAATCGATGGTGAAAATTAATATTCGACAATGGAAAAAACACATCAGCGGCTGCTTTGCGAGTGGGCACGCTGCATGACAGGTCACAGACGTCGCACATGCACAGCGTCACTCACTGCCGAAAGTGAGACGCGAAAAAAACATGGCAGATGCAGACTGTAGAGAGAAAAACAATATGACATAAAGTTCAGAGCCCAACTCGGCAGCGGAGAGAGCGGTTTGGACTCCAAGCAACCTAAAAAGCCCTGTTTGGAAATACTTCAGATTTTGGTCTGTAGACGGCAAAAATGCAGAGCCTGGAGATAAAGTTGTATGCAAGCTGTGTAAGCTACAGTTAGCTTACCATTCCACCACTAGCAACATGAGTGCACATCTCAAAAATGTGCACCCAAATGAGCATGCCGTGATGTCTGGAACTGCAACTAAACAGCCACGTCTCAACTCATATTTTTCACCAGCCGCCACAAGCTCTCAGTCTGCAGCACGACAAGAGGCGTGCACAGAGAAACTTGCTTCGTTCATATGCAAGGACATGAGGCCAATCAGTATCATTGATGGCACGGGCTTCAGAGAGTTTTGTCAAGAATTGGAACAGAGTGTTACACCATTCCTGTTCGGCTCCCGGCCCGTGGGAAGCACAGGGGAGATGATTTCCTCCAGGGCCGAAGTTTATAATTACCTTCGGGGTGAACCGCTTTCACGTGTTCGAAACCAGAATCGACTCACACTGACCTACAAGGCGAGTAAGTTGCAAGAAAGGCTCAATATCCTATGCGCATGAACACAAGCATGTAGTCCGCCATTGTTGTTGTTGTTGTTATGAGACGTCGCGGGGTTCAGAGGTCGGAGGCTAGAGGTCGAGTGGTGGGGCGATGGCGTCATCGTTTCGGAAAGTATGCAGATTCGCCGTCCACATGAAACGGGAGGGCTGCGTTTTCGGATTTCTCCGCCCTAAGGGGCCGTCCATAAGTATGAAAACGATCTTTTTTTTCTCCGTCTTCTTCAGCAACGTTTTAAGAATATTTGCGTCCATACTGATCCACTGAAAACGACTGAAAACGCTGTAGTTCATATTCCAGGCCTATAGGTGGCCCTTGACATTCACCAAAAACAGAGAAGAAGACACGGAGCATGCGCATTAAGCTTGCGCGCGGTAAACAAACAGACAGTAGACGGAGAAACCGAACACAGCAAGAAGAAGATGAAAATGGCTAGTACAAGGAAACCAGCCCTTTGTGTGGACCGATGATGAGGTCGAACTGCTGCGACTCACACTCAACTGCGAGGCAAGTAAGTTGCAAGAAAGGCTTAATATCTTCTTCAGCACGAACACAAGCATGTGGTCCACCATTGTTGTTGTTGTTGTTATGAGACGTTGCGGGGTGGGGCAATGGAGTCATCGTTTTGGAAAGTATGCGGATTCGCCGTCCACAAGGAAACGGGAGGGCTGCGTTTTCGGATTTCTCCACCCTGAGACCCGTTTTCAAAAAAGTGCGTTTTCAGGATCTGTATGGACGGTCGGCCAAAACGATGCAATACGTGCGCGTTTTCGCAAAACGGCGTTGTCGTCTGGACGGGGCCTGGGTCTCAGGGCGGAGAAATCCGAAAACTCAGCCCTCCCGTTTTTGTGTGGACGGCGAATCCGCATATTTTCCAAAACGATGACGCCATCGCCCCACTCCTCGACCTCTTGCCTCCGACCTCTGAACCCCGCGACGCCTCATAATAACAACAACAACAATGTCAGACTACATGCTCGTGTTTGTGCCGAACAAGATATTGAGCCTGTCTTGGAACTTACTCACTTTGTAGTTGAATGTGAGTGGCAGCAGCAGTTCAACCTCATTATCGGTCAACACAAATGATTCTGGTTTCCTTGCACTAGCCATTTTCATCTTTGTCTTCCTGTGTTCAGTTTCCGTCTACTGTCTGTTTGTTTGCAGTGCGCAAGCTTAATGCTCAAGCTCCATCTCTTCTTCTGAACTACAGCGTTTTCGGTCGTTTTCAGTGGATCCGTATGGACGCAAATATTCTTGAAACGATGCAGAGGAAGACGGAGGAAAAAAAGATTGTTTTCGTACGTGTGGACGGCCAGTAAGCCAGTAGCTATTAGCTACAGCCAGCCAAACGACAGCATGGTGTTACACCATTCCTGTTCGGCTCCCGGACCGTGGTCGGGAAGCACAGGGGAGATGATTTTCTCCAGGGTTGGAGTTTAATTTTCACCTTCGGGGTGAACCCCTTTCACGTGTTAAGCTGGTTGGGAAATAATACCAGGGAGCTTTGCTGTATCTCGAGGAGCCGTCGCCTTTATTTACAGCCAACTGCAGACTATATTGTACACTTTATTGCTGTCGCTACTACTGCTACTCCTTTCGCTTCTCCTTCCTCTCCCATTCAATCACTGTCCGCACTAGTGATGTGTCGGTTGCGAAAGAAACGGCTCTTAGAGCCGGCTCTTTGAAGTGAACGATCGGAGCCGGCTCCTGTCTGGCCTTAACCCACATTCTCTACTTGTGGCCATATTTAGTGTCATTATTTTGGTCAGCAGCAGAACGTTCTTCCTTTAGAGCTACATCAGCAGATCATCCCCTCAGCCTGTTGGTCCTCAACACTCTCTGCTCATCCAGCAAACACTCACACATGACTACCAGAGACATAGATTTAATGAACTGTCTGCTGTGGTACAGGAGCAGGGCAACAGAAAAGCCTGTTAGTGGATGGTTTGTTTGTTCAAAGTGTTTTCAGTTAGTATTGAGGAAACACAGTTAAACTTATCATGCAGCCTAAGTTCTTCTACCTTTGACTGTGTGTATAAATCACTCCGTCTTACAGAGGGGCCACATCTTAAACTCATGTCTTTGGACAGAACACGATAGAACCGGTTGTTGCTGCTGGTGATGAGTCATCACTGAACAGGGTCAAATATGCCACAGTCCTCTTTTGTCCTCAACATACAGGACAACCAGCATCTGTAGTTATTAAATACACTTGAAATCATGAGCATGTGGTAATGAAACCAGTTCAGTGACACATTCTTATAATTTTCCACAGATAAAGGAGCAGGCTGCTCTACATACAGCAGTGAAATACAAATAAACCATCTGCTACATGTCAGACATGGTCTCACACACACACACACACACACACACACACACACAGACATTCTAACTTTTCACGGCTATTGACAATGAGAGAAAACTGTTATCTTAACCTGCTAGATAGGGGTAGCAGAGATTAATGGTGGCATGTAAGTATTCACACCTAGCAGCTTACATCAGTGTAAACAGTAAGCTGTAATCCTGCAGTACAATGTGGCATTAAGTGATTCAAAGAGCACAGAAGTGTGTCGTGGTAGCTCTCAGGTAGTAGTAGCAACTGCTACGAGAGTTTGTCCAGCCTGCAAATCCCCTCTGGATGAGTCCTTATAACCTTTGTGACCCCTAAAGTTTCCAGGTCTGGTTTTTAATACTTTGTTTTTACAGAAGCTGAGAATGGCCATGGTTGCTGTTATCTTGAAATCAAGAATTATTTTTTAAATTACATTAAGATTATGCAATAATCATTATCACAAGAAAGGTCTTTTCTTCCTATTGCTTTGTCAGACGCCAGCAGTTACATGCAAGCATGCATAGATGGTGTCTTTACAACTGTAGCAACTGATTTAAGAGAAAAATATGAACCCAGTATTGATCAAACTAGCAAACTCTACTTAAATCTGACTTACTTACATACATACTTGATTATACTATTTAAACTACCCACCAATGTTGGTAGTTTCTTTTCCTGATGCCAATAGTAATTCTCTTGGTTAACTCTCTCTTGGTTAACTTCCCCTTACCTCACTTGATTGTTTGATAACCTGCACCTGGAGACCTGCTTGATTTTGTTACAGGCACTGGCGTGGTTTGACGGGTGGGACCAACCACCTGGCCGAAAGGTTAAAGATGAGGAGACTGGCACAGAACAGCAGAGAAGAAAAAAGAGGGAAAAGTAGGTAGAGGCTTGGAAGGAAAAAAAGAGACCTGCAGAACCAAAACGGTGGTGTACCAGGTGTGGAGAGACAAAGAGACGTCCATCGCAAGGATGGTGGTGTACCAAGTAGGGCTTGGCGATTAATTGAATTTCAATTTTGATTTCGATTTTGGCTTCCCTCGATCATGAAAACAAGATAATCGTAATAAAACGATCATTCTGCCGCACGCCGTGTCTTGTGTGTAAATGCAGTGAACCTTCCATCTCCACCTGTGCACTCCGCTTCGCCCGTGCCTGAACATTTTCGCTTTCAGCCACGCCGGTGTGTATTGCCAGTGTGTGTTTGGAAAAAACGTGTAGAAGAAGACAGCAGAAGATGGCAGAAAGGCAGCCTTTGGTCGGGAAGAAAGGTAAAGTGAATTCTGTGGTGTGGAAAACTTCGGTTTCGAGAAGTCTGACTCAGAACAAACAAAGAGATTGTGCAAGGTACATCACGCGACCGTGTCTGCACCTCAAGGGAACACCACCAATTTATTTAACCAGTTAAAATCCACACAAAGAGTAATACATGACCAAGCAGTGAAGGAACAAAAAAACTCAAAAATGAAAAGCTCCTCGACTCCTGTCAGCGCCACACAGTCCTCAATTAAGGACACAATTTAAAGTGCCACCGCATATCCACCCAGCTCGTCACATACACGATTGCCAAAGATATGTGCTCTATCAACACCGTTAGCGACCCGGGGTTCAATAAACTGATTAACACATTGGACAAGCGGTATGTGTTACCATCACGTCACCAGTTCAGCAGAATTGCGCTGCCTGCCCTTTATGATGAAAGTCGCGGAAAAGTTGCAAGAGAAGTGTCAACAGCGTTATATTTTGCCACCACAACGGACCTGTGGTCGAGTCCCACCGGGATAGTGTTTATTTTTTATTTTTACATATTATTTAATTCATTTTATTGATATATTTTTCTCTTATTTATTTGCATTTTTCTTGTTTTTCAGTTCAAACTTATCGAGTTAAAAGAAATACCACAGCTCAAAGTTCAATAAGTGCTTGTTCTCAAATCAATGAATAATCATCTTTAATAATCGTGATTACAATATCAATCAAAATAATCGTGATTATGATTTTTGCCATAATCGAGCAGCCCTAGTACCAGGTAAGTGGCGAGACGGAGACTGACGAGTCACCACCTTTCCTCCGCTACACTGGATGACAGGTTTTGGAGAAACTCTTATTCTGCATTTTAATATTTTTAAGACTATTGACTGTATACATTCAAACAATTGTAAAATAAATTTGAACTGTTTTTACCTTAAACTTTGGTTCTTTGTCCCCTCAGTATGGCTCTCCACCCGATCAAAAAACCCCACCTTCTCCCCTTACATTACACTTTTTTTCCATTGTCACACAGTGTATCAGGACTTTTGTTTTCACTCTGTACTGATTGGGGACTTGAGACAAAAATGTGTCCATATACGCTGGTATGTGCAACATCCATGCTCTCTTCACATACAAAACACAAAGTTTTTTTTTGATATGTCAGGTCCGACTACAGAGTAAATAATGGACAGATCTGTCTTGAGGTCATCCACCATGATATAAATAGATTTGAAGAAACTGTTTTAGCAAAACCTGTGATCCACACACAGTCTTATTCACACACCATGCAGCTGCAGCAGCAGTGTGTGTGGTACACTATTTCTGATTCAAATCAACTTATATCTATAAAGTTTGACATTCAACTTTCTTGCTGCTACTGTAGTAATCTGTCTTTGCTGCCTCGTGTGAACTTACTGATGTCTCATCACATCAGCAGTACATTTTCCTCAGTCCTAAATCAGAAGATGACACTAAATGACCCAAGACGGAGCTTTTACCATCCAACCTAAGAAAGCAGACGGAAAAAACAGCCTTAAACAGTCTTTAGTAGCTGTGTGAGTCTATCAGACAGGACTGAGCTGCTGCCAGGCGAGCCTGTGTGTGTGTGTGTGTGTCTGTGTGTGTATGTGGGTGTCTGCCAGCAGATTACACATACAGTAAAGCCGCATTGCTCTGAAAAAAAAAACATGGCCAGTATTACCTCAGATGTGATGTTTAACACATCAAAGTGCACATTGTCAAGCACTTCCTGTCTTTAAGAAATTATTACATTCATGGTGCCTAAGTAGTTGAAGCCTGTACTAATGTGAGTCATCACAGGAGGCCTGACTGGCTCTAATGACAAGAGGAGCTGGAAGGGGAACAAGTTCAATCCTTGAGGCTTGTACGTTTTACAGAAATGTGGCCATGTACACTGGTATGTGCAACATACATAGCTCTGTTGGGAGGAACGTCCACTTACAAAAAACAAGGTATTTTTCTAATATGTCAGGTCCTAAACTAAATCTGTGTCAATGACATTCAGATTCATATTCAGACAACCTTATCAATCCCACCAGGGGCAACAGCTCGTCTTGTACACAGACTAAAACATACAGTAACATGTAGATAGATACAAAAACAATAAAGTCATGGAAATAAAGTCATGGAAATAAAGATAAAATAAAATATGCCAAGGAGTACAGTGGAATAAATTAATCTATAATAAATCAACTGTTATTAACAGTTTGATCATAAATCGTTGTGGCCACGAGCTGACATGAAGTATAGATCGCACAGTAAAAAAGAAGGTGGGAGTTTGCTTTCTTGTTATTCGGAGCACACAGCCTGAGTAATGTAACAACTGCATAATAAGCCACTATGATGATATTTTAAATATGAGCAGGGGTAAATTGAGCCACAGTGAGCCTGACAGTAAAACTGCAGAGGTGAAGGTCTGTTTGAAACAAATAATAACAATCAAAATATGAACAAAGCTTCTCAAACGGCATCCTGTGGTGTTACAGTGTCGGCAGTCTGTCAGTCACTTGTTGTGCTCCTTTTGTTTCAGTAAGATGTTACATTGGCTGCTGTGTAGGTTCCTCATTTGTTTTCAGTGTTGGGAGTAACAAAAGTACAAAAGTAATGCAATTACTGTAATGCATTACTTTTTGCTGTAACGCAGTAAGGCATCACAACGACAAAGAAGGTAATATTTTACTTGATACAAATCTCAGTAACGAGTGTTTCAATGCATTTTAAACCCGAAATTAAGTGGTGTGTTTTTATACAAATTTGCCAACACTGCAAGATCAGCAGAGGAGGAAAAAAATCTGCGCAAATGTTTTCTTCCTGTTAGTGTGAGAGAACTATAGAGTGAGGAGAAGATGACTACAGCAGCAGACAAGTTAGACTCTACACTCGCGAGATGGACATACGTTCATTATTTTCAGTTCGTCAGAGACAAGGCTGTGAAAAACAATATAGTTAAGTGCACTTTGTGTGCCAAACCAAATAACTCTCTACCTTGTGAAATAGTTAAAGTAAATTAATGAAACATGCAAACCACAGCGAGCTCAGTCAGCAGCAGTCGTGACCACAGCAGAGACGGTCTTCAGAGTCTGCTTAAGGCGTCCCACAGGTGGAGACCTACGTACCATTGAATATGTGTGTGAGAGAATCAGAGAGAAGGAAGAGGGCGAGAGACGGCAGCTGAAGGAAGGACCTTAAACCACTTCAACACACACACACACACACACACACACACACACACACACACACACACACACACACACACACAAACACGAAACCAACTCTTTTTGAAAGGTCTGTCCATACTGAATTTGAGTGTTAACATCAAACATTTTGGGATGCACAACCGGTTTCTGCCCCATGAACAGATTTAGGCTACATTGAAAATCAATGTGTGTGTTTCAAAAACTTTCAGTACAATGTAGATGCATTATATGTACTGACCCTGATATATAGAGGAAGGTGGGACATGTCCATGCATCATGCATGTTTAATCACATCTAGAGGACATAAGCTTTTAGAAAATGTATGGTGCAATCAGCTTTCCCTTATATTAATAGAGACCAAAGTGTTGACATACTAAAAGTTTTGACACACATTGATTTTTCAGTGTAAATCTTCTCATGGGACTGAAACAGGAAGTGAACTCCAAATGTTTCAATTTTAACATAGCAATTCATGTTCAGCATGGCCAGCCATTACATGGTTGTGAATGGAGGGTAGCCTACATTTTAAGGCCCTTTAGCTAGTGTTTACTGTTTATTGCATTTAGGCCTCTAACTTAAAAGTAATGCAATAGTAGTGTAACGCCTTACGATTCAGAGACAGTAAAATTGTAATGTAATAAATTACTTTGAAATGACAGTAACAAGTAATATATAATGCATTACGTGTTTGCAATAACTTGCCCAACACTGTTTGTTTTCAGTTCATACCATATCAAGACAGTATGTGAGTGAGAAAGTGTCTGTGTGAAGGGGGTTCTACAGACAGTCTGAGACATTTTCAGCCATGAAGGAGACACGTTGGCAAGTGCACAGGAACAAGGAGTTCAGTGGAATAAATTAATCTATAATAAATCAACAATGTTATTAATAGTTTGATCATCAATTAAATCATGATCAATTACATGATTTGTATTTTCTCAAATAATGTTTTGAGATTCAGGTACATCCCAGGTGTCTGGGTGTCCTTTCAGCCAGTCATTGTGGCCACGAGCTGACATGAAGTATAGATGGCACCGTGGATAAGAAGGTGGAGTTTGCGTTCTTGTTAAATTGAAACTCTCGCCAAAAAGCAACCGAGGCTTTATTTGTGATTGAATATGAGTCAACCCTTCGTGTAAAAGCATAATTGCGACGAAAGAGGCACCTTTAAGATTTACCGTAGTTTCAGTTTTGGGCACGTTAATTTTGAACGGGAGAGTTAGGGGCATGATAAGCTAGCATCAAATTCGCTATTTTTAGAACAGTAAGAAGGCTCGACACAACATGAAACTTTTCACCATTGAAAGTTTTCACCATTCTTCTCCTGCCTGCCTGTCAGGTCGCACTCAGGGATCGACACTTTTTGCCTGCCATGGCGGCGACGCGCAGGAGATGCAGCATCTAACGTGAGTTGTTCAAAAACCTTCTTTTTCATAAACTCTGTGTACACAAACAATGTTCTCAATGCTCGTGTTCATGTGTAGAGACCCTGGTGATACTACAAGCAAAGTTTCATGTTGTGTCGAGCCTTCTTAGTGATTTAAAAATAGCGATTTTGATGCTAGCTTATCATGTCAGCTCCCGTTGAAAAGTAACGCGCCCAAAACCGAAACTACGGTAAATCTTAAAAGTGCCTCTTTCATCGTAATTATGCTTTTACACGAAGGTTTGACTCACATTCAATCGCAAATAAAGCCTCGGTTGCTTTTTGGCGAGAGTTTTGCTTTAATCTGAGCACACAGCCTGAGTAATGTAACAACTACATAATAAGCCACTATGATGATATTTTAAATATGAGCAGGGGTAAATTGAGCCACAGTGAGCCTGACAGTAAAACTGCAGAGGTGAGTGTCTGTTTGAAACAAATAATAACAATCAAAATATGGACAAAGCTTCTCAAACGGCATCCTGTGGTGTTACTCTGAGGAGACACATTGGCAAGTGCACAGGAATAACATTGTGCTTGAAGCTGTAAGACTGCATAAGACTTTTTATATTAACCATTAGGTTGATGTGATGTTTTACAGTGTGTTATTTTGAAAGTATGCAATAGAACTGCACAATATATGTTTCAGCATTGACATCTCAGTGTGTGCATGTGCACACATGTTCTACTTGAGAGTAAAGCAAAACTCACACAGTTCTCCTTTTCCATGATTATTAATCAACAAGAGACGTCCGTCTGATAGAACATCATTTACTCTGATTAGGAGGGTTCATGGATACATGCGAGTTCATCGCTTGTGAGTGTCAGTCCGGCTCTGCATGCACAGTGAGCCACCAATCATAATCATTATTGACCAATTAATCAAACAAAGCAGGGCCTAATTTAGTTTTTGACAAAATGCACTCCTCTCCAAAATCACTAAGATCTCTATGTTTACAGGCCGAACTTGGTTACAAACTATTCTAACTCTAACTTTGCAACTTGTGCATTGATCAGTTATAGAAAACCTGTACAGTTATTGTGTAGTGAGACGCTTAGTGGTGGTGACATTTGAGTGTGACTGTGATGTCTGTTTATAGCCTAACATTGGCTTTTTACTTCTACACATTTAATTTTACGCTACAAAAATCATAACTTGATATTCATCTGTGAAGATTATCTTGATAAACAAAAAGGAAACTTGTGATTTGAGATTATTTTCTGTAATAATACAAAATCCAGTTAAAAAATCCAGGAGGCTTTTGGTGGAGCCAGGGCAATGCTAACTTCTGGGCTCACCTCAAGACACACATCATCCCAGCTGCTGTGTATGCAGTATATCACACTAAAGCCAAAATATCACAATGTCATTGTCTTCCAGTGTCGTGCAGCTCTACTAGACTGCTGTGCTAGAGGTTCGTTCAAACTACACCATCACAGGACTTTAATGGAGCAAATTAAATTAGACCCACAGTTTTAACCCAAATGAGTTTAGAGGGATTATGAGGTTGAGAGTTCAGGGTACACTATGCAGGGTAAAAAAACAATGCAGTGACTTATGCAAAAGCAGCCCCTCTGGGTCATCAGATTCTGGGTGTCAGCAGTTCTAGAGAAGGATAACTGACACACTAATTCAAATCATCAGTTGATTGTTGAGTGTCATTCACAGGTTACACAGGTCACATTCTCTCATTCACTAGTGTGAGTGTCTGACAGGCAGCATTCTGACACTGACACACTGACCACACCCTGACATGTTGGTCTCCTTTTTCCATTTACCCAATCTAAATGTGTAAATGACTCTTTACGAACACTGCCAACATTTTTTATTTATATCTAGGTTGTGTACCATTAGCAACCCTAGATGGCAAATATATACTACAGTCAGTTTTAATCAGGGCTGTAGCGCTATACGCTTCAGTATCAGAGCGCACCTAAGACAGACTCACACATGCGTACGCATGGATGACTATTGGTGGGAATATTATTCATCAAGTTTAGTTTTCACCTGATCATTTCCTTTAATGGGTGCTTACAGATTCCATATTTTTCATTGTGAACCTGGTGTAAAGCCTGGCACAGACACTCCAGGAGTAGCTGAACACAGACAGCCTGACTGCATCTGGCAGGCTGCTAGTTTTTTCACAGCTTCTGCTGTGCACTGTAACTTTTGTCATCATGTTTTTCACGCATATTTTTGTCACTGAAAATGTCAGAGCAGAAACTCCTGATTAACTCTGTGATCAGAGCCTGGACATGTTGCGTTTTAAATGAATATATGTTAATAATTTGTTGACTCAGGCCAAAACACAATCTTGTGTTGAGTGTGTAGGTCATGTAGTTACACGACGTTCGGGACTCACTCTTCTTCTTCACCCTCCCACTACATGTAAAAACATAAAAGGCCCTCACTGGTGGCAGGTTTGTCAGAGTTTCAAAAACTAATAAGATTCCCATCAGCCTCAGCTTTACTCTCTGTTTAGGGCTATTTAGCAAATGTAATCATGCTGAAGTGCTAACATTAGATGGTGAACATAGTAACATCACACATGCTAAACATCAGCATGCTAGCATTCATGCTCAAGGTCAAAGAAGAAAGCCAGAGCAACCAGAGAAAACCCTGTCAGACAGGAGGAGAGACTTAAAACCACAGCAGCTAACAACTGCACCACTGTGCAGCCTATCCTCTTCCTATTCATATTCCAACCTCTCAGACCAACACAGAAATGACATAAATATCACATCATCCATCTGTAACAAAACAATCATTTTAACAGTAACATTAACAGGCAACTACCTAACCACCGACACACAAATAACACTGAAACACTTCTAACTCATTAGTGTTGGATCAGTTTGATTGACTTTGTGATCCAACTATGAGAAGATCAACTCAATCTAAACAAGACAAAGTTCAGTAAAAGTACACTACTATCATGGTGAACAAAGCAGGGCACAGATGCTGACTGCTCCTTCACTGCAGAAAGAATGCAAGAGACTGAGCTGCTGCGAGCCTGTGCTGTGTGTGTGTGTGTGTGTGTGTGTGTGTGTGTGTGTCCTTGTGCAAGCGTGAGTGAGGCTCTAACCTGTCGTCTAAAGGGTATGTGGGGCCATACCTTTATACAGACACCGTCACCCCCTCTGCCGCATACCTCGACCCCGTGCACGGCCAGAGGTTACCCTTACATACGGTTCGCCTTTTTCCCCTTTCACTGACCCCTCGGCGGAGAATGTGACGCAGGAGCTGGAAGACAACGCGTCCGGGACTGAGGTGTCACTCGGAGACGCGCGTAACTGCGCCGCTTGATGAAGAGTACTCGTTCAAGTTGGCACGGCGTTAACAAATAGCCAATCTGAATTTAGCGTCTGATCTCCAAGTCTCCCACTGGTTTTGTCTTTGTGGCACATTTGTAACGCGGTGCCAACTTAAGCAACTACTCTCCATAGCGCGTAACCTTCCTTTTACGCAGCGCACTCGGTGCCGCTCCCGTTAGTTCCTTTAACGGATGAACGCAGGCTCAAAGGAGTAACCACACACACCGAGAGGTCCGTGAAAAAGGAAATAGGAGAACCGTGTGTAAGGGTAACCTCTGACCATGCACGGGATCGAGGTATGCGGCGTCCAGGTGGAAGGGCAGTCCGAGCCGGAGCGCATCGTTGTAGGGCGCTCCAGTGTTATCCATGGAGAGGTCACGTGTTATTAAGCAACAATATTTTTTTCACCAGTGTCACTAGAGGGGCTCCGTTAACCAACTTAATCTAAAACAAGAACAAGTTCAGTAAAAGTACTCACGTGTGAAAGCTGCGATAAAGTCTTTCATAGTGATGCGGAACAAAGACACTGACAGCTCCTTCTCCTCAGAAAGACAGCAAGCGACTGAGCAGCAGCGAGCCTGTGCTATGTGTGTGTGTGTGTGTGTGTGTGTGTGTGTGTGTGTGTGTGAAAGAGAGAGGTGTGGCTCCAGTCTGGGAAGTAGTCGGTCTGCCTTTAAACCTTCATACTGACACTTCCACACTCACTGATCAACAGGAGGAATTCTGTAGAGCAAAATGCCCTAAACCCACATTCTCTACTTGTGGCCATATTTAGTGTCATTATTTTGGTCAGCAGCAGAACGTTCTTCCTTTAGAGCTACATCAGCAGATCATCCCCTCAGCCTGTTGGTCCTCAACACTCTCTGCTCATCCAGAAACACTCACACATGACTACCAGAGACATAGATTTAATGAACTGTCTGCTGTGGTACAGGAGCAGGGCAACAGAAAAGCCTGTTAGTGGATGGTTTGTTTGTTCAAAGGGTTTTCAGTTAGTATTGAGGAAACACAGTTAAATTTGTCATACAGCTAAAGTTCTTCTACCTTAAACTCATGTCTTTGGACAGAACCACGATATAAAAGGTTGCTGCTGCCGGTGATGAGTCATGTGAGGGAATTTCTCAAGTGTAATTTTATTATTTTGATATGTTGTTCATGCATATAAAAGCCAACACATATTGTGTAACATTAATATCTGTGTCTAGTGTAAAATCCTGTGTCAGTTGCCATGACAGTCATCAGGGAAAAGGTAAGCCAGCAGGTTACACACATTCCTCAGACCTGTGTTTCCTCTGGTTTGACCCCACATTCTCTACTAGTGGTTTTATTTAGTGTCATTATTTTTGGTCAGCAGCAGAACAGGCTTAATAAATAATTATTCATCATGGAGGTCATCCTGTTTGTATGTAACCTCTGTTTTTCAGAGCTCTGGGTCAGCAGTTCAGCTTGTCGGGTTGTTAGTCTGGTCAAAAAGCTGATTTGAACTGAATGTCATACTGGCTGGTAATACGTGGGCTATTCCAACTTATCATTATTATTATTCTCATTACACTGAGTTATATTATTAGCAACTTAAGTTATTAAGGTACACATGTTTGTTAGTTTGTTAGTAAGAAACATCAGCAAAGACAGACTGAGAGGAGAAAGAAGGACACCACAAATGTATGAAACAAGGCAGGAAGGGAGTGGGCTCCTTGTTGTGTGATATGTACAGCAGGATGACTGAAACCATGGCCAGTATTACCTCAGATGTCATGTTTAACACATCAAAGTGCACAGTGTCAAGCGCTTGCTGTCCTTCGAAGCTGTTAAGAAATGATTAAATTCATGGTGCCTAAGTAGTTGAAGCCTGTACTGTTGTGAGTCATCACAGGAGGCCTGACTGGCTCTAATGACAAGAGGAGCTGGAAGGGGAACAAGTTCAATCCTTGAGTCTTGAACGTTTTACAAAAGTATGTCCGTGTACACTGGTATGTGCAACATACATAGCTCTGTTGGGAGGAACGTCCACTTACAAAAAACAATGTATTTTCCAATATGTCAGGTCCGACTACAGAGTAAATAATGGACATATCTATCTTGAGGTCATCCACCATGATATAAATAGATTTGAAGAAACATGTCATGTCAGTCATGAAACTGATCTTAGAAACAAAATCTGTTCAAAAAATAAAGATGAAATAAAATATGACAAGGAGTTCAGTGGAATAAATTAATCTATAATAAATCAACAATGTCATTAATGGTTTGATCATCAATTAAATCATGATCAATTACATGATTTGTATTTCTCAAATAATGTTTTGAGATTCAGGTACATCCCAGGTGTCTGGGAGTCCTTTCAGCCAGTCATTGTGGCCACGAGCTGACATGAAGTATAGATGGCACCGTGGATAAAAAGGTGGAGTTTGCTTTCTTGTTAATCTGAGCACACAGCCTGAGTAATGTAACAACTGCATAATAAGCCACTATGATGATATTTTAAATATGAGCAGGGGTAAATTGAGCCACAGTGAGCCTGACAGTAAAACTGCAGAGGTGAGTGTCTGTTTGAAACAAATAATAACAATCAAAATATGGACAAAGCTTCTCAAACGGCATCCTGTGGTGTTACTCTGAGGAGACACATTGGCAAGTGCAAAGGAATAACATTGTGCTTGAAGCTGTAAGACTGCATAAGACTTTTTATATTAACCATTAGGTTGATGTGATGTTTTACAGTGTGTTATTTTGAAAGTATGCAATAGAACTGCACAATATATGTTTCAGCATTGACATCTCAGTGTGTGCATGTGCACACATGTTCTACTTGAGAGTAAAGCAAAACTCACACAGTTCTCCTTTTCCATGATTATTAATCAACAAGAGACGTCCGTCTGATAGAACATCATTTACTCTGACTAGGAGGGTTCATGGATGCATGCGAGTTCGATGCTTGTGAGTGACAGTCCGGCTCTGCATGCACAGTGAGCCACCAATCATAATCATTATTGACCAATTAATCAAACAAAGCAGGGCCTAATTTAGTTTTTGACAAAATGCACTCCTCTCCAAAATCACTAAGATCTCTATGTTTACAGGCCGAACGTGGTTACAAACTATTCTAACTCTAACTTTGCAACTTGTGCATTGATCACTTATAGAAAACCTGTACAGTTATTGTGTAGTGAGACGCTTAGTGGTGGTGACGTTTGAGTGTGACTGTGATGTCTGTTTATAGCCTAACATTGGCTTTTTACTTCTACACATTTAATTTTACACTGCAAAAATCATAACTTGATATTCATCTGTGAAGATTATCTTGATAAACAAAAAGGAAACTTGTGATTTGAGATTATTTTCTGTAATAATACAAAATCCAGTTAAAAAATCCAGGAGGCTTTTGGTGGAGCCAGGGCAATGCTAACTTCTGGGCTCACCTCAAGACACATCATCCCAGCTGCTGTGTATGCAGTATATCACACTAAAGCCAAAATATCACAATGTCATTGTATTCCAGTGTCGTGCAGCTCTACTAGACTGCTGTGCTAGAGGTTCAAACTACACCATCACAGGACTTTAATGGAGCAAATTAAATTAGACCCACAGTTTTAACCCAAATGAGTTTAGAGGGATTATGAGGTTGAGAGTTCAGGGTACACTATGCAGGGTAAAAAAACAATGCAGTGACTTATGCAAAAGCAGCCCCTCTGGGTCATCAGATTCTGGGTGTCAGCAGTTCTAGAGAAGGATAATTGACACACTAATTCAAATCATCAGTTGATTGTTGAGTGTCATTCACAGGTTACACAGGTCACATTCTCTCATTCACTAGTGTGAGTGTCTGACAGGCAGCATTCTGACACTGACACACTGACCACACCCTGACATGTTGGTCTCCTTTTTCCATTTACCCAATCTAAATGTGTAAATGACTCTTTACGAACACTGCCAACATTTTTTATTTATATCTAGGTTGTGTACCATTAGCAACCCTAGATGGCAAATATATACTACAGTCAGTTTTAATCAGGGCTGTAGCGCTATACGCTTCAGTATCAGAGCGCACCTAAGACAGACTCACACATGCGTACGCATGGATGACTATTGGTGGGAATATTATTCATCAAGTTTAGTTTTCACCTGATCATTTCCTTTAATGGGTGCTTACAGATTCCATATTTTTCATTGTGAACCTGGTGTAAAGCCTGGCACAGACACTCCAGGAGTAGCTGAACACAGACAGCCTGACTGCATCTGGCAGGCTGCTAGTTTTTTCACAGCTACTGCTGTGCACTGTAACTTTTGTCATCATGTTTTTCACGCATATTTTTGTCACTGAAAATGTCAGAGCAGAAACTCCTGATTAACTCTGTGATCAGAGCCTGGACATGTTGCGTTTTAAATGAATATATGTTAATAATTTGTTGACTCAGGCCAAAACACAATCTTGTGTTGAGTGTGTAGGTCATGTAGTTACACGACGTTCGGGACTCACTCTTCTTCTTCACCCTCCCACTACATGTAAAAACATAAAAGGCCCTCACTGGTGGCAGGTTTGTCAGAGTTTCAAAAACTAATAAGATTCCCATCAGCCTCAGCTTTACTCTCTGTTTAGGGCTATTTAGCAAATGTAATCATGCTGAAGTGCTAACATTAGATGGTGAACATAGTAACATCACACATGCTAAACATCAGCATGCTAGCATTCATGCTCAAGGTCAAAGAAGAAAGCCAGAGCAACCAGAGAAAACCCTGTCAGACAGGAGGAGAGACTTAAAACCACAGCAGCTAACAACTGCACCACTGTGCAGCCTATCCTCTTCCTATTCATATTCCAACCTCTCAGACCAACACAGAAATGACATAAATATCACATCATCCATCTGTAACAAAACAATCATTTTAACAGTAACATTAACAGGCAACTACCTAACCACCGACACACAAATAACACTGAAACACTTCTAACTCATTAGTGTTGGATCAGTTTGATTGACTTTGTGATCCAACTATGAGAAGATCAACTCAATCTAAACAAGACAAAGTTCAGTAAAAGTACACTACTATCATGGTGAACAAAGCAGGGCACAGATGCTGACTGCTCCTTCACTGCAGAAAGAATGCAAGAGACTGAGCTGCTGCGAGCCTGTGCTGTGTGTGTGTGTGTGTGTGTGTGTGTGTGTGTGTGTCCTTGTGCAAGCGTGAGTGAGGCTCTAACCTGTCGTCTAAAGGGTATGTGGGGCCATACCTTTATACAGACACCGTCACCCCCTCTGCCGCATACCTCGACCCCGTGCACGGCCAGAGGTTACCCTTACATACGGTTCGCCTTTTTCCCCTTTCACTGACCCCTCGGCGGAGAATGTGACGCAGGAGCTGGAAGACAACGCGTCCGGGACTGAGGTGTCACTCGGAGACGCGCGTAACTGCGCCGCTTGATGAAGAGTACTCGTTCAAGTTGGCACGGCGTTAACAAATAGCCAATCTGAATTTAGCGTCTGATCTCCAAGTCTCCCACTGGTTTTGTCTTTGTGGCACATTTGTAACGCGGTGCCAACTTAAGCAACTACTCTCCATAGCGCGTAACCTTCCTTTTACGCAGCGCACTCGGTGCCGCTCCCGTTAGTTCCTTTAACGGATGAACGCAGGCTCAAAGGAGTAACCACACACACCGAGAGGTCCGTGAAAAAGGAAATAGGAGAACCGTGTGTAAGGGTAACCTCTGACCATGCACGGGATCGAGGTATGCGGCGTCCAGGTGGAAGGGCAGTCCGAGCCGGAGCGCATCGTTGTAGGGCGCTCCAGTGTTATCCATGGAGAGGTCACGTGTTATTAAGCAACAATATTTTTTTCACCAGTGTCACTAGAGGGGCTCCGTTAACCAACTTAATCTAAAACAAGAACAAGTTCAGTAAAAGTACTCACGTGTGAAAGCTGCGATAAAGTCTTTCATAGTGATGCGGAACAAAGACACTGACAGCTCCTTCTCCTCAGAAAGACAGCAAGCGACTGAGCAGCAGCGAGCCTGTGCTATGTGTGTGTGTGTGTGTGTGTGTGTGTGTGTGTGTGTGTGTGAAAGAGAGAGGTGTGGCTCCAGTCTGGGAAGTAGTCGGTCTGCCTTTAAACCTTCATACTGACACTTCCACACTCACTGATCAACAGGAGGAATTCTGTAGAGCAAAATGCCCTAAACCCACATTCTCTACTTGTGGCCATATTTAGTGTCATTATTTTGGTCAGCAGCAGAACGTTCTTCCTTTAGAGCTACATCAGCAGATCATCCCCTCAGCCTGTTGGTCCTCAACACTCTCTGCTCATCCAGAAACACTCACACATGACTACCAGAGACATAGATTTAATGAACTGTCTGCTGTGGTACAGGAGCAGGGCAACAGAAAAGCCTGTTAGTGGATGGTTTGTTTGTTCAAAGGGTTTTCAGTTAGTATTGAGGAAACACAGTTAAATTTGTCATACAGCTAAAGTTCTTCTACCTTAAACTCATGTCTTTGGACAGAACCACGATATAAAAGGTTGCTGCTGCCGGTGATGAGTCATGTGAGGGAATTTCTCAAGTGTAATTTTATTATTTTGATATGTTGTTCATGCATATAAAAGCCAACACATATTGTGTAACATTAATATCTGTGTCTAGTGTAAAATCCTGTGTCAGTTGCCATGACAGTCATCAGGGAAAAGGTAAGCCAGCAGGTTACACACATTCCTCAGACCTGTGTTTCCTCTGGTTTGACCCCACATTCTCTACTAGTGGTTTTATTTAGTGTCATTATTTTTGGTCAGCAGCAGAACAGGCTTAATAAATAATTATTCATCATGGAGGTCATCCTGTTTGTATGTAACCTCTGTTTTTCAGAGCTCTGGGTCAGCAGTTCAGCTTGTCGGGTTGTTAGTCTGGTCAAAAAGCTGATTTGAACTGAATGTCATACTGGCTGGTAATACGTGGGCTATTCCAACTTATCATTATTATTATTCTCATTACACTGAGTTATATTATTAGCAACTTAAGTTATTAAGGTACACATGTTTGTTAGTTTGTTAGTAAGAAACATCAGCAAAGACAGACTGAGAGGAGAAAGAAGGACACCACAAATGTATGAAACAAGGCAGGAAGGGAGTGGGCTCCTTGTTGTGTGATATGTACAGCAGGATGACTGAAACCATGGCCAGTATTACCTCAGATGTCATGTTTAACACATCAAAGTGCACAGTGTCAAGCGCTTGCTGTCCTTCGAAGCTGTTAAGAAATGATTAAATTCATGGTGCCTAAGTAGTTGAAGCCTGTACTGTTGTGAGTCATCACAGGAGGCCTGACTGGCTCTAATGACAAGAGGAGCTGGAAGGGGAACAAGTTCAATCCTTGAGTCTTGAACGTTTTACAAAAGTATGTCCGTGTACACTGGTATGTGCAACATACATAGCTCTGTTGGGAGGAACGTCCACTTACAAAAAACAATGTATTTTCCAATATGTCAGGTCCGACTACAGAGTAAATAATGGACATATCTATCTTGAGGTCATCCACCATGATATAAATAGATTTGAAGAAACATGTCATGTCAGTCATGAAACTGATCTTAGAAACAAAATCTGTTCAAAAAATAAAGATGAAATAAAATATGACAAGGAGTTCAGTGGAATAAATTAATCTATAATAAATCAACAATGTCATTAATGGTTTGATCATCAATTAAATCATGATCAATTACATGATTTGTATTTTCTCAAATAATGTTTTGAGATTCAGGTACATCCCTGGTGTCTGGGAGTCCTTTCAGCCAGTCATTGTGGCCACGAGCTGACATGAAGTATAGATGGCACCGTGGATAAAAAGGTGGAGTTTGCTTTCTTGTTAATCTGAGCACACAGCCTGAGTAATGTAACAACTGCATAATAAGCCACTATGATGATATTTTAAATATGAGCAGGGGTAAATTGAGCCACAGTGAGCCTGACAGTAAAACTGCAGAGGTGAGTGTCTGTTTGAAACAAATAATAACAATCAAAATATGGACAAAGCTTCTCAAACGGCATCCTGTGGTGTTACTCTGAGGAGACACATTGGCAAGTGCACAGGAATAACATTGTGCTTGAAGCTGTAAGACTGCATAAGACTTTTTATATTAACCATTAGGTTGATGTGATGTTTTACAGTGTGTTATTTTGAAAGTATGCAATAGAACTGCACAATATATGTTTCAGCATTGACATCTCAGTGTGTGCATGTGCACACATGTTCTATTTGAGAGTAAAGCAAAACTCACACAGTTCTCCTTTTCCATGATTATTAATCAACAAGAGACGTCCGTCTGATAGAACATCATTTACTCTGACTAGGAGGGTTCATGGATGCATGCGAGTTCGATGCTTGTGAGTGACAGTCCGGCTCTGCATGCACAGTGAGCCACCAATCATAATCATTATTGACCAATTAATCAAACAAAGCAGGGCCTAATTTAGTTTTTGACAAAATGCACTCCTCTCCAAAATCACTAAGATCTCTATGTTTACAGGCCGAACTTGGTTACAAACTATTCTAACTCTAACTTTGCAACTTGTGCATTGATCACTTATAGAAAACCTGTACAGTTATTGTGTAGTGAGACGCTTAGTGGTGGTGACATTTGAGTGTGACTGTGATGTCTGTTTATAGCCTAACATTGGCTTTTTACTTCTACACATTTAATTTTACACTGCAAAAATCATAACTTGATATTCATCTGTGAAGATTATCTTGATAAACAAAAAGGAAACTTGTGATTTGAGATTACTTTCTGTAATAATACAAAATCCAGTTAAAAAATCCAGGAGGCTTTTGGTGGAGCCAGGGCAATGCTCACTTCTGAGCTCACCTCAAGACACACATCATCCCAGCTGCTGTGTATACAGTATATCACACTAAAGCCAAAATATCACAATGTCATTGTATTCCAGTGTCGTGCAGCTCTACTAGACTGCTGTGCTAGAGGTTCAAACTACACCATCACAGGACTTTAATGGAGCAAATTAAATTAGACCCACAGTTTTAACCCAAATGAGTTTAGAGGGATTATGAGGTTGAGAGTTCAGGGTACACTATGCAGGGTAAAAAAACAATGCAGTGACTTATGCAAAAGCAGCCCCTCTGGGTCATCAGATTCTGGGTGTCAGCAGTTCTAGAGAAGGATAACTGACACACTAATTCAAATCATCAGTTGATTGTTGAGTGTCATTCACAGGTTACACAGGTCACATTCTCTCATTCACTAGTGTGAGTGTCTGACAGGCAGCATTCTGACACTGACACACTGACCACACCCTGACATGTTGGTCTCCTTTTTCCATTTACCCAATCTAAATGTGTAAATGACTCTTTACGAACACTGCCAACATTTTTTATTTATATCTAGGTTGTGTACCATTAGCAACCCTAGATGGCAAATATATACTACAGTCAGTTTTAATCAGGGCTGTAGCGCTATACGCTTCAGTATCAGAGCGCACCTAAGACAGACTCACACATGCGTACGCATGGATGACTATTGGTGGGAATATTATTCATCAAGTTTAGTTTTCACCTGATCATTTCCTTTAATGGGTGCTTACAGATTCCATATTTTTCATTGTGAACCTGGTGTAAAGCCTGGCACAGACACTCCAGGAGTAGCTGAACACAGACAGCCTGACTGCATCCGGCAGGCTGCTAGTTTTTTCACAGCTACTGCTGTGCACTGTAACTTTTGTCATCATGTTTTTCACGCATATTTTTGTCACTGAAAATGTCAGAGCAGAAACTCCTGATTAACTCTGTGATCAGAGCCTGGACATGTTGCGTTTTAAATGAATATATGTTAATAATTTGTTGACTCAGGCCAAAACACAATCTTGTGTTGAGTGTGTAGGTCATGTAGTTACACGACGTTCGGGACTCACTCTTCTTCTTCACCCTCCCACTACATGTAAAAACATAAAAGGCCCTCACTGGTGGCAGGTTTGTCAGAGTTTCAAAAACTAATAAGATTCCCATCAGCCTCAGCTTTACTCTCTGTTTAGGGCTATTTAGCAAATGTAATCATGCTGAAGTGCTAACATTAGATGGTGAACATAGTAACATCACACATGCTAAACATCAGCATGCTAGCATTCATGCTCAAGGTCAAAGAAGAAAGCCAGAGCAACCAGAGAAAACCCTGTCAGACAGGAGGAGAGACTTAAAACCACAGCAGCTAACAACTGCACCACTGTGCAGCCTATCCTCTTGCTATTCATATTCCAACCTCTCAGACCAACACAGAAATGACATAAATATCACATCATCCATCTGTAACAAAACAATCATTTTAACAGTAACATTAACAGGCAACTACCTAACCACCGACACACAAATAACACTGAAACACTTCTAACTCATTAGTGTTGGATCAGTTTGATTGACTTTGTGATCCAACTATGAGAAGATCAACTCAATCTAAACAAGACAAAGTTCAGTAAAAGTACACTACTATCATGGTGAACAAAGCAGGGCACAGATGCTGACTGGTCCTTCACTGCAGAAAGAATGCAAGAGACTGAGCTGCTGCGAGCCTGTGCTGTGTGTGTGTGTGTGTGTGTGTGTGTGTGTGTCCTTGTGCAAGCGTGGGTGAGGCTCTAACCTGTCGTCTAAAGGGTATGTGGGGCCATACCTTTATACAGACACCGTCACCCCCTCTGCCGCATACCTCGACCCCGTGCACGGCCAGAGGTTACCCTTACATACGGTTCGCCTTTTTCCCCTTTCACTGACCCCTCGGCGGAGAATGTGACGCAGGAGCTGGAAGACAACGCGTCCGGGACTGAGGTGTCACTCGGAGACGCGCGTAACTGCGCCGCTTGATGAAGAGTACTCGTTCAAGTTGGCACGGCGTTAACAAATAGCCAATCTGAATTTAGCGTCTGATCTCCAAGTCTCCCACTGGTTTTGTCTTTGTGGCACATTTTTAACGCGGTGCCAACTTAAGCAACTACTCTCCATAGCGCGTAACCTTCCTTTTACGCAGCGCACTCGGTGCCGCTCCCGTTAGTTCCTTTAACGGATGAACGCAGGCTCAAAGGAGTAACCACACACACCGAGAGGTCCGTGAAAAAGGAAATAGGAGAACCGTTTGTAAGGGTAACCTCTGACCATGCACGGGATCGAGGTATGCGGCGTCCAGGTGGAAGGGCAGTCCGAGCCGGAGCGCATCGTTGTAGGGCGCTCCAGTGTTATCCATGGAGAGTTCACGTGTTATTAAGCGACAATATTTTTTTCACCAGTGTCACTAGAGGGGCTCCGTTAACCAACTTAATCTAAAACAAGAACAAGTTCAGTAAAAGTACTCACGTGTGAAAGCTGCGATAAAGTCTTTCATAGTGATGCGGAACAAAGACACTGACAGCTCCTTCTCCTCAGAAAGACAGCAAGCGACTGAGCAGCAGCGAGCCTGTGCTATGTGTGTGTGTGTGTGTGTGTGTGTGTGTGTGTGTGTGTGTGAAAGAGAGAGGTGTGGCTCCAGTCTGGGAAGTAGTCGGTCTGCCTTTAAACCTTCATACTGACACTTCCACACTCACTGATCAACAGGAGGAATTCTGTAGAGCAAAATGCCCTAAACCCACATTCTCTACTTGTGGCCATATTTAGTGTCATTATTTTGGTCAGCAGCAGAACGTTCTTCCTTTAGAGCTACATCAGCAGATCATCCCCTCAGCCTGTTGGTCCTCAACACTCTCTGCTCATCCAGAAACACTCACACATGACTACCAGAGACATAGATTTAATGAACTGTCTGCTGTGGTACAGGAGCAGGGCAACAGAAAAGCCTGTTAGTGGATGGTTTGTTTGTTCAAAGGGTTTTCAGTTAGTATTGAGGAAACACAGTTAAATTTGTCATACAGCTAAAGTTCTTCTACCTTAAACTCATGTCTTTGGACAGAACCACGATATAAAAGGTTGCTGCTGCCGGTGATGAGTCATGTGAGGGAATTTCTCAAGTGTAATTTTATTATTTTGATATGTTGTTCATGCATATAAAAGCCAACACATATTGTGTAACATTAATATCTGTGTCTAGTGTAAAATCCTGTGTCAGTTGCCATGACAGTCATCAGGGAAAAGGTAAGCCAGCAGGTTACACACATTCCTCAGACCTGTGTTTCCTCTGGTTTGACCCCACATTCTCTACTAGTGGTTTTATTTAGTGTCATTATTTTTGGTCAGCAGCAGAACAGGCTTAATAAATAATTATTCATCATGGAGGTCATCCTGTTTGTATGTAACCTCTGTTTTTCAGAGCTCTGGGTCAGCAGTTCAGCTTGTCGGGTTGTTAGTCTGGTCAAAAAGCTGATTTGAACTGAATGTCATACTGGCTGGTAATACGTGGGCTATTCCAACTTATCATTATTATTATTCTCATTACACTGAGTTATATTATTAGCAACTTAAGTTATTAAGGTACACATGTTTGTTAGTTTGTTAGTAAGAAACATCAGCAAAGACAGACTGAGAGGAGAAAGAAGGACACCACAAATGTATGAAACAAGGCAGGAAGGGAGTGGGCTCCTTGTTGTGTGATATGTACAGCAGGATGACTGAAACCATGGCCAGTATTACCTCAGATGTCATGTTTAACACATCAAAGTGCACAGTGTCAAGCGCTTGCTGTCCTTCGAAGCTGTTAAGAAATGATTAAATTCATGGTGCCTAAGTAGTTGAAGCCTGTACTGTTGTGAGTCATCACAGGAGGCCTGACTGGCTCTAATGACAAGAGGAGCTGGAAGGGGAACAAGTTCAATCCTTGAGTCTTGAACGTTTTACAAAAGTGTGTCCGTGTACACTGGTATGTGCAACATACATAGCTCTGCTGGGAGGAACGTCCACTTACAAAAAACAATGTATTTTCCAATATGTCAGGTCCGACTACAGAGTAAATAATGGACATATCTATCTTGAGGTCATCCACCATGATATAAATAGATTTGAAGAAACATGTCATGTCAGTCATGAAACTGATCTTAGAAACAAAATCTGTTTAAAAAATAAAGATGAAATAAAATATGACAAGGAGTTCAGTGGAATAAATTAATCTATAATAAATCAACAATGTCATTAATGGTTTGATCATCAATTAAATCATGATCAATTACATGATTTGTATTTTCTCAAATAATGTTTTTGAGATGTTTTGAGATTCAGGCACATCCCAGGTGTCTGGGTGTCCTTTCAGCCAGTCATTGTGGCCACGAGCTGACATGAAGTATAGATGGCACCGTGGATAAGAGCAGGGGTAAATTGAGCCACAGTGAGCCTGACAGTAAAACTGCAGAGGTGAGTGTCTGTTTGAAACAAATAATAACAATCAAAATTTGGACAAAGCTTCTCAAATGGCATCCTGTGGTGTTACTCTGAGGAGACACATTGGCAAGTGCAAAGGAATGACATTGTGCTTGAAGCTGTAAGACTGCATAAGACTTTTTATATTAACCATTAGGTTGATGTGATGTTTTACAGTGTGTTATTTTGAAAGTATGCAATAGAACTGCACAATATGTTTCAGCATTGACATCTCAGTGTGTGCATGTGCACACATGTTCTACTTGAGAGTAAAGCAAAACTCACACAGTTCTCCTTTTCCATGATTATTAATCTACAAGAGACGTCCGTCTGATAGAACATCATTTACTCTGATTAGGAGGGTTCATGGATACATGCGAGTTCATCGCTTGTGAGTGTCAGTCCGGCTCTGCATGCACAGTGAGCCACCAATCATAATCATTCTTGACCAATTAATCAAACAAAGCAGGGCCTAATTTAGTTCTTTGACGAAATGCACTCCTCTCCAAAATCACTAAGATCTCTGTCTTTACAGAGTGCAACTTGCAACTTGTGCATTGATCACTTATAGAAAACCTGTACAGTTATTGTGTAGTGAGACGCTTAGTGGTGATGACGTTTGAGTCATGTGACTGTGATGTCTGTTTATAGCCTAACATTGGCTTTTTACTTCTACACATTTAATTTTACACTGCAAAAATCATTAAGTGTTAATGATCTGTGACGATTATCTTGATGAACAAAATGTAAACTTGTGATTTGAGATTATTTTCTAAAATAATTCAAAATCCAGTTAAAAAAATCCAGGAGGCTTTTGGTGGAGCCAGGGCAATGCTAACTTCTGGGCTCACCTCAAGACACACATCATCCCTGCTGCTGTGTATGCAGTATATCACACTAAAGCCAAAATATCACAATGTCATTGTCTTCCAGTGTCATGCAGCTCTACTAGACTGCTGTGCTAGAGGTTCAAACTACACCATCACAGGACTTTAATGGAGCAAATTAAATTAGACCCACAGTTTTAACCCAAATGAGTTTAGAGGGATTATGAAGTTTTGTGGCAGGCGCATGAGTTCAAGTTATACTATTCATGGTTAGAAACAACAACAAGAAAGTAATCCCTCTGGATCATTACTAACGACTCAGGACACTTGTGGGTGTCAGCAGTTCTGGAGAAGAATAATTGACTCTCCGATCCAAATCGTCAAAAATAGATATTTGAGTGTCATTCACAGGTTACACAGGTCACATTCTCTCATTCACTAGTGTGAGTGACTGTCTGACAGGCAGCATTAATTGTGGAGTTCCACACACTGACCACACCCTGACATGTTTGTCTCCTTTTTCCATTTACCTCAATATCTAAATGTGTCAAAGATTCTTTAAGAACACTGCCAACATTTGAAGGTGAAGGTGGTTCCTGCCACACCATCCTACAAAGTTCTCTATTCCTCCTCTTTATTGTCTGTGATTCATCCAACATTGGAGGAGTCATCAGAATACTTCTGCAGGTGGTATGTCCTGGAGTTGTGGCAGAAGTCCGAGGTGTGGACTGTGAACAAAAACGGAAAAAGAACTGTTCCCTGGGGTTTGTCAGTGTTTCTTGTCACCACATCTGCCAGGCAGTGTCACAGCCTGACATACCGCGGTATGAAACAAAGCTGGGCAGTGACATTCAGGAAATGAATCCCACACCTTGTTTGTTACAACTAGTGCATTGCCCATAGGAAGCATGTATTCCTATAGAAAAATGGGAGGTTAAGTAGCTTTTTCATGGATGGCCAAATGAGTTTGAAGTTTGTTTGAAGGTGGGACGTCAGGGATATAATTGGCTGTTTTTGACTACTTTTGATTATACCATTATATTTCACCTTAAAAACTATTTACCTTGCCTTGTTTGACTCTTTGTGATTACACCATTATATTTCACCTTAAAAACTATTTACCTTGCCTTGTTTGGTGTCATTATTTTCAGCACAACCTCACATGTGTGACTGTACAGTTATTTTTTCATTTTGACATAGTATATTAACACTATGGACCTAAAATCACAAAATAACATAAAATCAGAGTAGGAAAAAGTTGTATTTGTTACTGTGAAAACCACAAATATGTTTAATGAACCAATTGCATTAGTTATAATGCAAATATAAATTGTTGTTTGCTAAATTTGTGCACAAGTTTTTGAAATTTACAAAGTTATATGTAACTATTTACATTCAAATGCAGGCAATGCCTCAGACTTCTCAGCTCAATGAAAAGCTGCACTGCCTGTTCCACATTCAGCAGTCTCCTTGTTTTGACTCACAACACAAAAAAACGACTCCACTGCACACTAAACACTATATAACACACTAACTATACACTCCAAACACGCTAGATGTCACAAATCTTTCAACTCTCAAAACTCGCTGTCTCTGTCGCTGTCTCCAACACGTCACTGCTGCTGTCACTCATCCGGCAACGTCCCTCCCACAACTTCCTGTTCCTCAACAACCAAACTTGCTGCTTGGATACTTTCGTGACAAAAGCCCGTTTTTACCATTTCTTCTGCACCAGACACAAAGCAAACGTGACAGCAATGTTCGCGAAAAAGCGCGGCGGACATTATTTACCCTAAGTCCGGTTTTGGACGTGCCGGTGCGTACGGTCCATCGACTCGGGAGGTGGGCCGTGTGGGTTGGCTAGCGGCTAGCAGCTAGCTACACACGAACATCCACAGATTCCGATTCCACTTTGTTGTCCACATGTCTCCGGATCTCCTCAGACCCGAACAGACTCGGTCCGGACTCGTTTAGTCTCATTAATCCACAACAGTCAGTTTAGATGTACAGAACAGAACGGGACCGAACCACCGGCAAAATCTAACGTCTATTAACGTATGTCATTGGTTTGAGCTCTGCAGTGATTGGCTCTGGTGCGCACGTGACTGTGGTGACTCCGGTGGACAATGCTAGCGGAATTTGTAAAGCATTAATGAAATAATTTATTAACAGTATCATTGCAGTCCAAACAAATCCAACAGGCACACCCTTAAACCAAGCAGCAGCCATGTTGAAACTCTCAGGTCAGTCTGATCCTGATCCGCAGAGATATTTGAATAACAGGCACATACACACAGACAGACAGACAGAGATTCATTGCTTTTATAGAGAGATGTAGACTGATAAAGCCTGTAAACATTTACCCTCAAAGTTGTTTAGGCTTTGTGGGGTTTTTCAAGTTTAATTCAAAATCTTTATATATCCATGTCTGGTAATTCCTGAGGCATGCATTGCAAAAGGAAGACAATACACAGTACATACTGTATAAGACAATAGGTAACAGACAAACACACACACAACACATGACAAACAGTGACTATGTAGCAAAAGGTAGACTCAGGGGACAGTGATCATCAGTAATGAACATTTAATTAAGAGTCTGACACTGCCTATAAGTGCAAATTCATTGAATTGGAACTTAACAGCAAACTGCAGATTAGCAGGCAAACAGCCTCATGTATGAAAGCTGCATTCCTCAGGGTTGATCCTGGCTGCAGGGCAGCACAGACACATGCCAGAGAGCAGGCCAATGTAGGACATGGGTGGTGTCTTGTAGGATGGAGTGGGTTTTTTGCTGATTGTGCACTGAATTATTGTAAGGTTATCTCTGCTTACGCCAAAGGAGATCAGCTTCCTCAGGAAGTATTGACTAATGATCACCTCTGTGTTGGCTTCAAAACACTAAATGTGAAACACAGCTTGTCATCACTGACAGATGAGTTTCTTTCTTCCTGGGGGCTCCTATTTTGTGAAACTACGGTGGGGGGTTTCCAAGACCTTTATTGATTTATTTATTTATTTATTTATTAACATAATTATAGATTACATTATGAAAAGTCCCCTACAAACATACACCTAAAATATGTGGGACTACACCGGAAAGAATAACTTGTCACAGTGATTTTAACCCCCCGCTCATAATGGCCACTTTGTATTCTTACTAGAAGGCAGAATGATTGGTCATATATTATGATCTAATTTTACTTGAACTCATGTTATTGTGGTTGTTTACAATATCAGCACATACATTAAAATCACTAAACTTTAATGTATTATTATAGGCAGGAAAACAATGACTGTGTGCTATGTTTATGTAAATATTCCTGAGTCTGGTTGACTCACTTACCTCACAATGTTAAATCATATCTAGTTCAGTTCAGATTTATGGCGGTCACACACGTTCATGTTGAACTAACTGAACCAATGTGACTCAAATAGGTAGATTAATTTTAAATCACAGAAGGATTCAAATGTATAAGTAAAGTAAGAGAAACATCAGACTGATAATCTGTGATGGATGAGTAGACTGGCTCTGAGGATGATATGAAGCACAGTCTCCTGTGTGTGTTTACAAGACATATGAACCTTCCGCATGTATGACAGATTTGTTCAGTTATTTCAAACATCTTCTCAAAAGCTAAGGTTGACATTCAGCCGTGCTTACAAGCACATTTTAAAATATCTTTTATATCACAAATCCCCCCTCAGTGGCAGCTACACTCACCGTCACCTGCTTAAAACAGCTGGGATTACATCAGGGCAACAATAATACTTCTACAGGTTTTACAAAAACAAACTGGACATGTGTAATCCCTTTAAGCAGACATTATAGCTTACAGAAGTGATTTGATTAGAATATTTTTCACAGGTTCATTTTGCTATCTGGAACAAATACCAGCAGACGGTAGGGAAGCGTAAATTAACCCACTGGCCTGTGAGTGACAGGAGAAGGTGTGCTTATCCTCACGGCTGCTGTTTGTTTGCTTAGAGTGCCTGCTCCCGCTTCCCTTTCTCTCTCTCTCTCGCTTCTTACCAACCCACACCACACACACATGCACACACACACATACACACCATCCATCTTGTTCTACATGATCTCTTCAAAAACATATCGGCCATCTTGCCCACACAAACAAAATGTCTGAACATGCTTTTGTTTGCTTTTGTTTGTAGGGTCATTAGATCTAGTGTAGCGACAGCTGTTTGCTGATTCAAGCTGGTTGATTTATCGATCAGTGTTTACTTTAAATAAACATCATTGACTGTAACGGAAAAATCACCTCTGTGATTATTGCACATTAAAAATTATAATAACAGCTGGTTGAGACAGCCAGTGATTGGGTTCACACCTTCTGCCCCTTATTAATATGTAAAATAATATGTATTTTATGAATATTGACAATTTTTTGAGGATTTCTTGCTCTGGAGACTGAAGCATACTATTTGATTGATTATTGATTCCCTATTCCAGGGTGGTGCTTCAGTAATGATTAATGAACAGTGATTATGTATGTATTTCATTGATAACCATTAATGATTTATTAATATTCAATAATCAGAGAGTATTACCCTTTAACTAACATTATTCACGACAGCTTGGCAGCACTCAAAAATACACAGTATGTTCAATATTACTGTCACCAAGTCAGCAGTCTCCAGTTTCATTATTTCCTTTAATTCTCAAGTCACAGCATACAGACAGCTTGTTTCAGTTTGTTCTTTTTTTATCCATTAATTTCCTGGAAAAACTGGACCGGATTCGAGATTAAGGACCGCGGCTGCCAATACTGAACCATTCCAAATTTGTGTGGAGGTCTGGTCATCTTGGTTCTGAGCCACCGCAACAAGGTGCTCTCCTTGTTATCAGACAAAGCTGTTGTCAATTCAGTCAGCAGCACATTCAAATTAACACTGCATTTCCAAATGGAGGGGCCCCCTGGTGGGTTTGGAGGCCCTATGTAACCACATGGTCTGCATGCGAAACAGCTTTGCCCAGGTACCAGGTAGATTCCCCATGAATTAATGCTGGAGTCCTCTACATATCGTGTTTGGTGAAGGCCAAAAACATCTCTCTAGTCTTGGTAACATTTGGCTCTAAACGAGAGCTGTCACATCATTCCACAGACTTACAGAGGACAGGTCTGTGATCTTCAGTTGGGCCAGAGTGTGGAGAAGGAACAGCAGGGACTGGACAGGGATTGGAATCAGACAGTTAATTGAAAATATGTGTTATTTACCTAATTTATCCACACTCCTTTCATTTCAGCTCAGTGAGAATCTGTGTTGGATCAGTTTTCTTACGGGAGAGTAAAACATTTTGGTCGAGGATTATAAATCCAATCCTTAACCGCAATACATGAGAGACAGACTCCCCTCGTTTTTACCTTTCACAATAAGAGTCCCAGACAGGGGCGGACTGGCCATCTGGACGTTCTGGAGAATACCAGAAAGGCCGGTGCAGCAGGAGGGCCGCCGGCCTCTGCGCAACCGTCACAAGCCCTTTTTACACAACCTCTCCGCATTATCTCCGGAGCGGTGGTTCGGCAATTCTCCGCTGTTGGTGATTCACACAGAGCGAAGCCTCTCCGCCTTCATGTGTGTAATTCACGCCGGCGCTGCGGCTCCTAAAGAGGCGTGACGGAACACGTCATGATGATGACGTCGGTGTTTCCCCAGGTGTTCCCCGTGTTAATCTAAACCCGCGGACAGTTTATAATCATATGGATGCTGTTATAATGTGCAGTGATCTAGATCCTGACCCACCAAACATCCTGGAAAGTGACGGAGTTCAGTTTTTCGCGCTAAATTACATAATTATACATAATCACCATCAGTAAACTGGACGCTGTCTGGCTCTGTCACTCGCGGGACGGAGGCTGTTTTCTGGGGGAAAGTTCCCTGAAGTCTCCCTCAGGAGAGCTGACGGTCGCGGTGATTTATTTTCGTCACAAACACTCGGTGAGGTAAAGTTTTTTGCTGGTGACAGACGCTGTTTTTCGGGCACAAATGTAAGGAAGAGTCAGGAGGACGGACAGGAGGACGGACGCTTTTCCACATACAGCTGCGGTATTTTTTTCCCTCATAAAAGTTGAAGAGTTACAGTTACTACGTTACTTTTGTTCGGTCCTGTATCGTTGCTTTGTGGGACATTTCTCTGTATTTAGTTGAGTGAAGGACCTGTGCAGTTATCAGACTGTCAGACCGACACGCCCTCGCTCAGCGCCTCCGGATTATCCGTTCACACTGGGACGGCTCACCAATAATGCGGCCCTGATACTTCCTCCAGAGGCGGATCAGAGCCGCAGCGAAATTTCCCCCCTCTCCGCATCTGAAACTTTCAGACAGGGGAGGGTGCGGAGAATTGGAGCAGGATCGCCGCATGCAAACGGCTGTAGTTTGTTTTTCTTCTCTTACTTATAATTGACGGTTGTTCCATGTCCTGACCGATAGGTGGCAACCAGGGACGGATTGGCCATTGGGCCATGCGGGCAATTGCCACTGCGGCCACCTGGTGATGCGGCCGCTCGCGGGCCGACTGACCAATGAGAGAGCCCCAAGTTCATTTCTATCAGCCATTTCAAGAATCAATGAAGTCCCATTACCTACATCAATCCAAATTTCACCTAATTCTTTTCACTAGTAAACTCTTCTAACTGAACTGTATTTATAGGCCACATACGTGTATCTATATCAAAGTCATTGTTACCTTCTACAGCTGCAAACTTTTATAGCACTCTGCATTCTTTTGTAGCGAAACGCTTATTCAGATGTTCAAAAACGTGCAATGGTTTGAAATAAAACAAATTTACCTGCATTTTTTTATTTGAATAGTTGTTTGCAAAAGTTAAAATGAAGCAATGCCTTCTGGGAATTTCAAGACTGAATCGAGTAGACCATCTGAGTGTGGTTGTTGGAAGTTGGAAGTTGACTGAGTTTAAGCTAGCAAAAAAATGAATCGAGGCATCAAGCGACACAAGGGGAGAGCGGAGAAAAAGAGAGAAATCTCAGAGAGCATATAGATGGATATGGATGACTGCGTGATGGTAAGACACGTTTTTATTATGGAGCGGCCGGCTGGCTCTGATGATTTATTAATGTGTTTTACGTATCGTTGTGTAGGTGTTAATAGCTTGGGAATTTACGTTTACTATCACCGGGGCTATCAAAAGTGCCTGTTACGTGCGCCAAAATTTGCGCATGCGCGCACCCCTCCGTGGGCTGCTGTTGGTTGAAAATGCCAGGGCCGTTTTTTGTTCCCAGTCCGTCACTGGTCCCAGATACCCATATAAACATGCATAAATACTTAACTTTAATTCACGGGTCACTGAATAACATAGTTTACACCATGTTTGATAGAATGGATATACAGTGGGGCAAAAAAGTATTTAGTCAGCCACCAATTGTGCAAGTTCTCCCACTTAAAAAGATGAGAGGCCTGTAATTTTCATCATAGGTATAACTCAACTATGAGAGACAGAATGAGAAAAAAAAAAAATCCAGAATATCACATTGTCTGATTTTTAAAGAATTTATTTGCAAATTATGGTGGAAAATAAGTATTTGGTCAATAACAAAAGTTCATCTCAATACTTTGTTATATACCCTTTGTTGGCAATGACAGAGGTCAAACGTTTTCTGTAAGTCCTCACAAGGTTTTCACACACTGTTGCTGGTATTTTGGCCCATTCCTCCATGCAGATCTCCTCTAGAGCAGTGATGTTTTGGGGCTGTCGCTGGGCAACACGGACTTTCAACTCCCTCCAAAGATTTTCTATGGGGTTGAGATCTGGAGACAGGCTAGGCCACTCCAGGACCTTGAAATGCTTCTTACGAAGCCACTCCTTCGTTGCCCGGGCGGTGTGTTTGGGATCATTGTCATGCTGAAAGACCCAGCCACGTTTCATCTTCAGTGCCCTTGCTGATGGAAGGAGGTTTTCACTCAAAATCTCACGATACATGGCCCCATTCATTCTTTCCTTTACACGGATCAGTCGTCCTGGTCGCTTTGCAGAAAAATAGCCCCAAAGCATGATGTTTCCACCCCCATGCTTCACAGTAGGTATGGTGTTCTTTGGATGCAACTCAGCATTCTTTCTCCTCCAAACACGACAAGTTGAGTTTTTACCAAAAAGTTCTATTTTGGTTTCATCTGACCATATGACATTCTCCCAAACCTCTTCTGGATCATCCAAATGCTCTCTAGCAAACTTCAGATGGGCCTGGACATGGCACTGCAGGATTTGAGTCCCTGGCGGCGTAGTGTGTTACTGATGGTAGCCTTTGTTACTTTGGTCCCAGCTCTCTGCAGGTCATTCACTAGGTCCCCCCGTGTGGTTCTGGGATTTTTGCTCACCGTTCTTGTGATTATTTTGACCCCACGGGGTGAGATCTTGTGTGGAGCCCCAGATGGAGGGAGATTATCAGTGGTCTTGTATGTCTTCCATTTTCTAATAATTGCTCCCACAGTTGATTTCTTCACACCAAGCTGCTTACCTATTGCAGATTCAGTCTTCCCAGCCTGGTGCAGGTCTACAATTTTGTTTCTGGTGTCCTTTGACAGCTCTTTGGTCTTGGCCATAGTGGAGTTTGGAGTGTGACTGTTTGAGTTTGTGGACAGGTGTCTTTTATACGAGTTCAAACAGGTGCCATTAATACAGGTAACGAGTGGAGGACAGAGGAGCCTCTTAAAGAAGTTACAGGTCTGTGAGAGCCAGAAATCTTGCTTGTTTGTAGGTGACCAAATACGTTTTTTACCGAGGAATTTACCAATTAATTCATTTAAAATCGTACAATGTGATTTCCTGGATTCTTTCCCCCCATTCTGTCTCTCATAGTCGAAGTGTACCTATGATGAAAATTACAGGCCTCTCTCATCTTTTTAAGTGGGAGAACTTGCACAATTGGTGGCTGACTAAATACTTTTTTGCCCCACTGTATAAATAAACTCTGGGTTTAATCAAAGCAGACAGTGAGCTGCTAAAGACACATGCTGATGCTGATAATACTGTCAGTGGACAGTAAAAAAGTGAACCAGAATATTTGAATGATACAGCTCCCAGGTCTCTCCTTCTTCCTCTCTGCTGTTGCAGCCCTGCTTTCTAAGCCCCTCCCCGCAGAGGAGCCTGCTGTCAAATTAATGTCACTGGATTGAGTCACAGACAGTGGAATTTTACACAGCTGACCTGTATCTTATTCTACTGTCATTTTGACAATTTTAGCAAATATAACAAAAGAATAGTGACAGACTACAGCTTTAATAGTACAGATCAGGGCCTCAGCAGGGAGTGTCCAACCTATACTTAAGGTACACAAACAATGGCAACATTTACAGAAGAGTTTTTGCCGCAGGACCAACGTGCTGGGGATCGGACAGGCTTCCCAGTCCTCCTGGGTACAATAAAGATGCGGGTGGATAAAAGAAGGCATGCGGCCTACCTCCCTTCCTCTTTGATGGGGAGAAGGAAGAAAGAATGGGAGGGGAAAAGCAAACAAACCAAGATTTAAAAAAAATAAAAGAAATTAAATGGGGTGTCACTCCCCAGCGGACAGACTCCATGAGCAAGGTCTCCCCAAAACATTTTTTTTTTTATTACATCCTATTATATTGTTTTACATTTGATTATTACATATATATATATATATATATATATATATATATATATATATATATATATATATATATATATATATATATATATATATATATATACTGTTATGCCCTCAACAAAAAGTATCCAAAGTAGCAGATGTTCACACAGTATACTGTACAGACATTCAAAGATCCTCTGGGATGATTTGGACTTTGTGTGTGGTATTTTTCTGTGCTTTGAGCCTTATGTGTTCTCAAAAGGGGGTTTGCACAGGCTGACAAAAGGTTTTTTGTTTTGTTTTTGTAAATATTAAGAAATATGAGCAGTAGAACTGCTAGGTGTCCTGCATGGAATGAAGCACAATTGTATTTCATTTGTTAGTTCAGTGCAAAGTTTCAATAAGTTATTTAAGAGTAGTTAACAGATTTGCACTACCGACTGAAAACTAACCATATAAAAATGTATAGAAACTGCTGTTTGCATTTTTGTGTTAATAATGGAAATAAAAATAGCATATTCAGAATCAATGCCAGCCGTGGCCCCGAGATGATTTCAGTTTGAGAGCCCTGCTTTATGATGATTAGCAGGTTGTTTCAGCTTGAAAGGCTGAAAGGCCTCATATGTACTTTTACCTTTTTTAATTTGTGTTTGGAATTAACCAGCAATGTCACCGAGCTCATCTTTAATAAACTTGTTACCTATGCTGCCATCTAGTGGCCTAAAGTCATTTGGTACCTGTTCATTGCTGAATTCAAGTTGGTCAGGTTTGTGCTCAGCAAACCAAGAGCTGTAGCCAATCTACACAGACTGACAGGTAAATCATTCAGTGGTCAGTTCTGGGAATCTCATCATGCATCAACAGCGCCACATGGAGCCATGTGATGATTTCAAAGTCAGTTTGGTGTCATGAATAGTGGACAGAGAAATAAATCCTCTGTTCAGAACGCAACTTGTGATGGCCAGAGAGGTGACAAAAAAATGATGAATGTTGTCCCATAAAACTGATGGGGACAATTACAGTGTGGTTGTTACAGTTTATTTGTTTGATTCACTTATATTGGGGAACTGTTATAAATACAGAGAGAGGCACAAGTTCAACAAACTTCTGTTTTAACTGCCTATGACACCAGCACTCACATAGTGATGCACATAAGTGTTACCATGGACAGTAAAGCAGTATATACATTTAGGGCTCTGTATTGCTCATAAAGATCAGGACTGTTTATGATGAGCAAGTCAAGAACAATATTATCTATATTACCTCGCATACAACAGACGACACCCTCTGTCCCTAAAGTCTCGATTTGTTGAAAAAATGGAGGAATCCTGAGAAAGAGCACCTCCAGGACAGGCATGCAATAGAGGATGTGTGTGCAGAGTAGACCAAAGTAAATGTAAAGTAGGGACAATAAGAATGACAAAATCAATGATAGATTGTCAGCATATAAACAATGTGGATCTGTGAAGACATCAAGCAACTTTCAGGTGCCGCCACACAAAACTGAGCCACAGAGGGCCACAGATCAGCTGATGAATTTAATAGTAATTTAGCTCAACTCACACCTCATACAGTCCTGTGATTGGTCTGCTTTCCTTTCACACTACAAACAAACCGTACTAGAGTCCTCATGGATTCAGCAAGACCCTCTTTTCAGTCCAGCAGAGTTCCATTTAAAGCTTTCACACCAGACCAAACAACAACTGATCAAACACCATGATCATTTAACTGAAGTGTTCAGGGGTGATGCACCTCAAAACTTGGTTTAAAGAAACATTTCCAGCTAGTTGCTAATAGACACATTCAATGACATGAAAAGATGGTGTTTATTTCAAGTGCTAACAGACAACTTCCTCCACCCGTAGTGTTTCAAAGGGACATTATTGTTGGCACCACTGCAGCAAAGGCAACCGCATCTCTGAACAAAACCTCATTTGAATTCATTATTCATTCATTTGGATAAAGGAGGCGTATGGAGCAGACAGAAAGAGTGCCAGACTGCCAGCTAGACTCGGTCTCCAGTCAGCCTTCATTTTCTTGAGATTTCATGTCTGGTGGGAGACAGAACTGCACAGTGAAGGTGAGGTTTATAGGGAACTGATCTAAATGCTGATGGTGTTATTATTACATATCCATTACACTGTCAAGTCAAGTGGAGAATCATGATAGTTCAAACTATTTTTCTTTTTTTCTTTTTTTCTGAGTGAAGAACATCATTCACCCCAAATATTCTGACGTTTGCAAATTATAAAGATGTAAACAAAATGTAATCTGTAGAAGTGAAGAGCCATGGTTCAGTATAAAGTTAAAACAATCACACCATCTGGGTAAAAAAAAAACTATAAAAAATAAATGTAAAAAACCTAACGACTAATGACAAGTGCTGCAAGTATGCAGGTCAGACTGAATCAACAACAAACACGTCAGATGTTAAACAGCTGTAACATACCGTCCCTGCAGCTCAAAGACAAAGCAGAAGTAAAACCAAAAGTAAACCTAAACTAGCAGCCGCTCGACGTTATTATGAGTTCTCATTCTAATGCTACATACATACCATAAATGTACTGAGATCAGTTCAGGCTGAGACTCTAGCTTAGTACCTAACATGCAAAGAAAAGACAACAACTGAACTGAACTTTGCACCTGGAACATGTAGTCAAATGCTGCACACCACAGAAACACACAGCAAGCCCTGCAGATGAGCCTTTCACTTAAATACAAAGTCTGTCAGCTTGTATCTTTGACACACTCACAAACAGCAGTCACAAGTAAGAAAGCCACATTAAACACTTTGCAAAGTAAATTCATGCAGTTTTTTCTTACCAGCAGAGTGATCTGTAGCAGGGACTTTGAACACTCTGAGAAGGAATGTGTTTACGTCCAGATATGACTGAAGGAGTGGCTTGTGGAGTGGCTCTGTGACATCACAGGGAAGAAAGCAGCCACAGAGGGAAAATTCAGTGGAATACTTGTCTCTTTTTTTCTTGTTTTGATGTTGAGCACTAGCCTCACCCCAGGAACAGAGTGTGGATAAAAAAATTCAGGGAGCAGGGAAATTGAGGGTTGTGCACGCTGCCTTAAAGAGGTTCTAACAATGACTGAAACAGCCTGAAAGCCTCCTTAGCGGAGAAAAGCTGCTGTGACAGTAATGTGAACACTCTGGTGGTCTGAGCAGAGTCAGTTAACAGCTGTTAACTTGTAGCCGCAGCAGTTACAGACTGCTTTCAGGAAACTGTAAATCAAAGAGAGCTGAGTCTGGGCAGCCAGAGAACGTCATCAAATATGATCCAGCTTCAACCAAATCACTGATGGTTGGTGCTGTGTGTGACAGAGACAATACATATATATACCTACATATATACATACATATGCATACACTTATACATATATGGTAAGCCTTTCTTTTACAGTCCCATAATTACCAGGTATTTACCTGGTAAATTCATGGTACCACAAAAGTGTTACTAGGTAATTACCAATGGTAGTCAAAAAGTAAATACGATACCTAGTAACACATTTCTGTTACCATATACTTACTGGGTGAATAGCTAGTAATTAGGCAACTGCAGCTACCTGCTTATTACCAGCAGTAATTACCCAATAACACACTGTATTTACTATATAGTTACCAGGTAAATGCCCTGTATTTTGGCCATAGTTGTATATATATATATATATATATATATATATATAGTTGTATATAGTTGATGGATATATGTGTATGTATATGTATATGTGCTGTTTGCTGTATTGTAAGTGGCCTTTCTTCTGGTGACTCTTCAGACTGAGTAACATTTTCTGATAACATGATGCATCCATCTTGTCTTTGTAGCTCACACATCCCCAAAGCATCAGCGATCCGCCTCCATGTTTCACAGTAGAAATTGTGTACTTTTCATCATAGGCCTTGTTGACTCCTCTCCAAATGTACCGTTTATGGTTGTGCATGGTTGTGGCGAAAAGTTTAGTTTTGGTCTCATCACTCAAATAACTTTGTTCCAGAAGTTTTGAGGCTTGTCTCTGTGCTGTTTGCTGTATTGTAAGTCACCTTTTTTCTGGTGACTCGACCATGCAGCCGATTTTTCTTCAAGTGCCTCCTTATTGTGCATCTTAATACAGCAACACCACTTTTTTTCTACCTTCGCACACAGATCCTTTGATCATTCTTTTGCTTTCCCCATGGCTCGGAGTCCAGCAACGTCAGTGCAGCACTGGATGAAACATGCAGGGGTCTGTCAGGAGCTCAGAAACTCACTGACTTTTTATGCACTGATTTCAAGCAAACAGATCACAGGTGGCATGTAATCATTTGATCAGGGTCATTTGTGTAGTTTCTGTTGTCATTATCATTTAAAAAGAGGAAACAAAATTGTTTGATAATAAATGGCTTTACCCAACCACTAAACATGAGTGAAAAAAAATGTTTTTGTATTATCATTCATATTCTCAGAAAAATGTCCAAAAAAATCACAAATTTTACCAGGGAATGTAAACTATGGGCACAACTGTAATGTTTGCAGAGTGGCCCAAACAGTTGTTTCACTAAGTTTGACAGACATGTCTGATTTGATATTAAAATCCACTAAAACTGTGGTGAATCAAAAGTGGTGATGAAACAACTCGATGATGTCTTTTTCTGTCTTGCAGAACGTGTTTCCGTACCACAAGTGTCTACAGCCAAACATTCACCCAACCCTGTCAGTAAGGAGGCGTTTACTGTCAACTCCACCTTGTGGTGTCCACCACATGGTGCAGGTACAGCTACCTCCAGATGACTTTATGATTCTGTTTTGTTCATGTATAAGACAGGGATTGCTCATTTTAAGTGGTGGCAGTCTGGATGTTGCTGGTGGTGGCCGTCTCCTAAATTATTATGCAGGGTAAAACCCTGCTGTAATGCCCAATCATACCACAAGGTGACACAGTAAAATGATTTTGTGCTTTCTCACAATAGTACTTAGTACTGTACTGAAGTACAGTACTGAAAGCTTGGTGACACAAAGTGTCCACTTGCATTGCGAATTTTAGAGAGGTACTGTTGCTATAGAAATAACCAGTGTGTTACGCTGTGTCATGTGTCATGATGTGTAATTTTTTAGCTAATGTGTCACTTCTTATGCTACCCAAATGAACAACTGACTGCGCTGACCCTGATGAAGGCCACAAGCCATAACACGATCTATATAAAGTTTTTCTATTCACAAAGGAGAAGGTTTTTTTTTTTTTTTTTACAAATGTTTTACCGAAATTAACATTCAAACAAACTAATTATTGAAAGATGGGGAGTGATTCTGCCGTCCTGACATTGGTCGGGAGTTTGTTCCACTACTGAGGTGCCAGAACAGAGAAGAGTGGCAACTTTGCCGAGCAAGCTTTGTATGCTCTCAGCGATGGCGGTACCAGCCAGCCAGCTAAAGTAGTAGAGCGAAGTGCTCATATTGGGGCTTGTGGTCCGACCAGTGTTTGGAGGTAGATTGGTGCAGTTCTGTTGACAGCTTTGAAAGCCAGCACCATCGTCTTGAATCGGATGCAGGCCGCGACAGGAAGCCATTGGAGGTCAAGAGGACAGTCGGTCACATGGGAGAATTTGGGTAGACTGAAAACAAGGTGCTCTGCAGCATTCTGGATATGCTGCAATAGTTTAGTCACAGAGGCTGGGAGTCCAGCACAGTACACACACAGTGAGTGAGGAGGGAAAATGACACATGATGTAATGAATGGAAAAACACAGAGAGGGGAAAAACACACAGGAGAAACTGAAAAGCAAGAAGTGACATAAGAGGGCATTATATCAAAATAAATCAGAATACAACAACAACAAGACACTGAATCATGACATTAGAGACTGTGTAAGTAGTTGTGAGATGATGTAGCTTAAGTGCAAGTAGCTAGAGATCCTCCACAGGACCCCCTTAGGGAGTACTAGTAGGTTGACAGCCTGAACAGTAGAATTCCATTTGGTCCACTTTGCCCCATGGGACAACCCTTAGATCTGCTACTACCACTATTTAGCAATCTTCAGATACATCTGACCTGTCGTCTAGGCAGAATAGTTATAAATTATGACACCTTTAGAATTAACCCATCTATCATAGGCAGGTAGAATGTACACAGACAATAAATCTTTTAAGTGTCGGTTTGGCTTTTGTTTTGTTCTGTTTCTTTTAAGGCAGCACATGTGCACCTCACAAGCCTACTAACCTTTCCTCTAACCACCCTCCTTTCCTTTTCATTTTGATGCTTTTTAATTGGTGGTTTAAAAGCAGCAAAGGAATTAACAATGGTTAATGGATGCCAGTGATTATATGATGTTTGTAACTAGACAGAGTTAGAAATCATTTACCCAGACGTGCCTCAGTGTGAACATTCTAATGCCCCGACATGAAAGCCTATGACGCACACCTGGACTGTTTAGAGCAGAGGCCTTTAACAGGGGGTACTGCAGGAATGTCATGAATTCTTTGGTTGATTAGACAATTTTTTATGTTTTTTTCAATATATACTTTATTTTGCATATTTATGTTTTATATATTTATTTTAAATTGTTGGCATTCTGTGGAGAGCAAAAGGAAGAATTTTATTGTACAGTGAAACACGTTTCTTTACTGTGCATATGACATTAAACACTTTGAATATGTGCAGTAAATTGTGCAATACATTTCCGTGACAGTGTTTCATGTTATTGGAAGATAAAGTCTTTGAAACATTACATTTACTAACATATTCTATAATGAAATACATGGTTTTGATATAGAGCAGCATGTATGCATAGTGCCATTTTACAGTGCTGCCAAGACAGGATGTTCAAAAGCAAAGTTAATCTTTACTGTTGCATCCCAGACGCCTTTCTGTCTGTTATTTGTTGGTGTTTCAGAATAGGGAGACCAGTTTCCTCTTTCCAAAAGTCATCTCATGACACTTTTAATATTGGGCCGGTCTAAACCTTACTCCCATTTTGATATATTTACACCCCGCAGATATAAACTGCCGCCCATCCTCTGTAGTTCAGACTTCAGTTGGCCCATCTCCACCGAAGTGTGGCAGTATCAACCACAGGTCGTGGGTCAGATACTCATGGTGCTTTCGTAACTACAATATCTATATTCAAGAGCTATCCACTGATCTGGGACCGTCAGGATTAATTTCCTGTCGCGCATGCGTGTAGCCGGCTCAGACGCTGGTCTGTTGACAAATTTCGGGGGAGGGACCACTGCGGCGTAAGTAGATCTTTGTTCGCGCGGACTATTTCCACCACAGTTGGGCACCGTGGCCATCCTTTAACCCGTTACATGTCATTAATACACTGTATGTGTTATTGCGGACACTGCACTCATGAAGGTGGCGGACAGCTAAGTGCTTTGTTAAACATCTGTAAAAACCGCTGGGCCGGATGGTAATGGAGCAAAAAGAGAAAGGATCAAGCTAGCCACAATAAAACATTTGATTTCCGGTGCGAATCCCCAAAGTAGGATGCATGTTTACACACGTATTAACAGTTGCAGTATATAAAGAGCATGAAAGTTACAATAAAGAGCGGGTTTAGGAATTAGTTTGCAAAATGAGACGCGCTTCTGCAATGCTGCCTTCATCGTGCAAATTAACGACCACACTCCGTGGTTTGGTTCGTTTGAATGCTATGCTTTAATTCTGAAGGCAAAGACCGTGCGTTTCCGCTCTGCACCGTGTTAACGTTCGCCAATAGACGGCTCGAGCAGCTTGACGGCTAGCTACCAACAGCCCCTCTCTAAAACACCTCCACAGGGTTATCTCCTGCTTCAGGGCCATTGGCGGTTCCATTCTCATCAATGTTCATTATTCAGTCGTTTTCGCGCAAAGCTTCTTCCGTCTCTTTGTCAAACTTATGAACTTGTTTCACAGTGTGGCTGTGGGAGCGAGTGAAGGCGGTCGGCAGACATGAAGAGGTGAGTGGGACGGTAACATGCGCCATTGTCAACTCGGTAAATATCAACACAGATGTGTTGATTAGACTTGGCTGCCAGTCCAAGGATGACATGTTATTAAGTGAAATCTTGAGGTAATGTAACCACAACATGACTCTGCTTTGTGTTTCTCATGTGTGCAGCCAACAGAAAAGCCCTGAGCCAGATGGGAGTGTGACCGTCAACGAGGAAGGTAACGTTTAAGAAGTGAAGCTTATGACTTTTTAAATGTAACCACCATATTAACGGTGCAGTGGAAAGGTGTTTAAAAGTATTAAACATAGATCCAGTGCATGTTGTGATATAAGTGGAGTTGTCAGGCGCTGTCTTTGAGCGTTTTAAAGCTTGTAATGTTATCGTCATATGTCACAGTGTCATCCTGTGTCTGTAAAGTGCCCAATCCATTGACACTTTCACACACTGTAACCATGAAAACAGTGTTGAGTGTATGTGCTTACTCTGGATCAGTTCTTTGCACTCTTGTCTGTTCCTGGTTGTTGGATCACATCTGAAGCACTGGAAATATGGTTTATAGCTGCTCTTTCCTGCAAAAGGTGACTTAACATTTAAATGTGGCCTTTCTTCCCCACCAGGATCTGTTGCCACGGCAGAGGACCCGGCAGCCATCGCCACCATTCAGTCCGCCGCCACCTACGCTGACCAACCTATCAAATATCTCTTCAAGACAGAAGGAGCAGGCGGACAGGTAGGAGGAGTTCTGACTCAAACATCTGATCATTCCAGTTAACCGGTGAGGTGATATTTCAAGTCTCAAGTCAAGTCTTTGACTGAGCTAACACATTCAGTGATTATACATTACACTTAACCACACAAACATGTGGAAGTCTGCGGAAACTGTGAGTTTTTTGGAGATACTACACACAGACTGCAATCAGATGGACCCCGACACGGCAAGGACATGAACATGAATATTGTGTAGGAAAGGAAAATGAGGAGTAAGACGACCAGAGTTAATATGAATGAAAAATTGTTAACAGAAAAAGTGTGAATTATATTAGGGGTGGTGAAAAAAATCGATTATTGATTAATTGCGATTATAAATATTAATGATTATGAATCAAGTATTAAATTTCCAAGGATCGATTATTTACTGCTGTTACCTGTCTGTCATAACAAGACAGCGTGTAACAGAGCCGGCGAGCAAGTGTGCTAACCGAGCCGAGGTGAGCGAGGTGCGGGTGCCAGGCGGTAAAATGGAGCAAGAAATAGCAACAACTGACAACCACCTAATCCACCCAGCTCCATCTGGCCTTAAAGCAAGTGTGTGGGTGCATTTTGGTTGTTATGGGAGGACTTCACAACATGTTGACAGAACGTGTGTTGTCTGCCAGCTTTGCCACACTAAGCTAAAGTACTGCGGCAATACTAGTAACATGAGGGCTCACATGTCGCGCTTCCATCCGGGGGAGGCAGCCCGGGCAAAGGACGAGCGCCTGAAGCCTGTCATCCCACCAAACCAGCATGTAACATTTGAATAAATGTTGGCATTGTTTTATGCCAGGCATGAGTTTGGGCAGCCCATCGAGCGGCACTGGGGTCCTGGGGGTGTGTCCGCGGGAGTTGGTTTTAAGGTGCTGAGTGTGTGTGCTGATCGTCAGCAGAATAAAAACCATGGCTCAAGACCTAGTCTATTTATTTCACAGCACAACATACGACACAGCGCACTCTCCACAAGGTTGCTGAGCTTGTGCCCAGCTCAGAGTGAGTTAAGAAAATCACCAAGTGTATATCGTACTTCATTGCGAAGGACATGAGACCATACAGCATGGTGGAAAACACAGGCTTCCACTACATGGTCCACAGTCCGGAGCCAAGATATGTTATTCCATCCCGGAGCTTTTTCATACTTAAATTGATTCCAAATCTTTACAATGAGACAAAGCTTTCCGTGCAAGAGTCCCTCAACTCTGCTCACAGGGTAGCAATAACCTGCGATGCCTGGACATCCAGAGCTACAAGTCTCATACGTAAACATTACAGCTCATTATGTCAGCAGTGAATGGAAGCTAATGTCCTACGTACTTCAGACGAGAGCTATGGATGATAACATCACAGGTGCAAATATGTGTGAGTTTCTCAAAGCAAATAAATAGAATTTGGACATTTATTCACAAGTGTGGACATTTTTTTTTAACAGTGAAAGACTACATTTAAAACAAAGTAAAAAATAATCATTTGGATATTACAGTTACACTATACAATATTGAAGGTGCTGTGAGGTGTTACTCAAAAGAGAAGTAAAATAATTCAGCAGCTGACTGATGTTAAATGGAAGATCAGTCATCGTTAATAATCGAAAATCGAATCGATAATCGTTAATAATCGAAAAATTGATTTGTAATCGAATCGAGACTTCAATAATTGGAATCGAATCGAATCGGGAAATTGGGCTGATTAACCACTACTAATTTATATTGTTCTCCTGGCAAGGTTGAAACCAACTGAGTAGCTTCCTAAATGTCACTGTAGACGCCTACTCCTGAATCCACAGGATCTTACCCTGGGGTAGGGCTGCCCGATAAATCAAATTTTCATCGTCATCGAGATATGAACATGTGCAATAAACTCATTGTGAAAGACTGCCTGACAGTGGATAAGAAAAATCATTTTTTTTACATGCGCCATTTAGCCTATCAGACAGAGCCCTGGATACCAGGGCCAATCAGACGAAGCCCCAGCTAGCCGTTAGCTACCCTGACAAAATTAATCGGCATCAGTTTGGTGGTGATTGCCAGATTATGATGGCTGAGGGAGGAGAGACAAGCCATGAAAATGTGGTCGATGGAGACCTTGTGATGATAAGAAACAGCACTTCTGCTATATGGACTTATTTTGGATTCAGGAGAGACGACATGTTACAAACACAGGTACTGTGTAAAACATGCCGAGCAGTTGTTGCAAGTTCTAGAGGAAATATAACCAACATCCATCACCACCTGCAATACAACCATAAAGACCTACACGAACAATTCAAAACTAACGTTAGCCATCATTAACTGTATAGTTAATAATATGCAAACTTCAATATTTGTTTATTTATCGCAAGTTATATCGTTATCGCAATATTGAACAGTGTTATCGCACATCGCAGATTTTCCTCATATCGTGCAGGCCTACCATGGGGGTCATGTGACTGAGAGCTGTAGACAGAAGGGACTTCATAGTTTCTTCACAATTGTGCCAGTATGCCACTCGCATTACCTCCTGGTCTCAGTACTCATGACCCACTTCACCTAATGGAGGGCTAAAAGTAGAAGTTAGAGTCTGTATCTGTATGCTCTGCAGGTGTGTGTTTATCACCTGGTTGATGATGAAGTACTGACCACTCGATGTAATGTGTTGTGTCCCAGGTGACCTACAGAGTGATCCAGGTGTCAGATGGCCAGTTGGAGGGTCAGACAGATGGAGCTGCAGCGGTCAGCCTGGTCACTGGTTTCCCTGCAACCACTCAGGCTGTCACACAGGTGAGAACACTGCTGACCAATAATATGAGCACAAACAACTAATAACTGCACTAAAACTGATCGACTGAAAAGCAGCTTCTAAGTCGAGTAGTTTGGTAGAGCCAGTCCTCAATCGATCCAACATCGATATCTGAGCTGATCCGTGCATTTTTACTGGTTAACAGTCAGGATGAGGGCCAAAAATCTTGCACAACTCATTCCTACCATTTGTGCCTTGGTGACTGACAATGCCTGGGTAAATGTTACCTCTGCCTCACAACACTTTTTTTTTAATTGGGCACAAGTCTACTCCTGTTTGGAAAAAACGAAGTGGGAAAAATAACTTCCTTGCTCTCGATGTAGATGTGGTGACTGCTAGAACAGGTTAAGTTACGCCCGCTCAGCTCCTGATTCGATGCTAGTTGTGGCTAGTTGGCATCATAAGTCATTGATTAACGGATTGCCACCTTTCATCCAGACAGAGGCTTAATCAGGCTGGAGCAAGACACTTCCCCCTCAACCTGATTTAATTCCCTGACGTGCACCCTCTGTTAAAGTGTAATTTTTATATTGAAGTCGTTTTGTTATTGCACCTTCATCTGCCCCTGACTTTATTTTTAAGCCATTTAGCTATTCACCACCCTGTCTGTGAATGAGCAAAAATCAGACATACACATTTATGATGTTTAAATAATCTTCTTTCCCAAGAATTAAGTTTTTTTCATCCTGCTATACGACTTCATACTGAATGAGGAGAATGTTTCGTTACTTTGCCCAATAAAAACATTATTTTTATTTGTAACATAAATTGATATAATTCTGATATACAATGCTGAGATTCTGTTATTGTTGCTCAGTCAGCATGGTTCACCACTCAGGGCTCATTTATGCTCCCAGTAGAGGGAGCCACCATCCAACTCCCATTTAATTCCTGTTCAGCCTCCTCCCTGTGGTTACTGTTTCTGTGCCTGGGCAAAGTGAAATCATACAGATGTTTAAAACTTCTCACACTCTTGGATTCGATCTCTCGTTTCTTTTGCACCTGTTGAAGAGTGAAACACAAGGCTAATATTGGAGTTGATGTTTCTTTGATGTCAGGCTGTGTTCTCCCAGTCTGAGGGGCTGGAGGGAGACGCCAGCACAGAGACGCAGTACACCTACTACCCCGCCACCATCGCAGACGCAACCACTGGCACCATGGTGACCACAGTGCAGGCCTCTGACACACTGTTGGGCCAGCCCACACCCACAGGTAAGCACTGCCTAAATGTAAGGGCTGACACACAACCATGCAAAGGATGCATGTGCTAAAGCTTATACCGTTGTATTTTTCCCAGCAAAAACATAGTGCAAGGCCAATTTACTTTTGACACTGGCTTTGTAGAATCTAAATAACAATAGTAAACTTGGAATTAGAAGAGATAATCATTTATACAGTTAAGTTAATGAAGTGAATGAAATGCAACTTTTATAAATCTTTTCAAACCATCATTTCTTTCAAATTATCCATAATTCACAGTCTTCATGTGTCTGCTTGTACTATTCCAGGGCAGCTTTATGTGATGATGTCACCCCAGGAAGTTTTGACGGGTTCCAATCAAAGGACAATCGCACCTCGAACTCAGCCATACATAGCGTAATTACATCACAATTACAGCACCACAGCTGGTTAAAAGTGATCGATTTTAGCTGAATGTATGTTCAGCAAGTGAATCGAACTCTGTCTATTTCCTATTGTGTTTTCCAGAAAGCAAGAGGCTCCTCGGGGGTCCAGAGACGAGAAACGACGAGCTCAGCACAATGAAGGTCAGTGCTCACATGCAGTGAGAAATTGAAAAAAAATAAGAGTGGGTAGGAATCATAGAGCAGCGTCTCATGTTCTGATGTGATTTCAACAGTTGAGCGCCGGCGCAGGGACAAGATTAACAACTGGATTGTGCAGCTGTCAAAGGCCATTCCAGACTGTAACATTGACTACACCAAGACAGGACAGGTGAGTTCAGCTCATACTCACACTACGCTCTGCTATTCATACTTGCAAAGATGATTAATCCAATAAAGGTTTGTGACTTTGAGACATCATCTATACAGATGTCATGGTTGCATTCCCAAAAGGAGAGAATTGTTACATAGTTTCAGTAGTTACAATCTCTTCCCTTTTGTTACAGAGTAAAGGAGGCATCTTGTCCAAAGCCTGCGAGTACATCAAGGAACTGCGACAGAGCAACCTGAAGCTATCGGACGATATTGGTGCTCTTGATCGTCTCAGGATTGACAACCAGCTCCTTAGACAGGAGGTATGACTGCATGTGTTTTCTCAGTATTTGGACACTAATGCTGTCAAGTGTCAGTATTTTTTGCCACTGTATAAGATTTGAGCTGTTGACCATTTAGATAATTGTCAGTCGAGCAGAATGAAAGGAATGGCAACAACAATGTGTGTTCCCCAAAATTTGTGAAACACCATTTAACATTACCGACAGACTAATCTGCCTGGTGAAGAAATGATGTTTGGGTTAATTAAAGGTGATGTGTGTGAGTGTGGAAGTTATTTGTCCTCAGAGACACTTGAGAAATTGATTGATGACCTCAGGCCTTTGGGAACAAAATTACGTTGTTGACCTCCACAGTCTGGATGTGAAACTGCTGTATGTTGCATAGAATTGGCACCATCAACTTATGATTTTAAGGTGACCGTTGATTAAAACCATTTTTTCAGCACTGACGACTCTGCCATTGTCAGACTAAGTGTCCGGATTGGTGAAGATAAACAGATCATTGGTTTGATGTCCTGACAGCAGTTTTCACTGTTTTCAGTTGATCTTTGAGCTTGACTTTTTGCAGGTCAAAGACTCCAGAGTCAGTCACGGTCATTTCATCCTTGAAGGAAAGTGCTGAGTCAGCTGAAGATTTATCATTACGATATAAACACTGCATTGTCTTGTGTTGTTGCTCAGGTGGAGGACTGGAAGTCTAAGAATCAGATCCTGAGGAACCTGCTGCGGCAGCATGGCATTGTGGGATCATCCAGCACAGATCCACAGTGAGGAGAAGCCTGTCGCCAGTGTTCAGTGAGCTTTTGAAGACAACCACATATGGGCCAAAAGAGTACTTGAAATGCTTTGAGATACTTTATTTGTGGTTGAGTGTGCATGGAATGGAGGTAATAATGGAATATTGTTATTAATATTCAAATCCAGTTTGTCTGCTAAATGACGCCCTTCCTTATTATATTTGAAGCTTTTTTACGATATTGAAATCTTTGGCCGGGTGAATACAACACATTTATAATAACAAGATGAAAAGAGAGGAACGTTTATACAACAACTTGAGTTTGACGAAGCCCTCATAAATGCCTTCCTCCACAAACATGATTGTTCATTCATTAACCCTCCAGTACAGTAAGCTCTTAAACGTGACCAACTACTCGTGTCAGTTTCCGTTTCTTAACCCTCTGCTGTACTCTGTATCCAGTGCTCTCATGTTAACGTCTCAGACAACCATTGTTATCATGCTTGGACTTGTTTTCATCACTCCGACCCGTTGATACAGTTTGTCATTCAGTTCATAGCTGAGCTCTTTTTGCTTTGTGTTTTTGTATATTTCATGAAACCTCACTGGGGACAATAATTGCATTGCAACAATGTAACTAACTAAATAACAGGAGTTGGTAAGCATTGCATTGTAGGTAGGCTATGTGCTGTATGTCTTTGTAATAAGAAATCTAATAATATGCTATATGTCATGAACCATTTTCAGCCGTGTTTATTAAAGTTGGTAAATTGGTTAAAATATGTAGAGAGATTTTCATTTTTGCGTCGTAGTCATGAGTATAGAATGTGTGTGTTTACACTGTGTTCATGTGAGTGTGCACCACGAAACCGTTCGTGAGGTTTTACTTTGAAGGTTCTTTGCGGAAGTACATCCTTTCGTCGGCGCTGGGAGAATTGAGCACTTACGGCTACCGTAGATATTTGTCAACCTCCGTACTGTTCTTATTGAAATTTTAAAGAAGGTCGGGACTAAGTGAAGTGTCATCAATGATCTGTATCCTGCTGGTCGCCGGCCACGGCACCGTGTTGGAGACACAAATAAAGGTAAGTCGCGTGCATGTTGCTGTGGAGAGTTGATGACTTGGAGCAGTGCAAAGTTCACGTCCTGCAGCCCGGAGTCCGTCTGACTGCCTCAAAGAATCTGACTTCACCTGTGCGTCGCCTGTCAGACCACCACTTCAGACATCTACGGGATAGCAGGGATAGCAAGAATGCATTCGGCTGATATCTGACCTGACCAAATACACCTTATTTTTTATTTAGGTCACAGTTTGTTAATCACCTCCCGGTGGTTTTCACTGCCCCCTAACGAGCATGTGCAGGAATAGCAGGAGTACGGAGGGGATTGTTTGATGAAAGTTTAGGTTTTTGTGACAATGAACGCTGTTTATTGGCTTATAAATATCCGCCGAATTATTCACGGTAGTGTTGTGGTTGATATGACAGCCTTACTCAGTTTAACACACACACGTCTTTACAAAGAAGAAGTGGCAATTCGGGGCCAGCTTCTTGCATTAGGTTTGGTGTGCCTTTGCCTCCTCTTAGAGCGAAGTAGATATGTTGTGTTCAGGAACACCTAAGAGTCCACGTATGATCCCGAGTTCGAGTTGGGTGTTCGTACAATGTCGCCAGTAGCTACATTTGACATATAGACCTCACGTGAACGTATCACTTTTTGTAATAACGTCTACAGAATGGGAACAGACAGGACATGATGCAATAAGCCACCTAAAGTCAGCACATATTCTGTGATAAAGAGGAGTAACCATGTGGGTGATTGAACCTCCTTATGTCACAGTATTACCTAAACTGTCAGAATATAGCTGTGAGGTCTAAAGCCAAAGTCATGTTGTAGTATCAGCATGTTATTCAGTATATACAGTACAGTATATATACTGTACTGTATATACTGTATATGGAATACATCACCTGGAATGTTTTTTAGTATGCCTTTGAGTCCAGCTGTTTTTTCCTCCTCCCCTCCCAGAATGATGACACAGGCCTGTACAGCCTCCTGAGGGGGGTACCGAAGGCCTTACTTCCTGGAATTGGAGGAAAGAAGATCCTTGACTTTTGGTGGGAAACAGTCAACATGTGCGTAACTGGTCCAGACATGACCAGGCCTAATGTCTGATTCTTTTCCGAGTCCTCTTCCATAATAAGTCCCGCTGCAGTGGTTCAATGGTTAACTTGTACTCCTGCATCTGTGATTTGTCTCCAGGCGACAGCTGTTCACAGAAGTGTATCTGGTCACTAATGCAGACAAGTGAGTTCTAACTGCAGGAGGACCCAGCAGGTGTGGTTGTTACAGTCTGTCGCCAAATAACTTGTTATTCTCCTCCTGTTAAATTCTCATTCTGTCACACTGATCAGGTATAAGCACTTTGAGCGCTGGGCCACAGCTAACGACTTCCCGGTGGAAAATGTGATAAATGACGGCAGCACCACGTTGGAGGACCAACTCGGGGCCGTGGCCGACCTGCAGCTGGCCATACGCAGCCGCAAGCTGCAGGACGACATCATGGTGGTACGATGAATCAGTGTGTGGTGTCTCCACTCACACAGCGGCTCAGTTACAGTTCATTGTGCCGAATTAGAACTGAATGAGTGTCTGCCGTGCTATGAGGCTCTTCTTCTTGTGTAAGCAGATTGCAGGAGACATGCTGTGTGCAGACCAGAACTTTGACGTTGCTCAAGTGATCCGATTCTTCAGGTCAAAGGTCAGATTTACTACAGTTCTTTAAAAACCTTCTACAGTTTATCCACAAACACTACCATTAAAAAAAGGTTAGGGGCATCTTAAAAAATGTCACATTTGACAATGTCAAGATTAGAAAAAAATATTTCTGACTTGAAATAGTAATTTTGTCCACCATCTGCAGCAATTTAGACTTTGCTGACCTTTCTCATTGTAGCTGTCAGCTTGTTGAGACAACCTGAAGAAATGTCCCTCTGTGCTTCCTGAAGCACCTCGCACTACTTTGGCTTGATGGACAGTTCTTGCTCATCACAGAGTCGAGCTGCTCCACAGCAGCTCTACAGGGTTCACATCTGGAGACTGTGCTGGCGGCTCCGTTATAGACAGAATACAGCTGACTGCTTCTTCTCTGAATAGTTCCTCATCGTTCAGAGCTGAGCTTAAAGGCTCTTTATCCTCTTGGAGGATGAAGTTTGCTTCAGTCGAGACCAGACAGCTTTATCTTTTGCTGCTCTGCCTAGAAGGCCAGCGTCCTGGAGTCTCCTCTTCACTGTTGACGTTCAGACTGCTGTCTTACTGTTTTACTATTTAATGAGGCAGCCAGTTGGAGACCCGTGAGACATCTGATTCTCAGACTAGACACTCAGATGTACTTCTTGTTCAGTTGTGCACCGCAGCCTCCCACTTCTTTCTATTCTGGTTAGAACCAGTATTTGCTATTCTTTGAACGGAATAGTACAGACCTTTGTATGAGATCTTCAGTTTCTTTGCAATTTCTCACATGGAATAGCTTTTATGTCTTAGTACACGACTGGACGGGCGAGTTTTAGAAGAAAGTTGGTTTTTTTTTCTGGGCCCATTTATAATCAATACCAAAAATGCTGATGCTCCAGATACTCAACTAGCCTGAAAAAGGCCAACTGTATTGCTTCTTCAGTCAGTGAAACAGTTTTCAACTGTGCTGACATGATTGCACACAGGTTTTTCTAACAACTAATGAGCCTTTTAAGAAGACAGATTTGGATGAGCTAACATAATGTTACACTGGACAACAGCACTGATGGTTGAAAATGATGCTCTCATATTAATTAATGATTAATGTCTTGGCTGTATCTCTGATCATTTAATGTTATTTCAATTTAACTTTCAAAATATGGCCTTTTTTAGGTGACCCCAAACCTTTGAGCAGCAGTGTACACGTGAACATTCTGCTGGACAACCAAAAGAAAGGGATATATATTTTAAAAATCGCTATGAAAGATCAGAACACTTGTCTGCATAAACATTAAAAAAAAAAAAAAACTCCAGTGCATTAAAAAACTCACGTCCTGGCCAAACAGCAGGGATCTGAAAGGATCCAGAATGAAACAAAGCAGAGAAACCTGCAGTAGCCCGTTGTTCTGTGTGTGTGCCGCAGCCTGGAGAGCTGATCATTTACTACGAGCTGGAAGAAAGTGAGAAAAGCAGCTCCAGGGGCATCGTGGAGGTTTGTCCTGACACTCACAGGTGAGAAGACGCTTTTTTTTCCTTGAGGGCACCGAGCACTAAGAAATACTGCCGTGTGTATGTCTTTGATAAATACTGTGCACATGTCACCAATGTGGCAGATTTGATTTAATCTGTAGTAGTTTCATGAATCAGGATGACTCGCTTCCTGGAGAAACCGCAGGAAGGGCTGACAGACTCGCGGCTGGCCAGCGTGGTGTTTTACTGCATCCAGAGAGACACGCTGTCCCACCTGTCGGACTTCCTCAGCCTGCAGCCTCAAGCCACTGACAGGAGCTTCGGACGATTCTGGGTTCGTACGTGCTGATTCAAAATGTGTTATTTCAGAAAAAAAACTGAACTTCCATTGTCACATCATGTAACATTGACTTACACCAACTTTTTTCCTAAAAGTCACTTGACAATAAGTTCCAGTCTATTTGATTTTCCACAAAAAACCCTCTTACATAATACATTTGAACAGATCTGCTCTTTTACTTCTTAGCTCCTTATCAGTGGTGTTCATAAGGGAAATTTTAGATTATACACATGTAGTCCAACCCAGCTGACATGGGTGCGTTGTCATGAGATGATGAAGTAATAACCAGTTCCATTTACGGCTCCTTTCTCTTCAGGAGTGGCTCGTTAATGACAAGCAGCTGGATGTGTTTGGGATGAAGCTTCCCACCGGCTTCCAGCTCATTGGACAAGTGGTTGGTATCCTTTAATCAATTCATCAGCCACGTTTGATGTTATTTCACACAGCGCTGCCTTCAGATTCATATATTATCATGGACAGAGCCTGGAGATGAAACTCCAGAAATGATTAATTCTACAATGAGTTTGTCCCGTTTACATAAGAAAATAATTTTTTCGGTCTGTCATTCTTCTTCATCATCAAAAACCTGTCGCCTACATTACCAACGATGAAACTCGAGTCATTTAATCTCTAAATTGTAGTCTTCAGACCAGCAGATGCAGACTCAAGTGACATCTCTGAGATCAGACTTTACACAGCTCTGTCTGGAGACACAAAAGGTTTTGCACTACTATTTAAAAAATGCAGTAGCCCAGCAGAACATCGGTGGAGTTTCCCTCTTAACTTGCAATTGAAAGCATTGAAGCTGCACTGAGCAAGTTAGCCAGTGGCACGAAGAGAAACCACTTAAATATTTTAAAGTTTGAAAGCTGTCGTCACTCAGAAACCATGTAAAGTCAAATCAGCTGCAAACTGGGCACTCAGCCCTTAATGTACTTGTCATGGTCATGGAGCGTATTATCTTATTACAGTTGTCTAAAGCACTTGTTGCAGTTCTAACAACACAGACAGCACTCACCACACCATTGTGTTAGCTCCACCAAGGAGGTGATGTCTCCGCCCATGTCCGTTTGTTTGTAGGTTGGTTTGTCAGCAGGATTACACAGAAACTACTGAACAGATTTCCACCAAACTTGGATGAAGGATCGGTCTCAGGTCTCGGCCCAGAATAGATCACATTAACTCTTGGTGCTGATCCACATAAAAGGGCCGAGTCCAGGATTTTCATCATTGTCTCAGGGATCTGAATGAAAAACATCAGGTGTATTTAGGTGGCTGGTATCTGTTAGATGTGGATCCTAGATTTGGTGATCTTAAACGACAGTGAAGCAGTTATGGGTGGTATAAAGTGATACAGGGCTGTAGAGTTTTATATTGGATAAGAATTGAGTGAATTGAAGGGGAGAGTTGGCCCTTGGTGGAGGTATGCACTCTACTGAGTGTCATTCAGTAAAATATAGACGACAAATGAACCAAAAGTAAGTCTAGACAAATAGCTCTAAAGCACCTGAGAGTCCTGCCTGTATAATATGGCAGCAGCAGCTCTTTAATGTAGGCAGGTGCCTACATTAAAGAGCACGAGGGCTGGTGCAACATGGCGTCCTATGGTGGACTTGGTCAGAAGTTTGGCAGCAGCATGTTGAACCGCTCGTGAGACAGTTGAAAAAAAAAAGTGACAATGATTTAAGACAAGAGGAAATAAACTCATGAATAACTCACATCATACCAACATCAACAGCATAGTCACTGTTTTTTCCTTTCTTGGTCCTGCTCACATTAAAAACCTTATGTGTAACACAAAATTAAAGTACAGTGAAAACCAATTCATGTACCTGAGGAGCCATTTGGAAATGAAAAATGTAAACCGCCCCCTCAGCATCTCACCCAACCCCTCCTCTCTATCTGCTCACAGCATTTATGTATATCTCCCCTTCTTCAAATCCACTTTTACATGATAAGCTGCACAAAAAAACCTCAGGATGACATGTCACCAACATACATGTTCAAACAGGATTTCTACAGTGAGCATGTTGATGAATGCATTTGAGAGTCGATTACACTGGATTACTAATTCTTTGTGTCGTTCATTAGAAAACCAGCGGAATCGACTTAATCAAGAAGAAGAAAATGTATATTCAGGGAGAAAAATCACGTGTGGATTTGAGAATAACTGGAGAAGTAACACACCAAAGAGACATAACCACTCGGAATTCATCTAAAGCAGGCTCACAGAGTGTTACTGTCCACTGGAGAAGACAGCTTAATGTTCCTGCTCATACTGAGGGCAGACTGGCTGACTGTGCTCCGTCCTCACAGGGACTGGAGTCTGTTTTTCTGTTGCAGCTGATGGATGTGTTTTTTTTCCCCCTGTCTATTTACTCCTCTGGACACCTCAGGGCCTGTCGGACTACACCAAGTGGCTCACCCACTATTCCACAAAGCCACAGGACAATCCTGCTAAACCAATCACATTCCGATCATATGCCAGGTAAGAGAACACCCACCTAATGACCCCCCTACTGCACTCTGTTTCAATCTAGCTCGGTGATTGAGTAAAATAATCCATCTTGTGTTCTCCTTCATAACTCACAACAAAGCACGGCCTGACAGACACTGTTATATTAGAATGCATTTCCAAATATGTGATGCTCACAGGGTTGGATTAATGGGGAATCCCTCAGACGGCTTTAATGGGAAAACCATCGCCATGTCCATCTCTAACTTCTGGGCCGAGGTCACTCTGGTGGAGAGTCAGACTTTGGTAACACACATACACACACACACACACACTTCTGCGCAAACTGTGAAAGGTGCAATATACAATTGCATACAATTTGGAGCCGGTCAGGGCATGTGTGCATGTTCTTCATTTTCAGAACTGCTGGACCGCCTTTGTGTGCGTGTGTTCTGATTTATGCCACTTTCGGGGACAAACACCAAAGTCAAGACCGCATTAGTATGAAAACAGGTACAACTTGCATTCAACATTTTAAAAGCAGCCCAATTCTGTGGCTACTAAGTATTATCATGCAAATGTCGTCTTGACACTGGTGTTTGTCCCCAAAAGTGACATAAGTCAAAACACACACACACACACACCTGTTGGTGCCACCTCTCGATCCCAACTCTACTGATAGCCACATGTCCCTCCTGTCAGGGTGGAGGTAGAGAGGTGGGGTGTCTGGGTGGTGAAGGGAGGGGGAGGTGTGGCTGACATGCTGGTTTGTTTTGGTCTGACACGCACCGCTAACAACAACAGAGCAGCTGTGCTAAATCAATTCTAACATTATAACTGGCTGCTAGGCATAAATTATGCAAATGTGTGACATATTGTGATGTCATGAATTCACAGAATTAAAGGCGGGACTACTGAAGAGGTGTTCAGGGGCAGTGTTTTCTGTTGGAGAGACGAGCTTCTGTTGGTGTGGCCTTTGACCTTTTTAATTATCTTTTTAATATGCGCAAGACCAAATAACACACTGAAGGAAAGGACAAAAACAAATAAGCATAGTAAGTCTACTCTACTGTTGCGCAAAAGTCATGTGAATCTCTGTTATTTTGCAGGTTTTAGTCCCTCATCCACTAAATGACCCCACAGAGTTTGGAAGCCTGCAAGATCTGTTCTGCATCAGCAGGAAAGAAGGGTGTGTAGACGGCTAGCTCACATACATGACTGAGATGTTTCAGTGCTTCATCTCTTCGTCATCCACTGTAGGTACCTGGGAGGGCTGCGGCTGCTACAAGCTACCTGTAAGAAATTCTACCAGTTCTGCTCCAAACAAGGGTGAGTTAACACAAGAGCGACATATTCATCATCGCCTCTCTGATTCGTGTCATTCATTAGAGGTCGAGTGAGTTTTTCATGAGAAGCAGAGATGTTTCTGTAGTGTTGTCCAGAATTATCTTGAATCTTGGAGAAAATCTTCAACTACATTCAGGTGGAGTGAATAACCCTTGAATCTAGTAAAGTGCATAAGAAGCATCGGCTCATTGCTCTCAGCATTGCCACATGGGCATTCGGGATATCACAAGAAATGTACTTAAAAGATGTTTTGTTTTTTTAAAGCTAGCTAATGCAGCTGATGCATGAAGGGGTGTACATAAGAACATTAAGAACATTAGCCTGACAATTTCTGTCATAACCCACTAACACAAAACAAAATAACAAGACAGCATGACTGGAGCTCTGTTCAGACTCTGCATGAAACTGTTAAGGCCGTAAGCTAAGCTGATGAAAGAAACAACTGGGCTCACTGCTTTCAAGAAACTCGGCTTAGAAAACCTTGTTGAGACAGTTCAAGCTCCACCTCTAAGAGGAGCACTGGGAAAGCGCGGCAGCCTTGCTTATGAATCACGTTCACCATCACGGCCTGCACTAAGCATGATTGGCTGGAAAGAGGTTACATGAGGCACAGGATCTGTATTTTTGATATCCTGATCGTGTCAGGAAATCAGTTGAACTTAGACTAAAACCAGCTGCTAATGTAAGCGTCACAAAACTGTCCAATGATTGTACAGTGTTGTGGCTTTATTATTGATCGGACAGAGGACGAACTTCCTGTACAAATACGATAATTATTGTACATCTGGCAACTGATAACAATACTGTGCTGCTAACAATGTGAAGAAAACGCTTCAGCGTAAGAGACTCACATTCACTGTGAAGGTTCACCGGCGTCTGCTCTGTGCTTTCTCTTACTGCAGTATTGCTTTGACAAAACAGAACTTCACCCTCAAGTATGACACCAACATCCCTCGACAAGTGGTGAGGATCCATATAAACACCTGTGTCTAAGAAGTGAAGACAGCACGCATTGTGAAATGTGAAAATGTTCTGTAATAATATGTATTTGTCTCTGTTTTAACCAAGGGCCTCGCTGGAAGCAGGTAAATAGTTCTGTGTGACTTCCTGTCCGTACAGCCAAATGTAAAGGTCATTTTGCACACTTTGAATTTCAGTGATTGACTTGTTTCCTCTCTTTTCACAGTGCCATCGTCTCAGCTACCCTCAAGTGTCTTATGAAATTCTACAACATCACAGACAATGTAAGGATAGTAAACATGTGTCCCAGCTCAGTGTTGTCAGCGCCATCAGAGGCTGTCATTTCTTCCACTGGTCGCTGTTAGCAAAAACTCGTATGGCAATCGTTAGCCTCTCCTGTTCTAAGCTAGAGCAAAGTTCATTTAAACTCAGTGAAAGCAGCACTGTAGAACCTGGTGGAAGCCGTCAACTTGAATCTCTCATTTTAAAATGATGTTTGAAACACAAAGATGGATTATTTTGCTCCCTACAACCAGGAACAGGAAGGCCCTGACATCACTCAAAAGAGACTGGAGCATCACCGTATTGCTGTAAGATAAAGGGAGATGCGCTGTAGTGCTCAACACAGTGGACTACCACACTAAAGTCACTCATCTGCTTAGTGATATGAACACCTATGAGACACTGAGGCGAGATCCTTCCAGGAGCAACAAAAAGAATTTTATAGATTATCTGCAAAAGCTGGAAAAGGACAAAGGCATTGACCATTATATTACAGACGGTACCCCGGGGCAGCCATCACATGTATCTATGGACTCCTCAGGATACACAAGGAAGGAGCACCACTCAGACCCATCAGCAGCAGCATCAACTCAGTTACCTACAACACATTCAAGCACTTAGCCAGTGTCCAAGCTCCTTTTGTCGGTAGCACTCAACAGCACATCAAAAACTCACTTAATTTCCCCAACAAAGTGAGAGAAGTAACCCTGGACCCAGACTAAACAATAGTTTCTTATGATGTCATATCACTTTTCACATGCATTCCCACTCAAGAAGCTGTTAACATGGTGAAGAAAACGCCTGCTACAGGACAGCACTTTGTCCAGCAGAACCAACTTCACCACAGACCATATTTGTGTCTTACTCAACCTCTGTCTGATGGCCACCTACTTCCAGCGCACTGAAGGTTTCTACAGACAGAAGCACGGCTGTGTCATGGGCCCACCGGTGCCCCCGATAGTGGCCAACCACTACGTGGAAGAAGTTGGACCTTTGTCAAAACTTCTAAAAGATCCAAAGCAGACATCTATGTCAGAGAATACAGATGGTTTGAAAGGGGAGAAAATGAATCCATCTGTATGAAACTGGAACGACCGTCTTTGAACAGAGGAGGTGACATCACTTATCACCCACCTACACTGCTGGACTGAGTTCCCTCGCAGACAGCTTAACAACCATTCACACCTGAGCTCACCTAGCCCTAGCAACCCACATGAAGGCTGGTTGGGTCAATGACCCACAAGTGGCCCTAACGACTCTAACATTCACACTTGACCTTAACAGCTCTGTAAGGACACTCCCACATAGTTTAAAAGCCTGCAACTCCCCTTCAGTTAGTTAGAAGTGAAGAAGCCTCTTGGATGAGAGATGAAATGTCTTCAAGAAGCTGAACAAGTCTAGTTGCCTATGATACAGCACTTACAATTACCATGACCTGGATGGCTGAGAACCTTCATTAACACCTTTACATTCATTAATGCTCAAAAAACAGATGAGTTGTCTCTTACTGTCCAGTGCTGCAGCTCTGTTTACCCTCTGTCTGTCTGACACGCTGTATTAAGCACCTGTCTAATTAAGGCCCGTCCTTCTGAATAACCATCCTGCTCTAATTGGTTGGCTCACACATGCCTGAGCCAGCACGGCTTAATCAATTTTAACATGGCAAATTAGCCGGCAGCCATGAATTATGCAAACATGATGATGAAACTCACAGAATTAAAGGCATTTATAAAACCCTGAAGGAAAGGACAAAAACAAAAAAAGCACAATAAGTCTCATGTCCAAATCTCAATCTAATGTTTGTGTGTTGATAAAAAAAAGTCTTACCACGAGAAAAACAATGAAAGATAAATGTGGAAATGACACAAAGAGTACTTACTGTGTTTTTAGCTATTCATATATTTGTGTATTGCGCTCCAGGATCTCCCAAAGCCGATCCGAGCCAACTTCATCCTCAACGTGGAGACTGATGAACTCTTCATTACTGCTGGCCTGCAGGACAGAGTGGTGCAGGTCAGTAACAGAGTCAGCACCACACAGATGTACTGGCCTCTGTGGCCACTGCACAACATGTCATCTACATTTCATTTAACATCTACAGCAGCATGAATTTTCGTTTCCGTTCTCTTTGCAGGTGTATGAAGGCTTAGTCTACATGGATTTCAGCAAGAAGCTCATGGAAGAGCAGGGCTACGGTACCGAAGTCTTCATCTGTCTTTGCTGTAGGTGCTAGTTAGATGGCACAGATACACATTTTGTTCTTGATGTGTGTGTGTGTGTGTGTGTGTGTGTTTGCCATTCTCAGGGAACTATGTTCCTATGGACATGAGTGGGCTCCCACCGTTCTGGCTGGCTTACCTGAGCGACCCCAGTGACTCTGGACGCATCCACAGCAACATCAGACAGCGCTGGCTCAGTGGTACGTCTTCATGTCAATATGTCTGATATTTGTAGATATAGATGATTGTAAAAGTCATATTTTTTTAGTGAATTTCAGTGTGACAACTTTGGTCTGGACTGAAATATCTCAACAATTGTTGGATGGATTGTTGTAAAACTTGGTACAGATATCCACCCCCATGACTTCTGTGATGCCAAGACAGTTCCTATAGCTAGCTCGATAGCTCCTTCAGCAGGTCACAAATTTCACCCATCCTTTGACATATCTCAGTATTTACTGGATTAATCGGCAAACAGACTTTCATGGTTCTCAGAGGATCAATCTTGCTGACTGTGCTGATCCCGTGACATTTACTGTTGCACTGACATGGGGCTCACGTTAGTCATTTGAGTTGAAATGCCTCGACAACGTCAGGAATTCCTTTATCTCACCAGGATAAACCTCAGCATTAATCCTGCTGTTCACTGTGACCTGTATTCATTAGGAAATGATGTTCATGTTCCCCTCATGAGGAATTGTGCCAACTTTGGTGATCCCCTGGCTTTTCCACTCCACCATCTGGTCAAATGTAGTTTTCCCTTTATCCAATACTTTGGTTTATGACCAAACACTCAGAACACTAATGACATTCTCACCAGCTTTACCTGTGTTTAGCTCTAAATAGCAAGTATGAGCATGCTAACACACTAAACCAAGATGGTGAACATGGTTACAAAAACATCAGTATGTTAACATTAAGCTGGTTAGCATGCTGACATTAGCATTTACTTCACAGCACTGCTATGGCCAAGTACAACCTCACAGAGCTGCCTATATATATATAGTGGCATGAATGAATGAAATAAAGAATACTTAAGTTTAGTACAAGTATCTTATATTTGTAGGTACCTGAGTAAATGCACTCAGTTACTTTCTACCACTGGATTTTTATTTCACAAAGTATTCTTCACTTGGCAAGAAAGCTCCTGATGTGATTAGCAACACTATTTCTATTATTTCTACTATTTCCACAGTAAAACTGTAATCTGTTGTTCTGATGAACTGTTTCCACAGGGGAGCCTCTGGTTGTTGAGGCCATGAAAACGTTTGCTGAGCTCACTGATAAAGCCAGGTTGGTTTGGGTACTCAGAGTTGACTGTTGATCAGGAAGTTTTGCAAATACATCAGTGCAAAGTCTGGACTTACATAACTGTCAGATTAAATATGTCTAGCCTTTGCACAATAGTCTCAAAATAGATCTGGCCTTTCTTCAAGGTGTTAAATGTTAACACCACATGCTTAGTGCTGCTGCAACTTTGATGATAGAAATATACACAGTGTTTGTGTCTGTGGCAGCATTTCAGAGGGTAAGAACATCAGGTGTGAAACTTTGCCTGGCACTGATTGAAGATGTTGTCCCCTCAGGATGGCTCTACAGGACAGAGACTGGAGCAGTCTGGCACAGCTGATGGACCAGAACTTTGAGCTGCGCAGGTAAACCGTATATATTGGTGTGGAGCATCTTTGATTTACAGTAGCAGTTGACTCTACTACAAAAACAACATATCCCACTCCCACAGGACTGTCTACACTGATGACTGTCTGGGCCCTGGGAACCTCAAGATGGTTCAACTAGCGAAGCAGGTAGGTGCTACCTGCTAAGAGGCAGTGCGTGCTTTATTGAACATCTGTTCGTTTTCCTGTTCATGCCTTCATAAAGCATCTGCTGCTCTTTGCAGTTTGGCTCGGCGGTGAAGTTGCCAGGCAGTGGGGGGGCCGTGGTGGGTCTGTGTCTGGATAATGCGAGACTGGTAAGACTGCACTACGTGGAGGTTGTTGCCTTTAGCTGAAATCGCCTATCCAAACCAGGTGTCTGATAGGTTTGGAGTTTCTCATTCACGCTCCCTTGTCTTGGTTGCTCCAGATATTAGCGATCTGTGGGATCTCAACATTTACTTAATTCCAGGGCAAAAAACAAACAGTTGCACAAATGTCTACAGAACTAATTTTTTTTTGTAATCAGTTGACCTAAAGCTGGGTTCACACGACAAGGTTTTAGCTCTGATCTTCCACTAGAAGATGAGTTCTGAAGATTGCCACTTGCAGCCCCATGTCGCTGATGTCTGCTGGATATGTAGCTGGTTAAATGTCTGGTTGAGTCTCAGTCAGGTCAGGGAGCCAGAAATGAGCTCCAGCCAATGAGAACAGACTGATGTTAGTTCTCTGAACCCAGTCTGATCACACATTGATGTGTATGGAGCGGGCACAATATTTTTTAGTTTCTATCAAAAAACGTACACGCAAGCTTTTTAAGTATTTGTAACTGTGTCGTCTTCACTGAGCCGTATCACGAGCAGATAGTTTCACGTTTTCAGTGTAAAAATACGAATAATCTTCCTTGTTTCATGGCTGCAAATTGGCATGCAAAACAACTTAGCAATCTGACAACTCTGAAAGTGGCTGTCAAAGCATAAAGAGACATATTGTATGATGTAACAGATCAAAAAGGGAGGTCAGAGCAGAGTTCTACACAACTATGCATCTGGTTTCTGATGTAATCAAGAGAAACCATCTCCAGAGTCTGGTAAATTAAAGATCGCCTTAGTCACTTTGATTTGTGTTTCCTTGCAGGGTTATTCAGTGTTGGCTTTATTACCCCAAACGTGATGTATTGTTTGTTTCAAAGATACTCTATCCCTAAAAAACACAACAGAGAAACAGAAACAGAGAAACAGAGCTGCTGTCAAGTTTCATTGTCTTGTCATCGCGTTTATTGGAGAAAAACAAATGCCGTTTTTTTTATTCCATCTGCTGGCCCGGCTTTGCGGTTTTTTGTTCTGGTTTTGCTTTCCCGCCACGACCGGTCTACCTACCTGAAAGTGTGCCGTAATGACAAGTTTATCTCAATCCTGGCAGTACTATCATAGGATCACCACTAACAACGTGTCTCAGCTAATTCAGTTACAAACACGTTTCATTTACTTTAACTTCTTCACAGTAAAAGCCCCCCGTTATTGAGTCATTTAAAAGCTTTCATTGTGAAACAGCATTACAGGAAATGTTTTCAGCAGTAACTAAACACTCCCGGACAGCAAGGTGGAGATGCATGATTCCTGCCTTGAAAAGGGTAGTGCTACTGGAGCTTAAAGAGATCCAGTTTTAAGCTAGAAAAGCCCTGAGAGCTGAACATTGACTATTAAAAACATCTTTCTCTCAGGTGTCCTGCACAGACATGAGTTCAGTATCAATTTAAGGAGGAGACGGGGTCTACCTACATGTTGGCTGCAGTCTGAGACATCTTCTGCATAACATCTTTGCAGGATTCTAAACAGATAGCTGCTAAATAAATAGCGTTTAAAATATATCTATCAATTTAAGTCCTTGTGGCCTATTTCCTGGCTCACACCAAATTGAGTCCATGATACATGAAAAAGATCTGGAGACAAAACTCTCTCATATGCAGTCATATGCGGTAGTATTAGACCGATGAAAATTGTCACCATCCAATAATATAGCAGAAAAAAACACCAAAGAAAATGCATTTACAAACCTTAAATTTCCATTACAATATGCAAAAGCTCGGGCCCTTACCTAGCTCCATAAAGGGTTGTTTGACAGGACCATGGACAGACAGATCTCGGTCTCATGATCCTGTCTACATTAGTAATTAACCTGTTCTGAGTTGTAAAGTCTGTAATTGAATTCGACATTGCTGCCCTGCTGTCTGATGCAGTCTGTGTTTGGCCCACTAGGTGGAGTTAAGGCAAGCCTTCCAGGAGGCAGGCTGCGTCTTTTGTGTCATCACACCATACAACCCATCTGCCAGCACTGTCGGCGGCCAGCACTAACCTCACCTCTCCCCACGCCTCAGTCAGGCCTCTCAAGGCCAAGTCATGGCCATCGACTGAAAACAGTACAGTGTGGCCTTCAATCAATCCCAGTGTCATTTCACAGGACTTCCTGTAATGGATGATAAAGATCAAGATCATATACGTGATATTATGTGTAAGCCATAAATACAAAATAATCAGTGCTGCTATTAGGATCTTTACTTTGTATAATAATTTGACCAAATAGTGTTTTGTCAAACATCAGGTGTCGCTTGACTGTCTAGCTGGAAAATGAGGGAAGCTTTGATGCAGGTGATATGAGATTCAGGTCGTGTAAAGTCAATTAAAGAGTAGTGAAGTAATAACCAGTGTAAAAATTATGTATCTTTTCTACATCTGTGATACATTCATGATATAGACTCTTATTATTGATTTCATTATCTTTCTATGATGAATGTAACTTTGTAAACAAATTAAAATAATTTTATACCTCTGAATATTTTGTCATGTTTTGTGTATTCATATTAGTTGAACTTACATTAACATCACAATAAATAACCCTTCTTTTCACCTCATCCCGATACATTCTGATCTACTCTATTCTACACTGTATACTGTGAGCGTAGTGTGTAGTATTGTGTACTACAGTGTACTGTGAGTGTAGTGTGTACTATTGTGTACTACAGTGTGCTGTGAGAAGTGTGTAGTATTGTGAACTACAGTGTACTGTGAGTGTAGTGTGTAGTATTGTGTACTACAGTGTACTGTGAGCGTAGTGTGTAGTATTGTGTACTACAGTGTACTGTGAGTGTAGTGTGTAGTATTGTGTATAGTGTGTAGTATTGTGTACTACAGTGTACTGTGAGTGTAGTGTGTAGTATTGTGTACTACAGTGTACTGTGAGTGTAGTGTGTAGTATTGTGTATAGTGTGTAGTATTGTGTACTACAGTGTACTGTGAGTGTAGTGTGTAGTATTGTGAACTACAGTTGTACTGTGAGAGTAGTGTGTAGTATTGTGAACTACAGTGTACTGTGAGTGTAGTGTGTAGTATTGTGTACTACAGTGTACTGTGAGCGTAGTGTGTAGTATTGTGTACTACAGTGTACTGTGAGTATAGTGTGTAGTATTGTGTACTACAGTGTACTGTGAGTGTAGTGTGTAGTATTGTGTATAGTGTGTAGTATTGTGTACTACAGTGTACTGTGAGTGTAGTGTGTAGCATTGTGTACTACAGTGTACTGTGTGTGAGTGCAGTGTGTAGTATTGTGTACTACAGTGTGCTGTGAGTGTAGTGTGTAGTATTGTGTACTACAGTGTACTGTGTGTGAGTGCAGTGTGTAGTATTGTGTACTACAGTGTACTGTGTGTGAGTGTAGTGTGTAGTATTGTGTACTACAGTGTGCTGTGAGTGTAGTGTGTAGTATTGTGTACTACAGTGTGCTGTGAGTGTAGTGTGTAGTATTGTGTACTACAGTGTACTGTGAGTGTAGTGTGTAGTATTGTGTATAGTGTGTAGTATTGTGTACTACAGTGTACTGTGAGTGTAGTGTGTAGTATTGTGAACTACAGTGTACTGTGAGTGTAGTTTGTAGTATTGTGAACTACAGTGTGCTGTGAATGTAGTGTGTAGTATTGTGAACTACAGTGTGCTGTGAGTGTAGTGTGTAGTATTGTGAACTACAGTGTACTGTGAGTGTAGTGTGTAGTATTGTGTATAGTGTGTAGTATTGTGTACTACAGTGTACTGTGAGTGTAGTGTGTAGTATTGTGTACTGCAGTGTGCTGTGAGTGTAGTGTGTAGTATTGTGTACTGCAGTGTGCTGTGAGTGTAGTGTGTAGTATTGTGTACTACAGTGTGCTGTGAGTGTAGTGTGTAGTATTGTGTGCTACAGTGTACTGTGAGTGTAGTGTGTAGTATTGTGTACTACAGTGTACTGTGAGTGTAGTGTGTAGTATTGTGTACTACAGTGTACTGTGAGTGTAGTGTGTAGTATTGTGTACTAGTGTGTAGTAGTGTGTAGTATTGTGTACTACAGTGTACTGTGAGTGTAGTGTGTAGTATTGTGTACTGCAGTGTGCTGTGAGTGTAGTGTGTAGTATTGTGTACTGCAGTGTGCTGTGAGTGTAGTGTGTAGTATTGTGTACTACAGTGTGCTGTGAGTGTAGTGTGTAGTATTGTGTGCTACAGTGTACTGTGAGTGTAGTGTGTAGTATTGTGTACTACAGTGTACTGTGTGAGTGCAGTGTGTAGTATTGTGTACTACAGTGTACTGTGTGTGAGTGTAGTGTGTAGTATTGTGTACTACAGTGTGCTGTGAGTGTAGTGTGTAGTATTGTGTACTACAGTGTACTGTGAGTGTAGTGTGTAGTTGTGTACTACCGTGTACTGTGAGTGTAGTGTGTAGCATTGTGTACTACAGTGTACTGTGAGTGTAGTGTGTAGTATTGTGTACTACAGTGTACTGTGAGTGTAGTGTGTAGTATTGTGTACTACAGTGTACTGTGAGTGTAGTGTGTAGTTGTGTACTACCGTGTACTGTGAGTGTAGTGTGTAATATTGTGTACTACAGTGTACTGTGAGTGTAGTGTGTAGTATTGTGTACTACAGTGTGCTGTGAGTGTAGTGTGTAGTATTGTGTGCTACAGTGTACTGTGAGTGTAGTGTGTAGTATTGTGTATAGTGTGTAGTATTGTGTACTACAGTGTACTGTGAGTGTAGTGTGTAGTATTGTGTATAGTGTGTAGTATTGTGTACTACAGTGTACTGTGAGTGTAGTGTGTAGTATTGTGTACTGCAGTGTGCTGTGAGTGTAGTGTGTAGTATTGTGTACTGCAGTGTGCTGTGAGTGTAGTGTGTAGTATTGTGTACTACAGTGTGCTGTGAGTGTAGTGTGTAGTATTGTGTGCTACAGTGTACTGTGAGTGTAGTGTGTAGTATTGTGTACTACAGTGTACTGTGTGAGTGCAGTGTGTAGTATTGTGTACTACAGTGTACTGTGTGTGAGTGTAGTGTGTAGTATTGTGTACTACAGTGTGCTGTGAGTGTAGTGTGTAGTATTGTGTACTACAGTGTACTGTGAGTGTAGTGTGTAGTTGTGTACTACCGTGTACTGTGAGTGTAGTGTGTAGCATTGTGTACTACAGTGTGCTGTGAGTGTAGTGTGTAGTATTGTGTACTACAGTGTACTGTGAGTGTAGTGTGTAGTATTGTGTACTACAGTGTACTGTGAGTGTAGTGTGTAGTTGTGTACTACCGTGTACTGTGAGTGTAGTGTGTAATATTGTGTACTACAGTGTACTGTGAGTGTAGTGTGTAGTATTGTGTACTACAGTGCACTGTGAGTGTAGTGTGTAGTATTGTGTACTACAGTGTACTGTGAGTGTAGTGTGTAGTACTGTGTACTACAGTGTACTGTGAGTGTAGTGTGTAGTATTGTGTACTACAGTGTACTGTGAGTGTAGTGTGTAATATTGTGTACTACAGTGTACTGTGAGTGTAGTGTGTAGTATTGTGTACTACAGTGCACTGTGAGTGTAGTGTGTAGTATTGTGTACTACAGTGTACTGTGAGTGTAGTGTGTAGCATTGTGTACTACAGTGTACTGTGTGTGAGTGTAGTGTGTAGTATTGTGTACTACAGTGTACTGTGAGTGTAGTGTGTAGTATTGTGTACTACAGTGTACTGTGTGTGAGTGTAGTGTGTAGTATTGTGTACTACAGTGTTCTGTGTGTGAGTGTAGTGTGTAGTATTGTGTACTACAGTGTACTGTGAGTGTAGTGTGTAGTATTGTGTACTACAGTGTACTGTGAGTGTAGTGTGTAGTATTGTGTACTACAGTGTACTGTGAGTGTAGTGTGTAGTATCCAGTGAGCTGATCTAATTCGCTCCTTCCTCCGGTGGGCGGAGTAGCGGGGCTCAGCTCTGCCTGGCCGCCCCGCGCTGCTCTCGGTGTAGTTGCTGTTACCTCTCCACTCATGCACAGTCAGCCGTAGCTCATGGACTAGCAGGAGGTCTGCTGGTGGACTGTATCGGGCTTGAAGCGCACAGGGTGACCCAGTGGAGCATGGCTGCCAAAGAGGACCTCTACAGTAAAATCCTCCCTCGGAGGCTCCGACAGAACGGTCCGGGTTCAGTGAAATGTGGCTCCAATCTGGACGTGCTGTTATCCATGGGCTTCCCCAGACCAAGGGCGTAAGTAGCCTGACCTGAACGCCGTGTGTGTATGTGTGTGTGGGCTGGAGCGTTCCGTGCATGTCAGAGGTCGCCCGGGGACCTGGCGCTGTCACCGCCGCTGTGTGAGCACTGAGGAACGGTGGCGTTTGCTCGGGACTCACCGGCAGGTTCGCGGAGGGGTCGACCGCAGCATCACTGCACTCCCGCTGTCTCCGCTGTGCGCAGCTAGCTGGTCCTGCCTGTACACAACCACACAACTGAAGACATGAACACAGTCAGATGAACGATGGCAGCTGACAAACATGAACACAGCGGATGGAAGTCTGGTTAAAGTGAACACATCATAAGCGAAGTGCTGAGCTGAGCGTCAAAGTGTAACACTAGCGTCACCTTTGACAAAAACGCTGATTTTATTTATATATTTTATTCCCCAGTCCTAGTCTGAGTTTAAATTGTGACCGTCAATGAATATTGATATGTTCAAGCTTCATTATAACATGCTGCCATGTTATTTGCTGGCTGTTTCAGTCAATATTAGTCCACCATAAGTACTGAAGTGATGTTTGAGCCATACAGCTGAGGAGCTGTCACACGAGATCTATTGAGAGAAGTGGAGTCAGGAGTCATGACTGTGTGTTTGTGTCATACGGTTCACCCTGTGTCCTCCGCGGCTGCTCAATGGAGGGACTGTCTTTGACTTGGTCAGATCAGTGAGTTCACATCCGTCCTGTCGGCCACAGGCTCTCACTGTAAACACTGTAAATCAGCAGCACTCCACACACAGCCGGCTGCTGCCAGAGGCTGGGAATCAACTGGTAGCATTTATCATTTTGGTGCAATTTTTTTAATTATTTTTTAATTTGAAGTGTGTGTGTGTTTGTGTGTGTGTGTGTGTGTGTGTGTGTGTGTGTTGATTCTAAATTACACGTATAACGGAGAAATTGCTAAATCACATCTGCCAAAGAGCAGCAGCCGGGCTGACACAGCCATCACTGCATCCTGGACACCCAGTGAGGTGTAGGACATGATTCCGGGCCGGGACCTGATGGTGGTCATGTAACAGCTGGGACCCTGGTGCTGATGGTGTCTGTTACAGACTGAGAACATGTGATTTCGTGCTGTCAGCTAGCCTGTTCAAGTCAGCTGCATCGTCTGCTCTGTGGCTGTTTTAAAGGTCCCGTATGATGCTCACTGTCTTGTTTGTGCTTTTATTCAGGGAGTTAATGTTTTAAAAACACGTTATTATTTTCATGGCTGCCCCACCTCTGTCAGTACTTTCACTACTTAAAGACACGGTAATCTAGTTTCCTACAATATGGGACCTTTAAAATTGTTGGGGGTCTGCAGAACAAGCCCAAACACAACACCGGCACGTTATCATCCTCTGAAGTTGATGCGGCGTCTCAAATGGATGAGTTGTCCATTACGCACATCCAGCTCACACACGGAGCAACAATAACATTTATTTGGAGTTGTGTTTTTCATCTCCACCAGCTCCTGAGGGAAATATGTGACTCTGTAGCTGCTAAATGCTCCACTGTGTTCTCAGTGAGCAGAGAACTGTGCCTGTGTTTGGTGCTGGGCGGGCAGTGCAGACTGCAGTGGATTTATCAGAGCCTTTTTCTGCCTGACTGATCCATTACTTTTGGTTCTTAGAAATGTGATCCAGATATGATCTGGACGGGACAGTTTTACAATATGAGAATAAACTTTTAAGCCCAGACTATGTAATGTTGACACTGTTTCCTAATTGTCACAAACATATCTTTTGCAATTTCTTGTTACGTAACACTGAACATATACTGTACACCAATATTTACATATCTATGATAAGCTAATATCAGCAGGCTGTTTTATCGGTCCGGCTCTGTATGCATTCTGCCCATGTGTTTTGCACTGTAACTCTCAGAGGTCATTTGTTTGCCAATTGCAATTCCCATCACTGTGACATCATTGATGGCATGATAATGGCATTATGGCACGATGCCACTGACTACCAGAGCCTCTTTTTCTAATTCTAAAGTACCTTTAAATGTGAAAAAAACAAAACAAAAAAACATCACTTCCTGTGTACCAAAATGTTTTCCAGGGACTGGCCAGCCAGAACTGCAGCTGCAAAAAGCTTTCACAAAACATCTTTAGTGGAATCAATATTGTCTCATATTTATTAGCTAAAGTAGCTAAATCTATTTTTGTCCGTATGATTTGAAGTCCGGGGAAAGTCTCACAGCACTTCCCTTTTTTTCAGTTCATACACTTAACCTTGGGAGCCTCTCCACCCCTTTCACCCAGACAGATGTCACACATCAACAGTGTTTGTGTGTATGTCAGAGGAAGTGTGCTGTGGTTTGCTGAATGGACAGAGCAGATGATGACAGGCCCCCAGGCAGGCCAGCGCTGGCCTAGAACACACTCCCTCAGGGAAGCCACAACCTCTTTTATATCAGCCCATGACTGCTTGGCCTCGAGACAGCCACTTATTAACTCCCTTTCTCTGTCTGTCTATCTGCCTGTCTCTCTCCCTCTTTTTTTCTGTCTAAGGAGGTTGACCCACTAAATTTCCTGACCAACTTCAGGTGTCCTGGTTCTGCTGTAAAAGGATTATCTCTGTGTAGAAAGATTAGATTTATCTGCTCTTGTAGTCAAGCCATTGTTTTGGTTTGGGGGCATCCCCACATTGCTCCCAGTGTTCACTCGAGAGAGGAGCTGCCCTCTGGCTTTATATAATCGAGTTTAGTCATATCAGTACAGGATATCATTTATCACACAGCTGTAGCAGAATTATGAATTGTAGTTTTTGCTTAGAGATATTGAGCTCGCTTTGTTGGAAAAATATTTATTTATATTTATATTTATTGAGTATTGTGTGTGGCATCGAGCGTGAAAGTCTACCATCATCTACCGTCTTCATTTAACAAACTGCAACTAACATTTACCGCCAGTGGAAGAACGTGCTAGTTATCATTGTAGGTAGGGCTGGGCAGTATATCAATATTATATCACTATCATGACATGAGACTTTATATGGATCGATAGATGTACATTATCTATATGTAGATATGGATATTTTGGATATCTTTATTTGGGGGTTTCACATTAGTGTTGTCATTTCCTGGTTTTGAAGGCTGCGCATTTATATAAGATTTTCAAATAACACCAAGCCTGGGATGGATCACTTTATTAAATAATTAATAATTAAATTAAATAATTAAAAAATAATTAATTTCTATCAAAGTAAACTGATTTAAATGTAGCATTCTTTAAAGCTAAAACACTAAACTGCAAAACACAGCGGACCCAGTTCAAGTTGGCTAGAAACCTTTGCTAATTTCTTATTGTCTCTTTGTATATATATACATATATATATATATGTATATATATATATATATATATAAATATATATATATATATGCATACATATATATATATATATATATATATATTATATATAATATATATATATATATATATATATATATGATATAACTTTAAATCACCTTCTGATTATGAATGGTGAGATCACAAATGTGCATCTTATTTTCTACCTAAGTACAAACTGTCTGGCAAGTGTAAAATTACAGCGCAAACTATATAACATATAGATACATAAATCTATCTATCTTTAATGTCAACTTTCTATTTGAGTCAAAATGTGTCTAAATTCAATGTCAGATCTACAACAACAAAAATGTCCTCAAATCCGTGACCTTATGTCAAAGGACCACAGTATAACTGTACATAGTACTGATAATAAAAAGATCCATCCTCCCTTCTTTTTAACAACTGACGCCTCCATCATCTTGGAACCAGGAAATGGCTGTAGGTCTGCTGTCTATCGAAGGGTTAAATCAGTCTGAAAACAAAATCGATTGTGCACATTATTCATTTCCCCAGGGAGAAAAAGCTTTCAGAAAGTCACAAGGTGCATCTCCCCGACTTTGTAAGTGACAGTCTTGTGCACGTCAGCTAACTCTTAATGTAGAGATCAATTAGACACGAAACAAGCAGAGTCATGCTTGTCTTTACAAGAGCACTGGTCGGGCTGCTCTAACATCTCTGTTTGATCTCTGTCTCAAGAGTAGCTGGAGACAGAACAGTCAGTATTGGATGCCGGGTCAAAGAAGTTGTTGCCAACATCCCTCTCGTTGTATGGATGATGGTCTCACATATAAATGCCTCGATGATATAACTTTAAATCACCTTCTGATTATGAATGGTGAGATCACAAATGTGCATCTTATTTTCTACCTAAGTACAAACTGTCTGCACGTCAACTCCAAAACATATTTCAATTGTAGTCTTTGACAGAGACAAGAGACGTGATAATATTACAGAGATAGAGGTGTTAGCTTCTGCCTAGAGTTTACACTGTAATGCTACAGCCGTATGCAGTACAAAGACAGCTACAGCTTTATTTTTTTTCAATTCTATCCCAATACATACAATTTTAGCCACCCCAAAGCTAATGTAAATTATCCTCAAATCAAATCCTTGTGCCTTTTTCTTTGTCATTATCATATGTAGTTGTCAGTTAAAACTATTAGCATTCAAATTACTTTGACCTCTTGTTGTGTTGTCATATTAAACCGTTCACTATTTATTGCTTATCTTCCTCTGAATGGAAGCTCTCGGTCCTGCTGTGTGTTAAGCTCTGTTAGCTATCGGCTGGTTAGCTCGTTAGTCGTAAGCTATAAGCTCCGTCAGCTGTTTGCTCCCTCAGCCATAATAAAGGTTTTAAAAAATAAATTGCACCAGTCAACAAAAAACAGTTGAGGCTGACATTCCATTTAATTTATCAACTGATTATAACCTTTTTTTTTATTTCTGTTATATTTTGTTTTGCTCTCCAGTTTTCATTACTACCGGACAGTGTTACTGACTGAATGATGAATTTTGACCTTGGGGCTCCATGGTTGAATAGAATTGCCTTCAAGTGGAAAACTTAAACCTGAAGTGTGGGACTCTTACATCAATGTTTATCCATTACATTCAAGCCCTTCTAAGAAAGTTCATACAATGCTGATTAAGTTGGCACTGCCAGGTCAATCTCTCTGTACGTCATAGTATACCCGAGTTTTTAAATCTGTCTATGGCAACTTTCCCACGCTGGCGCACTGTGACATGTGCCCACACTGAAGGGGGGAGCAACCATAATGATGACGCATATAGGGGTATAGCGAAGCGCATAATCACATCGACAGTGTTTGTGTAATTACCCTCACCACCAATGTCGGGGTAACCTGTTTTTGTTTTGTTGCAATGAGTAATTTAACGCACTAGTTCGTCAATTCAAGTAATCCGTTATTTAGTACGTTTTTCAAAAGTTATCTGTTACTGGAAAAAGATCACTAATTCCCTTTTGTCGCCACAAAATAAAATAAAATCCCTGAAGCGTTTTCACTATTTCAGATTCTTTCCTGCTGCTCAGCAGGTGGCTGCGTTCATCCTTGAAATCTCATTATTATTATTCTTTAATTAGGCCCTACAACTGTTGTTTAAAAGGCGTACCCAAAGTGTCTCATTCCTATGTTCCTATTGCTGTCATTCCTATTATTAGGCTGCAGAGTTAGTGACTGTGGGCCGTAAAGAAGGCTACGAAGTGACTCAATGTAGACTCAATACATTCAGAGGCTCATGTACAGTTAGCTACATGTCGTCTGGATAATATAACCCACATGCGCAACGAGTCACAAAGAGGTTTTACTGTCATTTTTGGCAACGCTATAGTACTCTCACACCTTACTTTTCTCAGTAGATGACGCAGTAACATAACAAGTTACTTTTTAATGGCAGTATTCAACGTAATGAGTTACCCAACACCGTTTCCCTTTCTCCACGGCAGGTTCATGTACTAAATGTAAATACTTGACAAATTCTTTTTTTTACTATCTCAAATGTAGTATTTTTTTTTTTTTTTTACATTTTCAAAGGTTAAATTATCAGATCACTCTTCAGTTCCAGTTTTTTATTCTTGGCCTGTGGGTTCTGATAGCTCGAGTAAGTAAAAGCTTTACATTATCTCACCACTGAGTGTCCTGTCTGCTCTCATTGTACCCACAGCTGTCCTATTAGCATGATGGGATCAGTATCTTGAGATCTGAAGTTTTAGTTTAATAATTAAAGCTAGCTCTCTGCTTTTGAAACTGTGTCATCTTTTCATAAACCACCACTAGAGCAGACAATGTCCAAAAGATATTTCATAACACTAGACAAAGTGTGCCTGATGGCACTTTTAAAGCAGCTAAAAGTGGACTGAATTCCCTTGCAGTGTTTTGGGCCTTGTTGTACCAGTGCAGTATTTACTGACTACACAAAGTCTTTGAGATAGAGAAGCCTGTGTCATTCTGTATATGAAGGAGGCCTTCTCTAAGGTCCACAGAGAGCTTTTTTCACTTTATGAAGTAAGATATGACTTCTTCTTCAAAATGGACGCCCACTCACTTCCTGTGTCGATAATGTTTTTTTTTTGTGTGTTTTTTTTTCATCATACGGTCACACTGAAAAGTGTAATGCACAAGTTATGTATCTTCTGGAGCCCAGATGGACAGTCGAACAAACAACGCTACACCCAGCATATTTGCATTTACAGAACCATACTTACACTCTTTCTCTCTGCTGATTTAGTGCTTTCTCTCCAACAGCTGTCTACATAGGAAAGGCATTTTCTGTGTACCTCAGCTTAAGGGTCGCATATTAGCTGAAGGAAGAAAGGAAAGTGTCTACAAACAGTATGTGGACTCAAGTCTGCTACATCTGTGAGAGCTGCGTACAGTATGTCCCAGCAATGGGAAGTGCTGTGGAGTTGGTAACGCTCATGAATTATTGAGTCGTTGCCTTGTTTTTAGCCCAGTATCTTTGAAATGCAGATGAATACGAGCTCATTCTTCCGCTCTTCCTTCACAAATTGGTCCAAGCTCTTTGGGACTATTTGAAGACGATTGTTAAGTCAAAACTGATATACCTATTATTACATTTCACGTGTCATCATTCTATGTCTGCCGCAATAGTGGAGTCTCTAACAAGGTCACATAAATGTCACTAGTCTCCTTCCTGAAACAGGAGAGGTGCATCACCGATACAGCGTCCGTCATTCACTGGTGCACTTCCACTGCAGCTCAGTGATCATATCGTGGTTCATTTGAAGCTCTGTCCGGAAGCAGGCAAACAGACAGCACTATCAGATTATGGGGCCATTGTCTCCACTCAAATGTCTCAGTGTGGCTGTATGAATTTCTAGGTAGTGAAACTGCCCGCTGCAGGCAGTTTGCATTAGACATCACCCACAAACAAATGCTCTCCATAAGAAGAGCCTGTGCTAATTATAGTTGAATTTATAATATATTTTACCGTCTTAATTTGTAGGAAAATTGTTCTATGCAGTATTTCAGTCTTCGAGCTCCACATGGACCCACAGTAGTCATCTTTTGGTTTCGTAGCTGATTTCACAGTCATTCATTATTTGACTCCTGGAAACAGAGGCTGTGTCAGTGTCAGTGTGTGAAGCCTCAGGCACAGATGGAGAGATACTACAGGAGCAGCAGAAAAGGGACAAGTGTACTTGTTGATTAGCATCCAGGTTTGAGCCATATGGATTTCTTTCAGGTTCATGCTACCAAGTCAGTATGTTTGGGTTTGAGGCTGATAATTTCCGGTAAATTGTGATCATGACGGTTTCTATGACGTGAAAATCTCTTGAAACAACACTTAGATCAACACTCAGACACTGAAACTAAGGTGTTTTTTAAGATGTGTTATTTAGATGTTGTGGCAGAGACATTTTACTTTTGTTAAGATGGGGGCACAACATCTGTGATTTTTTGAGTCCCACCTCTTCCGTTTCACATCCCTCCGATCGGTCTTGGGCCAGGAGCAGCCCTCAATACTAACTGGATCAGTGCCCCAACTCTTCCTCTCCTCCCTGGGGTGGTGTTGGATGGTTGAAAGATGCCGTCACCACTGGTCATATAGAGCAGAGGTGGAGCTGTTTTTAGACATTTTACATTTTAGACACCTTACGTGTTTCTTATGTAAACATGAAGAAATTGATGCATGATGATAAACATTTGGTGGTGCTGATTCTTCGGCCCGGTGCTGTTAAGCTGCTGCTTCTGCTGTTTCATGTCCTTATTGAGGGGAAACCCTTCAGTGGATGTGGGTTAGTGGTGAAGTCGCATGCTTCACGCACATAACGATTCATTGGCTTCGTCCGTTTGCATTTTAGGTTTCCGCTCTGCTTTTAAAAACATTTTAAAATTGTTTTTCCCATACATAATAGAAGAGGGATATACTTTTTTTTTGGATATAAAAAAAAAAAACCTCACATATGAAAAATACACGACACATATGATTATGAGGTATTTTAAGCTTTATGCTCTGAAATGGAATATGTTACCAGTGCAGGATTAGGTTATTGATCACAGTACATATTTATTGCACTAACGTTGGTTATGCTAGTGATCAGTGGCAGCATGTATATGTGGACCCTCTGTGAGCAGCTCCCAGGACAGCTGTCTGCCTACAGTTGCTGAGCCAGCAGCAGGTTTGCTGGAGGCCTGGAGGCTGCTCGGACTGACAGCTGTCCTCTGCCTCCCTCTGTAACCCCCCACCCCCAAACACCACTCCTCCATCAGACTCACACTGATACTTCTTCTCTTGCTGTAGCTCAGTACTCACAAGCATGATTAAAAGTCACAGCGAGCATTAAAAGTTACCATAAAGCGACATCCTAATGTCACTTTTTAATGCCATCAGCCAATTGATGGGTTTAAATTTTATTGATGAAGAAATAAAAGCAAGAAAATGTTGGCAGGACTGAAAGAAGTTATTTATTTAAAATCTATCCACTGAATGTCAGCAACACCATTCATATGCATGAACCATATTCCAGTAAAATCCCTCAGGACTCAGCTTGTAGAAGTCAACCTAGAACAACTACAGGCAGAGGGTTTATAAGAGAGCGAGAGGTGCATGATGTACATTTTCCATCCAGTACTGCAGAGAGTCTCCCTGCTCGATGCTGGTACCTCTACTGGCTGGTTGTATTACGCTCAGAGTGAAAGATGCCAATGGCAAATGAAACAAAGCTCAGCCGACAGCAAGATTAGTGTGTCGTGGTACATAGGGAATTGGGGGTTTTTAAAGCAACATTATGTAGACATTAATATTTTGTGCAATTCGGCACCCCTGCTACAGCTGTCCTAAATACAAACCCCGGGCTGCTGTAACAATTTGTCATATGTCAATTAACGTTACATGGCAACTACGAACAAAACTCAGCACAAACTAAACATTGTTGTGTCTGGAAAAAATATGTCTTGAAGTAAACATGCACGCCCTGCGGTCCAATTCCCAACTTGCAGCCAGTTACAGGCTGGTTTCAAATAAAAATCACCAGGAGTTGAGGCACAGCAGCCGGAGGGAAAATCCGAAAGCATTTTCTATATAAAATATGATCTAGTTTCACCAAAATCTCTGATAGCTGGTGCTGTGTGTGAGGTAGTGCTGTGATGTGTTGGAGGAAGTCACAGTGCCATCGAAGTGATTCTGTAGCTGTTTGTTTCAGCTACAGTCGTTTCATAATGCTGCTTTAATGACACAAGCTGTAGAATGGAAAACAATCTTTTTTCATGTGGAGCGTGTGGATCACTTTGATAATGATACAGAAGTAAATGACCCAGCTTCTCCTTTAAGGTAGTACTGCAGCTGATGGCCTGGATCCAAGAAATCATAGTAAAGGGTTATTACAAATAAAGGGCCACTAATATTAGGTACGGAGTGAGTGAAGTGGATTATGTCCAGCTGTTAGCTTAACGAAGACAATCTGCCCGGTTTCTTGTTCTAACTGTGAGAATCAAAGTTATCTCTGAAGTCAAGCTGCAGGCTGCAGTCTGATCACATCTTTCTCACGCAGTCATCTGCGGATCTTGTTCTTTTACCTACTTGATGGTGCGTCACCACTTATCTGGTCAGACAGAAGTCCTGTGTGGTCTCCAGCTCATCTTTGCCTTGCCACATTGATAGTGCTTCAACAAGATAAGTAAGAGTAAGTTGGCATTCATCAGACCAAGTTGCTTGAACAAGTAAAAGATCATCAAAATCGGTGAATTGAATGAATGAGTGAATTGTATCTCTTTAATACTGCAGAGGCTGTTGAGTGTTTCACTGTGGGCACGAACTTTGAATTTCAACATAATGTGAAAGTCAAACCTGCTGGGATTTCCCCAAATCACAGAATACACCCTGAAACCGAGCACTTGACCCAGGGACTGATCATTATTCATGCAACCTCTGGTTCCCTCCAGCTGATCAGTGACAAACACCACCTCCTCTTCTTATGTGCAGCCTTTACATTTCAAAGGTCCTGAGACAATACCATCTACTGTGCTCAGTAATAACAGGATCTCACAATGTCTCACACCAAGCATGAACCAAAACCTCATTTGTGTAAATGAGTCATTGACAATTTGTCTGATATAGGCTCCGGTGCCTTCTCTTTAGGCATTCATTGTCTTATTTAACTTAATACATTTCAGAGAACACAAAGGTTAAACCAGTCACACTTTATATGAAGCCAGCAGGATCAGCTGGTCTTTTAGCAGCTCATGTCCGACTTCATGTGCTGTTCTTTTAAAGCTCATAGTTATTTATTTGTTATCGCAGTAACAGTGATCGCGATTCATTGATTGATTGTTTGGTCTAAAATGTCAGAAGATTGTGAAAAATGTAGATCAGTGTTTCATCCTCAAATGTCTCGATTGGCCAAAACCTAAAGATATTCAGCTCGCTGTCACAGAGGAGGAAAGAAACCAGATGAGAATGATGCGATGATAAAGTGTCACACTTGAAGGAGTTGTTAAAACAGGTGACATTTAGAGAGCTTTGAGCCAACGGTCACAAACAAATGCAGTCGATTGACAGAGAAAAGTGACTTCCTGGAGCTTTTCTTAGTGTGACTGATGAGGTTATCCTGCCAGCACGCACTGAAGTTACCCATGAACATTTGACATTTACCCACTTCAGGTAAATGAATAACCACTACCAAACATTTGCTCTCTGTAGAAACAGACAGCAGTCACTGCTTTTGTGTACATGCACTTATCACAGAAACAGACCGCCATAGACGACTGCAGATCCTGTTAGGCTTAGTGTCCAAAAATCTGAGGTCGGCCTTTAGGACGGTGGGAAAAGACGTGAGATAGGGAGCTCAGAGTGAGTGGAGTCCATGTGGCTGCAGCATTTAACCTCCAAATGTAGAAGCTTGGAAGCTATTTATGGCTTGTTGCTACAGTTCACCTGAAAAGGCTCCGATATTTCTTCCAAGGATTCCTATTTCCCTGGCTGAAGTGACTTCAGGTGTTTCGACAGTCCTGACTACAGGCCTGAGTGGGACTATACAGTATATCACTTGTAATATGTCTGTCTACGCTCAACAGGAAACCGCTTGTGCCCAACTGTCATAAGGGCATGACACGACATGATAATGCGTCACAGGTTTCTCCACCTGACATTCACTCATTTTTAGCCCGAGAACAGAAAACTGCAGCTCTCTGCAGCCGCAGTCCAGCTCTCTAAAACACATCAGTGTGAGCCTTCGGACCGTCATTATTCAGACCCTGCATCGCTGCCCCTGCTCCTGAACCAACTCTCCGTGCTCTCCAGGGCATTTTAAAAATGTATTTTGTCTTTCTCAGCTTACTGTGTGAGTGCAGATTCAGAAAGCATGCAGGTGCCTGGTGGGCACAGAGCTGCTTCTGCCCTGCGAGGCAAAATCTGACTGTTAGGACTTTTCTTTCACAACACTGCTGAGTGTGGACCCAGAGACGCTGGAAAAGAGGAATGTGTCCTTGTCCCATGGTTCCTCTCTCTGTCTCTCTCCAAAATACACACACACACACACACACACACACAGACACACACACACACACACAAACTAATCTGTGAACACAGTTGCTGTTTTTATTTTGGTTGTGTAAAGGAGGGCACTACGGGGTTGAAAGGATCAGGAACTTAAGTAGATTGGATGTGGCATTTAATCTCATGCCCAATTTGATGTGGACTGTAAGTGTGTGCATGCCTGTGTGTGTGTGCGTGCGTGTGTGTGTGTGTATTTGTTCATTCACATCTTTCATTGGCTTTACACTAATGTGCTCGGTACTTGTTTGCTGCTGTTTGCATGTGAGTGTGTTCATGTGTCAGGGGCTTTTACGTACGTGTGTGTGTGTGTGTGTGTGTGTGTGTGTGTATGTATGTATGTATTTGTGTTTGTGCGTGTGTGTGTATTCGATGATGACTGAGCCATCTGTGCCTGCAGTACCTTTGCCAATACAGTGACTGGAGCGGCTCCAGCAGCCAGCGTCCTCCAGCTCTTGCCGTCTCACATTCACTGCACTGAGACACGGCAGGAAGCTCCTCCATCTTGGACCGGCTTCCTGCTCAACTCTCCCTCCCACTGCGCTCCAGTAATCCTGCTGGATGATGGGATTGAAATGATTGGGGAGGAAAATAGATTTGATGAGACATTTAATTAAAGGCCTTATTGGATGTGGATATCGCCGGTGTTTCCGTAGATGCAGACGGCAAAGGCTGAACATCCCTTAATATTTATGCAACGGATTTTCACATCTTGGTGAATCTCAATGTGTTCTTCCTGCACCCTCTAAACTCTGTAGTGCTCAGCAGATAGCACTCGATATAAATCCAAGCGCAGCAGAGCAAGCATCAAAGTGTGAAAAACAAGACTCTGCTCTTTTCTGAGACTCAGGGTGACCAAGCTGATGTAGAGATTACACACAGCTCCTACGTGACTGCAGTTCAGTTCTGATCGTACATGATGTGTAATCTATAGCTGCGTGTTAGGCCCCTCGCTGTGCTGCTCGTGGAGCGCTGCTCGTGCATCAGGACCAGGCCAGAGGCTTTTATACGCAGCATAGTGACGAGCAGAGCCATTAGACACAGCAATCGCAGTGAGAAAGAAGGATCCCTTCCCATCAGTTACACTCCAATGTTCGTATTGATCATTTTAAATTCTACTTGTCTTTCAGGAATCAATACTGTGGGCTAAAGAGAGAGGCCATAAGAAAGTGACTCCCCCTCTTTGAGTTTCCTTCTCAGTTAAACAGACGCATTGGAATAAACTGTATTTAATGACAGCTATAATTATTATTATTATTATTGTTAACCTGGTTTACACGTCACCATGATCTTCTTGCTCAGAAATGGAATTTGTTCAGGCAGGAAGTATCACCGACTGAAAGCTTCAGAGCAGACATCACATGTCTGACAACCTAGCTAAATATTTATTTCAACTATAGTTTGGTCTTTTGTTGGGGCTGCACAGTTAACCAAACTGTTATTGAAATCACAATATGGCCAAATGCAAAGACCCAAATTCGAGCGGCTGCAGTTTGTTGATAAAGGTGATCAATGTGTGACTTTTGTACCATTTCATGCAGAATTCTTTCTCACCTCGGTGCAGAACATTTGCTTTTACATAAACACAAAAATATGAGTTCATGGTTTCTAAGGCCTGAAGAGAGACACTGGTTACACTTCATCTTGATGGACATTTCTTCAATGTGAAATCTTTTTATGGTATCTAATGTAGCGTACCACTGCGCTTGGAACAGCTTTTTATGTTATATTTTGTAATAGTATTCAGAATCTGCAAAAAAACATCAACAATTGACCTGTAGCAAAATTGGAAAAAGACAAAAATAAGGTTAGAATTATAATCTTTCTGAAAGTAGGATATCAGTCTGTGTGCTGATAAGATGTGGTATATCTTCATCTCCTGAAAAGAGAATCTTTTGAATATTTTTATCTTAAATAGATGAAAAACAAAGTTCTTTTTTATCTCAGTTTTTATGATTCGCAATTAATATTATTTAAAAAAAAAGGTCCAATTTGATTATAATAGAAACTGGAGCTTTAACTATGAAGTATTTATTGTTTTTTAATTAAAAGCTTGGATTTGTATGAGGAAAATACCTTATAGATAGATAATGTCTAGAAATAGACAGATATTATAGGTTGTACATTATTTATGAACTGAATCAGGCTGACACAATACATCTGTAAATTGTCGGTATTTTAGTGAAGTTAATTTCATTTCTGTGATTTTTAATGTAAAAGAATCCCTGCGGCTCTCATTAAGATAGTATGCTATGCATGCTGGTCTTTATACATCAGAATTTTTGGTTTATTGTTGAATTATTCATTTGAGCATTCATAGCTGATGCACAACGTATGTCTATATTTCCCTGTTAGTCCCAGACCTTCAGAGAGGAACAGCACATGTTTATGTTACGGAGGCTGGTATGTCATACTTACTTTGAGTCCCTGGACTGTAGAGAATGCAGCTTATCATTGGAAAACGAGCCGTGTTGCATGACGGTGTGTGCCTTCGAACATATGTTCTATTCTGCTGTGACCTTAATGTCTTTCAGTTAGCACATTCAGCATGTTAGAGTTGTGCATGAGCTTCCGTGTGTTGCACGGGATAAGAACATTGTGTTTAGCGCTCCAGTTAATAGCAGCTCTGTGCAATGGCTCGCTCTCGTACAGTGAGATTGTGTCCGTCAGATAACATCATTACTGTCTTTATTTGCTTCTCATATTTTTGTCAAATTTTTTTCATATATAGCAGAAGAACGACCTCAATGTGTGATTCCCTCAGAAGTGTGAGCTGGCGTTGAAGCGTGTGCAGCCGCGTCAGAGACAGTTAGGGTTCCTTATTAATTATGTGATGAAGCGCCGGTCTTGTTTTTCTCCATCTTCCTTCAAGTTCTGTTTGTGATCTCTAAAGTGCTTAAACTGTGACGGCGTGACGCTGTGTCCTGTCGAGGTGTGAACCACTGAGCCTTTTCAGCCATCTGAACCTGTTATCTCATGACTGGATTCATTGCGATGATGAACTTAAAGCTGCATCACTCATCTTTTTCATATGAACACTGAATGACAGATGAGATTTCCCTCACTTACGTACAGCTTCTGCGTGCTAACAGCCGAGCATAAGAGGGCAAAGTCAGCAACAGACTGGTGAAGAAATCGGCACGTGTAGATTTCTGGAGCTTGGCAGTAAAACATTGTGTTGCAGCATCCTCCTAAACAAGCAAAGTAGCTGGGGACTTGTTTTAAAATGTCAAATGCATGAAATTGCACGGAAGCGCCGAGATCCCAAACTGATCTGAAAAGACGTTATTTACACCCGACGAGCTCACGCACTCACTTCGGGGTGCAAGTTAACACTTTTAGCTTAGCAGTCACAGTGAAGATTTCAGCTGTTAAAGGGTTAATAATGTCTTTTCAGATGAGTTAGTGATCTGGGGACTTCTGGTGACTTGGATTACAGCAGACGAGCTGTACGGAGACATTTGATTTTTTTTTTTTGGGGGGTTGTTTTTAACGTTTTAACAGCTCCACAGCTAGTTCAGTTCCTTAGTTTAGCAGGTTAGAAGTTTGATCAGGTTGAAACACAACTCCAAATGAATATGAATGTTCTTCCCTGTCTGATGGAAATTTATTTTGTTTGCTGTATTATCAGCCATGACGACATGAGGAGTCTTCTTCTGCCTCTGAAAAAAGTGAAAAGATGATTGAGCTTTAATCAAAGCCTTCCCACACACTGACCTGAGCTTGGTTTTGAATGTGACTGTTCTCATTGTAATCATGAAGTGCAGATTATATATTTGGACATGAGCCGGGGCACACATTGGCAGATATTTTAAAGCAGGAGACCTCAGAAATGGGAGTGTTGTCGCCAGTGAGAAAAATGGCTGGTAGGTCGGTGCCAAGCTTTCAACAGTGCAATATCAATGAGATTTTTCTTCTCAAATAGTTAATCTGTGGATGAATATGTGTGGGTAATTGGACTGGAATCAGTGAGTGAATCACTTGTCTGAACACTCTCTATGGGTTTGGGCGGCTGGAGTGCCTCTAGTCTTCCTCCAGTAAAGACCAATTAGGATTAATGAGTTGGGAGGACAAACAACTCAGAAACGATTCGAGAAAAGATGCCTATTGTTTCCCCGAAGACGCCAGAGTTCAATTTCAGCATGAATAACAAACAGTCTGATCCTCCTCTTATTACTGAGCACATTAGAGTTTTAGCTCTACAAACATTTCCTGGAGGCAGCGCTGGCCCACAAGCACAGCTGATTTTCACCGCAGAGCCAGAGCTTCACTGTGATCGTGAAAACACAGCTGAATGTTAAACCGTGCAATAAACACAATACTGAAGTGATTCTTACCTTTGTAAAGAAAGGCCTAGGTTAAAACTCTGTTATTAATGTATTGCTGCCACTGTAAGCCCACAAGTGCTCAATATTAAATAAAAAGATAATAATACATATATAATCACATTAATGAAGTGAGTCAAAGTGGTGAGCCACTAACATGAGCCGTTGCTGGTAACAGTGTTTCTTCTTTATCTGCCCAACATAAAGCAAATATTAGAACAGTAAAAAAAAATGTTTTCATTGTTTTCATATATTACAGGGTAAATTCAGTGTACACTGATAATTCTTTGAACATGTTACAAATGCAGCTAACTGGCGAAATGTATTAGCTTCAGAATAACTGTTGACGCTGTAAAAGATTGAGATAATAAAACTGTAAAAGGAGCTGACTTTTTAAAATAGGAAATTAGAAATACGAATTTCTAAAATGAATTCATATTCATTATAATAAGGTTGATTTACACTTTGGATCTCCATACTGAAAGTGTGACAGCATATTATTTTTTATAGTAAACTGTCACATTCGTACATATATGTATGTATATTTATGTGTATATGTGTGCATATATATATGTGAGTGTGTGTGTATATATATATACATATATACACACACACTCCATGATTTAATTTGTAAGTTATGGTGTTAGTGTGACTGCCAACATCCCAGCCAATAAAATCTGTCCAGGAGGCAGAGAAGAAGATTCTGGATGAAAGCATATTTAAAGTGTTGGCACAGGATATAAGTCAAGAGCAGCTTAAATCCACACATTGCTGTATGGGGACTTTGCCTGATCTGAAGTCACCAGAGTCTGAGCTGAAGAGTGCTGTGTGTGTGTGTGTGTGTGTGTGTGTGTGTGTGTGTGTATGGGGGGGTTGCTTTTGTCTGGCCATTCTGTGGAACAATGTACAGTAACACAGGAAAAAGATTATTAGTGCTATTATTGTGAGGACGGAAGTTTGTATTCTTGTCCGTCCGCCATCACATTACAATGCTGGCTCAGTCTCAGAGAACAAACACACACTTCTGCCAGTACAGCCAGAGCTGCTGAAGCTCAGGGCAACCATGAAAGAGCACCCGCTCGCCACACAAGTACCTTAACAGACCGCTGTCACACAGCGTCTCAGCTGGTTCTAAGGCTGATAACATGAGCTCCATAAGGACTAGATGCATTTGCATTTGTATTGAACAGTACATACAGTGCTGGCCCAGTTATTATTCACAGTCTTACATATATATTTCACATAATTAGCACCGACCTATTTCTTTTTAATTTGAGCTCAGCTTTTTGGGTTCAGGTTAGGGTAAATAACATTCATAGATTTAGGTCACAATAAGTTATTTTGGTGAAAGTTGCTCTTCTGATTATGTTCCAGCGCACACATTGCTCTCTGTTTTCAGACTTATTTGTGTGCAGATTTTAAAGTAAAAAGCCCCCGGTGAGATCAGGCTGACAAATGACAACAGTCCAGTTCTGATGGAGTGCACTGAAGTGACCTCATCTCAATTATGAATCTTTGATAAAGTAATTACTTGCAACATATAAAACCTTTATAATGGATGGCTCATTAGAAAAAGTGGCACCTTAATGTGTTCATGGTGCAACCGGTGTAAATACTAGTTTTATTATATACTAGATCTGTCACAGGAAACCTGTGATAGTGGTTCATTAGCAGTGTTCTGTTGTATCTGATGACTGGATTGACAGGGTGAGGTTGTGAATGAATTGTATTCTTTTCTACCCCCATCACATACATGTTAAATGACATTAGGATAGTACCAGGGTTGCCACAGTAACACAACAGAAATCACCACAGCTGATTATTGGAAATGTCCAGTTTACATGAATGTCCCTAACAGCTGCTGAAGATGTATGAGGGTGTTGAAGGGTTGTCCCATTTCACAGGGAAGATTTTTTTAAAAAACACACAAAATCATAATCATTGTTAGTGTGCAGGCTTTTCTCTGATCGTAGGTGGGTTTTTTTGTCATGACTTGATCGGTTATACCATTTCATGCCAGAAACAATATCAGAAGACAGAAATCTCCCCGTGATTAAACGACTCATGCAGCCTCGCGCTGTGGTGAGGGCGGATATGTTGAGAGTCACAGTACGAGATGTTTACTCCTCCTCTGTGAGTCGGTGGAACACAGCGAGAGGAGCAGAATCCTGTGGGGTTACCTCTGGATACTGTGGCTCACCAAGCTCTGTCTCTTCACAGAGTTACATGTACTTTTCTACAGCGTGCATGTGTGTGTGTGTGCGTGCGTGCGTGCGTGTGTGTGTGTGAGTGAGTGTGTGTTTGTAAACAGGAAGTGTGAGGATGCATGCAGTCAGAGGACACAGAGCCATGGGATTTCCCACAGTGACAGAGCTGCTCAGCTGAGGCTTCCCGTGAGGGGGTGGTGTGTGTGTTTGTGTGTGTGCATGTGTGTGCGTGCCTTGTTTCCTCTTACATGGGTGGGCCCATTTGTGGTCGGTGTGAATGCTGGACAGCTGATAAACAGCCTAAAACCAACAGACAGCAAAATATATGCACGGTTTAATCTGAATCTGAGTGCAATCAGATGCCGTCGTACGTACGGTCCAGGCTGAGGGCTTTTAGTTGATGTTGTATGTGTGGGATATGGCTCTCATGTTTCACAGAAGCCCAATCTGGAGCCCGTGCATCAGCTGTGTGGGTGCAGATGGGGGTGTTGGTATATCGGGCCTGGTTCCACGTTTGTCGCTTGGTTCTGCGGGGGCAGTCCAGCAGTTGTCTGACAATGCAAAGGACAGGCTCTGTGCGTCCTGAGTTAGCCGCCGTCAAGACAACTGTCCCCGACAGCTGGTCACTACTTTCTGTTTTTCCTCATTGAACAAAGCAGTTAAACTGCTCCGAGTTCAAAATGCGCAGCCTCCGCACCGACTGTCGAGGATCAGTTTCGTTCAAACATTAATATGCTCTGAACTGTTGCCTGCTCACAGCTGCAACATGAAGCGGAGGACAGACAGGTGAAGCCGTCCACAGTCAGCGTTTCTGTGTCAGAAACATGTCTTATAGCAGGATGGAGAGACTCTAACCTACATAAATACACATACATGGATAGTTGTATTGTTTCATGGTGATCTGTTTCAATGTGGAAAATGATACATTCTACATGCAGGATGTCTCTGAAACTCTAACACTACTTTGATTTTCTAAGGTTTTATTTTGAATATGTGGGTCTTTATGACACATCTGTGATTGACAGAGGGATATTAAATGTCAGTCACAATGTATTTCTTCTGGAACATTTTGTGGGTTACGAGTGTGGAAAGTGAATGATTAAAGATGTGGGCACAGAGGTAACCCCGGGTGCTCTGGGTTTCTCTTCTCACTGAACAGTGAGTCATAGAGCTCCATGATGGTCTCAGTACCAAAAAACTGATGCAGAATACCTGATGTGTGAGTGAAAAAAACTATGGAAATGATATTTCATATAGTAGAAGGTTAATCATTCAAGCTGTTAAAATGTCAAAGGAGTGATCCATCAGTGGGTACCAGAGTTTCATTAAGTCAACACTTTAAACATTTAAAACAGGGCTGACCGAAGCTGACCTGCTGTAAGCTTCAGTTTGGCTTTCCAAAAATAATAACTTAGAAAATTACAATTATAATGTTCTTGCTGTTTAATTTTTCAGTTTGCAAAACTAGTGAGCCAGTTAGTGGAGTGGGGGATCCTCCGACCGCTGTGTGTGCTGTATAGTTTGAGTTTTGTCTCTCCAATTTTGATGTAAATGATTTGTAGAGAGGAATGAAAGAGGAGAAGCTTCTTGTTGAGTGTGAGAAGTTTTGCAGCAGCAGCAAATGCATGTGTGATATGTTATATATGAAGAAGTAGCTCATCAATGTCGAGTTTCTTGACATACAGTAGTTACTGTGTGTTACATATTATCTTCACCGTGCAGTCTCTAAGGATGTTGTTTGCTGACTAACACAGTTAGCTAAATAACAACCGGGCTAACCAAATGTTTATGTTCCAGTGACTCCAGGGCACTGTATACTGAATACATGTCCACTCTTAATATTCAGACACTTCCATCAAAATGCTAAATGTATTGCATTAAAGAGTAAAAAAAAAAAAGTGTTCTGCCAGTATTTTACCAACCTGTGTTATTTTTCTTTTATCTGAAGCAGTGTCAAGAGGAATGTTAACATTCTCTTAGGGAGGAACACAACAAACGTCGTTTCTGCAACAATTAATCAATTCATCCATTAATTGGCAACTATTTTGGTAACTGATTCATTTTTTTCAGTAGTCTCTTAAGAAGAAGAAGAAGAAGAAGTCCAGATTCTTTGATTTCAGCTTGTTTGATTGTGTTTGATTGTGTGATTTCTTTCGTCCTCTGCCACAGTAAACTGAATATCTTTGGGTCGTGGGCACATTGAGTAAACAACACAGCTACTACAAGCTCCACATACGTCTCTACAGCAATCCTACGTAGCAAACAAGCATTATACGTAATTATTTATGAACACTTGCTGAGTACATGGAGATGTTAAAACTGATAATATTGAGAGAAAAGCCTTTTTTTTCTGTAAACCTTCCAAAACCAGGACACGCACACTGTCTAACCTCGGAGCCCACTTCCTGTGTCTTTCAGTGTAAAGCTGGTAGCCCTGTTCACGTGAACGTGTCTTGTTTATTCTGAAAACCTGTCGTGTGTTGGGCCGCGGTGTAAAGCGCTTGGAGTTAAGCATTAGCGCTGTGTGATGTACGGGCCTGAGCAGTGTTGTGTTGCGTGGGCGTGTTGCGCGCTGCCTTGTCTGTTTCTCTTCCTGTCTCTGTGAGGCGAGCAGTTAAAACAGGACTCTCTACGGTTGGAAAACTTGCTTTCACATGTCTGTGGGCGAGAGTGAGCAAGTGGTTTTCTCACAATAAAAGCCTTTAAGATGAAGGATTGACTCTGCATGTGTTAATAAGGAACTATTGTATGTCACAGTATATATATATATATCTATATATATCTATTTTTTTTTTTTTCAAAAAGCAGAACTATTCCTCATCTAGAGAATTACTTTAATGTCTGCATGTAATTACTTGTTAGTAGATGGAGCGAGCTCGGGGGGCCACGTCCTCGATCTGACGTTGTAAAAAAACCAGCGCAGCTCTCAACAGCCTGTATTTAGTTTGACTTTTTTTACACTATTTTCTTTACTGATGAGGAAAAATCATCATCCAGGGACGCTTCCCTACAAAGACCTTTTATTCGGTCAACTCTCAACCCACACTGCTCCGTCTGCTCGCAGGTGGAGAGCCTCTGAGAGCTCTTGTTGGGACGGTACAGCAGTGAAACAGCTGTGCAGCAGCGGTTTTATCATGGGAACGCAGGGAGTGCTAACCGCCAGAGTGGAGCTGATATTGGCCTTTTGATACCGTTCTGATATCCGTAGCAGATACTGGAGACTATTTTCGCTATCCATTCATCCGCCAGTTACTTTGTCGTTTAATCTTTCAGTCTGAAAATCTTAAGTAACTGTTCAAAACGCTCATTGCAGTTTCCATGGTGTCGTGTTTAGTCTGACTAACCTTTTAAAACGCAAAGATATCCAGTTTGCTATCATAGAAAACTGGAGGTCAACAACTAATATCTTTATTCTTTTACTTTTTACTTAAAACACGGTTTTAATTCAGCTCTGCTGTCACTGGCCAGTCACTGTCACCCACCTTTAATGGATGAGACTTTAGTTTGAGGCTCCAAACAGTGAAGAACCTCAAGAAAAACTGTTTTTTTTTTTTAATCATCCACAGACAGACAGCTTTCGCTATTTTTGGCAGATGAATGACAGAAAAATGAATAAATATGTAAGAACATAAATGATTGAATACATATCTATCATATCTAATACATATCTAAGTACATAACATAAATAATTCAGTATGTATCTGATATATCTCCGGACATGACTTTGTGGCAGTTGGTAGAAGACTTACAGTATTAGACCGTCATTAAAGAAAATCTCATTTACAGAAAATACATGTCAACTTCTAACTGAACGAATGAAACATGAAAAATGAAAGGAAATCTAGAGACATCCTTTTCTGCCTCTTTGTCGCTGTAGCAGGGGCAGGCCAGCTCTGGGTTACAGTAGCAGTCTCTCCCTGTTGATGTTCCTGATGCTAAGCCAGGCTAATTTGTCATTAGATAAAAGTGATTTCTCGTCTGACCGGGTCTGATGACACATTACCATAACCGTCCTGTTCGGGAGGCTTTGTCGTGCTGACACAGAATTAAAAAATGATCAAGCGTGTTGAAAATTAACGTGAAGGTGACTAAAATACAGATTGAGACACAAATGGGCTGTCACCACCAGCTAAGAAGACCACACTGATCAGTTGAAGTTAGCATGAAAGCTAGCACATTTTGCCTCGGTGTGTCTCATGTCGGTCTGTCATTTCCTGCTCCATAATTTGTAGCTTCAGTTTATAGTAAACGCAGAGTTTTGGAAACAGGAGTTGACCTCTAACACAAAGCAGCACTCAGCCAAACTGGTGGCTTTTCTAAATCATATTATTGAGATCTTCAAGTGTTCCTCTGGTGCTTTTTCCAAGACCCAGCTTCTGTACAAACCAGAGTAAATTCACCAAAGTAATGATGGTTCTGAGGACATTTCTGTTGACAGCCGGATTTTATGCCGTGAACGACTCCTGCAGCATTAAGCTGAGGCGAGCGCTCGGGGCTGAGCGCGAGTGCACAGTTGCACTGTCATCATGAGGGACGGAGGGAGTGGTGAGGAGCCGGCCTTTGAGGCTTTGGTGCAGCAGCTCTCCCCGCTTTAATCAGCAAACCTCAGGCCCGGGCTGCTCCACCACCAGCTTTTCTGAACACACTATACGTCTGATTTCTTCAAACTATAAATCAGTTTGCTCCAGAAGAGGAGTGCTTACAAGGGATCCTCCTTCAGTCCCCACGAGCCTCTAATCGACATGTTTGGCTCAGCTCAGGGTTCGCCTTATGAAACAGCTACCCACAGCTATGGAAACCCTGAGAGGCAACAGCACAAAAAGGAAATGTGAGTTGTCGAGGGGAATCCAAAAATATACGTTCTGTCAGGTTTTTTTTTGTTTTTTTTTTTTGCTCTGGTTATTTTTGAGTCATGATTCAGGAACGGGTACTAAAAGAAAAAGGGTAACTTCAGATCTAGGTACCCACTCACCCTGTTTGTTCAGGTAGAGCTGGTGAATCTCCTCAACAGCGCTGCAGGTAGGAGCAGAAATAACCTCATAAAGCATGCAGAGCAACGCTCATTCAGCTACATGACGCCCCTGAACAATTCTGTTTCTAAAGAAGGAAACTACTGTACATCAGAATTAGCTCCATGGAGATTCACTCTTTATCTAAATCGCTTTGTACTTCTTTTTCTCATAATTCATGATGTTCGAAGTTAATGTCCGGATATCTCTGCCCGACCCACTCGCCAGAATAAATGTTTTCAGCAGAACGACGGGTATTTGGAGCTTAACATGATTTTACGTTTCACCTTGTGAAGATGCTTTGCTTATTCCCTGGTTAGGTTCAGTCACTAACACTACACAGTCTTTTCTCGCTGCAGCGGCCCCGGGCTCCGGTCCCTGCCCGGGGCCCTGTGCTGTGTGCCACCCCCCTCTCTCTCATCCTGTTTCCTGTTATCTCTCTGAAGCTGTACTGTCAATAAAGCCATACAAAGGCTGAAAAAAACAGTTAAAAATTAAAAAATAAACACGCACTGTGTACGTGATGTGACACGTTTTGTTGAAGTGTAAACCTGTAACCTGTGTCACCTCCTGCACTTCAGAGTTGCTCGTCCTTGTGGTTGTCTGTGTTTTTACTCAGTAGACGTTTCTTTAAGCATCAGTAGACAAACGGAGAACCACTGAATGTGATCTGAAGCGTGCTTTGCACCGCCGGTCCTTAGATGATTTGTTAATCGAGGCAAGTTATACAATAGCATGCGTCCCTGTGTGATAAAGTAGTGCCTGGTTACACCACATTTAGCAGCAGTAAGCGCCACTGAACATTAACACAAGTAGCTGCTCACAGTGTTGTGGAGGAATTTTGGCTCCGTCCTCAACATGAATACCCCTCAGCTCACCGACACGTGTTCGCTCCAAGCAGGAGTTGCTCGCACAAGCTCTGGATTTCGGACTTGGACTGACGAAGAATCCCTGTGTCGTTCAGCCTGATGTGACTCTGCAGGGTTCTCTCGTGCAGGGCAGAATCACGAGACGGCTGAAAGTCGAGCAGGTCTTGATGCAGCGCGGCATCTGCGAAACCGAGACGCCGCTGCCGCCACGTGTGAGGGCCTTACGGTGGAATGCAGTGTTTGCTTTTCACCAGACATATCAGGGGATAGTGTCATCCACAAATATCCAGTTGTGACTTGTGTTCGCTCGGTGCCGGAGTTCCTGAGAGTCATTCAAGTGTTTTTCACACATTTGACACTGGCATTGGTCTCACTAAGTCTTTCTGAGTGTGCAGTCACAGACGGGTTGACGGGTGTTTCTCTGTCACTTCCTGGAACTCTGTACACATTTTTTGTATCATAAATGCATTTGCCTGGACAACATTTTGGTCGTGTGGTGAGGCCTCGGAGCTTTAGGATTACCTTTTACTGACATTTTCAGTTTGGCAGGTGTCAGCATATTGGCTCGTGTGTGCTGATTCAACACAATGGCCTGCGCATTAACAAACTAAACCACACTGGTGACTCTTGGATGTGGGAGGTGAGGGACTGGTCATAACTTTATCATTGTGTGAATATTGTGTTGATGGCCTAAAAAGAAATGGTGTAATTTCTCGTCTGTGGTGCAACAGCTCATTGCTTGGCATGTCTCCATTTCGTCATCGACATGAAACTGCACGCTCATCTAATCCAACTCTAGTCGACTTCTAGTGTTCCAGAGGGAGGATTAACCATTCACTGCACTCCATCAGACCGAGTCACGGCTGACTGTTTGATAACCCCTGGCTCCCCTTGCTACTCCAGTCGAGCTCATCGCTCTGGCAGGCACACATACAGTGCCGCGTAATGACGATGCTGCTCTTAAATTCTCCGTCTTTGATTTCAGGCGGAGTTAGGCAACAGCGCCGTCTCACTTCTAGTAACTGATTTTTTTTCTGATCCTATACGTGGTAGAAAACACACAGGCTGGTGTCACTGATGCAGACGGTGGCCATGCTGAAGACAAAAGCTTACAGATGTGAATCACTTTCTGTTTTCCAGAAGGGTAATGAAAATGGAACGGCTACTTTTTATCTCTTTAATGTTTGTATGTTAAAGGGGCTCTGTGTAGGTCATTTGTAGCTGTTGACATATTAATCACCTCTTATTGGCCGTATGTGAGCAGACTGTAATGTCACGTGAAAAATGCGACCTTGCCGTCTCCCTCGGTCGTCTGTTGGACGATGTGTGCCGCTGGACTGTGGATTTCTTTGTGGATCCTCTGCAGTCGTGTCTGACAGCAGCGTTTTACATCCATGCTGTATCTTCTCTGTTGAGCTGAACATTTGTCAGGACAAACAAGGAACCAAAAAAATAGTCACATCGTCTATGACTGACTAACAACCTTATGTCATAGTGTCAGATTGATTGATGTGTAGTGACGCTCTTTATCTACGTGGTGGAAAATGCTGTCGTTCAGGAACAAGGCTGTCACCCGCACGCAGAGCGGACCGTACAGCCGTGTCCTCTTCACATTTCTGACGCGAACAAACTAAAATGACATTTGAGTGAGTTTTTACAGTAAGTGGTGCTCTGACTAACATGGTGACACATCATATATCATATGTCACAGGACCCACTTCTCCTTTTCATTACTTCATCATGGTTCTGAAGCCCGTCTCAGTCACATATCAGCCTGTCACTAATTCTGAATGTTAGCCTGGTGTTCCTTTATCTGTGTGTGTATGTGTGTGTGTGTGTGTGTGTGTGTGGCTGGGGGTGTGCGTGGGTGTGTGTTGAAGTGGTTTAAGGTCCTTCCTTCAGCCGCCGCCTCTCGCCCTCTTCCTTCTCTCTGATTCTCTCACACACATATTCAATGGTATGTAGGTCTCCACCTGTGGGACGCCTTAAGCAGACTCTGAAGACCGTCTCTGCTGTGGTCACGACTGCTGCTGACTGAGCACGCTGTGGCGAGGCTTCACAGAAAAGTGTGGGGCTGTCCTTCCTTGGTTTACATGATTTGCATCATGTGTGTGAACCCAAGTGTTGCTTTGACCTTCCAAAACAAGTGCGGTGTGAAAAAAGCGGGCTGGCCCACTGCTGATGTGACACATATGATCATATTCAACTGAGTGACGGGAGCCAGCTCTGTCAAATGTGCATGCTGATTCACTGTGGAGGGGTCGAGTGTCTCATGAAGGCCTCCAGCCTAACGATGAATAATAGGCTGAATCCACGACATGCTCGCCTCTTCCAACTTCCTTGTATTTCATTTTTACTTACTGGTCTTCTATATTTGTAATGTCTGTAATGTACCAATTTCACCTCAGGGATCGATACATTACTGATAGTGATTCAGATATTTGTCAAACACTTCTTTTGGACAGCGCACAATTTTTTACAATATTGCTATTATTATAGTGAAATCAGTGTCCAGAGGGTAGCCACAGCACTGAGAGTCAAGTCACATGCAGACAGGACTGAATCCTGCCATGTGAACACTAAAGACAGCTGAGAAGTGTAAGCTACACACGACATCAGCGATAAAGATATGAATATGTCCAATCATACCATTTTAAATAATTCATATGAAAGCACGTCTTGTGATATATACAGCATGAATATATGAGCAAATTGGTTAAAACTGGCTTTTTAAAGCTGCATCAGCAGATTTGTTCCGGCCCTACAGTGCAGAGGAACACACACATCAGTGCAACTAATACAGAACCAAGTTATTCATGTGTTTAATAACTTTCTTCTTTCTTTTTTTAATCATTTAAAACTAATCAACAAAGTGGAGAAAAAATGAAGTGTATTGTTTAAATCCTAGCTTACGTAGAGAATGTGTAGGTCCGACCCCCTTGGCACTTCTGAAATCTAATCTGGTCACCATCTGCTGAGCTGCCAAACTGTGTTGATCAGCTAGTTAGCTACATGTGTTGGTCTGCTGTTTGCTGGTGGGCAGGAAACTTGTATTTTTATCGGAGCTAGTTAGCAGAAAACATGTTGCTGCTTATTGGCACACGAGATGAAACAACAACTGGTCTTCAATCCAAGCAGCCGCCTTCAAAGAGCCGTAATAATCTAACCCTGACACACAGCCAGCGTGCAGTTGTGAGTGCACGTATACAGACACACACCTGCACCAACCCATCCCACAGGAGCAACATGTGGCGGCGTGCTGAAGCTGCTCGCTCCCCGGAGATGAAAAGCACATTAGCATGCAGGAGCTCTTATCTTCTGAGTGTCGGCTAATTAGATTCCGTGGCTCTCATATGAATCATCTGATCTGCAGATCTGCACAGCCTCCAGGTGTTGTTGAGGTAGGGACGGAGGCAGCGAGCAGATAAAGTCTCTCTTCTCTCCAGCCTCGTCGGTTTTGTGTAATCAGGACTTCAACATCTTCGTTCAAAGCGTAAAAGCTGCTCGTTCAGCATTCACGCTCAACTTGTTCGTTGGCTTCTTGACCGTTTCCTCTCAAGAGTTACACAGCCAGAGAGAGCAGACAGTGAACATGTAGCCGAGGGCAGAAAATCCTCCCGAGCACAGTGGGGAGGAGAAATAATACACTTCAGAGGGTGAGCATCTCTTTCACCAGTAACAGTGAGTCCGTAGGTGTGGTTAAGAGGAGTCATCAGATTCCTCCTCGTGAGAGGAATCAATGTTAATGTCTGCTGCCTACACAGGCCACGTATCATCCTCCACGCTGCTCCGGGAAGCGACAAGGAACTGACGCTTCCTCTGACTTGTGATCCATTTCGCTGTGCTCAGAGTCAGTAACTCTGCTTGACTCAGATTTGTCTTTCCCAGTTCTTGGTAGTGATGTACAATTATAACCACATGTACATTTTCAGTTACTCATGGATACACTGTGAACTTACAGATCAAAAAGTGGAAAGAGAGATCAAAAATATCGTGCCACAGAGAAAGTGCTGTTACCTTGAAACGGGCACATTTCATTGGAAAACAAAACTAAAAGACTTGAATGTGTATCAGAAACTGTGACTTTGGCCAGCTGCAGGGCTGTTGTTGTTACACTCACCCAGGACTTATCTGCTGGAGTTACCACACTGTCTGAAATGTTGTGGCAATCCACCAGAGATGTGAGACAGAAGTGTTTGTAAGTACAGTCCATGCGCCGACCGACAGATGACATCATCTGGCCTGAAGCCGCGGCACATTTGTGCACAGTTCCAAGTAAAATGCGTCCAACCGAGCATGAACGCGGCCCTGTCGGAGTGTGGATTCTGAAATACATGTGGTTATGATTGTTGAATTATTAAAATGCCCTTCTGTATAATTCAGTGGCATTACAACACGGTGGTGGATATTATTGGTCTGACCTACCACTTGCATGGTCATGATACTAATGGCAATGATACTAATGGTGATGATTAGACCAGGGATCTTCCTGCTCTCAAAAGTGGAAATGTGTTCTGTAAGAACAAAAGTAGAAACCAGTTATAAACTACGGTGGCTGCCTGAACAGCTAACATGAAAACAGAGTTACAAAAAGATAAAATTCTAAACTCTTAATGATAAACTCCAAATCAAGCAGTTTGCTCCCCAAGACCAGAATCATTCAGAGCAGCTGTAAAATGAATTCTGCACAGTCTGCTTACAAATGTAGAGGAGTGCCTGGTGTGATGTTTGTATTGATTGGATACGTAGATGTTAAAGTTAATGAATCTGCACTCATCAAAGTGAAAGCAAAACTCACAAAGGAAGGAAGCTCTTTATAAATGCTTTTGGATTCACAGCACTGGGGGAAAGATCAAATATCTCAGTATTTTTTTTACTGTTACCCCAATATCGATATTTCGACAATATTATGGGGACTGTTGGTACTTTCAACATGAACACAACAAGATTTATAGGCAATAATCATCAGTAATGTGGCTAAAATGTGGTAAAGACAAGTATTATTACGTCAGATCACCATAGAATGATATCCAAAAAAACACCATATATAGTCTATTATATTTAACAAATAGTACAAACCGATACTTGCTGATGGCCCTGCAGCCTCCAGCGACCACGCGGGGGAGTACGTAGCCATTTTTGCAAGGAGGTTACTCTGAGTCAATCATCGTCATTTGAGGGCCACTTCTGCTGAAAATATCTAAATCCTCTCCCTCTCCCTCCTGACCTGAAGGAAACAACCTGACAAACAGGTTTCTGCTGTACGTTCACATTAGACATGCAGCAGCCATACATGTGCCACAGACTTTAATCAATGTCGTGTTTTCAACGTAGACTAAGAGAGACGAGATATTTTTTCATAAAGTAATTCTCCACTCCATGAAATAAATTCCAGGCATTACTCTGGCCATAGGGTGAGGAAGTATGGGCTAGCATTAAATCTTTGTGGCCCCTGGGTAAAGTTCAATTTTGGAACAGCTGATTTACCGGAGGCTGACAGGTGTGGCATTCAAGTTGCATCTAGTCTCAAATAGCAGACCATACCTGACCTCTCTCATCTGACTCGTTTCAGTTCATCCAGCCTCATATATATAACGCCACACTAACACCCTGCCCACTAATGGGGACTGAAGGCAGCCAGGCAGGCCGGAACAGAAACCATTCTGTCCATGTTACGTTACCTGGTACCGTACTTACCAAAGTGTCGCTCTCTCTTCCAAACAATCCAGCCGCGTAACTGTCCATCCATTCATGAAATGAAATCGCACACTGTATGATCCAAACATTGATGTTGGTAAGAGTGGCATTTAACTTTTCACATTGTAACGGGACGTGCAACAGAAGTAATCCTGACCAGTTCAGCCTCAGAACAGCTCATCGTCCAGTGTAAACAGATTCCAACGATGTAATCCACCTAATCACACGTTTCCAGATCTTGTGTCTTGCAATCAAACAGACAGCTACTGCCAACTTTTCAACTCATTTAAAGACTGCGTCCTGCACATATCTAAAGCTACTCAACTCGAACCTTACAAAGCCCGAGTTTCACTGTAGCTTATTACCGAGAGGGCGGGTGAGAGAGAGAGGGCCCTGATGTTCAGCTCAACAGTTCTAATAAAGTTAATACCAAAGATCAGCAGCCTATATCGACCTCTACTCAGCATTTGAACAAATGTTTGGTTAAAAAAGTGCACGCTGACGCATTTTCAGCTCATTTTAGCACTCAGTTACTTCCACCACTGCCAGTCTTCTCTTAAATCCGACTAGTGAGGAGAAAAATATATTTCCATCTGCTGTCTTTCTGTTGAGAAGTTCACTTCAGCCAGTCGAACCAGGAAAACGCTGAATAATTCACCAGTTTTCTTTTTCCACTGACATTGTTTGTACCCAGCTCCCCCGGCGGTTCTATTCAGTCAACAACTTTCAACCTTTTCCACATTATTTCCTCCTCCGTTAAAGCCCTCAAATGAATCTCTAACTGTTTACGCAGTCAGAGTTTCCACACAGGTGTGTGGATGCAGAACACTTTTATTTGCCATCTGCTGCAGGAAAAAAAAACTCCCGAGGACACAAACTACTGTGCAGAGAACAAGATGAGTGTGTTCCTCTGCAGCTCGGCTCATTCACACACAGAGGTCACCGCTCTGGCTTTCTCATTGTCGCGTTGTACTGACTATTGGACCCAGATCTCACAACGCAGATCAGTAACACGTCGCTGAACATCTCAGTGTTGCTGTGGACATCATTTAATCCCATTTCTCCTCCCTCCTTGTGTTCTTTCACAGGCTGAAGGCTCTGGTGTCAACAGGAGGTCGGAGTGTGCAGTCAGCATGTGACTGGTAAGTTAAAACAACAGATGAGTGTTCACAGTGTTCACATATACACATCACAAGACGGGCGAAGCATGTGTTACACTGCCCTCTGCTGCAGGAAGGTGTCAGCAATGTTGTGTTCAGAAGGCAGTTTCTATACTCCTATCTTCTGTGGATAATTGCATCAAATGAAATAAATATTGCATTAGAAATAAAGACTTTGGTGAAATTGCTTGACTCCAAATGCACTGAATATTATATTGACTGACATTGATTTAAAACAAAACAAAGAAAACAGTCAGAATTCTCTGATGAGACTGTCTGGTTCTCCTGCTGCTATGACTGTTCATCATGGGCTTCTCACAATTTCCTGACACGTTATAGATCAAACAACAATTAATCCAGGAAATACTTGACAGATTAGATCGATCGATAGAATCAGCAGCTACATCAGCTTCATTCACCTTTCCCCCCCGCCTCAGGCTCTTTTCCCATGTGGACGACCCGTTCCTGGACGACCCTCTGCCCAGGGAGTTTGTCCTCTACCTGCGACCCAGCGGACCCCTACAGAACCAGCTCTCGCACTTCTGGCAGCAGAGCCGGGTCACCTGTGGCAAAAACAAAGCCCACAACATTTTTCCTCACATCACCCTCTGCCAGTTCTTCATGGTGAGTTGGAGAGTTGAACCGATCCTGTTGAGGTTTATGAAGGTTGATGGTGAAGGGTCATCACAGGGTCTCAGCTCACGCCTCACACAGAGGAAATATCAGCTGGATTCTGGAGGCATGATTCTCTTCTTCACTGTTGTGTTTAATGCATCTTATTATGTAAATGTTACCGCACTATTTGTTATGATGATTATCTAGCGAATGCTTTTTATACAGTATGTGAGCAAATAGGAATAGTACTAACTTGAAGGTACCCTGAGAACACACTCAGGGTACCTACCCTGTTACTAATCTGTGTTTTTAGTGAATTTCCTTACAGAACATTTGCAATTTTAAACCTTTCTTCTGTTTGTTGTTGAGTTATGTACTTACATTATCCACAATGTACAATGTTCAAACTCAAGTTAACGGTGCGTTTCATTTAGTCACCTGTCGCTATAACTTCAGGGGAGAGTCAGAAAGGGAGGAAGGAAGTCTGAGTCACATCAGGTTGATTTTTGTCCGCAGCTGGTGGTTGTTTAGTGATGTGTACACCACCTACTTGCACTAGTGTGATCATTGTGTTTATTCACCCCAAACAGGCATTACTGTACTGTACATTTGCCATAAGCTACTTATCAACGGCTCGCACTTACGCTGTAACGTTACGTTCATGAAGTAAAACACATTTCCCCTCTACCTCCAGTCAGCAGTCAACATTACAGAGCATAAACACCCGACAATGGAGGTCACCTCATGTTCCATGTCTGAGGAAATCTTAACTCTGCGTTCCCATCACTCTTCATCTTTCCAAACAGTGTGCAGACCACAAAGTAGAAGCTCTATGCGAGGCCCTCCTGGCCACCGTCCAGCAGTGGCGGGGCCGATTTCCCAGCCCGCTGCCTCTAGAGCTCTACACGTCCTCCAACTTCATCGGTCTTTTTGTGGAGGAGCAGGTGGCCGACATCCTCAAGCAGTTTGCAGCCGACTTTGCGACAGAGGCCGCCAGGAAGGCAGGTAGGAACCACGAGCAAGTAGTTTGCCAGCATCAGTTCATCATATTCACCGTGTTATGTGTGGGGACCAGCTGGGGCAGGAAGTGATGTTGGTAATGCTGAGTTATTAAAGCACTCACTCAATCTGTCGCTGTAAGTATTTTTAAACACAGCCCAAAGTGAGACTGGCTGCCAAACAGTATGTCAGGCAGCTAAGTGCCAAATCAGCTTAGAGCCGTGGTGTTAGCGTCCATGCTCTGTTATATTTCTAACCCTGATGGTACAGAGGCAGATAAGAGCGTGGCGTTCAAACCCGACGGGGAAATTTGAGCATTGTCAGTCAGAATGTCAGAATATGTTCCGACGTGACACACCTCACTGTGTATAATGAAGTCCTGTCTCATTCAGAGGTCCATGTGGAGCCTCATAAGAAGCAGCTCCATGTAACTCTGGCCTACAACTTCCCCACCAACCACCTCCCATCGCTGGAGAAACTCGCCAAGGGCATCGAGGTCAAGCTCGGTTGTGATTGGCTGGCAGTCCTGTTCTCCCGGGACATTCGTTTTGCAAACCATGAGGTGGGTCTGAGGTCACATGATGTACTGTGTATTTAGTAAGCAACAACATCAGGACAAATTGACATGCGCTCGTGTGTTCTACATGTTATCAGCTGAGTCGTTACTTGTCCTGCCTCTGCAGACCCTGCGGGTGATGTACCCCTACACCCCCCAGAACGAGGATGAGCTGGAGCTGGTTCCTGGTGATTTCGTCTTCATGTCCCCAGTGGATCAGAGTAGCACCAGTGAGGGCTGGGTGTACGGGACCTCGCTGGCCTCCGGGCTGTCTGGCCTGCTGCCTGAGAACTACGTCAGTCTGGCCGATGAGTCCGACACCTGGGTCTTCCACGGGTCAGCACTGCTCAGACTCTTATTTCTTATTCCTATAATCTAACACACAATGACTACAAGTCCCTTGAGACTCTTTGTTTCATTTAACCTTTATATTTCTTGATGTTGCAGCTATATGTTTCCTTAGTGTCAGTTTTCAGTTTGGTGTTGTGGCAGCGCTGTGCTTATAGTCTGGTTAGATGTAGTCAGGGTTAGGAAAAGACCGTGTTGGATCTTAAAGGAACTGTTGCTGGAAATCGTCCCAGCATCTCGTCACACACATCTGGCGGTTTGACATGTTGAAACACAGTCTTGAACAGTGGTCTCTGGCTCGGCAGCCTTTTCACCTGTGACGGCATCGCCCCCCAACCTTCCCTCATGAGAGTCGGCTCTTGTATGTCTGATGTGAATGTGATACGACACATATGAAATATCAGTGGCTCATAGAAATGTAAATTACCAACATTTTATTTTGATGACCGGGCTGATTTATTTAGTGTGGTGATACTGCAGTTATTGTGGACAGAATATGGTGAATGGTGTCACATCATCTGTGCTCCCTGTTGCTCTAAGGTGTCTTAGAAAAATGTATATTAAAGATTATATTAATCCTGCAATACTTGGAAAGAGTGCAGCCGTATGATTTCTTTTTTTGCAAGACAGATTTAGAAAAAAAAATGACAAGCTGTTCCATTAATGAAAGAATGCTACTTGGAAGAAATGACTGAATCATGTTCTGATGTCTGTTCTCCCGGTCCACCCCAGCTCCCATTCATTCTTCAGCTGTGGGCCCAGCGACAGGACCAGTAAGGAGAGAGGGATGTTTGATGGACTGCTGGACAGCCGACGCCCCGAGAACACCAGTCCTGGAGACATGCCCACCCTCAGTCTCATCTGCCATCCAATGCAGGTGGATTAGTGTTCATGCCTGAGAATTATTCTCAAATATCCTATATAGTGTGTCTCAACAGATGTAGTAGAATTCGACCATGACTTTTTTTTTTCCATCAGCCATGTCGCCAGTTATAATAGACCACCTCACAGAGTTTGTGAAGTCACATGCAAAGAATCTGACTGTAATCTTCGATTCAGTGCTCCGTCCTGATAATCACACCAGCACAGCTTTCATCATTCTCTTGTAACTCACTGCTGCTTTTATCCTCCAGCAGGTCCTGCGGATCAGCGGCGGTCACTCTCGGCAGCCGAAGAGGACACTTTTTGTGTGTCGGCACGGCGAGAGGATGGACGTGGTCTTCGGGAAACACTGGCTCTCCCTCTGCTCTGACAGTAAAGGTGAGGAGCCAGAGGTAAAAAACAGGAGTAGGTGAGAAATAGTCCCTCGTTTCACCGTTTGACTGTACTGTAATCCGGTTGTTCTGCAGGCAGATATGTGCGATCCAATCTCAACATGCCTCCCAGTTTGCCGCTGTGGGGAGACAAGAGAGATTATGACATGGACGCTCCTATCACTGTGGTTGGATCCACGCAGGCTCGACTAGTGGGTGCGTCACCAGTATGGACCTGAATGATGTACTACCAGCGTAGGTGTTGTTGTTGCACTTTGTACATGTATATATATCTATATATATGTGTGTGTGCTCTTCCAGGTGAGGCCCTGTTAGAGAGTAACACAGTGCTAGACTTTGTGTACTGCTCTCCCTCCCTGCGATGTGTTCAGACTGCACAGAACATCCTGAGAGGTAAGAGGAGTCTCCTGGAGCACAGCTCAGGGGAGATACGATCACGTTGAACTGAAACAAATGAATTAAACTGAAATGAAAGCTGGTAGGAAGGACCCATATGTTGTTGTTTTTTGTTTTTTTAACGACTCGTGTTTGTATGACCAGGTCTGCAGCAGGACGGTAAGCTGAAGGTGCGAGTGGAGCCGGGGCTTTTTGAATGGACCAAGTGGGTTTCTGGGAACTCTCTGCCTGCATGGATACCACCCACCGACCTGGCTGCAGCCCACTTCAGTGTGGACACAACGTACAGGTGATACAGACGACTCAGGGCGAAATGCACCTCGATCATCTGCTTTTTACACAACGATCTGTCGGTGTTTGTGTGGCAGAAAGCCAGTTGATGGTATTGTCTCGTGTTTTTAGTTCACAGATATCTTAAAGACTAAGAATCAAGTGAAGCTAATTCATAACCAGTGTTGTGTTTGTTGAAACGGGTTAGAGCGGCCCGGCGTCACTGAACTGGATAACTGCTATCATGAAACTGGTTGTCAACCGGCTCTGTTAGCTGTGAGTGTACTGATCCAGCTGTGAGCGTGTTCACATTAAAGCCCCGCGGCAGCCTGACGTACGTGGAGGACTCAACATGAGAGAGCCTTTAACCTGAAGCCTACAGGGAAATCAGCTTATTGCGTAGCGAGGAGTGATAATCAGATAATCCTTGACTGAGCTCCTTAATGGTGTGTGAAATTAATAAAACAGTAGGTAATTAGCGTTTATTGTTTGAAGGCTCATTTCAAACCTGGCTGGATGCATAATTGTGCAAAAAAACCTTTTCATATCCCTGACATTATTGTCATGATAGTCAGGGTCCTGGAGAGATGATGGCGCAGTTTTTTCCACTGATCTGATTGGTCAGTCTTACAGCTGCTGTTGACTTGCTCTGGACCAGGTCGCCATGGCGATCTAACCTGGTTAAAAATTGAGCCAACTTGACGATTTGAGAAAACCTGAAGACAGATGGCTGATGCACTAATCTCACTCTGCAACCAGTTCTTTTCTGTTTGCCTCTCTAATGAAGAGAAACCAAACAATAATATTCTTCTACCTACACCAACATGTAGTCTGTCTGTGTAGCGTGTGATGATCAGCGTTTGGGTCGTTCCTCCAAAAAAGTAATGCTATGTCTTTAAAGAGCAATGTATTACTTTCTTTATGATCTCCGTATAGAAAGTAGTTCTGTGTGCTTCTGATGTACCCTCCCAGTACATCAGTGTTAGGGAGCGTTGGTTAGCAGAGATACAGTCACTACTTCTGGTGTCCAACTCAGGAATTCATGTAGTTGTGCTTTCAGAGTTGATATTAGATTTGACTTTTCAGATGAGTTAAAAAGACTTTTCCTTGTCTTCATACAGACCTCTGATCCCGGTCAGTAAGCTCACTGTGTCTGAATCCTACGAGAACTACATGAGCCGGAGCTACCAAGTGACCAAAGATATCCTGACAGACTGCAAAAACACTGGTAAGAGACGCAGCAGGAGAGGCTGTTGAGCCCGCGTAGGTGAACTTTTACCTTCTTGTTTGTCCACTGCTGATGTTGCATCCTGCCTGGGTTTCCACTCTGCGTAGGAAACAACGTGCTGATTGTAGCCCACGCGTCTTCCTTAGAGGCCTGCACACGCCAGCTGCAGGGCCGCAGCCCACAGAGCGCCAAGGACTTCGTCCAAGTAGTCCGAAAGGTCTGTTCACTGCATATCTCTGTTTGATCCAGTCCAACTTTTTCCCTTCCCTACATCCATCCATTATTGCTTCCATCTGGTTTCCTCGGCTCCTCTCCCTTCACCCATTGTGGCTGGATGTGCTCAAACATGTTTATACGCACCTAAAACTCTGAGGAAATGTCCCCAACAGTTTAGTTTTTATCCACCTGACATCCTGAACGTGAAAGCTATTTGTAGAGAGTGAAAGAGAAACACACTGAGCATGTCATACAGAATGGAAAACATCATTTTGCATTCTGACACTGAAGTAAATGAACGAGCAGTCCATCTGCCCCACCGGTGTGAACGAATGTAGTGCAACACAAACATTGTGTAACTCACAGTGACTGGCAGCACTTGTAACATTCAGTCCAGCACGTCCACCCCGACCTCCCTGACTGAACTCGGTAAACTTGTTCTTGCTGGCTCATGGTGGCATCGTGTTTGTGGAGTCCGACCAGACTAAACTTCCTCTTTAGATAACGCAGCTTTGTTGGGTTGCTCATTAGCGGGAAGCTGTTGTTGCTCGGGTCAGTGAGCCTTTAGTGTTTGTCTGCATGTTCTCTGACTAACCAAAACTCTTAGTTTTCATTCTGACAATTCTGACACACGATCTGCACTAGCTAAATTAAAATCGAATAGATGACATGAAGTGAAGAACACATTGATATTTGTGTCGTAATTAAACGGAAAATATGTTTAAACGGAAGAAAGGAATTATTTGGCTTTTAGTCTTCAAAGGGGCTCTGTGGGACTTGCTGGCAGCCAGTTGTTGGTAGTCGGCGGACTCCATTTCTAAACTAACTAGCGTTTAGCAATAAACCAGTCAATGGCTCCTCCAGTAGCTGGCATGCTCTCTTCCTGAAAATAGCTGCAATATCTCCATTCAAAACAGGTTGAGATATGTCCTGCTACACTGACTCAGATCAGGTTTTATAAGAAAATAAGACATTCAGGACTTCATTCACTGAAATGTACAACATGTTATTTATTATTATTATATGAATCAGCTAACGCTGTCAGACACATGTATTGGAGTAACAGAAAAGTTTCATGATAGTATCATGGGATTGAAATACTTAAAGGAACGGTCCACCCAAAAAGTAAAACTCAATAAGTCAATATCTCCTCCCTCCACCTGAAGTCAGGTTTTGTAGTCCACAAATCATTTCTGGAGCTTCACAGCAAAAAGGCATTCTCCTGAACAACTGGAGTAGCTGGAAACTTGGATTACAGCAGACGAGCTGTTTGATGCTTTTTTTGGTTGTTTCTTCTCCCCGGCTACTTCAGTTGTTTAGGAGAAGCACCTTTTGTATTTTCCAGTGGATCGTGGCCTCAGAAAGAGGCTCTGCCACCTCCACAACATTTCATTTTGGGTGAAGTGCGTTATGTGCATATACTTTTTTTTTTGTAATGTGTGAAAAATATTCAATTCTCAAAAAACAAGTAAAGAAGTATGTGCACATAATGCACTTGGAAAATATATAAATTAAGCCTCATTCCAAACTTTCAAATGATGAAACTAAATTATTGTTTGTACCACAAGATGGCTGCAGAGTGCACGAATCATGTTGCCGCTGTCGGCCCTGGCCTGTCGGACGTATCTCAAACCATTCTCGCTCATCCACAAAGAATGAGTCATTTCCTTGGATTTGTTTCATAACTACTTTTGCTCTGCTCGGTCCTCAGATCCCCTACCTGGGCTTCTGCTCCTGTGAGGAGCAGGGAGACACGGGGGTGTGGCAGTTAGTGGACCCTCCCATCCTCCCCCTCACACACGGACCAAACCACAGCTTCGACTGGAGGGAGACGCTCCTGCAAGAATGACGTCCGTCTGATCCAAATTCCATTGAACCCTGATCATGCGGTTCCCCCCCGCGGACAGCAGCAGCTCCCCCACAATACTGAAACCTTTTCTCTGTCAGCCTCTCCACACAGCTGCTGGGTCGGCAGTGACGGGTGAAGAGGCTTCCCGCCTGAAGATGAGGAGCCCAGGGCCCAGCCGGTGAATGGCTGGCCGACTGAATGCATCCCTCTGAGGCCACGCTCAGATTTCATTGTATTTATTGTGTTTCCTGTAAGAATGAGGGTGAGTGGGTGTTCGCTGCGCTGTGTGGGAGAGCGCTCACCGAAATCCAGCCGCTCATGTCAGTCTCAGAAAATGTTGTGAAATAAGCATGTTTCCTAACAGCGCGCTCTGAAAACCAGTCGCACCAACATGAATGTACTTCATGGAGAACTACGGACTGTGACAGTGGGTGACAGTAGATTTTGTGATGGAGAGCAAAAGTGTGCAAGTATAGCTGCATTTCCTTATTTCCCACTGACTCAGGATGACTCAGCTTTAATTTTGAACTGAGCAGTGAAGTTTATTTTCACTGAAAAATGTCTAAAAAGCTCCCTGAATATAAGCCGGACATCACTGAGCTCAGCCACAGAAACCGGTTTACTTGCCTGAACGTATTGCTGAGCTAACATTAAACACCACTACATTCACCACAGCGAGCAGCGCTTCCAGATTTCATCGTCGCCATCATTACTGGCAGGTGTAGAGCCGCTCAGATGTAATGGATTACGACTAATGGACCGTAGATTGTGTACACAGCATTGTCATGATGCGGACGTGAGAAATGTTGCGTGTTGAGCTGGTTGTGCCACGCTGTGTCAGGGATCTAAAAAAAAAGACAGGTGTTGTCTCCATCCTTCGTCCATCCAACACTTTTACTTCCCCGTGTGTAATGCGCCATCAAGCCTCAGAGGTCGGTAGAGTGTCCACACGTACACAGGTATTTCTTCAAATGAAGCTTTTTCTCTGCGTCTAGGCCTTTCGTACTGGAAACAGAGCTTTTGGAAACTCCAGCCAGGGTGAATACGTTCAGAACTTCATTTCCAGCGTTTTCAGCGTTTTTTTGGAACTAATGACAGACGTTAGCCTCCTAACTGGGTCTCATCAGTGTCACATGAAATTGGAGTATCTGAGTTTGTACATGAATCGAATTGTTATGTTGTTCGATGATGTATCTAAGAGGACACAGTGGGTCGGTAATATGTAATGTTTGAATAAAAACAGGATTGTGTGGAGAGCAGTCACGTTTTCCTGCCTCGCTCACGGTATTTTCTGTAACTAAGCAACCAAACAGAATGTACTGGCTGCTTCCCGTGTGAATGGCCTCGTCGTGTTAGTGTAGTGTGGACGGACATTATTTCTCTTGTTTAAAAATAGCTGTGTACGTGTGGACGAGGCCCCGCTGTGTTAAAAAGAGGCAGTTTCCGCTTGATTCTGGGTCAGTCTTAGCAAAATGTCTGGATGATTTGTGTCCACGACATCTGATTTGCATTTGAGGTTGTGCTTATTTCACAAAGTTGACTGAGACAGTTGAGGATTTGCAGTGAGAGTGTTTTCGCAGAACAGCGGAGCTTTCCTGCACAGGCGCCGGCAGCAGTTCCACCTCACCGTTCATGTGAAGCAGAACACATGTCGACCCTGTGCTCAGCTCCAAGCACAGGGCTCCTGACTGAGACAACGACAACAGGTTCCTTTGTCTGCTGGCCCTCTCTTCAGTCTCTGAGGGGAAACACAGTGCTGGCTTCAGGTCCTCGTCAGGGACTCTCCTAATACTCCCCCCCACGCAATGTGGCCCCGCGTGTTTCTCTGATTCGGTGCCACGTGTAGCAGATCCCGTACAGCGGCGTCCTGAACATGTCGTGTCTGTAAAAAACTGAAATCAGCACAACCTGCACTATCGACAATCATACTGTAGCTTCTTGATTCTGGTCCAGCACATTTTTTAGTGTGTGAAATGTTAATGTTGTGTTAGGGTTCAGAGTAGCTGTAAATAATCCTATTTTAACAAAAGTCTTCCAGTCGCATTACTTTTTTTTTTTTTTTTTTTTTTGTATTTATTTGTAAACTTTTCTTTCAGATGTAAGTATTTAAAGAAAAGAGCATCATCACTTTCAACAGCATGCAAGAACCTCTGCTCTGTATCTCAGGTGTTGACTGCATTTAAAACACATATATGCAGCTTTGAAATGTTTCATTGAGTGACTGTGTTGTTGTGAGAACCTCCTGGAATGAAAGCGACGTCTTCCTGATGAACTGACTGCCCGCTCGTGGCTACAGAAGAGGACGCTGTGAGCTGCAGCACTCGGCAGCAGAAATGGGAAGTTGGCCCGGACGCACGTCACACGTGGAGCTTATTAAGAAATCGTAAAAGTTGCATGTTTTGAACTTCTCAGAAAACAGCTCTGATCAGAGCCTCATTTATGAATCCTTCTCCGTTCTTTTCAGTGATACACTTGGAGAAACGATGAATCTGTCTGTCTCTGATGGCAGGGGCTTTGTATTCAGAGTGCGTCAGTACGGTTCCCTCATAACGTTTATGTCTAATTTCAACAAGGTTTCACCCCAAAACTACACCGATCTTATCAACTCACACCAAAAAGTGTTGTTGTAACGGACACCTTCCATCACGACTCATCAGATCCTGTATTTGTTTCATTGAAAGAGCTCTGAAGTAGATTTCGGTCACTTCACCCAACAAATTAAAGATAAATTATGAAAATACAAGCTGCCTTTTTTAATTCCTATTGTGTCATTAAATATGTCATGCCAAGGTGTTTTGTTTGAAATTCGGCCCGATGTCCCTCAGTGTAATGATTACAATGTGTCAAGATTCTTCTTTACCTGTATTGTACAGACAATAGTACAACATGTGAGCTTCCAGCCCCGACCATGATGTCAGAGGGAAAATGTCCGCTGTGTGAATTTGGTCTGTCAGGCCAAGAAGACTGCTGGGAAGTAACACGAATGAAAACGGTGCTCCATTGAAAAAAACATCTTTGCAATCGTTTGACGAGGAAGTGACAGCACTTGTTAGAGCTCAGTGATATATGATATGTATATTTACCTTTAGATGAAACTCACAGGGAAAAACATGAACTTAACAGTCTGATATCAACCTTCTGATTGAACTCTCGGCAAGAACGACCATGTGCTTTATATGTAAATAATGATGTGTAGAGATAAAGAGCCATGTGAACACCCTTAATTCACCAACTGCTTCTCAAGTGGATTTCATCGGTTCTCCTCACTGAAGCATGATTGAAACAAACCTGTGTGTTTTTGAAGGACGCAGCTGCCGTCCAGGATCCTCCTCTTCAGGGAGGCACATTGGAAACCAACATTTGATCGAACGCTCACCATCGTCTCACCATTAACATTGTTGAGTCCGGTGAAATGGTCGTACTGCCGTGTCACTACAGAAATGTGAAAGGTTTTCTGTTGTTCCTCAGTGCAGCGTACTGCAGCAGAACATGTTGTGTTTGTATAAAATGAATCATTCTCTGTAGAGTGAAGCAACAGGAGAGGAGAGCCATGAGACGGATACAGGAAGAGGCCATGTCATATCAAACGTGCACAGCTTTTAACGTGGAGCTACTTCATTTGAAATCAGCACATTGATTTGTAATTCACGATGAGCTGTGACTTCATTCGATTTTGTGTTGTGGAGCGTTGAGTTTCTAGAGGGCAAAGCTGTCCTTTTAACCAGCTCCAAGATTTTCTTACTTTGAAGCGACGTGTCACATGAAAATAAAAAACATAAAAAATAATAATAATTAAATAATAAAAGCATCTTTTCTCTGCAGCAGCATTATAAAACAACAGCTGTGCAAAGCCACATTATCTTACCCATTGGGTTTGCACCTACACAGCCAATCATTAAAGCAGTACGAACCCAATCAAACTTGGCTATCCTCTTCCCGTTTTTGTTTGGTGAGTGTATCCAGAGAATGAAGCTCCTCTTCCTCAAGTAGAGCTAGCTGAGTTAGTTCTGTGTCCAGTACTGGTGATGTTTTAGCTGAAGGACTATTATTGTCATCTTCTTGACGGTTTGAAGTGGCTTCTTTATTTAAATACACATTTTAAAGGGAAATGATAGTAAATACGTAAGTGACCAGTGAGTGCAGTGACTGAATAACACTGATCAGATCAGAGCATTAATCTGGCTTTTTCCCAAAGGCGCTTAACCTCCTGTGTGTTCCATCAGTTTGATACTGTTGCATTTATTGCGTTTCTCCAGGTGACCCAGCACACCCAGCTTCATAATAAGTAACCGTAGCACTGTTTGCATTGACTTTATGAACAGGTACTGACCGGCTCTTTAGCCTCTGCTTTTAACTTACATATATTTATTGAAATTTGTTGTATACATTTTCATGAATGTTGTGCTTTGGGCAAAACAAGAAAGAAGGAATAAAAACAGAAAAATACTTTGCACATCTACTTCATGAGCCAGGAGCGTGGGAGAGGACTAGTAAACCAAAAGTTGCAAGCAACCTGCCACACACTGTGGAATCAAAACTCATTTTGACCGAGGAAGGTCTAGTCCAAGTTACAAAATATTAAGTTACAATAAAATACAAAAATCTATACAGTCTGAATAAATGTATGGATTTATGGTTGAATTCTAAAATAGCATTTCAAAGGTTCTGTGCTGCTTTCTGCTGTTTCCTGTTATCTGGCCCATTCATGATGTCCCCCCCAAAAAAGACAAACTCAAACACAAAAACACTTTACTGACATTTGTTTGTTGATATCAGTGCTTTAATTTGACACGATGTTCACAGATGTGGCAAAACAAAGACACTTGTTGATACCAACTCAACATTTTGTCATTAACAGCAATATGGGAACTGACATAAAGAATCTAAATGTAGGAACAGTCTACGTTCATTCAGACAGAAATTAAAGCTGAAAAACAAATATGGCTAACGTTATCTCTCATTGTCTCAGGAGGTTTTAAGTTAAGTTTAATATACAATACAGGAAATTCAATATGGTATCACCCCTCACTGTACAGCGGGTGTACTGATGCAGAATGAAGATCTAAACAGGCATTGTTGTATGTAAGGCAGATATGATACATTTACTCAGATGGCACTTTGACAGTCTACAGGAAGATGATCAGTGGCATTCAAGACGTTTGCTTTGCTTCATCCGGCGAGTCGGTAAGGTCAATAAGTCTGAAGATGTATTGCTTTCTGAAACCCGTCAGTTTGATATGTGGAGTACAGCATCATGACAGACAACATGACAGCAAATATTCCATTCTCTGAATATATACAAAAAAAAGTGTAAACTGCTAAAATTCTGAATGGCTGGGGAGGAAGTACAGAAGTGTGCATTGCATTCAGCGAAGTATATACTCTCGAAAGTTTGACATCTGTATCTATTAATTAAAATGAATGATGACCAGAAAACTCATCCATCAGCACATCTGTATGTCTCTGTGAGGTAAAGATGTCACGATTATTAATGACATATTGTAATGACTATGCTAATCTATCATATTACAGAAGTCTTCATTATGATTACTACTGCTGACGGGATCTTTATCTTGCATTTAGAAGAGAACTGTTTTAATTATCAGATACAGCAGTCAAATTCTGAATGCAATTGCACCTCAGTAGAACTTCACCACAACACACACGAACCATCAGATTAATGAGTTCGCAATGGCCATTAATCAAGTTCTGAGCTAATGCGTTGAGTATAGCAGCTGTAAAACAGTTTGCACATAATATATGGGATTTCTTTCAGTTAAATAAGGTCTTTATGGCCACTTTACATCTATACCACAACGGTATATCACCCTATTCGCAGCTTATGAAGCCAGTGAGTAGAGCAGCTGCTGTGGCTTATCAACAAATGTAGCATTTACACTGTATTTAAAACTCAGAGGCTGACAGCTGAGGCTTCACGAGGCGCTGTAGTGTTGTATCTGCAGTGATACAATATCAGCAAAGCATAAACAGGACAAACTGGGCCCCAGTGCACATTTAAAATCATAGAAGAGGACTGAAAACAGACGCAGTGACAGCTCCAGTGTTAAACAAGTCATCTCCAGTCATGTAGTGGAACGATTCTTCTTATGGGCTCAGGACAAAGCTGTACCAACATGACATTACTAACTGTGCCTTCAGCTTATCATCATCCACTCTGGAGGATCGATCGCACACTCTTAGAAGCAGTAAACATGAGCGGAAAGAAGGCTGTGTGCAAAATTTTATTTTTCAGGAGGCGAACATGATAAAACTTGACACTATAACACTGAACGACATGGATGAGGACTGATGAAGTACTGGTGAACTTGAAGGAGCTGGAGAGAGAGTATATGTTGACTCATGGCCGAAACCACATTTATATTTACATTTCACATCTTATTTAGCCTCATGTTATATTGCAGTGTTGCCTGCTCCCAACCAGAAAATGTGCCCACATGCTTGTAAACTCATCTTTGGTACCGTAAAAAGCCAGCTTTTCCAAATGAGGACGCACTACGAGAGGAGCTGTGGGTTAACTCCTATTTTGTCCCTTCTTGAGGGGAACTATAAAGGATGTTGATGAAACAAACATCCTTGGTTATGGGGGAAAAATTGACAATGCTGAATATTAGCGACATTACATTTAATACACTGATACTCATAATATACTGCTATACTTTAAAAAAACAAAAAAGGTTTAACCATGAGGAAATCAGCCAGTAATGGTACTGTGAGTGCTGTGACTATATTTGAAGGCCGTTTGGTGTTTGTCACTGATAATCCCAGTAAGGCGGTATCTACGTGGCTCAAGTTATGGTTCCATGAGGTCGTGTACGTAACAGGTTGGAACCAAGGCCAAGAGTGTTGCAGAATGCAGCGACCCTGAACAAGCTCATGGCGATCAGTTTAGAAGCATTGTACCACACTGAGCACAACTTTGGCCGAAGTAGTGTTTGAAATCCTCTAAAATGTGCCTGCTGTTGACCGAGTTCACCTGGTGGAACAGGAGGTCATGTTTTCCTCAAGCAACATGAAATAAGGAACATAAAAAGGGAATTCAAGTTTTTACTTGACACAAGGTTGTGACTGACTCCTGCACTCGAGGACCCGGTCACCTCTGGAGCCCGGGCCTCAGCCGAGCCTGATTATCTGGCGTCGTTGAGCTGCCTGGCCACCGTCAGGATCTCCTTGGCTCCTTTGCTCAGCAGTAATTTGGCCAGGTCGACCCCCAGCCGCTCAGCCTCGTTCTGGGCTTCACCAGAGATCTTAACGGCCGTTACACCCACTCGCTGGACGCCCTCGTCCACCTCCTCTTGGCTCTGTCACATTATCAGTATAAAGTTTGGTATGAGAGCTGACACTCAAACAAAATACACAGAACCACACACTTATCACACGTTCCATCCTGTCTCTTATTGTTTATGGCATCAAACAGGCAATAGCCTTCAATGTGTCCGGTGGCCAACACGCTGTGAAACACGCAGCTGTTACCTTTTTATCAGCAGCAGCAACGCTAGTCTGCATGGTTTCCTTCAGGCTGTCTGACCCGTCCAGGCTGTACACTGCCCCCGTCAGGTAGAGCTGGAAAAACATCACAAGAGTTAAGTCTTCAACTTTTATAGTGACAGATGAATCACAGGCTGCCTTAATTTCAAGTTCAAAAAGCTAAACATGTGAATGGAATAGTGAAGTGGAGCACGGACATTAAATGAATGGATGGATGGATGGATGGATGGTGGATGGATGGATGGATGGATGGATGGATGGATGGATGGATGGATGGATGGATGGGCAAGATTTAAAGTGAGGTTGGCATGTTGGTCAGGTAATGTCCCATTGTTCTAAACTGCAGTAGCCTATTCTAATTGACCATTTGCTTTTAGACATGTTGAGGTGGTGTGTATGTGTTTGGAGTAAGGGTGACTTGTTTTCTCCATATTAGCAAAGAGGCACAGAATGGATTACTGTGTGTACGTAGCTAGTTTAGGCTAACATTAGCAGCTCTGTCTCGATCTTTGTTGGAATTCGGGAAAGTTACTCTATTGTAACTTATCTACCAAGCTCAACAGTCGATGCTCGGCCTCAAAACATCTCTTGTGGAACAGTGAAACATTTTCTTTCTCTTTAGTAGCATCAGGGATTATGTGATAACAAATCAACAGTCTCATCTCAAACCTTTTCCATATCATTACCAGGACTAACCAGCTCTTCACTGTAATCAAGTGACAATTCTGTTTCTTATTTTCTGTCCGTCAGTTTGGAACTTTTTTGTCTGGGCTCAGTTAGCTTCAGTCTTTTAGTGCATACTCAGGTCTCTTTTCCAGGCTTCACATTTTAAAGCAAGTCAGGAAACACTGCAGTCAGTGAAGTTTCACCGTCCGTGAAATGGACAGACACACAAACAGTAACAGCGACAGTGAAACAGGTGAAGTGAAGATGAAGAGTTACTCGAGGGTAATGAGTGTTGTGTAGTGGAAGCTATGAATAATAACTGAACGGGTGTCGTTCAAACTGAACATTTATTTGGAAATATGCTGCAGTTTCGCAAAGAATAAGGTGAACTACTGGACTTTTGCACCTGATGCCTCGTATTTATAACATCACTAAAGCTAGCGACAAAAACGCTGAACAGGTCAAAATAAAAGCACTTTCCATATTAATACTGAATCAATACCATCGCCAGGTTACATACATATTTTACTGCAAATAATGTAAATTGTATGTTTCAACACCGAAATTATGGAGAAAAAAAAATAGGTATTTTAATTTTTTGGCCGCCAGGCCTGTGCAAATATACAGGGGGGGCAGTAAAACTCTGATCAGCTGGCCAAGTGGGCCAGCGTGTCACGTTGAACGCTGCTGTATAACTCATAAAGCTAACGATTAATAGATAGATAGATAGATAGAAATACTTTAATGATCCCAGACTGGGAAATTATTTTGTTACAGCAGTAGTGTAATTAGCTAGCTACTGTAGCTGTAGTTGGTCAAATCCGCCAGTGACAGTTTTCTTTTCAGGGGACTTTGATTTCTTCTGTCGGAAATCAAAGAGCCACTGTTTCAAGATGCACAGTTCTCATATGTCATAACACTGTGCCACCCAGGTGTTTGTGACCTCATCACTGGAGGTGAATGCTGAATGAACACATTTACATTTATAGACAAAAAAAGCCATTTTGGTTGGTGTTTTTAGTGGGTTTTTGTCTAGTGAAAACATGTGTGTGTGTGCGTGTGTGTGTGTGTGTGTGTGTGTGTGTCTGCCGCTACCAAGCTTCTCACCTGAGAGTCCTTCACTTCAGTGTGTACAGCCACTGGAACACTGCAGCCACCCTCCTACAAATGACAGTAAGATTGAAAAATGCAAATGTCCATATTCATACAATGTGAAAGTGAGTCAAGAATGTGTGTGATGTGTGTGTGTGATTTGTGTGTGTGTGTGTGTGTGTGTGTGTGTGTGTGTGTGTGTGTGTGTGTGTGTGTGTGTGTGTGTGTGTGTGTGTAGTGTACCAGGTGCCTGAGGAAAGCTCTCTCAGCTATACAGCGCAGCACAGTTTCAGGGTGATGGAGGACGGACACCATCTCCAAGATGTCAGCATCTCTGGCCCGAACCTCCACTGCTAGAGCCCCCTGAAAACACACACATACGAATTTCTTTAACACAGATGCATGCAGTGTGGTATTATTAGCCATTATTAAACCTTCTTTTCTATGTATTAGTATGTCATATTTTCGAAGCCACTGTTCTTTACCTGTCCAACAGCGTACATGCAGTCTTCAGGCCCCAGGATCTATCAGTGGAAACAGACAGTTTGACTGTGAGATGAGAAATGTCACCCTCAGACATCACAGAGACGACTTCAGATGATCAGAATCTGTACCTGGCTGATCCGGTTATCCCAGCCCATTCTCCGGAGACCTGCAGCAGCCAGGATAATGGCAGCATAATCCTCCTTTTCATCGAGCTTCTTCAAACGCGTGTTCAGGTTCCCACGCTGGAGACGACAGCTAAGGAAAAGATTTCAGAGAAGACTATCCAATCTGGCTGACTAGCACCCTCCCCTGAGACCGAAGTGCTGCTTAAATGGGAAAAAAGAAACAGTGTTGTGAAATTTAAATCATTCCCATCTAATTTTCAGCTGTCAACGGCAACAGAACACCTTCTGAAAGGATACAATATCTTTGAATTCCAGTTGGGGGAATCTCTTCTTCAGCTGAGCAGCGCGGCGCAGTGAACTGGTGCCGATCACACTACACAAACAAACAATATGAAGTTATCCACACTGTTGGTATCAGTGGAAAATCATTGCTAGTTTGATTTTCTGCTTGACTGTACCTGTTTTCTGGCAGGGTCTCCAGAGTTTTACCCACATGTTTTGGGTGAAGTACCACTGCATCATGGGGGTTTTCTCTCCTAAAAGCAGCAGGAGGCAAATAACAGTGAGTGGTGACAGCTGGATGTAAGACAACCACAAGAGATTTGCACAGCGCCTCCATTAAAGGTCCAAGAAGGAACTGTTCCAAAAAGGCCACTTCAGTGACAGTGGTTTGGAAAATACCATTTAAGCTATTAACTAGGCCAGGATTTTGACACAAAGCTCCACTCCCTTTTCTGTCCTGCAACTTTTTTCCTTTTCCACCAATGAAGGAAAAAAGTTAAATAACGACAACTTAATGAGCTAAATACACGATATGTCATTTCAGTTGCAAAGGGTCTCTTTATGAAAACACATGCAGTCCCAGACCTGCAGGAGGAATAACCACCTGAAGGCTCATCAGATTCTGCTTTGATCCGGAGTCATTTACTCCGGCAGGAGAGCTCAGAGATTACTTTGTAACTTTTGAAATTAAAAAGGGGATTTATGTTCACTCCTGTTTATCAACCTGACTGCAGTGGTGATCTGCAGAGGCCTCCACTGTTGGGTGTTTTTGTTCTGTAATGGTGGCTGAAATGGAGAGTCTCTTCTGAGTGATGAGTTTACCCAGAGCTTCACCTGAATTCAAACACACATACACACAAACACACACCGTTGGTGCGTGCCATTGCTCACTAGCTTATGGCAAATGTACAGTAAAGTAATCTGGCTCTTGGGGGCAAATAATCACAATAAAGACTTGCACAAGTAGGTGGTGAACACCCAATCAAACAACCACAGATGAGAATTTTTTTTTTAACGTTATTTTCAGTCTCGTTCTCCGACTTCCTTCCTCCCTCTCTGACTCTCTCCTGAAGATCCAGCAACAGGCAGCCAAATAAACGAATTGTCATCTTGAGTGAAGGTATAGATTTCTCTGGTTTGAACTTCGTTGGAAACATTTGGGATAATTAGGGCTGTCAGGCGATTAAAAAAAATAATCTAATTAATTACAGGATTGGTAATTAATTAATCTAATTAATCGTATTTTAATCTCATATCTGCTAAAGGTACCTAAATAAAGAATTCGAATTCTAGGACATTACAAAATTGTATTGCATGACTAATCAATTGAATACACAAAGAAGAGAAGATTTTGCCGTTCAAAGGCCCTAACAACGATGTGCTGGCCTCGCTCCCCTGAGTCGCGTCCATGTCTGTTGTCACCCTGCTTTGACTAGCGACTCGGGCTGTAACGATACACTAAACTCACGATTTGGTTTGTATCATGATTTTTGACCCACGGTTCGATACAAACCTCAATTTTTTTTCTTTCTAAATTAAACATTTTTTTTTATTTATGTAACATTTCAATAACTTATGTATATGATACTTGTCTGATAGTATCAGAGGTGCAGTATTGTGGAGGGCGTGTCAATCTGATGGTCTGTTAACTGCACAGATCCCTCACTTAACTTAACACAGAGAAATGTCCCACAAAGCAACGCTACAGAACCAAACTAAGGTAACGTAGTAACTGTAACTGTCTTTGGCAACAAGTTAAAAATACCACAGCTGTACGTGGAGAAGCGTCCTAACTCCCGCCCGTCCTACAGACTCCTCCTCACATTTCTGCCATGCGTCTGTCACCGGCAAAAACACTTTACCTCACCGAGTGTTTCTGATGAAAAAAAATCTCAGCGACGGTCAGCCCTCCGGACCCAGACTTCAGTGAACTTTACCCCGGAAGACAGTCTCCGTCGGTTTTGATTGACAGGGGAGACACCGGGGTAACCCCTTAAACACACACACGTCATCATCATGACGTGTACCGTCACGTCTCTTTAGGAGCCGCAGCGCCGGCTTTCTGTGTTAATTACACAGCGGTTCGTCTTTACAGCGATGTTTCGCTCTGTGCGAACGAACAACGGCGGAGAATTGGCGAACGACCGCTGCGGTGTTAATGTGGTGTTACTTACAGCTCATAGGGCTGAAATGGACTGGAAGTTGTGTCGCGATTCTGCCTCCTCACAACGCGAGACAGGTTCTTGGATCTGAGTGTCGCCACGACGAACACAAACACGTCCGGATGTTCCTCGGTGCTAGTGCTACAGTGACGTGCCACTGCCAAGTAGCCTACGGGTCATTCAATGGGCCAAATTTAAAATGCTCACGCATTGAATTGCCACTCAGAATCTCAGAATTAATTGCGTTAATTTTTATAACGCGTTAATTTGCAGTGTAATTAATTAATCTAATTAACGCGTTAAACTGACAGCCCTAGGGATAATGTAAGTACACAACTCCACAGCATATAGAACAAAGGTGGAGTTGTTATTAAATATTTTATTGCAGAAATTATCCTGAAGAGTTTCTCTGTAAACAGACTATGTTTTTAACCATTGTGTTTAATCCACAACATGATGCGTTAATACAGATAAAGTGTACTACTGCACTTACTCCAGCACAGCCCCGATGGTGAATCCTGGAGGCAGAGTGGTGGGGAGGTCTTTCAGTGAGTGAACAACCAGATCAACCCTGTGGGACAAACAGGAACAAGGTCCACATATACATGCTGCATTATGTCTCATGGTATATAATACAGCCATTCAGTGGTGTGAATGCTCTTCGGAGCAGCTACAGAACAGAACCACCTGCTACATCTGAGGCTGTGAAGGAAATCAAAGGGTTTCCCTCTGAATGGTCTGTTACAGTGGTGCTATTATGGATGTGTTAGGTCACTGTGGCTGATGTCTACAAAATATTCAAAAGTCGGACATAACCTGGGATTTCACTGCTATAATGATGCTTTAAATACATATCTGTTAAACATTAGCACAAAATAGCTGTAAGCGACAGCTACAAAGCAGTAGTCTGGCCTTGTTAGTGAAAGCCTAGCGGTTTATGTCAGTTGGTGAAACAATGGTGTGAAGCCAGAGTGGTGTCAGCCACAGATGACATCGGTGACACTCACTCATTCCTCTCCAGAGCATTCTCCAACTCTTTGGTGAACAAACTCTTCTCTCCAATCTGTATTTAAAACACGAGAAAGAAACAGTGATTGTCATTTACATTGTTACTTAACATTTATCATACAATAACCCTACAGTGAGCAGTGAGTATGAAGTGAAACGTAACGGTGAGCCACAGGGTCAAAAGCAAGCTCCTATTACACTATTGTCTTGTTAAAATGCTAAATGGAGCAGAGCATTGTGTGATAATAATCTGCACAGCGCTGAAGGTGATTTAGATACTGACTGCATTAAATGCACTAAACTGCACTGAATTCTTACAATTCTTCTAGAATTTAGTCCCAACAATCACATCTGTCAGAATGCAGCCTCTGATCTGTTGCCTCACCTTTGACAAAGCGGTGTCGAGGATTTTGTCTCCCGTCGTTGACATGCCAACTGAAAGAAGAAGACGGAGATTCAATCACATGAGAACCCAATAACATTCATGTGTACTCAGGAATTAGATAGCTATTCAGGTGAGAGGAATCAGCCACAACAGTGATTTAGCCCGTTATTTACAAACCATTAATTATGTGTAGCCAGATTAGACAGGTTGACAGTTTGACATTAACTCTGTTTTTTTTCTGCACAAACGTCTGTTGGTGATTTAGCCATTAAAGATTATTTTCAAAGTATTTCATAGGCCGACCCAGGGTTGATGTTTGAGGCTGCTGCTGATAACTGTGAGGAACTACACATTAAAGACAGTAAACTCCACCAGTGTTACACATTTAAGTGTGTTTATAGCTGGTGGAGTGTTCTACTGCATATGTGAAAAAGTAGTATAATGCCTGTTTCCTCCAGAGGAAGCTGCATCTAGTCTGATAAAAAAAACAGTCCACTGGTCTATCATAACACTGCTCTTACACTGTTGGATTCTTTACGGACAGTTCAAAAACAAATGATTACAATACAATACATTACATCAATACAGCAGAACAGAGATATGGCCTTTTTATTCCACACATTCTTGGTCCTTTTCAAAACCTGGTGCCAACAGTACCCACAATGCAACGCAGCCTCTGAGTGACATCACTGGAGGCAGTTTATCAGATTACATGCAGCTTCCTCTGGAGCCGAAAAAGACTTTAAAAATAAATGTGGTTAAATTCCACAACAGCTGCTAACACACCTTAATATGTCAAATTGATGGAGTTTAAAGACCCTACACACCTGCACGGGTGTTTCCACTTATTAGCCAATTTCTGATCCCTGCTCAAGGTAAAGTTTGGTCAGAGCTCTGCTGAGATTGTGTGAAGTCACTTGGTGTCATGAACCATTAAGAATGCTTCATGTGTAACATGTGCAACTCAGACAGGTGGACCAAAACTAATGGAAGGCCATGACAGATGTCAATCAAGCATCCCCCACACAGTCTTCACAAAAATTCCTATCAGAAAGAGTGAAATCACCTGTGTGGATGTGATGGTAACTTTTTAAGCCGCAACTTCTGACTTCAAAATTAATCTTAACAAAAAAAGCACTCTTTGTAAATCTATAGAATATTACAATTATCATTCAACTCAACCCTCGTTTGCAAATCATCGGCAATTATGGAGTAGACATATATGAAGATGCCAGCTAGAAAACTGGACAGATAGAAAATGATGTCAAACAGCTACAAGGCTGGGACGATCCTCACCTATTTCCAAGTGGACATCTGGGTACAGTTCTTTCAACTTGGCCGCCACGCTGTCAGTCTGGATGCGAGCCAGCTGGGACAGAGGAACACAGCAGTATTTAACTAGACTGAGCTAATTTGCTAATTGAAAAAGTTTCAAAGGCCTATCCACAGAGCCAGAGAGCAGCACATGAGTATAATGGTCACTGATATCGGGGGGAGGAACAGTTATCTTAAAAAGACATTGTTGAGCCAGAACTATGTTATCTCTGCGAGGAGAGCTCCAGACGTTTCACTCCTCTGTATCTAAACCGGCATGGAGAAACGGAGCACCAGATAATTCACATTTAACTGACACGCTGAGGCTCTGTAGGGTTCGTGTTCAAATTGAAATTAGAGCTGAAAGTTGAAATTAAGTTTAATAAATCAATCAGTCAGAAATATGCAATCGCTCTGATATATTTCAAAAGTCAGCAAGCACAGTTAAACCCAAGATTTAATAATGGTAGTACCGTACCTGGCTCTTGCGTGTTCCGATCCGGATGACTCGACTGACCTTGCCATTACCATCCTGCCAAGACAAAACAGAAATCAGCCAAAAGAGTTTTAACTCAATTTTTGCCAACACCCCTTGAACATCTTCTTACTGATGTCTTCCCCATCTCTATAACCAGCTCATGAATGAACCATTTTCTCTGCTCGCCTCACCCTGATGTACTTGTAAGGTCCTTCCTCCATAATTCTGTATGGCTGCACTGAGCGTCTGCACTGTGGAGGCTATTGTGTCTGATGTGTGGCTGAGACTGCCTGCTGTGTATTGGTAAGGAGCTGTGCTGAGGTCATATAGCCTCTTGATACTGAACAGTGGTCTTTTTTACTGGACACCCCCCTCTCCTTCAGGAACTCCACCCCAAGATATCTCTGGTTCCAAAAGATAAGTGTGCCAATTCATTGAGTCCGTTATACAGGGCAGGGAGGGTCTGGTGTATGAGGTGTGGTCGCAGGGTTTTTGATACGTGGAGGGTCGTGTGTGGTGATGAACTTTCTTCCTTTAAAAACACTTTAATTCTGAATGAAAATGATCCTCCATCAAAAGTAGGGCTGTCATGGATGAGCAGACAGAACAATACACGCGAAATGAATATTTAAATCAGAACTGTCAAGGCTGTTTCATTTTCATTGATGGAACGATAAATAAACACACTGCAAACCATAGGACATATATAACTTTGTACAAACTGCAGCCTTGGAGCTACGCATATGAGAATGTGAAAATTTCATGTCACCAATGTCCTGGGCCAAAATAATTGCAATACTGTTCCGATAATCATCAAAATATGCTTAAAACTCTTAAACTGCCACTGAACCGTAACTGAATGACTTTTTTATTTCAAAAGATGTATTCACTGCAAATGAATATCGGTCCCAAATATCAGTTATCAGTCTTCTTGACCTCTAATAATCTGTATCGGTCCTTAAAAAGAAAAATCGGTAAAAGAAGCAGAATCCCCTTTTTTGTAATTCAAAATAAATCAGGATCAGGACTGTGCATTATCAAGTCATTCATGTGAGGGTCCTCACAACTATCCTGATTCACAATTAATATCCAGATAATGGAAATTCACTACGATCAACTTATCCTGAATGACTTTATACGATACGTATGACGGTTGAAAGTACAGGGACTGGTGACAAAAACACTGTCATGAAAAGAGCCATATAAAATAAAAGCTTCCCTGTCAAAGATTCAAAGAGGAAATAAAATATTTTTTTAAAATGGCATTCTCCTATAATAAAACATAAAGTAACTCCAATTATAACATTTTCCAATCAGCGTCTAGTACAGCCATATGTGATTAATATATAATATAATATAATATAATATTATAGTACTGTAATACTAATATATTACATCAAAGCACATCTTTTTTAAAATCTGGCTACCATGTTGAGACTGCAAATATTCTTTAAACATTATACTGTTAAAAATGTTCCACACACACAGCTGTGTTCTTTGAAAATTACATTCAGAAATCTGCTGATTTAATGTTGCTTTGCCAGTCGTCAGGTTACTGCATCATCCCAAAGACTCAACATGGTTTCCCAGGTATCAGTAGCTGGCACTCTTCTGTTCGGCTGACATGGGGTAGAACAAACAGCACATTATCACATAGAACCTCACAACCTTTCTTTGGTTGCTCGTTTCGCAAACAGATCCAGTTAAATTACAGACTCCAACCAAAAACGCATGTAACACTGGTGGGCGGGAGCAGGCAATGCTGCCCAGTGCTAACTGGAATTAGCTGAAGGCTATTAAAAAGAGGAAAACACAGGATGTTTCTGTTGGTTTCTGAGTCGTGCGTTAATATACGTTCACCTCTTTAAAGGTCAGACAGCGTAATGTGTTTCGAGGTGCCACTGGCTCACACTTTGGGTTTTACGAAGCAGACGAAGAGGAACACAGTTTAACTAGCCCTTTGAGTTACTCGCGGTGGGAACTGCTTACGCACCGCTGACAACACGTTTATACTGTATCTTATCGTTGTTTGCTTCCAACCGGTTCGTCGACACGTGTTAGCATTTAACTTTGTAACCCTGAAACCCTTTTCGTAACTCCTAACTGTCAACATTTGACACCGCTCATCTTTGTAATCGTCCAATGGGGAGCAGAGCACTGAGACAGACAAACGGCTCGACCAATCACAGCGCTCCAAATTACAGCACATACGGAAGTGGCCACCGACGAGCACTGGAGGTGCTTCATGCACGGCGCTAACCACAGACTCACCGCCGGGTCACTTTGAATCAAACCTACCGATGAACTTGCTTCCTCCGACATGTCGGTGATCCCGTTCACTCTGCCAACAGGGCACAAATCAACGGCGTGTTCTTCTTGACTCAGAGGCCATTAAAAAACATGAAATCCTTGAAAACAGTTAGCGCGCACCTCTCGTGCGGCTCCCCATGAATGAACGCGGAAGCTGTGATGTCATTGGACCGGTTAGAGGTCATTTCCTTGTTCCGTCAGTCAGTTTCCTCTATCAGACAGTGTGCAAGTGTACTGTGTTTGACGCTTCTTTGGCTATGACTGTAATGGAAGTAAACGCAGTTAAGTAAAAAAGAAAATATAGATAAATAAATAAAACACACAGAAATCTTAATTGTATGTGAAGAGAGTGTAACAAGTTAGTGAAGAAGGTCTAAACTCTAAACTGTTTCCGAACACAGGGAGGCAGATGATTACTGCTGTATTCTGATCAGATGTGACCTGATGATGTGGCCTTTATTCTACCAGTGTACCAACTCAGGAGTGTGCTGAGTGCCACACCTCAGTCTTAAACACTGCCATGAGAAGATGTTGTCAGAAGGAAAGGTTGAGACAACATCTGGAGGGAGAGAGGCAAACATCATTAACTACAGCTGGCCTTCACAGTCCTTGATCTCTTCGATACATTTGGAAGAGGACCAGTGAAACGTGCTAAGACCTCACTTAATAACCTGTAACTGTGTGTGTGCTTCTATACCTTCCATACAAAATTTAAATAGTGACATCTGGTGCCAGAGGAAAATTACTGCAACACTGATTTCCCCTGAATTATGGTAAAGAATAAACTGAAAAGTACTGTTGATCTTTATAATTTAGTTAGAACGATGAAATATAGTTAGAAGACACTAAGCATGCTTTGATTAAAACAGTCATCAGTCATAGGTAAATTATTTTAACCTACAAAGTGGGCGGATGAGTGAAAATGTTAATTAAATGTTCAACATTGTATTTATGTATACAGTGCGATGTATTAGGCAGCTATTTGGAGTGTGTGCGTATATTTTAAACCCATGTGTTAATATAATGTGTACTCCAGTGTACCTGTCTCTATGGACCAAATGATCACATGTCCCAGGCACCTACAGTAGACAGCTGTTAGGGCCAAATAGATGTGAAAGTGAAGCTAGATTACATCGCAACACGTTGTAAACACTTTATACGATGGTGTTTTAGTAGAAGAAAACATTTGGAAGTTCAATCGATTTCTGTTGATAACAGTCATTGCTGTCAACGAACATAAATCAGTGTGACACGCCTGACGGAAGAATTGTTTTTCATGATTAAAGTTTATTAACTGCCACATCACTGATCACGACCGTCGCTCAGTCAACACAGGCATAATGCCATTAAAGGTTAGTCAGTAGTACATGTTTGGCACCACCCGGGGAGCCGAAAGAAAGAGAAAGAGCGCCTGTGGGAGCAGTACCAGAAACTCATTTATGCAACAAGGCGAACATTTTGGGGCCCACGTCATTGGTTTCCACGGTGGGCTGATCCAGCGCTGCTCTTCCGGTGGAGACGTGGCTCTGTACTGCTGCCATATTGACGCTAGCTAGCTAACAATCACACAACTTGAAGGCAGCTGTATATCCGCACTGTGCTATTCCAGAGTGACTAGAAACCTCCAAAGGGACAAGCACGAGAGACGGAAGATCGTCGTACCATAGAGAGAGACCAAAATGGTGAGTGACAGTCGAATATCAAGATATTTCCCCTGCCTTTATCGGGCCTTGCAATTATCATAACATTGGCTAACCTGGCAACTGGCTAAAGCTAGGTATCAGTTAGCTTGGTTGCTCAAGAGCGAAATGAGACGAAAACCAAACGTTGCTTTTCACTGGACTGACAGCGCTAAGCTTGTGTTTTGTTGTCATATTGAATGAAATGAATGGTTGTTTTACCATAGTGAGTCAAATTTCAGCTTAGTAGGCGGCACTGAGTGTGCAGACATTGCTGACGTTAACTAGCTGTACAAGCTAGCGCTGGACTTAGCTCCTGTCACTAGCCGGATCCGAGCTAACGTTACCTGCTGTCATATTGTACTCAGCCAGGCAACTCTGGATAACGTTGATCGAAAACCTGACAGATATTAGTATTTGTGTAATCATTATGGTGTGACAGTTGGTGCAACATGTATCTTGGACTGACAGTGTTAACTTCCAGTGGAGCTTGTCCATATCAAGTTCATATCTATCCTAGTCGCTGCCTTTCATTTCCAACTTCAGCCATTGTCAACGTGGAATGAATGCAGTTCCTTTATTCGCTTACCAGGGTGAAATAAGGAGTGAACGTGTATTCATCTTAGCTATATTTAGCCAAACCATTCAACATTATATACGTAAATATTATTGACTGTCTCTAAAACACACAGTAATTGTCCACGGTCGCTGCCGTTGTCTGTAGTGTGATAAGTGTCACACCAAGCTCCATTTAGAAAAAAATGGTGATTAAGAGTTGGGTTGCCTTCTCTGCAGACAAACATACCCAATATAGACACATCTGAACGTCTTTTGTTAAACTGCATCTTACCATATACAATGTTCAAGTTCAGCATTCAGCTGTCTCTGTGGCAGCAATTATCTTATTTAAATGTCAGGCTGTATAGCTTGTTGCTACCGATGTCTTCCACCAAAACTTAAAACAGCAGGTAGCCTTGCACAGGCTTTGTGTGCCAAATCTGCCGCAAAATTTTGTTGTAAAACTACATTAATTTGCTGAAATTCAACTTGGCAGTCTTTCTAGGGAGAGCAAGGCTTGCCAACATTAGCGGGAATCCTGTCTGTCCCAAGTTAAACTAAAATGGGAGACTGCCTTTACTTTTGCCTTCCAGCAGCATCTGCATGCACAAACTATGAATGCACAGTGTGTTTTATTATATTGAATAGAGCGGCTACTGTCAGTCAATTAATCAGTTATTTTTCAACAGTTAGATTCCTAACCCAATGTTTTAATAATTAATGAATCATTTTGAGTTTGTTTTTGTTGCTTTTCATCAAGAACAAACAGTAAACATTCACTGCTTCAGATGTGAATATTTTCTGGTTTCTTTAGTCCTCTATGAGAGTAAACCAAATATCTTTGATGTGAGGATAAGACAGGACACTTGATGACCTCATCTTGGGCTTCTGGAAAGAAGTTTCCTATGATTCTATTGCATTTTATAAACCAACAAAAAAATCAATTAATTGAGAAGAACATCGATAGATTAATCGACAAGGAAGATAATTGTTATTTGCAGCTCTAATATTGATGGTCCGTAGGCACTGTCACAGTTTGGTTTTCCTCTCACCTGTAGGTGCTGTTGGCAGCGGCGGTGTGCACCAAGGCTGGCAAGGCCATTGTATCACGGCAGTTTGTGGAAATGACCCGAACGCGTATTGAGGGTCTCCTGGCTGCATTCCCCAAACTGATGAACACTGGCAAGCAGCACACCTTTGTGGAAACAGACAGTGTTCGCTACGTTTACCAGCCACTGGAGAAACTCTACATGGTCCTCATCACCACCAAGAACAGCAACATCCTGGAGGACCTGGAGACTCTCAGACTCTTCTCTCGAGTGGTAAGGAAACAAGAAGGATGTTTTCATCTAAACCCAGAAAATGAATGACATCTGTCATCCATTTAAAGTGTCACTTGGCAGTGTGAAGAGATGGCAGTTGCTTTAATGTCTGAATCTGAAGGTCCATACTATTTGCTTCTCAACCACTGTAAATGATGTCATGCAATGGATGTAATGATTTTCACAAACCCTTCACATGCAGTCATTGAAACGTGTCAGAACCTAACACCGGCTTCCTGTTCTCCCGTTTGAGCGTACGTGAAGCTACCTTTAGCGTCGCAGTGCATATTAATGGAATGTTTATGTTGGAGTTGGATTGTTGATATCCAAAAGGATAGAGATTTGATGCTTTAAATGCACATGGATTACAATCTGCTTTTATAATAATGTAGTATAAAATTATAGTTGCAACAATGTATGAGCTATTCATTATGTTAATTTTGAATGTGCTGTCATGTAGTGCTTGAATGACAAGCCTGGTGGCACACAAGAATGAATAAGTTTGAGGTTCAACACCAGCTCTTACTATTTAATGAATGTTATATTAGATGTGTTGAATTAGGATAATATTCGGAGAGTAAGCTGCAAGTTGTTTTATCTCTAGGTAGAATCAGAGACATCAGGATGAAAACATCCTGTAAAGCGTTTATTATATACTTAATTTAACAAGGTGAAGAACATGTGTTGGCAGACTAAATGTGTCGTGCTGCCCTGCCTTATTCACGTCATTTTGGTATCTGGTAAATTTTGTTACTCATAAAGTAATCCAACACCTTTTTTGGGTTTTTTTTTTTTTTTTCAAATCATTGTAATTTCTTTTATTTCAGTTTTTTGTCTTAGACATAGACAAACAGGATACCTGAATTGTATCAACTGTGTCTGGGTGTTTTAAGAAATCAACCGCGAAAACTTTACTAACATATAATGTAGTGATAGATACTAGTGGCTTCAGTGTATTTTTACCTTGTATATTTAGGCTTTTTTTCTCTAAATGTGAAGAATTAAAAGGGCCAGTTGGTAGTCAAATGGAATATGATATTCATAGTTATGTTTTCATTATTGTAAAATAACCTGAAAATAAGAATCGTAATATTTTCGTTACCTTTCACTCGGGACAAACTGCCTGTGGGAGCAGCATGTGATGGCTGCCGTGGCTCACATGCGTCACACCCACACACAGTGTTGCTGCTGCGGTGCTGCTGCTGTCAGTCCTATCTCTCTCTCTATATGGAGTTGGCCTTTGATAATGATGAATTAATGAGAGATTACCATTAAAAACATGATTTTTGTCACGTCTCTGACTTATCCACAGATACAGACAGTGACACTGTACTTAAATGTTGGTATGATTATCCGTAGTTTATATTGGATCTGTTTTTGCAGCATACATGACACAGGGCAAGAGGTTCTGCAATGCACTATGGGTTGTTAGGAGAACACCTTTATATTTACTGAGGAAATGGATCCTTTCCCATAGATCTCAAGGACAAACCAAACAGGGGATTTTGTTGATTGCAAACTGCAACCAGTCCTACACACTAAACCATTTTAAATTGCAGTCCAAAAAAAAAAAAAGGTGACCTAATGTTACTAAATGTTTTTCATGGCTGATAAAATTCAACAGAGCCTGGCATCTGTATAATACACAAAACTTCAAACATCAAACTCTGTAATACTGTACAAGCAAAGCTCGTCACAAACAGCTAAAAGATGCATTATTGGACCAAAAAGATTGAGTGGAAGCGTCAGCAAGAAGAACCAATGCTTAAACAGTCTCACACTGTTAAGCAGTGTTTTTAATCAGGATCAGACACATTGTGATGTCAGAAGTAAGGTTTATAACCTCAACTCTGGCAGTTGAGGTTATAAACCTTACTTCTGACATCACAATGTGTATGTGGATCTCCTTTCTGTCACACCTCTTACTGCAGGCAGTGCCAAATGAATACATGTTTCCACTGGTTCACTTGTCCTTATTTTCTTCTCTACCATTCCAGATCCCAGAATACTGCCGCGTGCTGGAGGAGAGTGAAATCTCAGAGCACTGTTTTGACCTGATCTTTGCCTTCGATGAGATTGTGGCACTTGGCTACAGAGAGAATGTCAATCTGGCTCAGATCCGCACCTTCACAGAGATGGACTCCCATGAGGAGAAGGTTTTCCGTGCTGTCAGAGAGGTTAGATCAGACTGTTGTCTCACTGGTTTATTGGATAAAGCAAAGACTATTGATCACTATGGTAAAATCAGGTCTCTGCAGCAGTTTACTGTTTTATGTCTTGTACTGTTTAAATGGTGTTTTTTATTCTGTTAACTGTAATTGTGTTGAAAATAATTTCCTAACACTGCATTCGTTTGCAACAATTTAAACACCGGTTAAAATGATGCATTTCTCTCAGTGTGTCACCATCATGTAGTTTAGTACAACTGTAAATGTTTTTTTGTTACTCCACAGACCCAGGAGAGGGAGGCCAAGGCAGAGATGAGGAGGAAGGCCAAGGAGCTGCAGCAGGCTAGAAGGGATGCTGAGCGCTCCGGAAAGAAGGTGCCAGCTTTCGGCGGCTTCGGCAGCGCTGGCATGACCAGCATCTCCTCAGGGTCCATCATCACAGACACCATTGTTGAACCGGAGAAGCCCAAAATCACACCGGCCCCAGTCAGGTACAAATCCAAGAAGTACATAGAAGTTAATTCTCTTTTTAATAGTGTGCAACCACTGCTCAAAAATGGTGTCTTCTTCTCTTTCTAGACCAAGTGGACCCAGTAAGGCTCTGAAACTGGGAGCTAAAGGAAAAGAAGTGGACAACTTTGTCGACAAGCTCAAGTCTGAAGGTGAAACCATCATGCCTAGCTCAGGAAAGAGGGGCTCAGATGTATCTAAAGCTCTCCCACCACCAGTCAACGTGGAAAGGTACAGACACGTGACAGTCTCCGTGATTCAATATTGTTAATTTCTGCGAAACTGTTATTAGAGCGTCAAAGCTTATTTCCACTGACTGCAGCTGGCTGACTGGAGAATGTAAAAATCCAAGTTTTAAAGTGATAACGCTGTGGTATGGGCAGACTTAGTCAAAACTTTCATTAAGATATGTAATTCTAACTGAGTGAGATGGTAACTGGGGAAAACAACAAAACAACTTCCAGTTTCGGTTGAGCAATGGCAGACGAGTATCCTTCATGCTGTAATTGGACTTTATTTTTGTAGGAAAATCCAGCCAAATATCATGGTGGAGTTGAGGTTTATGGGGAACCATAAAGGTGTAGAGTAGGAGTAGTATATTTCTCACAATAATGAGGTATTTTGTAGTAAAGGCGTCAGTTATCAGTCATGTTGAGTATGCATTCAAGGACACCTCAGAGGCGACTTGTAATTCTGATTGGGTGTAGCATGATCTGATGAGCAAATATTTGACAGTAATACAGTTGAGCTTAAAACAAACAAAGCCAATGTACACGTCAGTCACTTCATCAGACATTTGTTTTTGTCATGTTATGACTTCATAGAACATTTGTACTCCAATGAAATTCATTAGATTTAGTATCATTTAATACCACTCCTGCTAGGCTGAAATACTACAGAACCTGATTGTATTCATACTCAAAACCAAGTTTTATATGACGCAGTTATGAATTTATTGAATGAATAAGTATCCATCATTTTTATGCTGTATAGTAATTTATTGGTTCACTGGAGCATGAAGAAGATTTGAATTAATCTGTAATTAAAATCAGAAATTAGTCCTTCAGTGTCATTCATTGACAATATTCTAGGGGTGTGTCTGAAAAGCAACAAGTGAAGTTTCTCTTGTCCTGCATTAAGCAAGTGCTCACTCCCCCAAATGCATTCATCTACTCTTCAGTTGAGTTTTATTTCTCTTTAATTATAGATGCTGGTTTTGTTTCACTTGATCAGGTTGTGGCATGAGAATGGTAAAATGTAGTGTGTTGGCTCAATTCGATCTGGTCTTCAGTATGAAAATATCTTTGACATGTCATATAATATTTAGATCTTATTTCTACAGAACCAGCTTTAACTGTCTTCAGTGTGGTGGATTGATGACTTGAAGCATGTGTGAATGTGTTTTCTCTCCAGTGTGCATCTGCGTGTGGAGGAGAAGATCACGCTGACTTGTGGTCGTGATGGCGGCCTACAGAACATGGAGGTGATCGGTATGGTGACGCTCCGAGTCACAGACGACAAGAATGGACGTATCCGCCTCATTATCAACAATAATGACAACAAAGGACTGCAGCTGCAAGTAGGTCCCACATACACATGTTCCAAACACATGGTGGAGACCTTTCTGTGCCATGCACTCATATAGCTTCCAGTTTTAAGATGCTTTGCCAATTTTGGAAACATTTTGGACGCATGGCAGAGTATAATTTAATAAGTTTCAGCAATTCTTCAGACATTTGTATTGAAAATAAAATCTTTTGATGTGATGTCCTCGCTTACACTGTTCCTCAATTAATTTCCACATGTATAATGTCATTGAAATCCGTCAAAGTTTCAGTGCTTTAGGCAGAAACTGACAATTTCTCTCTGTGGTATTATGGATGACACCTCTCTCGCAGAGACAGTGTTAGCAACATGGCTACAGCTAGCAGCCTGGGTACTGTTTGAAGCAAATACAGACCATCAGAATCTCTGTTTGATCTACAAACCCCGATCTCAGTGCTGTGAAAAGACAGAGTAAAACAGCCAGTTGTATAGTGACCAGGGAAAATGATGCCTCTTCCTGTTTCGGTTGAGCAATGGCAGGCGAGCTTCCTTAGCACCATAATGTAACAGAAAGTGATGTTTCTATTGAACAGATATACAGGTATACGAGGATGGTGTCATTTCTCTACAGAAAATACACTGTCAGTATTTACTGCAGAGTAAAGTTAAAGCAAAAAACATGTCTGTCACTTTAAATGCTGAAGATGTAAGTTTTGAAAATGATGATTTTTCTCTCAGTTGAAAGAACAACATTTAACTCAGCATGACAATCATCCCTTTGAATTAAATATAGTGATAAATTCTTACGATATTTTACATTTTTTTAACATATTAATATATCCCACCCCTAACAATAGATTATAAACGACAAAGAGTCCAAATGGATGAAATGTAGCAGACGAGGTGAAGGAGAAGTGGATTCAATAGCATAATGACAGTTGTTGTGATAATTGTGTCTGTGTCATCTCAGACACATCCCAATGTGGACAAGAAGTTGTTCACCGCTGAATCAGTGATTGGCCTGAAGAACCCAGAGAAGTCCTTCCCTCTCAACAATGATGTCGGCGTGCTGAAGTGGAGACTACAGACCACAGACGAGTCCCTCATACCTCTAACCAGTGAGTGGCAGCACATGTGCTTCATCTGGGCCGTCTTCATGTGTTGCTGTTCCCTTGCGATATTCAGCTCCTCATTGTTGCTGACATGACTGCGTTGTTCCTTCCACAGTTAACTGCTGGCCTTCAGAGAGTGGTAGTGGCTGTGATGTTAACATTGAGTACGAGCTGCAGGAGGACAGCCTCGAGCTCAACGACGTGGTCATCAGCATCCCTGTACCGTAAGTACTAACCACGTGTGAGAGTCCGTGTACAGACCTGAGATTAACGTCAATAATATGTTTTCTGGTTGGAAAGTGTCTGAAATAGCATCCAGCTCACAGGATCTTGAAATAATGATTTGATATTGTAGCACTATTTTGAGGCCACTCTATCAACAAACTTTAATGCCAGAGTAGACCTGTAATGGTAAGCTGTCAACTGTGAAGGTGTGTGTGTCTGAAATGAGGTCCATGTTGTTATAAAACACACATCCAGTTTAAGACGTTTAAGAGAGTGGTGCTGTTTGTCCTACTAAGAAGTGTTTGAGGACCTACATGTCTTGAGCTGTTGGTGGAACCCATGTGTCTAATTTGTGCTGACACGTTTGTGTATTGCTGCTCCTCTGCAGGTCTGGTGTGGGAGCTCCAGTGATTGGTGATCTGGATGGAGAGTACAAACACGACAGCAGGCGAAACGTTCTCGAGTGGTGCCTACCTGTCATCGATGCCAACAACAAGACCGGCAGCCTGGAGTTCAGCATTGCCGGACAGCCCAATGACTTCTTCCCTATCAGTGTGACCTTTGTGTCCAAGCGCAACTACTGCGACATCCAGGTGGGTTGGAATCTTTCAGTGACTAAAGCCACTGAGTTTACACTCAGCTGCCACTGTTTTTAGGCACACCTGTATAGTGCAAACTGCTCTACCATAAGTCTACTTTTATGAAGCCTGTAAGGTTTTTTCCCTCCATCATGGCTCTAACCTCTAATCTGAATCGATCTTCATGTGAATGATATGATATGGCTTCATAAATTCTTGAAATCATGCTGGCAACATGTTCTCTTGGACAGGGGTCTGAATTTAAGACCCGCCAAGCACCAAATGCGCATATATTTTCTGTCTGAATGCTATCAGGGGCACTGGTGGTGAATTTCTGAGAAGAGCTGCTTCTCACTGCTGCCTTCTGTGTGTCACAGTTTCACACTGGCAGCACAGGGACCTCATGTTGCATTCATGGGCACCTTGTAAACTCTAGACTTGAATGACGACTAAAGTTGTTACGACATCTGTCATTTCTTTCTTGTTCTTTAACGACAGCATTTTAATACATACACTATCCCATTCATTTATCCATTGATAGATTTCAACCTCAAATCTCTGAACTATTAAATTGAATTCTAAATGTGAACAGTATTGTCAAAAATGCTCCAGGTTAGCAGGTTCCTCGAACAATTTACAGCATTGGTTCTCTCAGAATGTTACTGTTTACTTAATGTTACTGAAACATCCCTAACCAAATAAAATCGAGACCTCGTAAATTGGAATCAGATCAATTTGGGAACTCTGACGCGATACCCAGCTCTGCTTCTGTATTGAATTGAATGTGTCAGCAGGAAAAATGACACGTTAGTAACTGTTTGTGCTGCTTCTTTCTGTTTTAGGTCACTTTAGAACGAATACATAGATAACTGCAGATAAATCAGTATCAGAATGCATGTCGAAGAATAATAAGAAACTTCATGATAAACATAGAAGAAGAATCTTTATTTGTCAGACATGAAACACACCTGAAATGCAAGACTAGGTTTGAGGTATATGCACTGCACTGTTTGTCAGCACTGACAAGTTGATTTTCACACATTAAGATTCCTAGTCTGCATGCTGGGTCTTATCAAGATTATTGTCTTATATATTAATGATATTAAGTTTAATATGTTCAGTTTATGTACAATCAGCCAATATATTGTTGTTGGACTTTAAAGCCTGAACAATCCAGTATGTGTCAGGCTAACTTGGTTATTCTCAAACATTTCTCAAAAAAAGTCCCACAGCTTAACTCTCTCCTGAATGCTTACTCATGTTCTTTATGATACAAACTCACTCTCTGCTCCTTTCTCTTCTTTCCAGGTTACCAAAGTGACTCACGTAGACGGCGACAGCTCCGTTAGATTCTCTTCGGAAACCTCCTTTGTTGTCGACAAATATGAAATCCTGTAAAAATATTGAAAGAAAACATCAAAATCAAAAAAATCACCAACAAAAAAAAGTCCAAATCTATGCTACAGAGAAAGATTGAAGATTTCTTGCCTGCCCACCCTGTATACTATTTCAGAGACTGTGTACATCGACAGGACTATGTCAGCCCTCTGGCAAAGCCTCTTCCTGTGGTGGAGCAGAGCAGCGGTGGTGTATTTATATGTTTGTATGAGAGAGGATCATCTATATATAGAGTTAATTGAACAGGAAAAACCAACAAACACACAAAAGAAAACTACACTGATGCTGTCGCGTTGGCCCAGCAGAACTGTAAAGAGGACTTCAGACTAAAGTAGAGGATGACTGCGGGGGTGCAGGAGAGGCCGGCGGCCGTCTCCTCGTCCATCTATCAGTAAAACCCTGCCAGGAGCTAGAGAGGGAGAGCAGGGGCCGAGGCCGCTGTATCAGTCTCCATTAGAACGAGCGCTCATAGTTTAGCGTCCCCTGAGAATCAGACATCCTCCAGCCTTTCTGCTTCACTCACGTTGCAATGGTTCATGGATAAAGCCTTCTTCAATGGGCTTCTTGCTTTTGTTTTCAGATTTTCTTATCCATAATAACTGCAGAATTGTAGCCGTCTCAATCATTATAAGCCTGTCACTCTTTAATCGTTGAACTATTGTGATTTGCTCTATTGATATCTCACTTCAGATGATTGTTTTCCTTTTTTCTTTCTTGTGAGGACACAGTTTTTGTAGAGAGGTAACACTTTGGTTCTTGGCTAAAAAGAAAAATATGGCTCTGTGCTCAGTATATTGTCTGTCCTGTCTGCGGTTATCATCAGCAAAATTGTCTCACGGTGTCCTTTTTATTTTTAACGTTGATATTTTTTACTGTTTGCTGTATACTTTGTCATTGTTTACCACTAATCCGGATATTGAGATCAGACAGTGAAGAGCAGGACTTTGTAAGGAATTCTCAGCTGCAGGGCAAAGTTACCTAACAGTAAACACATTTGACTATTGCATCTGTTGAATTTTCTTATGATCTTTTTTTTTTGAACACCATTGCAACCACTCCTCACTGTGTCCAAAAGAGACGCCACATTGTCCCCCAGGTCCATTTCAGTCGAGTGATCAGCCCTCAGATATCAGCGAATCAAAATGACTTTGAATGCAGCCCAGAAACAACATCCAAGCCCCCTTATCTATCATGAGAGTTTCATATCTCAGATGGGACACACACACATACACACACGCACGCACGCACGCAGACTGCCAGCCTGGTTTTGGACCCTCACATCCAAGGTAAGCAGAGAGACGAGTGGAGCCCTCGCAGTAAGCTGTGCTGCCGGCGCTCCTGTTCATCCACCCAGTCATCCTTTACTTGCATCCTCAGTGCATCACCATTATTCAAAATATAACATTTGTCTTTCATGTTCTTGTTTTCTTTTTTCATTTGTACTCCCCAAATTTCAATTTAGCAATGGTTGTGTGGATGTGGGGTTGAAAATGACTAGATTGAGCATTTTTAACTAAATTACTGAAGAAGGGGAATCTTAACATTCCAGTGTACAATTAGAAAAAAAAATCTTTAATGGAATAAAATGTATTATTGAAAATGTAAGTGTGACTTGGGTTTTTGTGTTGGTGATGCTCTTAATTAGCTTGGCTTCATTAGCACCAGGAATGTGCCCCGTTGGGAATCATCAATAATGCAAGAATGTGTTCATGTGTGTGTTTAGTGAGAGGAAGTTTACAGAACAACATTTGTCCTGCGGCTTGTGAGGCAGAATGTTATTTTAATGATATCCAGCATTATTGCCAGACTATGAATAATTTATATAATATATGATAGAGAGGCAGTGAGATGATCCACCACAGCACAGAGCCGTAAGGCTGAATTAGCCACCTGTAAACATACTATTATTCTGTGGTTTCATATAATAGTATGTGTCAGGTGATTCATGTTGTTTTGTCACCTTTAAGCCTCATGACTCATCCTGTCCGCTCACACCAGACATCAGCCATATGGCACTAACAGTGAAGGTCACTGGAGGCAGACTAAACATGGAGATTCTTCATTGTGCTGCTAAAGTACAGGCTCACATACTTTCTCCCTTAAGTCACGAAGCTGCGTAAAAATACTAAAGTTAAACATTTTTAGATGCAAAAATAATGAAATTAAATAACACATTCAATCTTTGAATCTTACTTTGGCACCAGATGAGAAGCTGACATCAGCTGAGGTCAAAGGATTCGTCTAGATATCTGAACGTGATCCATCCAGTAGTAGCTGGCTGACCGCCTGACCTCCATAGCTACGCTGCTACAGTGGCTAACAAGCAAAGATCAGAGCGGTTACTGTCAGGGTGGCATGTGGGCCAATGGCAGGAACCACTGCTGTAGAAGATCTATGAGAGCTGGACAGTTTTGACCAATAGACACACACACAAACACACACGCACATTTATGATTTTAACAGGCTGAAAACATCACACCAAAATGTTACAAAGACATTAAATTAAAGGTGCAGTCAGCGATATCTTCCACTGCAGTACCCCCTGACAGCAGAGAGGGGGCAGTGCATGGACGTAAAGAGTTTTAGCCATGTAAACACTTTCATACACAATATATGTTTGCTCATTTCTTCTTTTTTCTAAAAAAAATTGATTGTAACTTTCTGAATCGTCCAAAATGCTTATGAGCATCTGCTGTGAATTTCTAACAGCGCACCCAAACAGAAATGACATTATCCAGGTGACGATGGCTGATCTGAGATGTGGCCGGCCTCGGAACCTCAAGACTGGGCCGATTTTGAGATCAAAGTGAGGTTTTGCGGATCAAAAAATGTTTATTGAAGGACTTTGTTTCCTGCATTCTGGTGACTTTAAAAGAATGGAAAGAGTGCACTGTGGCAGTTTTTATACATTAAAGTCTTTTAATTCCCAGAAAATAATAAGCCCACAGAAAATTCCTCAGCTATGTGACCTAAAATTAAAGAGTGAGATAGTGACCGGCTGCCTCACTAACAGTGGACAGGACTTCCTGACACTGTCGACTGCTTTAAAGGCACTTTTTTGTGTGTTTGTGTTGGCAGTAGCATGGGGTCAGAGGTCAAACAAACACCTCTTCAAATGTCAGAGCAGTCCATCTCTTATTGCTTTAGTCGGATCATCTGATTTCGTGTCATTGCAGTCATATATGGTACAAAGCGTTCACAGTGGTCGACACTGCCACACACTCAGTACTTAGTGTGCTCTTCGTACAGATGGGCTGCGTGAGAGGAGAAGCTGAACAGCCATGGAGATGAAGCCAGTCAGATGCTTAGCTGAGAAGCCATGGCCCAACAGATGGGTAAATGCTGGGAGATGAGGAGTGCGAGGGTGGAGGGGGGCTTTAAAGGGTCACGGGGGGTGAGTTCAAGAGAGCTTACCAGCAGCCATATTTGGGCTGTTGGGTGTTGCTAGAAGGGGGGGCGGGGGGGTTAATAGCAGCCCTCCAGCCATAAAAAGAGGGTGTGTCTGTCTTCCGAATGAATGAGCAGGCTGATAAGCTTTGTGAGGGTCTCAGAGGAGGGGGAGGAGGGGGGAGAGCAGGGCCACACTGTTGTCTTTGGCACATTGAACACTCAGTCTGCAGACAGACAGCTCACAGAGCGCACACTGATTCAGCGTGGATGTTTAGACTGGACCTGGACTCACTGCGGTTTGTTGGAAGGCTGTGTTCCTGAATGGAGTGAGCGAGGACTTAGGAAAAGTTTGCCAACGTGACATTTTTGTTTTTTCTCTCCTCACCTGGACTCAAGGATGATGCTCAAGAAAGTACGATTCAAGGTAGGAAAAAAAAAAAAAATTACCGTTTTAGTGTGTCCTCAGTTTAAATGAGATGTTCTAAACACCCAGCGGCTTCCTGGTTAAAACATTCACAGGAAGGGATGAAAACATTCATAAAGAGTATCATCCACACACACACACACACACACACACACACACACACATACGCGTCTGTCACTTTGAAGTGTGGAGGCAAAACTCCACAGCCGAACATGATAGATTGAAAAAAAAAATATATACTGGAATAAATGAAACTGACAGATGATCAATCGAGCCGTCTCCTCATTTAACCATGCAGGGTGGTAGAGTAGAACGTGCCCTGTGTCCTCAGTCCCAGTGTGCGTCTGAGCCGAGCTGTGTGGGCCTCTGGTGGCTCTTCATTAGCAGCTCTGGCTGCAGTTCAAAGCGGAACAAAAACCTGACACTGAGCTGATAATTACAGCAAAGGGAGCAGAACAGGAGCAGCTGTAAATACTGAAGCTTTACTGTTTCACACCGGCGTAGGTAAGAGGGGACCTCTCCGACTAACATGCTGCAGTAGCTCCTCATGGCTCAGGTTTACACATCAGGTTTAGTCCCACGTTCATACCTCTGCGTGGCTGACATTACGCTCCAAAAGTAAGTTGCATGAAACTGTGACTTTAAGTGTTTTAATCAGGTGTACATTTACCTTCTAGTTCTTGGACACCAGTTCAGTGTAAAGGTTCAGATTGTCAATGTGAATGAGTGAATTAACTGACACTGCACACACACAGTTACCGCATATATTTGTATTTATATTGTATATATGCTGTATTTCTGCAGACTGCACATCACCCTTCAAGCTTTTCATGTTAATATTTTTCTTGATTATCATGCTTTTGTATTTTTCACATCTTCAGCTTAGACCTTGTGTTTCATTGGAACTTTTCCCCCGGAGTGAAAAAGGAAGAATTTGATTTTACAGTGAAACTTTATTTAACTGCGTATGACAACAAACACTCACAGGAGACAGAATAAGCAGATTGAACCGCAGCACATTTACGGCATTGAAAGCTACAAAGCGCTCTCCATACATTAAAAGCAGCAGAGGATACTATTGAGACCCCTCACACGTATTCAGAAAACTGTGAACACATCCAAATGCTCAGAACTAGTCATTTGTCTGTTAGATATTCCCCATCAGCTGAACTTTCCTTTATTCTGTCGAGCCGCTGCAGCAGTATAGTTTACTGTCAGTGTAGCAGCCATCAACAACATGATGGCAGTTAACAATGTGGCCGACTGTACGTTTTAGATGACACGGGACGTAATGAGTGGAGGGGCCGGCCACACTCTCACCTGTTGGCACCAGCTGCCGTGGCCTCCGCTGAGAGGTGACACTGTTCCCGAGCAGAGTGACAAAGAGAGGGCGAGAGTGAAGAAAGAGTCAACAAAAACAAACCAAGAGAGAAGGAAAGTGGACGGCTCCTCAGAAGTTACCTTAGTGACTACAACATTTTACATTTTGTAAGACTCCAGTTAGTTGAGTATACAGATACATGGTCAGATGGTGTGACTCCTCATCATGTGCGTGTCTGGTCTCAGAGGAAGCGGTTGGTTTCAGCTGCCTCATGCACAGCAGACAGCCAGGATGGTGCAGAACACTGTGAAAATGTTGCACATAGTATATGTGCAGTTGTAACGTACAGCTACATTTGAACATAGTTTTTTGGAGCACCATGAAGGCCGATAGAGAACCATGGAGGCACATACTTTTCATAAAGGACCCAAAAATGTTTTTTTAAGTGAAGCCGCCTTGCTTCTACTTCCTGAAGCATCGGTATAAAGAGCAAAGACAGAGGGACAGTCAGGGAGATGATATTGGATGAATTCCGTATCCACATGTGGAATTTCCTCTCTGAGAGCGTTCAAACAGCAGCAGGTGGTCTGACCACAGAGCTCCACTCACATACCCTCACACCGCCCCGCCACATTCTGTCAGACAGCCACGTTCGCATCCGTCTGTAAGAGGTGATCCTGTCAATGGATTCATCACCTTTTCACTGAATGTCAGTCCAACACATGGATCCATACTGTGTGGAGCCTTTCAGATGTCATGAAAGCACACCACAACCGAAGCATAGCTGCTTGTTCTCCATCTGACCGACTGATGTGGTTTGTTAAGGTGTGGGGCATTGACTGGGTTGGGTAATTCAATTATGAAAGTCATATTTTTTTCCAGTAAACCCTTTCAATGAAAGTATTCGGTGCTACTGTCAGAGCTCACCCTGATGAAGTGAAGTGGTGTGCTAACTCAAAATAAGAAAAAGGACTTCAGAGTGGACCAGGGAACTTCTTCGAGACCGTTTCTCGATGTTTTAGGTTTTTAACATTTTGAACAGAAGGGAATACTCCAGCCCAGTTTTTGTGATGTCATAGCCTTGTGACTGAGGGGAAAAGACTAGAAAAATACACGTGGGAGACGTTATCTTTTCAAACAGGTGCTTAACACAGTGAAAGGCTCTGTTTTAATCTAAACCATGATTATCTAACCAAGTATTTAGTTCCTTTAACCCAACCAATTTATTATAATGTTCCAGGAACAAAACCAACACGAGACTTATCAGACACACTGAATACATCGGCATGGCAGTTTTATCATTCTAGCTTAACTGTGTGACTGATCACAAAGCATCTGTCTTTGCATAGCACCTGTAGCTGACATGATATAACTCTCTGTAGTGCTGAACCAAGAGATTGATGAAGAAGAGGATGTGATCTGATTCAACAGAGTTAATGAACAACATTATGTTCTAATCTGTAGTTAACAAAAAATAATTTCTGTAAAGTGTTGACATAAAAAAATAAAGCTATGTTATCAGCAGCACATTAACGACCAGTGCAAATTGCTTAAAACAGATCTATCTGCATCTTATTGATCACAAGTAACACAGTGAATGTCTGATTCCTCCAGTCAGTGTTGGAGCAGTTCACGGCAGCAGCACTAGATGGCACTGTTGTTCTGCTGTCTCCTGCTCCGCCTCAGACATCATCATAAAGAAATGATGCCTGAGGCTAAACGCTCAGTAATCCCAGACATTCAACCACTGCTGGCCATTATCAAAAAACGGGAGCAACATTTCAGCGCTGAAAGACGAAGCATGACATGAAGGCTGACGTGGAAGTCATTGTAGGAATACTCAGTCACTCGGCGATGGTGTTGTTCAATAAACCATTTCTCTGGTGGCACATTGTAGGCCCACAACAGAGCTGCAGAGCTTCCTACAGTATGGCCCCGGGCTTCAGGGGCAACATGTGGGAGTCTGATCCACCACCCATCATCAGCAAACACATCCTGGCAAAAAATGATGACCCATTTCCTTCAAATCTTTACATTCCTCCCCCTTCCGCCGGCCCTGAATCACTTGGTAATTGAATTTCCATCCTGCGCAGAGACGTCCAAGCTTTTTGTTCACAGAGTGAGATACTCCAATCATCTCAAAGGATCAAGTCAGCGCCCATCTAGGCCTTTGATGTTCATAATGAGCGTTTCCCTCAGCTCAGCCCCGCAGCGCTGTGCTGTATGTTTCTATAAAGGCGTTAGGATTTGAATGGGTGCGTGGGTGCTGGTGTGGTGCAGGGGGAGGAGGGGAGCAGAACCAAATATGCTTTTCATTAAAGATGAAAGGAGGGAGAGCTTTTACTGTCTCAGACGTCTGTTTATGCTAAGTGCAAGGCTGTGTGTGTGTGTGTGTATGTGTGTGTTCACATAAAAGAGAAGTGTACCTGTGACCCCCCCTGTGATTCCTGTGTTACCTGGGAGGCTCATCCACGCAGTGTGACAGCAAACGGCACCTCTGCTACCTTTTTTAACTGCACCAACCACGAGGACACGAGGCTCGCTGCCGTGTCACCACACAGATGCTGAAAGGGAAATGTATTTAAGGTTTCATACGCACTTGTCGCTTCTCTTTGTATTTTCATCGCATGCATATTACAGCTGCTCAAGGCGACCTGCGCACATTCAGCTCGGAGAGAGAATGTGTGAAGTTTTCATCACAAAGCTATTCCTAAGCACAGATCCTGGAATGTGATGTCTGCACACTGTTCAGTCTGCTGTGATTTGAAGCTCCAGTTGTGTCTCTATTACTGACAGATCAGTCGTCTCTGTGTAACTCGAAAAGGTTTGCTCGTGGTGAGAAAGCAGGGAAGCAGTTTCTGGCTCGACTTCACCTACTTCCAAACTCTGAAGAGGTCAAAACTCCAGCAACACAGACTAATGTCTGATGAGACGCATCGGTCTCACAATAAAAAGGCAGAACTATCACCTGACCCTGCAGCATCCTCACCTTAAGGATGGCTCAGAGATACCTTGTGGAGTGTTTGACCACTAGTGGCACTATGGAGCTGTGATTTATGAAAAAGCCCCCTTTTTTTGCATGGTGCTCGAGCACAAGGAGTACGTGAGAGCGCACATTTCTGCTGCTGCCTGCATGCTGTTGTGCTAATCGACAGTTGGAGGTAGTAATGCATGAGAAGTGAAGCAACGCGCCCACAGAGGCAGGCAGGGAAGGAGAACACACCGGCAAGCATTGATGTAAAATGCAGAATTGTCTCAGTCAGTGTTTTATAAGCAACAACATGAGTTTTTGTACAAAATACAAGCTTTTGTTTTGTTAACAAGAAAGTGTTAACACCTGTTTGAATAGGAAAAGGTGACAGGTGAAATGCGGTGCAATTTTTTTAGTAGTTCATTAGCCTTATTTCCAGCTGGCAGCATGTAAAGAGTTTGTAAAAAAAAAAAAAGAAGAAAAGAAAAAAGGTCATTCATCTGTTGGACTGAAACAAAACTCAAAATGAATTCTAATATTTCATTATTGAGTAGCTATGTAGGCTATAAAGGCTTATTTGAACATGTTTTAAATTAGGATTGGTTAGTTATTCTAAAAGCATTTTTTGTTTGTCGAAAATCTCTTAACAACCCGTCAGTCTTCCACAAGGCGAGGCAGATATGTTGCTGAAGCTATTAGCGAGCTAGTCACACAAGAATGGCAGAGCGAGTGCAGCCAAACTAGAGCTAACATGCTAGCTTTACAGTGGTGAGTACAAACATGTTCAGTGCTACGTTCATTCTGCTACAGGTGTTTTCTTACTTGTTGGTGAGACATGAGGCAATGTGAGTTAGAAACCGCTAGTGACGATGATGTGCTGTGCTCCCAGTTCACAGCCTCTGAGACTGTCGTTCAGCAGCTAACACAAAGCACACAGAGGTCAGTTCAGTGATGGCTTTTGGGAAGAAAATGTGGAAGTGCGAGTTTTTACAGCTCGGTAGTGCCTTCCAGAAGCCGGCAGAGAGAAGAGGTGGTGACAGGAGCGAGTGGCGACCTTCAGAATGCTGCTGGCCCTGTGGAGCGTGATCAGAAGATGTCCTCCAGTACAGGCAGGCGGATTATTTTCTGATGTGGTTATGATTCTCTTCTGTACAGTCTGAACACCATGCTGTGGTACAGTATGTCAGTATACTCTCTATGGAGCAGTGCTAAAAGGAGGAAGAACTAGACAACAGTAGAGCTATTCAGTTGAAAATGTATTAGGCGGTCATGATGGGATGTAGAGCACATTTTTCAAAATTAAGAACACGTAATAAAAAGATGTTTGATAAAACCAGACACGGTAGAGGTGATGAACGCCACTGTTGATATACGACAGCACTTCTACTCTGTCTGCACAGACAGAGGGTTCCCCACCAGCCGCACAGCGTCAGAATTCCATGTGATGAAACAGGTTGAATATGAAGCGTCTCCGTCGGTTTGGTTGGGATTTTCTGTGTAACAGCCCAGCTGTGTGATTTGGGTTGACAGATCATAAAAATCATGGTAATTTCCACCCAGCCTCACAGGAATGTCAGCCATGTGCAGTTTGCCATATAATTCAGAATGAAGCTTTTCCAGATCAGGACATTCAACCTTGAACAACACTCTCTCGCTCTCTCTCTCACACACACACACACACACACACCTGCGCACACACGCACACACAGATGCATGCAGTGGTTTCAGCTGGGACCTGGGCTTAGTGATATTGTAGTGGGGAGGCTAGTTGGATCCAGTTTGGTCAGAGAGGAACCAGCTATTCAATGCTGATGACAGTCTGTCCTGCTCTCCACAGCTCCACACAGTGCAGTACTGGTACTCTGTTTGAGCTCTGTGAACCAGTCTCACAGTGTTACATAATGTATATAAATGTATATATACTTCTGGGCAGGGATCAGACACCAGAGTCTGCTCTGTCTGGTACATTGTGGCCGTACATGTTCATATTTGTGCGACCTCAGTCTTGTTTGTGGACATTTGTCTTCTATTTATGTTGGTTCCCTTTAGCTCCGAGCCAACATGGTGGTCAGTGCCATGGCAGCCTGGACCGATCAGATCAACCTCTGACAGCTACAGCATCCCTCTGTCGGCTCCAAAAGAAAGAATCAAGCATCAATCTGTCTCTTTCTTTTCTTGGTTGTTGCTGTCAGCTCGCCCTGACAGGACTCATCCTGCACTCAGGCTCTTGTCAGAACTCCCCCGGCTGATGGTTTTGACATATGTTACATTTCATTACGTAAGAGCCACAGTGGTCACATATATTTTTATAACAGTGTCCACTTAAAGATAGTGTTTATGTAAATGGCTCATTTTCCCAGTGAGTAGGTGAATCTTCTCATCCTACCTACCTCATTTATACCTTTATAATAGTGGTAGTTCAAAATTAATCTTACCTCACTGTCCATTAACTAGCTCAGCTGGAACTCGAGACGCTGAGAATAGACAGAATCACAATCTTTACACTAGCTTCTGGGTAGGAAACTCCTGCATCACACACAAGCTTACATACGATTTAACTGTAACTTTTTTAATGATGTTACTTCATGGCGTTTACATCAAGTTCATCCACAATGCAAGTTTGATGCTTTCATATCTCTCTACTTCACCCCAAACTAGCAGATAGTCTGAGATGTCGGTGATTTGTTCATTATTAAAGAAGCTAGCAGAGCAACACAGTACATGGCAGAGGTACAGTGGAAACGTCACGGGTTGGACCGACATGTTTAACAGTTCGTCTTTACACGTTACAGCGTCGGCTGAAAACGACAACAGAAAGTTGCAGAAGTTCTCTTATTTCAGTCTATTCGCAGATTACAAGTTCCACATTTAGGTCACGTGATGACAACCGCATTACTTTCTGAATAAAGACAGAGAGACGCAACGGACCTCACTTACACATGATGCTGTTTCTTCCTTTGGTGTATCTCTCCTGTACCTGGAAATGTTGTTGGATCTGTACATGCAATGGCCTCTGAGCGTTCTGAGTCAAAGTGAGACGTCACTGTGAAGATTCCCCATTCAGCTAGGGCCCTCCTGGTGGTCCGGGGCTTTAACACTGTGGGTACTATAGCAGCTTCCCTGTCTGAGTCTGGCCGGTGACCTTTGCTGCATCCCATCACTTATCTCTCAGCTCTCTACTTTCTGTGGGGTCTGTATTGTAAGGGTCTCATTTTAAAATATGTTGTAGGAGTTGTGTGTGTATGAACATGTAGTTTCTAAAACATACCGTTATGTACAGAGCATCTTTACAAAAACAACAGAAACTTCAAGTTTCTTTATGTTGAATCTTTACGTTTTTAGGTTCAGTTTTATGGCGTCTGGTGTGGTTCGGTTTAGGCACGAACATGACTTGGGTAGGGTCAGAAAATACATCATGTTTTCGTCTTGTCAAATCTATTCAGTGGTTTCGTGCTTACAAATGTTGGAATGCCAACACATTATTGTGGTGAGAGAGCTGCTGAGGTTAGAGTTGTATGAACTGTCTGACACATTTGCTTTCTTTTCATTTGAAACCATTTATTGATATAATTAGGAAAAGCTGCTTTGTTGTATCTACTTTTTTATTCTTTATTTGAACATTGTTAAAGTGCAGACCCAGGGAGGGTTAGCAACTGCTACACCAGAAGCTAATGTGGATCCAGTTTAAAGCAGCATTAGTAAGCAGCTAAAGCTAAATAAAAGTGTCATTAGTGTTAAAGGACGAGGCACTGATTGACACTTCATAATGGATCATTTACATTTGTTTTCTATTTTCGGTTTTACATGTACATGTACATGTACAGATGTTCTGATTTTGGCTCTATGTCTTTCTTTGTCTTGTGTAGATGGGTGCAGATTTTTATATCACACCCACAAACTAAATCAAATTTCAGGTGAAGTTTGTAGCATTTAGTGTCAGTGAGGTCGCAGATCGTCTCACCCTCCCTGACGTGGTGGAAACTTAAAGGAGCACACTGTAGTTTTATTGAAGAAATCTTAATGAGTGGACAAAGATTCTTTATTGGCTTAGTTTTTTCCTGCCTAAACAAACTCTCTTTGTTTTCATGACTGAATAAACTGAATAAACAAACTGACCTTAAATTACAACCCAATTAATACTGTTTATATGTGGCGGACCCTGCCGCCTCTCTAGCTTCACACAGTACAGTGTTCTGGGACCTTGTTTTCCTCTGACAACTGCTTGTTTATTCACTTATGGAAAAAATACATATTTCAGAGTTCGCGTTATTACCTCATCAATATTGTAAATATTAAAAATATTCTACAAAACTACATAGTGCACCTTTAAAACGCTCCAGAGTCAGTGTTTGGTTTGTCCCTTCTAGGCTGCTGTAGAAACATGGCAGAAGAGGAGCGGCTCCCTCTGTAGGGATAAAGGGTTCATTCTAAGGTAACGGAACACAATGTTTTCAGGTTTCAGGCGGTTATAATGAAAACATAATCATGTTTATCATATTCCATTTCTGCCAGTACACCCTCCTCCTGAATCCTACACACTGGACCTTTAAATGATACAAAACAACAAACAGAAGCATGTTTACTAGAATCCATTCAAAAGCGGAGAGGTGTGTGTGAACATGAGGGGGAAACGTGGCTCTGAGTTGTTCACAGTAGTTCCAGTGTTCCCCTGTACTCCGCACCTTGTTTACCTGCGAGCCCCGTCAGAGGTGAACATTTCAGCAGGGCTCCATGAGCAACACAGCTGCTCTTCATCCTAAAGAATGAGCGCCTTGTGTCCGTGTGTTAGGGCGAGGCTGACCGGGCAGGGAATACTGGGAGAGAGAGGGTGTGTGTGTGTGTGTGTGTGTGTGTGTGTGTGTGTCTACTTGTGTGTGAGGGGAGAGAAAGAGAGAGAGAGTGTGACAGAGTGAGCGTATGAGTCCAGGGAGAGTGAGAGGGAGGGGACCAGCAGCAGCCAGACAGTGTGTGTCAGCAGCCACATGGCTTTAGCCCAGTGTGTGTGTTGTGACAGCGATAGGCGCTGTGAGAGGTTGTGTGTGTGTGTTTGTGCGTGTCAAGGAGAGGCAGTGAGTGAGAGACCCTGACCACAGAAGGGAAAGAGAGAGAGAGAGAGAGAGAGAGAAAGAGAGAGAGAGAGAGAGGACACAAAGAAAGGAGCTTCCTCTTTGGATCCCACTCAGAGTTTTTGTGTCTGTCTTTGTGTTTTTGAATCTTGTGACAGCAGCAGCAGCAGCAGCAGCAGCAGCAGCAGCTCACGCTCCCGTCTTTATGAGCAGCAGCAGTGTGTTTGTTTAGTCCCAACACACACACCCACCACTCCATCAGGTAAAGTAGAAGCTTCACACATTTAAGATTAAAGGCAGGTTGTTGTTTTCAAGACGCTGAGGGTGTGTGTGTGTGTGTGTCTGTTTCAGTGCAGGTGTCAGACAGTTGGCAGGTTTGATCACAGAGCTCCTGTAACGTCTTCTTATCTTTCCTTTGTTGTGGGTAACACCTGAAGTGCAGTCTGTCTGAAAGCAGTGAGAAAGTTGCTTTGATGTCACAAGTTATAAATGATATCATTATTATTATCATCGTCATTATTATTATTGTTATTATTATACAGTATTGTGTCATGCTGTGATTATATTCCCCTCCATACACTCATCATAGAAAGCTGCAGATAATATGATAAAAAACAACATTATAACAGAACAACTCCAGATATGTTGTTTTCTGTATGAAATCTTCATAAGATTTAAAGTTATGATGTAGTGACAGTATTACAGAGTTGGAGACCTTTGGAGACAGTGTGGTCGGTACATGTGTGATATCTCTGAGTGCTTAGATAAGTGATGATGTTTGTACGGGTGAACCGATGACGTAGTTCCCCAAAGGACCGGGTAGTTTTGATTGGAGGACTCATGTGGCATATTTCCAGTTTCAGATATGTGTTTTTTTTTTGTTTTTACTCTGATAATCCAAGAAGGCACTTCGCATACAGAGTCAAACCTAATAATGATCTGCTGCATTTCATGACCAGTCACCGAGCAGTATATTAACTGGGCATTGTCCTTTTCCTGTGTGGGATCTCGGAGATGTTTCCCTCTCCTGGGGTGGAGTGTGTTCTCAGCCTATCAGCGGCGAACACACAACTGGTCCCAGGTCCTTGACTGTGAAGCCTGAGTCCGAGGCAGGGTTGGCCACCATGTTGGGTCACATACTGCGTTAGTTTCAAAGCTGTGGTCGTTTGTTGCGATCGGCTGGCAGGCCACAACAAATGAGGGAGATGAACACGACTGAGCGCCATTTAACTCACATTTAGCAAATGAGGAGAATGCCAATGAGGTGTGGCTGGCTGAGTCAGTGGTGTGTGTCGCTGAATGAGTGCAGCGATCGATGCGTGATGCATGTTGTTTGTGCGATACACAAAAAAAGAATCTGAAAGAAAAGAACGGGACCGCCACTGTCTGTTTTAGCTTCTTTCAGCTCGTTGTTTTGGTTGGCAGTCACCGCCCTCTTCAACCCGGGCTCCAGCAGCAGCAGCTCTTTTAAGCAAAAAACTCTGATAAAACCACTGTACACATCCAAACAGCAGACAGTTAGAGACGAGCTTGTGAACATTGTGGTGTTTAACTGCTCCGGAAGATATTTCTGAGATGAAATTATGTGTCTGCTGTAATTATTTGTTGCTGGTTGCAGGATACCGAACCCTAAATTGCTCATGATGAGCAGGTTGGCAACTTTTGCTAGCAGCCTCTGTCATCAGTGTATGAATGTGTGTGTGTTAAATGGGTGAATGTGACAGGTGTTGTAAAGCGATGTAAGCGGTCAGGTTTGGTCCTCCATAGTGCAGACTGGAAGAAAGTGCTATAGAAAACACAGGTCCATTTAAAGCAGCTGCAAGTTATATCTAGTAATCGTTATATTCATAAGCCAACAGCAAGATATCAAGATATCTATAAAATATATGGCAGCAGATACTTCTGCATCTCCATATAGAACAGTTTCTTGGTGACGGTTTGCTGGATATGTAGCTCATATAGAGTCACCGGTATTAAACTGAGAGCACGTTAAAAACTCCCTTCAGTATGTTTCATTACTAAGTCCGTTTTATGGTGACCAGAAAAATGCTCAATGGCTGCTTTAAGGTGTTAATTGTGACAGAATACCCAATGAATGAATAGCAATGAATGACTCCAGATACAGTTCATGACTTCTGGATTAGTTTGCTTTCAATGTGATTGTTTTGCAACAATGAGTCACATAATATTTGTATCCACATGCAGCCAAAATCTCTTTGTCAAGACACAAGTCACCAAGTAAAAGATATATTATACTGTATTATATAATTATATATGATATATATGACCAATGACCAATGAGCGACAGAACCCAGAATGTGTTGGACTGAGTAAACGTGACTTTCATTGCTTATGAATTCAACTCTTCATTTGTCAGAGAACATGTTACTTCTTCATTAAGACATCACAGTCTCACTTTCACTAATTCAGAAGTAGACTTTTGTCAAAAGCAGCTCATAATCAGAATGAGATTTCTGTACAGTGGTAATGTAATCCCGTTATAGATAATCCCGTTCTTTTCTCCATATCCTGGACTGAGCTCGGTGTACCTGGAGGGGAGACGTTGGAGATGGAGAGGGGAACAGCAGAGCACGAGCCTGTGAGAGGCAGCCTTCCCTCACTCTTCCCACCCTCTGAAACACTGGCTGCTTTATAGGCCGAGGGAGAGCGAGTCCAACACAGGGTTTGTTGTTGTTTGAACCTACCGACCGAAGCAGAGCTGGGCCACATATTTCGGGCGGCTGGCAGAGAAAACGGCTGTGCTGAGTTCCCAGACTGCAGCAACTCTCCAGCTACTGATAATAAATCCTTTGTTATGTGAGCTCATTCTGTTCAGAGCATAATCAGGCCAGCACACAGGCACTCTATCTGCCCCCCCCTCCACCCGTCCGCCCTCACCCCCTCACCCAACATCCATCCAGCCCCATTCTCTCACTGGCTCCCCTGTCGGGCTCCGGTGCCTCCTCTGGGTGCTCCGCTGCTGCTGTTAGCAATGCTGTTGACCTTGAGTGCGATCGTGCAGCCTCATTTGTTTCCAGGAGAGAGCCAGCCTCGTTGGATATTAACCACCACAGTCTATTATAAGCAGTCTGCTCAGTGTCAGACCGTTGGGGAAATGAGTGAATTTATAAAAGAGAAATTATGAAGGAATTAGCACATGGGGCAGCTGTTGGTTGTTAATGTGATGTAGGGGTCAGAGCATCATCACATGCAGGCAATTTTGCACCAAAGCCTCTCAGCGACCACATCAGGGTCTAGATGATGGTGATTATTTACCAGTGTGGAGCAGTTTGAGAGCTAATTGACCTCCATGTGTAAACCTGAATGGGCGTGCATGGCGGATTGGTCCGTTCAATTGGTGGAAGACTAATTGATTATTCAGCATAAACGGAAGAAAGGTTTGCACTGAGCTGCAGGATGAATAATAACTGGCCTGATGGGTAAAATTCAGTTTTTAAGGAAACCTCGGGGCATGATCCACTTTCATTTTGAAATAATACACTGATTGACCTGACGAAGGTTCTGTAATTAAAGAAACAATGTAGTCTCTTGATCATTCACTTGTCGTTGGAGCTTGTTGGGAGCAAAACTCAGAGTTGCACTTTTCTCTCAGCTCTTCCTCAATGAACATGACTCCACAGTAACGTGTGCTTTCATTTACCTGTTGGTCGGTTTGTCAGCAGGATTACACAAAAACCACAGAACAGATTTTCACCGAACTCGGGTGGAAGATGGGTCTCGGCTCAGAATAGACAACATTAAGTTTTGGTGCAGTACAAGGACTTCCTTTAACATTGTGAGATAGGGTGGTTTTCAACATTTGGGTTCATTTCTCAGGGAATAGTGCATGGATCTGGATGAAAAGCATCAGGTGTATTTAGGTGGCTGGTACCTTTGAGTTTGTGACCCGAACATCCACCTGCCAATACAGACTTTGTTTACCACATAACCTGACTTCCTCCTTTGCTGCTGTAATGAATACTGCAGCCACTAGAGGTCGCCACCTAACAACACACGTAAATATGTGTGTTAATAATGGATCTACATGGTTGTTTTTCTGATGAGGATGGACTGTGTCCTCAGCAGGACAGCCGAGGTTGCTGCAGGTCAAACCGCTCACTCCAATTTGTTATTTGCACACACAGCTGTACAGTCTGCTCTCTGCTGCTTCTCCAACAGCTGCAACATGTACAGCTCATACACACACACACACACACACACGCATAAACAGGCAGCAAATCAGAATGCATGTCATCTGCAGACAGGGATATGACCTCTGCAGATTCCTCTCCCTTTCTTTTTCCTCCCCCATAATTTCCTCCCTTCATTGTCTTTGTCTTTTATGTGCAGCGTGCCTTCAGGCCAGCGATTCATCCCAAAACAAAGACACGATCGCTCTCAGACTGCTCACCTCGCTTCATTTCGCCTCGCGCACCTCGCACGCTCTGATACTCACCCCGACAACACGCACCGTCTGACACTAACACTGACTGTAATGTGACGATTTACAGCTAACCAACTGTAGGGGACATGCTGCTGTCGCACACACACACACACACACACACACACACACACACATACACACACACACACACACACAAACAGACACATGCACACAACAACACACACACACACACAAAACAGTGTTTTCCCTGAGGAGTTACCATGGAGACAAAGGATTTGGCAGAGGCAGCAGTCTGGTAAAGGATGATCTCATAGTGTTTTGGCTGCGGCTCCTCCTTCACCTGGCCCATTTGTGCCCGCACACACAGAAGCTTGGTAGTGGCAGACACACACACACACACACACACACACACACACACACACACACACACACTGGCTCTCTGTCTGGGTTTTTGGATTGAAGATTTGTGAGCACACTGATGCACAATAACATTAACGGATGTCGAATTTCAACGATGCGTGCAGAGAGAAAAGTAGCGAGGTACACCCAGGAAAAAAGAAGATATGAATCGTGTGTTATGTTTGGTTCAGAATGTTACTGAGAATATATGTGAAGAACAAACGAGAAATGGAATACAACAGTAATAGTGAATACTGTGTGAAGGCAACAAGAACTATTGAAGCAAAATAACATGAAAATATGTCGTAAAATAAAATATATAGAACGAAAAACAATCAGAATTTAGAAAAAACACAACAGAAGAAGATGCAGTGAACTCAGACATCACATTAACAGTCACAGTGCGCTGAATACACACATTGTGTGTGTCCACTGGTGATATTATACGTGTTTTCCACAGATTGACCTGTAAGGAAAGTACAGTCAGTGTTTCCAGAAGCTGTTGAATGTTGTGAGCGTGTAATGAGTCTGAATGACGGGACAATACAAAGACACACAGAGGCCTGTTTGGCGCTCCGTGAGCATGTCTGCTGTTTGGATCAGTTTCCATGACTCAAAGGGATATCCCACGCTGCCTCTAGTCTCCCCTCCTCTCCCCTTTATTCCCCTTCCTTCCCCCGTCTCCACCTCCTCCCCGTCACTCCCTTCTTCCTAGTTTACCACCAACAATGTTCATTCCTACGTGCGACTAAGCTGGCTGGATTTTCGGTCTTGAAGGATGGACTTCAGTGCTTGTTCTTGAATCAGGTGACGGTTGTGACGGAGAGGATCAAACTGAGGAGCAGGGTGAGTGACACTGTCACTGTACTGCATGTGCGTGTAGAGGATGGTTTGTGTGTCATGTTGAAGTTAAAGCTCCACCTTCAGGCCGCAGGCAGCAGAGATCTGATGTGATTTACTTTCATTTATGCCATATTCATTATTGACTTGATCATCACTGTAGTTGTTCATTGTAAACCTTTGATTGGACTGATTCTAATGCACAGGAGCAGACATGGCGATGTTCTATGTATCTTTGAGCTCCAGTGGAGGCATTCAACGTCTCAAGGACGTTAATTCATATCATTTCTGGTCTGACTCATTACAGTTATGTAACATTCACCATTCATGATTAAAACACTTCTCACTCCCCTGAATAGCTGCTCTAACATTTCTATATCAACATGGCCTGAAATGACTGGAGGAGGTCACTCATGGTGAGGAAGCTGCAGAGAGTCATTACTCAGCTCGAGTTGGTGTAAACACTCAGTTTACCCACTTTTTTCAAATGAAACGTGAGGTTTACTCACCTTCTATGAGTTTACCATCACTTTGGACCAGTTGGACACTTACAGCTAACACAAGCTGATGCTTAAAGAACTGAATCGGTCAATTGCTAGCAACTCCCAAAATATTAAATGACCATTCACAAAACAGCAATACAGGCGCAGTTGTTTGTTTAGCTGACCGACCACCCCAACCTCCTCTCTGTACAGGCTTTGTTCCTACTATACACAGAGAATTTTAGTGTCTTTCAGCTTATTGTTTTAATTCTACACATCAAAACCTCTCTGTCTTTGTTCCGTCCCGTCATCTCATCTGCTTCCAGCAGCTGCAGGCAGCTGTTTTCAGCAATAAGCTGCTACACACTCTCTGCTCAGCATCAAACAGCAGACACACATTCTTAGCTGCTAGCTTGTGAACAGCTAGCAGCTAAGAATTCCCTTAGGATTTGGAGGATCTCAAAGCAAAGCTAAATGAGGTGGACACAAGCATGGTGTTGCTCCTTATCTGCTTGTTCCAATCATCGGCCATTCAGGTGGTTGCCGGTTTGGTTACACTAGCTAATGTAGCTAACGTTAGTGCAGTGCAGTATGCTGGGCACAGAAATCAACTATTTTAACATGTTTTTTCCACAAACTGGAAACTACCAAGACTGCTGATGCTGATTAAACACAGATACCAGATGAGACTAACGGCGTTATAGTATTGGCTGACACACCATGTTAGGAGCTGGAGCTATCTTATTTTAAAATAATGAACAATCTGGCAATCAGAATACTGTTTTGAAGGACCAGAGAGACTTTTATTGAGCACCTTTCTCCAAGCTCTGTATATGTTTTATTTTTAAAAAATGATTTGTGGACATAAAAATGTTTCCAAAGTGACCTTTAAGTTATTGATTATTTTACTTGACAAAGCCATTGCAACCCCAGGTCCATGAGCTAGCTTCGTCCACATGTTTAAACCTGATCACATGGTCATGATCTGTTGGCTCTGTTGCCATGGAGATGGACCTGAGACATGAGAGTTGAGCTGCTGTCGCCGACAGACATCAAATCAACATCAACTTCATTTGTCAATACAACCTGTGTGATGTAATGAACGGCTCCAGACTTTTTCATTGGTTGTCACAACACAGTAGTGTGGTGCGTTAGAAGAATATCATAGATGTTAGTGTTAAGGTCAAGCCTACAGGAAGAAAAGTAAAAGACATGTTTGAACTGAATTATGTGAGGACCACTGATGTTAAACCCACTGATTGATGAGAGCCCAGTATTGGCCCCCCATATATCTCATACCCATACACACATGACCCTGTCCCCTCTGGTGTGTTATGGTCACACAGTGTGTGTGGGTGCGTGTGTGTGTTTGAACCTCAGTGTGGGTCCCATAGTCCAGTATACAGCAGCAGGCCAGCAGTGTTCCCACTCCTCCTCCAGAGGATTACTGCTGTTGAAAGAGCCTCTTTGTCCCCGCAAGGCTGGAATGCCTGTCCAGCTCCACGTCTTTGGGAAACACTGAGCCAAAAGTCAACGGAACCACTGAGCAATGGAATACCACATTCCCAGTCACCCACTCCCACTGGTTTGCTCAAGGTGGAAGTCGCACGTGACAATTACCCTCACTGCTGTATGGAACCTCTTTATGGAGGCTGGAAGGCAAATCAGTCAGAGCAGGTTCTGGTGGTTGGTCCACTGATAACCGGGCACATCTTGTTTCCATATCTGTCATGGCAAAGTTAAGAAACACAGATGTAATATCAAGCATGGTGAAGGGATACTTTAAAGCAGACTTTGGTTTATTGGTTGCTCTCAACAAACTGCTGAAATATTGAAACAACATGAATCCATCTTTGGACTCCGCAGCGAGTTTGCCTTTGAACAATTTTACTAGCTAACATGTTGTTTACACATGCAGCAGATCAAATCTAGCATTCATTTGGGAGTACCAGAGATAAACCAGCTGCCTGCTCCTGAAACTGTGAAAGTGTCTAAAAACAAAACTCTGAGCTGAGAGATCCCTTCACATTTCACAGAATAATTTAATTGATTGTTCAAATTTTAATAAACAATGATTAGAACAGCTTTAAAGAAAATGAGAATCCAGTCATTATTCATTCAACCTTTATTTAAATATGTACAAATCATTGAGTGAATTTTCTTTTTTGGGTGAATTGTCCCTTTCAGTCTTGTGTAAAATAAAACCCCCACTGTTTTTGAGACAAGCTTCCATATAATCAGACTTGTCTTGGATGAAAGTCAGTTGGCTTTCCAGTTTGAACAGGTTGGTTGGAGGCTGCTCTGCTGTCAGTCCAGTCACCAACTTTTTGGAGCCAAGCAATTATTCATGCAAGGGTTCATACTTCAGCTGATCTCCTCTGATAGTATGCAGTAACATGTTGTGACTAAGCTGGTCCTGTTTCTCATCACCTTCATTATTATCAGCATATTATTAGTCCTGGCTCTGGGTGCTTGCTGGCAGGACGGCACGCTCACCCTCATTGTTAGTGTTGGACTGGAGCTGTGTTCCAGTCCTTTCTGTAGAACCTTGAACACAGCGGACTTAAAGCAAGTAATAGTTCTCAAAAGTTTGCTGCTTGCTTTGTCACAAAAGACAGCAGTTTGTTTTCAGTCTGCCATACTTGCAGCTAACAGGGCATTAGTATTAGTTATTCAAAAGATGGATTTTCAGTGGAGTAAACCTTTCTCAGCTTCTAGCAGCAACACAGCGAGTGGAAATATTCAGCTAATGCAATATAGCTGCAATCTCACTGAGCAGGCGGGCAGCAGTGAAAAGGTGTTACATAAGTGAATGTACCAAACAGAGGTGTGCTTTAGGAAAAGTTAAAAAAGTGATATTTTACAACTGTTTCCACTCCTGATTCAAGAGAAACACAGAGTCACCTCTGCCTGTGGCTGCAGCTCCGTGCCTGAGTCACAGTTACCAGTTTGCAGTGTTGGATAACAGTGGTTTGGATAGCGACAGCAAGTATTCTTTCACTGTGACTTTGAGGTCTAATTTCTACTGTCACTGGAGACAATAATCTGGTAATGACAGGCTCCCTGATCCTCAGAAGTGCTGCGCTGCAGTTTCACATATCTCCGCTGGCAGTGATTTCACAGCTTTGATGACAACATGCAGTCAGCCGGGTGTTCATGTCCTGTTATTTGCTCTGTGTGCCTCAGTGTTTGTGCTCTAACCTGCGCTCATCTGAGGAAAGTCTCCTGAGGATCACGTTATATCTCAGCCCTGTAACAGCCACGCACTCCTACTGTCAGACAGCGACACTAAAGGTTAGAGGTATATTCATTCACTTTCCTCACCTAGTTTGTCCCATTTGGCCCCCAGCAGTGTTTCTGTAACCTCTCATACCCTACCAGGCAAGTGTGCGCAGTATGTTTTTATGTGTGTTCAGGCGCCGGGCAGATGGTGTGTTTAGCTGCCGGCTGATAGTGGCATCTCTCCAATGCTTAGCGCTTGATGCCAGAATAATGATTCTGTGTTTACTCATGCTATCAGGCTACGAGGGATACACTGGTGTCTCACTGGGCATAGATTTGCATTTTAATGTGTGATGCTTAGGCTTAGTCTTATCCGTGGAAAAATACAATACTGCGCAGAGGTAATCATTCAGAACAAAATGCATGTCTTCATTCAAACCGATGAATGACCTCTCTGTGGTGGGAAGCACTAAACGAGGAGTCATATCGAGCCTTTCAACCCCGGAGCATCGTTCCGTTTTGCTCAGTTTTGATGTTAGCGCATAATTCATTGATTGAACACGACCATGCTGTCAGACTGGATCGTCAGTGCACGTTCAAACCAAATCTCATTTAAAGACAGCATATCCCCAAATAAATCCTTTCCTGCACCAAATATTTGGCTTATGAATAGATGGCCGCCAAGGAGCTTTTCTCACGAGATTAAGCTTGCCTAACACAACTGAGCCCATTCATAAAAGCACCGAAACACCAACTGGTACCCTGCTTCAAACCCAGCTGTACCCGCTAAATGTTCTATCACAGGAAGTGACGAGTGAAAGCTATCTAGTATACCAATTACAAACTGCACAAAGGTTGATGAGTAACACGTTAGCAAACAGTTTCAGAAAAACTGTTGTATATATGTTGTGTACTTGGATTATCCCAAATGTTTCCAACAATTTTCAAACCAGAGAAATCCGTAAATTTACCCATTTAGCCAAACAGCTACGTGCAGCTACATGCTAATGTTAGTGAGTAATTACACTTACATTTCCCCTCCAGCTCCAGTCAGAGGTCAACATTACAGAACATAAACACCCGACAATGGACATCACCTCCACGGATCACTGCTGCAGTCAGGTTAACAAACAGGAGTGAACATCCACTTTTTAATCCCGAAAGTTAGAACATAACCTCTGAGCTCTCCTCCCGTCAGTAATGGCTCCAGATCAGAGCAGAATCTCATGTGACTTCAGGTGTTTCCTCCTCCAGAAGGTCTGGATCTGCACGGACTCTCTAGCTGACTCTAAGCAGCAGAGCAGCGGCTCTTGCCCTCGCTCCACCCAGTCCTCCACTCAACACTCAGCAAACCTCTTCAGTTTTAATAGAGAGCCCCCTAGCTGCAGAGGTTACATATTGTTTATTTAAACAAGTATTTGACATTTTGTGTGGCCTTTTTGAAGTTGTTCTGGCGGATGTGTTGACATACAGATTCACACCCAGCAGACACAGAGCAACATAAGTCCCCCTGATGAATGTCAATCCAATAAATACTCTCCTCTCTCCTCCTGATCATCAGCTGGAGGTCAGTTCTCTCTACGGAACCAGTCACACCACTTGCTGTAATCAGAGAGTAAAAATAAGTCAGAAGTGTGTGCAGACGCTGTAATAACATCAGCAGTATTCATAGTGGATGTCAGTGTCGTCCCACAGTCGAGGCTAACCCTGACCATGGCCTGTGTCACTAACAGGAAATGGTCCCTGGCTCTGCTGGCTGTACAGGAAGTCTACATATAGTGACACTCAGACTGGCGGGATGAAGCCTCTCTGTATGTCATCTTCTTCCTCTATCTGTCACACACTTCCTCCTGTTGCTCCCAAACTCTCTTGCTGTTGTTCTTTAAGTGTGGGAGTGTCTGCCTGTGAGTACAAAATAATGCTTGGAGCACTTCAGCATGTTTGCAGATATGCAAACATTTTTTTTTCATAAGTTTTTTGTCACCCTAAACGGTCGGTACATGTAGATGGTGTAAAGGAAGCCTTGATTTGCTTTACTCTGCTTTTATTCTGACAGGAATCCTGAAATTAAACAATCTCAGTCTGATACAAATAAGACACTATATAATATTCTGACTGACATATTATTTGATGGATAAGCATCAAGATAAGTTGTCACTAAAGAGGAAGTTACACCAGCCAAGACACCACAACCAAGCACGCCACTAACTGCTCCAGAGTGCCTGAGTACTTCCAACAAAGGTCGAGACATCTTCCTTCCCGTTTTTCCTTTTGAACAAGTAGTAAATTACTTTCCCTCACCTCCCCAGTCTGGATTCACCTCTAAAATATTCCATGAAATTCCAGAAATTCCGAGACTAGTGCAAAGAATGCGAGGTCGTCTGTGGTCCAGCATGATGAAACATCAGTCAAACCAGACAGACTGTGATGTCGGACGGGAAACCTCCTCTGGAATCTCTGTCTGCTGTCTGTGAAATAGATTCCACTCATAGATGTCACTGCTTTCTCCCGTTTCATAAACCGGCATGGTTGGTGAACATGAGCTCATGTTGAGCTGTGTGCAGTCTGGTGATGTCACCCGACATGTCGCAGTGGATGAGGCGCCACTGTTACTAATAATGGTAATGAAAAGAGATGTCCCAGCTGTTTTTATCTTGTCATTGTTGTTATGGTGTTGTATCCAACTCAGTTGCCTCATCTTTTCCTGGCGGTTCACAGCACTCTGCTGCTTAATTTGGCTGAAAGAGCCATTTATCAGGGAATTTTACAGCTGGAACACTTGGCTTTGTGTATTGCAACATCAACATCAACATTTTACACATTTTACTTCTTTGTACATTTATACACAGCAGCAGTCGGCATGTCTTGCCTGAAAATGAGCGTATAGCGAGTCCACCCTTCCTCCCACGGCACATATTTACTGCATTTTTGTGGTTTGTTTCTAAAAACAGAAGGTGTCATTTGGCTTTGGCTGCCACCATCAGACAAAAACACTGCAGACAGGAGACTGCCTGAAATGGATGAAATGTATCTTCAACTGTCAGTTTCCAGAGCAGGGGACGCTTTAATGCCAAACATGGCGACTAGAGAAACCGGACATTTGTCAGTGACAGGAGAGAGAGAATGCAGCCGGAGACATGTAGAGGCTATGAAAACGATAAGGGAAGACTTGAGAAGACTTGATTCCTAATGAAGCGAGATAGAGAGCCAGAGAGAAAAGGAGGGATGGGGAGAGAGATGTCCCTGCAGAGAGAGGATCATCCAGCTGGATTCATTATCGGACCTGAGGAGAGCAGAGCAGAGCTGTGTGGTGGCAGCTGGCTGGACAAGATAGACCCGAGACAGAAACATCAGCTCCTCCTTCTGCCCCGACCCTCTCCTCCACCTCCTCCACCACCCTCCTGCCTCCTCTCTGTCCTTCCTTCATCTGCTGTCAGCTTGATTGTGGCAATAATGGCTTCCTGAGAACAGCGCCATTATAGAGTTATTAGAAACGCTTGTGTCAAAATGACTGCCATGAAAAAAGGACTACAGGCTCATTTCCTCTTGTCTTATCCTTGTTTTTTATGTCCCCATGGCTCATTGAGGGTTATTTTTGTTTCGGCATAGTTATGCATTATGAAGCTACAGAAGACGTAAGTCTCGCCCCTTCGGTGGACCCAATGGGACCTTGTTTCAGAAAACATTTGTCTGGTAGTGAATGAAAAGAGACAAATGATTTATTGATCATGTTTGAGTTGTGTCATGAATCACGCATATGATGTTTGTCAGTTCAAAAAATACATTTCAAGGTCAACATTCCAACATGGCCACCAACTGGGCTCAGAATATGAAGTTAAAGCGTGTAAATCACATTATATCTGCTCATATTGACGAAGTGCAGTTATGTGAAAGGAGAGCTGGTCTCAGTTCTGTTAGCTGCTAACATACAGGAGCAGCTCTACAAGGTTTAACTTACGTTTTTGGTTTTGGTGACGTTCAAGGAGATGATGTCACTAACACTGTTGGCTGTGTAATCTTTAAGGCAGCAACACACCGGCCCAACCGTTGGACGTCTGAAGCGTTTGGAGAGACTTGGACGAGGTCGGGAACATTTCTGTTCGGTGTGTTCAGCTGCGTTGGAAGCTTTCGGACGTTGTCTGCTCCGACTGAGCATGCGAAGAGGAGGAGGGCTGTCGGACGTCTGAGCCACTGGATTCTCTGATTGGCGGTGTGCTAGCGAATCAGCGCTGTGTGTGGGAGGTGCGGAATACTGTGTGCGCATTGGTTTTCTACGCACTCCGTTCCGTCATTTCTTGTTTTCATGTTGTGGAGTACTGACATGAGACTGGCTGTTATTATGTCCGTTCAGGACGAATTAATATGTGTTCGTTTGGTAATGCCTCGTTGCATGTTTAGTATGCAGCTGTTTTTATCTGAAATAGTTAAGTTTCGCTTTGATCCAAAGTAAAGAGAGTTGCGTGCATAAGAATATCGTTTAAAGCTCACAACGCAAGCGCCAGCCGCTTATTGCATCTCGCGCAAGAGCAGAACGTACACGCTGCTGTGGAGTAGGCAGCACGTCGAAGCGGTGTGTTTCAGTGCCACTTTTCTGCCGAACGGGTCAGACGAGAGGCAATAGAGTGGTCGGAGAGTGGTCGGATAAGGCAGTTGGACATCTGGGCGGTGTGTGGGGGGCTTTATAATGACGTATTTTCACAGTCTGATATTTTATTAGTTTGATGACAAACTGAGACATTCTCAAGTTGAAAAAGTATATTTAAACTGAGAAAAACACAATATATGTGATTTATGAACAACTCAAACAGGATGGAACATGCATTTGTCTCTTTTCATTCACTACCATACAAAGTTTTCCTGACGTAAGGACCCAGGGGGAAACTGGATGGAGCTTGACTTCGGCTCTCCTGTTGTGGATATTGATGGGCATTTACACTAGCCAATGGCGCTGAATGTGCGCTATGCTCCCACCATGAAGCTCGCAGTCTGCCTACTCTGGCCTGAGTGGAAGCTTCCAGTAAATAAGCAGGAAGACACAGTGAAGGATCTGTCTGTCAGTGAACTCAGTAAACTCAGTAAACAAGCAGCTAAAGCTGTCTGTTGGGTACTGATCCAGTTTTACCGACAAAATGACTCTTACTTTGTCATTGTTGGGCCTGATACTAGCCTCTATATTGAACAAGAAGAACAAGACATACGTCATAAAAACACTTAAAAGACCATTTTGACTTCATGGGAACTTAATTATTTTTGCAATATCCAGTTTTAGTCCATTATAGCTATTTTAGTAACAATAGAAAAACAAGAGGATATTACATTAGGCCCCTGAACACACACACACACACACACACACACACACACACACACACACACACACACACACACACACACTGTGTGATGGGGGTGGTTCGTAGCTGTTATACACACTAGACATACACTGTTAAATGAGTGCTGGCTGGTATGTAACCCAGTATTACTCATGCATTCACTTTGCATAAACATTTATACATGGTACTGTTGATAAACACAATGCTAATGGCAGCATTTGAAGATGATTTTGCTTAGACTGGAACTTCAAACCACATAACAGTTTTTTTTCCTTTTGTTCACAGAGTTGCTCTAAAGATCGGCCTACATATTTACCCACAAAGTACTTTGCATTCAAAAATATTAACCTGATCTGTGAGCTACGTTAGCGTCCACAGCTATTGAGCAATCGAGCTGCTTGAAAGATGTGTCAGTTGTTTGACTGTGGCCTCACTTTAAGGCACATCAAGGACCAAAGCTCAGAGCACGGTGTGGATTTTGGTGTCACATCATGGAAACATACAGACAATAATAACGCTACAGGCTCCAGTGCTCAGTGTTTCTGAAACAGAGCAAAGGGATAAAGACTAGACAGTTATTTGTATTTACGCGTGGTGGTGTGTACTTTACTTTTATTTGCACACAGACTCACGTCCGGCGGACCTCTATAAAGCAGCCAGGTGTGTCTACAAGGCGGTTTGTGACACACCTGCAGAGCCTCGGTGCCTCCTTCACGTCCGTTCATTTAATCCTCATCTGTTTGCCGTGCTTCTGCATTTTTCTGCCAAGATCAGAGAGTGTCTCATCGACACAGCGTCTCACCTGTGGCTACAGACTGCGTCTATTCTCAGTGCCAAATCCTTTTAACACATGACCAGACCTGCACACAGATCTTTGTAGCGTGAGGTCACAACTTTGCTCCTTAACAGTGACCTCTGACCTTTACGAAAGAGAGGCTATGGGCTTTGGTTCTAAACAGTCATCATAAAGTAATTGTTGGAAGGGAGAAGAATCTATAAGAATTTATAAAATCAAAAATGAAGGTGTATAGCTGGAAGTCTTGAGAATCAAATATGATTATGTTATTATGTAGAACATGCTGTGTATTGATTTTACAAAAAAAGTCAATGTAGTTTATTGTAAAAATATGTGAATTGGGACAAATGAGTCACTGGAGAAAATGAAATGAAGAGAACAATATTGTGCCCCTGTATTTAAAGCTTCTGAGCAGTATGCGAACATATGTGACATATTAGTCCGACATTAGAAGAATGGTGGATGCATGCTCTCTTCAGATGAGTATGACATGACCCGTCCTTTTGTTTTCACATTCCTGATTATGGGAGCATTCCCTGATATGGCCCCTAGCCTGTTTAAACTGTCCAGGAGGAGTGAGTGCTGGATGGATGAGAGGCTAGACAGCACTCCAGACCTCCTCTAGACGGACCCAGACACTCACTTCACTCACCAGAACCTCCCTTTTTCTGTTCTTCCCCCCTTTTCTACTGTAAAACCTCAATGTTGTAAAACATCACTGTTGTAAAGCTCAGACTAGATTTAATGAGGCTATTCTGTGTACCATATGTTACCGCTGACTGGTTGCCATGGAGGTGGAATCATTCTCCCTCAGTAAACCAACTTCACTCTCCCTTTAAGCATCATTGTATTTGCCCCTTAAGCAGCAGGAGCCAAGGGTGGCACCTCTAAACCACTGGACTGGATGACGTCAGTTGATTTTGGTGACCCCCCCTCAGCTTTATATTACAGCTACTGTCAGGTCAGAGACCCTCGCCGATCCACACTCTCTCTCTGCAGCTGGCTTAGATTTGTTGGGTATATGTAGCTCCCTGAAGGATTAGCCTTTTTTACGTTGGACGCTCCGTGAGCTTTTCGTCTAGCACCATCATCAAGACAGATGTCTCATTTGCATACAAGATGTCTGATACTAAACAAACATTGAATTAGGTTTTCTCAGTCCGGCTATCAGAAAGATAAAGCATTTAACGCAAGACACTCCAAAGCCTTTACAGTGATTTACAGACTTTTTATTCTTTAGCTACCTAATCTACCATCTGATGCAAATATATATATATATATATATATATATATGTATATATATATGTGTGTGTGTGTATATATATATATATATGTATATGTATATGTATATGTATATATATAGTTACATCATGTCAAAGTTGGAAAACATAATATGTTAAAGTATCCTGTTTTAACAATAAACCTTTCACATTATAACTAAATACTGATCCATTCGTTTCATGGTAGAATACACTTGTGTAAAAACATAATATACAATAGTTAAAAAAGAGTTTTGTTTACATCACTAATCTGATTCAAATAAGCTTTGTTGGCATGAATGTTGAAGTTACCTTGCTGTCAAAGCTAAATTATTGAAACATTACATTTCACACAAGAAATCTAAATAGATGATATCAAGGTAAAGAAATACGTTTGAAACATTATTAAATGTAAATCATTTAGAACACTTAGTAGAGCTTGTTTCTCTTAGTTTATGACAATAAAACATATTTGCAGCTTATTTGACAACAGCCAACATATTTGCAGCTTAATCTAATTAGGACATCTGCCCAAAATTCAGAAAGTTTTTCTGAATTCAATTGAATATGACTGTCTACAGCTGCACGTAGGCTCATTTTCATCCTGATTCTTCCTCTCTTCCTATCATCTATATTATTCATCCCATCTCATTTTTTATTCAACATCCAGTTGGCAGGCTGTCAAGCTTCCCTCCCTGCTTCTACAGTTTTGCATTCCAACTAAATGGTGGTGAACCTCCCTCCCTCTCTCGCTTTCATAACCCCATCAAAAAAAAAAAAAAAAAAAAGATTCCCTCATGTGTGAGGAGAGATCCATGCCTGCCCTACAGAACACAATGCCAGCCTTTCTGTCCTGGCATGAGAGGGACAGAGGGAGTGAAAGAGAGAAAGAAAAAGAGAGATCGGGAGTTCTTTGTGTGTCCAGTGAGAGTTTCTGGATCTGAAGAAAGAAAAGCTGCTGATGTCCTCCCCCAGTCTGACACAAGTGGGCTTTGATGTGGTGGGAACAAACACACACACACACACACACACACACACACACACACACACACACACACACACACACACACACACACACTCAGAGACATATAGGACTTTAGCTTCACTTCACAAAGAACTCAAACTGTTGGGTAACAGACTCAGCTTCAACCTCCCATTTAGAGAATTACACCAACTTGGTTACGTTCATGAAGTAAAGCACATTTCCCCTCTACCTCCAGTCAGCAGTCAGCGGTACAGAACATAAACACCCAACAATGGAGGTCACCTCTGCAGATCACTGCTGCAGTCAGGTTGATAAACAGGAGTGAACACTGGATCAGAGCAGAATCTGATGAGCCTCCAGGTGTCTATTCCTCCAGAGCTGGAAGCTCTGAGCAGCTCCACTTGGCCCTTCATCACTTGGCCCTTCATCACTTGGCCCTTCATCACTTGGCCCTTCATGCACAACACTCAGCAGTCTTGTTTTATGAGGACTGAGGGACGAGTAGCAGCAGACATGACATATTGTGTGTTGAAGTGTGTTCTGGGTTTCAGTTAAAGTGAATTGAAGCACAGTACAATAACACCAGCTGACTCCACCAGCATTAATACAGCTGTTCACACACACAAAGAGGACGATTTGTAGAAAGAAGAAATCATTTTGTTTTTTAGAGTCATTTTTGGTGACTCGTTATCGTTATTTCAGCTTTTTGTAACTTTAGCTGCGTCCATGCAGGAGCACTTATATTCTTATTTATGATTAGTTGGCAAAAACCCTTCTTTGTTTTTTTTTTGTTTTTTTTTTTGCAAACTCACAAGTTTATGTGATACCCACATACATCTATCCATCCATGGTTTATGCAGTAGTGACCTTTTAATGATTATACTGTATATTACCGTATTATACTGTAATTTATCCATCTATGATTTATTTGTCTCCTTCACTATGGTCACCTCGTTATTTCTGACCATTATTTTGTCAGTCATCACTCGCTCTTCCTTCCTTCCTCTTTGCGTGTCCTCCTTTGATCACCACTTACACACACATACACACACACACACACACACACACACACACACACATGCACACGTCTCTCTGTTATGTGGGACTTTGGTGCTGCCAGTCAGGAATGTAGGTCTTAGTTTAGTGGAGCAAGCAGCAACAGGTCCACCTCCTGAGCAGGAGTTTGTGGAGGATACTACACCGGTAGCTAGCTTGCGACAAAGAACTGAGATCAAGACAAAGACACAAATCTGTGTTGCATGGACAGACGCGGCGTTGAAGCAACTGTGTTGAATTCACTTGGCAGTCTTAGAGGTGTCCTGCTCAATCAGGTTCACACTGATAGGATTGAGTCAGCAGCCCGGAGCAGCTCTTTGCTATGGAGGCTATGCATTTGCTGGACAACTGGAGAAAGGTAATTCATATATGTAGAGACAACCAAGGTGAAATTTCACATGGGAAACAATGCATTGCATTGAGTCCTGAGGGGATGCAGTGTGTAGTCGGCTGAATTGTTGCCTCTTCTGGCTCTTGTTGAACTAAACATTATTTTTATTTTCTGGCTGTTTTGTGATTTACTTCCCTGCGGCTGACTCTGCTGAATATCATTTCACGGGTCTGCCAGAAGAGCAAATATGATGATATTGCATTAGTGTTTTGTTATCCTGCAGGCACAGTACATCTGAACCATATTTTTCCATCCGTGCTGCACAACATTTTAGGCATGCAAATGACTCTGGGTACACTCTGTGATTGCTATAATGATGTGTTTTCTAATTTTTCTTGTGTGGTTTCCGGTGCTTCCTCACAACCACAAGCTTCTCACAGTTCACATAATGACCGTTTTCTCACATTTGTGTGCTTATACTCAGTTTGGACACTTCACACGTGTACAAATATAGATATGGAATATATTAATAGCTGTGTGTTCAGTGCTGACTTGCTGGAAATACCCAAAAATGACTGAGTAAGAGGAGAGGAATTTGGGCACAGCGTGTGAGAGTGTGTGTGTGTGTGTGTGTGTGTGTGTGTGTGTGTGTTTTCATAGACACCAGAGAGGCTTAGGTTGCTGATTTCCAGTTAATGTGTCAACTACCAAGAGATTTAAATGTGCGTGTGTGCTACTTCCTCAGAGTGTGTTGCTAAATGCTGTCTACCATCTGTTGTGTGTGTGCGTGTGTTTGATAACGGCGTGAATCACACCTTTACACATTAGTGTGTAGACAGAGTGGGGATGGGGAATCCCGCCAAATATGGTGCAATTTTCTTACATTGTTGTGAAAAAAGAAGATCACACACTGACCATAAGAACGCACACACACACACACACACAAGATTCTGACCCTGGCTGAGATGAAGTCACACTTGACGACACTCGTTACTCATTCTGTGGCTCATATGGATGTTGACATTTCCTCCCGCAGGATCTCCATGTGTCGCAGGGAGCTGTGGACAGCTCAGTGGACATGGACCGTCTGAACAGGAACATGCCGGAGTGTGGACGCCAAACCCGCCAGGTGTTACAGGTGAGTGTGGGTGTTTGGGGGATTTTTTTGGTGGGGGGGGGGGGGGGTGAGACAGAGAGACAGAGCCAGAGGCCTCATTGTTCTCAACTTGGCAGCCATCGGAGAAAAACACAGTCATGTGTTTTGAATGTGTCAATCTGGCTGCGTGTTTCCAGTGTGGACACATTCTCGTACAAACAGTAAGAGCTCTCATCTTCTCATCACTGTGACCATTGATGTTAAATGTCACCACACTGGCTGCTCTGGCAGAGTTTTAGCCCTTAAACACTCCATGGATGATAAAGACAGAGTTGAGGGCCCAGCTGAGTGAACAGGCAGCAGGTCAGGTCAGGCCGCACAGCTGGGACACGTCCTGACAGCATATGTCAGTATGTTGTAAGGCAGGAATCTTCAGCCAGAGTCAGTAATTAGACAGAGCCGGAGATTGGTTGTCTGTGTTTCCCACCTGCTGAGACTGACAATCCTATCACGCATTAAGAGGAGGGTTGCGAGTGTATGTGTGTCATATTCATGTTATGGGGACCCATTTTTCTTATGGGGACAAAACACAAATTCAGGTTAATGTTAGGGTTAGGAGTGCAGTGGTTATGGTTATGGTGAGGCTAAGTAATGTAATTCAGAATGTCCGGAATGTAATTCCCAAAAAGCAATTGTAACACAGCTGTGTGTGTGTGTGTTTGTGTGCATGCGTGTGTGTGTGTGTGTGTGTGTGTGCGTGTGTGCGTGTGCGTGCGTGTGTGTCCTGTTTTTCCTATGAATGTATTGGTGCGAGAAATGGAATATAAAACATGACGATATTAAACTTTAATGATTCCTGTAGGGAAACTGGGACGATGCGGCAGATACTGCACAGAAAACAGGAATATAAATACGAAAACAGCAAACTGGAGGTTTTCGAATGTAGTTCGACCACTTTAAAGAGTTAGATTGTAAGAATGTAATGTATTAACTTCTCCTTGACAGTTCTTATAAAAAAATTGTTAGATTTTCTAGTATGTGTGTGTTTGCATAGATGCAGTATGAGTACATGCAAGCACAATATATAAAAAGTATATAAATATATGTGTATATTTTTGCATGCTTGTACATTTTTATGTGACGCTCCTGCTTTATACAAGACTTATTCTTTCTTTTTCATTATCGTTACTTTGCTCTTGATATTCTAACCCCTAACCCAGCAGGTGGGGGAGGGGTCTAAACTAATACTAAAAATAAATCTAAATGTAAAATTTAAATGCTGAAAGCAGACATGCACAATAAATATGGCAAAGCAGATTTAGATACAGAGTGTACAAAATGTGTGTCACTACATCAAATACAATATATCTAACGTACACACGTTAAGCATTTAACTTACATGCAGATTCGGACCGGCATACATCACATTGCACTCACACACACACACAGAGGAGCAGGCTGTTGCTGGCTGCACCACATGGGAGCAGCAGCACACAGCATACCAGCCAGTATGAATCCTCCAGCAGCACCTCCCCTCTCCTCCCATCACTCCCAGTAAGCCTCCCAGTGCCTCCCAGTCAGTCTCTATCTCAGCAATCCTCTTAGGCTTGACCCCACTCCACCAACGGCACCACCACAATCAGTTAATCCTATTAGGACACACACGGCCAGCTAACCAGCCGAGAGGCTGAGTCAATGATTGCGCACAGGTTGGAAACAAGTAATGTAAGGGCTCAAAAGCGGGACAAAAAGACAGAATCACAGCTGGTTTTTAAAATGCAAATCTATGCCAGTGAGTGACTCCACAGCCATCAGAGTTCATTTAACACTTCAGCTGGCACAGAGCTCTATCAGCACCGGTGAACAAACAGTTCTTCATTCAGTGTCTGTCACTGCTAAATAAATGAAAAATCATCTGCTGTGATGTGAAACTAATGAGTTAAAGACCACACCTCACTGTCACGTATAAGTTATATGGACTTTCCATTGATACTAACATAGTTACGATAATAAAAAAAAATTATTTAATCATCAAACGACATTTCAAAGTTTCTTAACATTACGGTTTCAACACTACAGGGGGTCGCTGGATAACCAGACAGACCTGTGAGACAGATTTATTTATATATTCAGATTTATTTCTAATCAGATAAGCAGGGAAGAAATGTACTGTGAATTCTATATGATCCATTCACCTGGAGCCTGAAAATAAATATAAAAATGAAGCATTAAAACTCTATATTAACCATGATTAATAAATTGTTAATTTGTAGTTGATTAAACTCAAACTGTTAACAAAAAATGACATGTTTTTTGAGCCATTTATTATGAGTTGTAAAGGTTTATCAACATCAGTTTCGTCTTTATGAATTCCACATAATATTTATAGATACATACTACACAGTATGTATTAAACATTAACAAATATACACATTTAATTTCAGGTAATTAACTATATGCTGTTTATAATAATCAGTTGAACTCTGTGATAAACAATTGTCTACTGAATGTTTCTGAAAAGATTTTATTGTTTTGTAACAGTCAAATAACTACTAACTATTTGATGACGGTTACTATAAATTGTTACAGCTATCATTTTGTCGTTATTGCAGATCATTAAGTTTTAAGTAATTAGCTGTCAGTTTAATGAATGGGACCACACATGAGATTTATGTTTCTTCCTCCGTCAACTGGACGGGAACATCAGTGTAAATGTGGTTCAGATTAGCCCAAATCATTTTCTTCCCTTGGAATAATGGATGTAACTCAACAGTCATTTCATGACATCAAACCCCAGGAGGAGGAACGGCAGACACAAGGAGGAAAACAGAAGACATCTTGCTGCATTCTCCCCCTCACCTCTACACCGGCAGTGATTTCACAACAGGAGGACGATTAAAAAGCACATTTGTCTTTATATCCGGGCATCGCTGAGCTGAAAAAGTGCTCATCACAAGTTAGCTCATCGAGCGCCCTCCAGGAGCTTCATGTTTCTTAATTGCAGTGTGCTGTTGCTATGGCGACATCCCTTCCCCCTTGCTGAGCCCAGAGCACACGGCGATGCTTTAGGCAGAGCTGCGAGGGGGAGAGGGGGGAGATGACACACACATGCAAACACACACACACACACACACACACACACACACACACACACACACACAGCCGGAGCAGCCAGCGATGGAAATGACCTCCCACAGTGAAGACATTCAGACTCCTCTCCTCAGCCCCACAGAGGAGGGTGGGTCTCTCTGTCTGTCGGCCTGATGCATTAGTGAAGCAGTAAAACAGAAACATGAGTGTCTTCTCTCCCCTCAGACTGCCCGTTAATACGACATATCCATATTGCGTCATGCATAAACCAAGTAGTTCAGTTAATGGACAGGAAATGATTGCTGATCAGGTCTCATTCACAGTGTGCCATTTATAGTGTGGACGTAGTTGTGCAAATGGAGACAGACGTATAGATTACTCACAGAATGTTGCTATGTCTGCAAAGCTGTGAGTGACATTTTATTTGTGCAGAGTTTCAGTAATGGTGTTCCTCAGTCACTTACTGATGATGTAGCTCATTTAGGTACGAAATACGTGATTTGTCAACTGAAGACGATGTGAAAACAACTCGGCCCTTGTTCAACATGCTGTTGAGTTTTGTATCTGCCTTTTCCCAAATATTTCCAACAATCATCAGATGATGCAGCAGAGCGTGATGTGAAGCCACTAAACCGTTTAGACGTGACCTCGCCCGTAAACAAACAGTTTAGACACGGTGGTTATTAACAATGAAGACAACAACTCCCACAATCCCACACTACTTACGTCTCTTGTTTTGTTTGGCTGAGAGACCCCTTCCACTTGAAGGAAATTTCTAATAACGAACGGTCCAAACATGGCAGCCTATCACACCAAACTGCTTTAGAGACCTGCCAGTCCACTGTGTCAGTTCTACCCTCTGTTGGCTAGTTAGCAATAACAAACATGCAACATCCAGTTACACTTTCAAAAAAGGCATAGGAAATACTTGGTCAAGCTTAGAGAAAGATCAGGGTTTCTCTTAAAATAAACTTAAATATAGACTGGTACTACAACTTCATACATGTATTTATTTTTTGTGCCCAGGTGAGGCAAACCATCACCCTCACACACTGACCTCTAGTGGACCAGCGAGTCTAGGAAAAAAGTGTGATTTTTAAAAACAACATTCACAAAATCCTTTTCTGTGGTTCTGACTATTCCACATATTCCACAACTGTCTTTGATTCTATCACAAATCAAAGGAAAAAGGCAGAAAATCAGTCAATTTGAATGCTACACAAACACACGAAAAGCTCTTTTATCCAGACTCAAAAACTGTCTTTTTTCTAGAGCACTCCATTGGACCTGATTGAGACCGGAAAGGGGCTGAAGTTCCAGGCAGAGCGCCCCCACCTGGTCAGCCTGGGTAGTGGTCGACTGAGTACTGCCATCACCCTGCTGCCCCTTCCTGAGGGTGAGACCTCGACCGCAGCACCATCACACCAGTCAGCCTCAGAGAGTGACGTAGATATAGCCGCTGACGTCACCCTTTCAGAAGACACTGCTGTTGTATTATTGACCACTCTTGCATTATTCAGTCAGTTAAAAATCTAAGTGCTGTAGATTTTACCAGTGAAGTCACAACTTCTTACATTTCTGACTTCATTGGTAAAATCTCCAGCACTTTGTTGACTTTTAGTTGTGGTCTTGGCTTTACTGTATGAAGTTTGTTTAAAATGGTTTTATTGCAGTTATCCATTCTTATAAAGACCCATACTACACACACACACACACACACACACACCACACACACACACACCACTTATACCTCTGGTGACCCGACCCTGTTATCACCTCCATATCTATCTTTCGTCCTTGTCTGTCTCTTTTGTCTGAGCTGCAGACACTTCTTCAGTTTCTGTCTGCTGACCTCTTGGCCTCTGATATGCCTTTTTGTGTGATGATCTGTCTGTCTGTCTGTCTGTCTGTCTGTCTGTCTGTCTGTCTGTCTGTCTGTCTGTCTGTCTGTCGGTATTGTTTCATGGCAGGTATAGTGTGTGTAAATCATGTTTCTATGACTCAAATTTCCCCTGTGATTTCCACTTGGCATTTGGGGCACACCACCATCGCCTTCCTAGTTTCAGGTTGATTCTCTTAACGAAGTCTCTGAGGATATTGCTCCCTAACTGTCGAGTCACCACAATCCAGATGAGGCACACTTCTCTCAGTCACCTTCAGTAATGAGTTACCGCTCAAAGCAACAGGCTTACTGAACAGTAGCAAATACTTTTTACCTTTTTTGCCCAGAGATTTGCCTCTCAGGTTACATACATATAGGCCATATGTATAGGCTGCTGGTGGTGTTGCAAAACTTATTTTCAAATAATCTAAATTCTAATCTAAGTTCTAATCTAAGTTGCACAAATAATGAGGACATTTGTGTTTGGTAGATTATTTCTTTGTTGTAACAATGTTTCTTGGCAATATACCATTGGAAAGCCCTTTTAAATGGTGCCACGTTTGTAATGAACATGCATCTGTGGGATGAGCAGCAGAGCTGAGTATTTGGGTTCCGCCCAGGAAAAACTTGCCAGGTCTTCTCTGCCAATGTCAAACAGCTTGTCCTGCTGTTGCTACTGACTCTTGTTTTGAGCTTCTGTTACCACAGGTGCTGACAATCAGGTGCCTGATTGGCTTCTGATTGTCAGCACCTGTGAACATGGGCCCTGCTACAGTGGCCAGTTGGTGTCGGCTCCAAGAATCGGCATGCCACGTCTGACTGATCTGGACTGGGCTCGTGCGACGGGGCAACTTCAAGCTGGTGTTCCGCAAAACCCCTAGTCCCTAGCAAGCCCTAGTACCACCTCCAAACTGAAGGCCAAGTTCCATATAATGGAGGATGTCAAAGACAGGACGCAACGTGGGTGTCCCAAGAAGATGACACCCCACCTTGTCAGTAGTCTTCTACAGATTTACAGTCAAGGTTTATAGGACAGTTTGGCCACACAATCCGTAACAGTCAGCACGCAGCCAATCTCCGGTCTCATAGGGCTGCCAGGAGGCCTACCAACCCTAACCCACCGTCAGGCGTCATTTTCCTGTTATTTCACGACCTAGCAGATGACCCTTGGATAGCTTTACCCCTGTAATCATTCATTGGTATCACATAATTACTGAATAATCAACTCTGATAACAAGTAATAATTGGGAAATGTTGGTAATAAATGGTAAAAATGTTGAGTGGCTGGTAGATTTTAGAATTTACCAGCCGCAGTGGCAGGTGGACAAAAAAGCTAATTTCCATCCCTGGCACACACACACACACACACACACACACACACACACACACACACACACACACACACACACACACACACACACAGTATTATCATAATTGGATAGAATTAAAAAAAACAGTGAACAGTTCATCCATGATCATGTAAATGTTTGTGAAACCATTTGAACTTTAATTAAATGTGCATGACAGTGTTGGACCACATCACGTATTACTCTGACTGTTCTTCTGTCCACCAGGCCGGACCACAATGGGTCATGGACCCATGGACATCAACATCCAGGGCCCCGGGGTGGCTGCCCAGCACTGCTACATAGAGAACAGGTCCGGGCTCATCACGCTGCACCCCTGTGGGAACCTATGTGCTGTGGATGGGCTCCAGGTCACACAGCCCGTCCGCCTGTCACAAGGTAGGAATCGGCCTGTCCCTCAATGCACTCTGCCATACTGGGTGGTTACCTGCCGTTCGGTTTATTTACCAACAAAATGCTTCTCCTTTGTGTGGATTTCCATTTCTCCACTGTAGAGCAGACATCAGAGGAAACCAGTGACCAGATGCTCAGTCTGATCTGTGGTGTCTGCTGTAATTTCTGCTGTCTGCTGAAGTGGATGATATCGGTGAATGTAACCCATAGGTCAGCTCTCGGCCTGGTCAATGAAAATACACCGTTGGTACCTGCAGGACTATTACATTAAATACACAGTCTGTGCTTTAAAATTGATTGAAGGACAGCCTGGGCTTCCTGTGTTAATACGTTAATAGAGCGAGCTTTGCTGTGCTCAGGCATGCAGTTATTGAAGAAACCAGAGGGAGAGATTGAATTGATTTTCACTCTGCCCCATGCCTGGGTGGATCTTAGATTGGATGCCGTGCAGGATTTTACTGAAATGATCCTCTGGGACTGGCATTTTAAGGTGACGCACTGCTTTCATAGAAGGCAAAGCCGCCTGGGGACGTAGGGAAGCTGTGGCACCTCGATGGACAATAACACAAGGACACAGAGAAGAAAGGATCCTGTTGATTCTGGAATATGGAAATCGTCAGATTAAACATTAATAAAGCACAATATACTCTTCACTCTACGCACTCACTGCATTAGTTGTTGGTTTTGAATCTGGGCTGTTCAAAGTGTTGCGCCGTGTCTGAGCTGAAGGATAAAAGTGAGGCTCTCAG